>JAWUZG010000038.1:0-600000 GCA_036785705.1 Acanthornis magna
CTGGACAAAGTTAGGAGAATAATAAAAATATAATAATGGAAATTATAAAATAATAATAATAATAATAATAAAATTTTAAAAAAGCATTTAGGTTTACTGAAGGGCCTTCAGGTGCATTCAGGGCAGTCACAGCCCACCCAGGGGCTGCACCCAAAATGGACAATGGTCACAGGTTTGTCATACTTTATAAGTTCTGTCCATTTGCATATCTGGAGTTTAATCCTCCAATTACAGCTCCAGGTGATGAAGTCAATTACTCCAAGTTTGCTCCCCCAATTCACTGCTGTTTACATATCTTGGGGCCTGAGACACTGAGGTGTGCTTGAGTTTGGGGTTTAGAGAGGAATTGTTTTGTCTAAAAAGGAGAGAACAGCAGCTCAGCACCTGTGTGGAGTCCAGAGTTACACACTAGAGAATCACAGGATTACAGAAATACAAAAATATAGAAGCTGAAATCCCAAGGCATCACCCCATGGCAGCTCCAGGGGTGGTTCCTCTTGTACCATGTCGATCCCACCTGGAAAAACCACTCTGGCCTCAAGTGCAGGGATAGATAACCTTGCTGGCAGCAAAGTGTGACCATTTCTTGTTGGAAATCACAGGATGCACTGAGCAGAATGGCTCTGCTCTGGTTGCTATTCTCGGAGCCCTCAGGAAGTGCCTGAGAGCTCCTTGCACTGAGCCTTGCACTCAGAGCATCAGTGCAGAGCTCTCTGCGAGCCTGGAGCCACAGAGCTGCCCTGGCCCGTGAGTTATGTGTGTCCTGGGGCTGCTGACCCAGAATGGAGCTGAATTAACTCTGAATTAACTCTGAATTAACTCTGAATTAAGGCAGCAGCTGCAATTTCATCCTGCAGGAGGCTGTGGTGAAGCTGGGGAGAGGGCTGAGCTGGGAATTAGCAGAGGGTCAGCAGTGCTGCTGCGGTTTCTGTGGAGAAGGGAGAGGGAATATTGCTCCAGCACTGCGACATGAGCCCATTTCTCCTGCTGAGGTCAGGAGTGAAGCCTGCAGGAACCCTGAGCACCGATTGCTGCCTTGCTCCTTCCTTCCCTAAATCCCTTCCTCGTTTGACACACTCAAATATGGACCTGTCACAGTCAAACACGAACCTGTCACACTCAAATATGGACCTGTCACACTCTCCCGCGTGTGAAAGACAAAGATGTTCAATCTCCTCCTCCTCTAGCAGGAATGAGGAACTTGAACACCCAAAGTGCTTTTCTCTGTCAAAGTGCTTTGCAAGTGCTCCCTGAATTTCCCTGACCTGCCTCAGCCTCTCTTCACACCATGCACGAACAAAGGCACACCGAGCAGTGATCCACAGAATCTTTTGATATCCCAGTCTCAAGATCCTAGGGGATTTGGTCTGGGAGCCAGGAGCCAGCTGGGAATCAGCTTTGGGAATGGGCTGAGAGCATTGCCTTGTCATCCAGAGACCAACAGCAAAGCCCTGTGCTGGAAATTTGGGAATCTGGAGTTGTCCAAGTGGAGCTGGGATGGGATAAAGCCATGGCTTCCCTTGCAGCAGGAGCAGAACTGCTGGGAATTTGGGAACAGAATTCTCCAGGCAGAGCTGGGATGGGATAACACCATGGCTTACATTACAGGAGGAGCAGAGCTGCTGGGAATTTGGGAATCTGGAGCTCTCCAAGCGGAGCTGGGATGGGATAACACCATGGCTTACATTACAGCAGGAGCAGAACTGCTGGAAATTTGGGAATCTGGAGTTCTCCAAGTGGAGCTGGGATGGGATGAGGCCATGGCTTACCTTGCAGCAGGAGCAGAGCTGCTGGGAATTTGGGAACAGAATTCTCCAAGCAGAGCTGGGATGGGATAAAGCCATGGCTTACCTTGCAGCAGGAGCAGAGCTGCTGGGAATTTGGGAACAGAATTCTGCAGGGGAGCTGGGATGGGATGAGGCCATGGCTTACCTTGCAGCAGGAGCAGAGCTGCTGGGAATTTGGGAACAGAATTCTGCAGGGGAGCTGGGATGGGATGAGGCCATGGCTTACCTTGCAGCAGGAGCAGAGCCATGGCGTGCAGCAGCCTGGGGACACTCATGCTGTGCTGAGCTGTGTTGATCTGGGCTGGGCTTCCTCTCTGCGCTGCTGCTGCTGCCACAGGTCCCTTTTGAGCCCGGGGGGAGCACATTTACCGTGACTTCATCACCTTCATCTCTGTCCCCTGCCCTCTCTCTCCTCTGCCCCAGCTCATTTTTCCTCTGTGTTGGTGACAGCTGAGCCTCGGTGACCTCACGGGGCCCCCACGGGAACTGGTGGGTGGCAGGATGGGGACTTTGTCCTGCACCCCTGGCTCAGCCCAGGGAGAGCTGCACGGAGAGGGAGGAGGTAAAAGAGAAGAGGAATATGGATTGGGGTCACCCTGTGGCTGTGATCCCGCAGGATTCCGTTCTCTAGGATTGGGGAAGGCAGCACTTGTTTGGTGGGCGCTGGAAAAGTTCCTTGAAAACTCAACTGTGTGCTTTAAATGCCTGGATAGAAAAAATGTCACCCTTGGGTCATTCCCCTCTTGGCCTGGGAGGTTTCTGCCAGGCTCTGCTTGCAGCGATCCTGGAGAAAGTGGCGATGAGAGAAAGGGAATTTGTGGATTTGTGGCTCGGCAGGGAGGGCAGAGCTGGTGAGGTTCCATGAGCAGGGTCAGGAGGGGTGGGGACATCAGCAGCTGTCCCCAATTTGGGGTTCCCCTGTCCCCCTGTAGGTCTTGTTATCCCAACTCTGTGTGTCCCCAGCTCTGTGTGTCCCCAGCTCTGTGTGTCCCCAGGGCTGTGTGTCCCCAGCTCTGTGTGTCCCCAACTCTGTGTGTCCCCAGGGCTGTGTGTCCCCAACTCTGTGTGTCCCCAACTCTGTGTGTCCCCAGGGCCGTGTGTCCCCAGGGCTGTGTGTCCCCAACTCTGTGTGTCCCCAGGGCTGTGTGTCCCCAGGGCTGTGTGTCCCCAGCTCTGTGTGTCCCCAGGGCTGTGTGTCCCCAGGGCTGTGTGTCCCCAGGGCTGTGTGTCCCCAACTCTGTGTGTCCTCAGCTCTGTGTGTCCCCAACTCTGTGTGTCCCCAGCTCTGTGTGTCCCCAGGGCTGTGAGAACCACTGACATCCCAAGGTTTAGCCAAGTGTATTTTATAATTTGATTTCCAAAAGAAATTTCGGCAGATCCTCCTCTGGATCTTCTTTGCCCAAAATTGTGGACAGCTCTAACTGTCAAAATAAAGTGAATTCAATAAGATAATTATGGTTTAAAAACTGTGTGCCTTTGCAGGATGTGGGTTTGAGTGGAGTGGACAAAAGGGTTCCTTATAAGTACATTTTTAAATTTATTAGAACCTGTTCCATTAAACTTTCAGGTGCAGGGAAGTGCATCCCTCAGTGAATATTCGATTGATAAAAGCTATGCTTTTATGCTCATAATAATTAAGCGATTTTACTGGAAAACAGAACTGGAGGTCATTAATTTAATGCAGCTGGGTTGAAAGGAAAGATTCAAAAGGAAAGATTCAAAAGGAAAGATTAAAAAATCCAGATCAAGAAAGAGGTGTTGGATAAATAAGTTTGGTTTGAAAGTTGTGCCTCCAGCTCTGCAGATCCAAATCTGAGAGTGAAATAACTTTGGTGAAAAAAGAAAAAAAAAAAAAAAAAAAAAAAAAGCCAAAAAAAAGAAAAAAAAAGAAAAAGAAAAAAAAAGAAAAAGAGAGATTGAATCCAGAGGGGAAACCTGAGCATGCAAAACCAGAGCTGAGAGAATTTTGTGCCATCTGCTGTCCAGTGGATGAATTTCAGCCTCAGAAAAGGAGAAACGCAGCTCCAAATTCCACCACTCCAGAGGAAATCTGAAATAGGAAGGGCGCTTGGTGTCTTTATTCAATCACCTGCGAGATATTTTTGTCTGCCTTCCGAGGATTCCGTTTAATGTGAGAAGCAAATTAAAACGCAGTGGTTGTTTTAACATTTGTTAGCACTCGAAAATGAGATTAAAAACAACCACCCACCCCCCCCGCCTGCCCCACCCCCAAAATAAAAAAATACAGATGTCACAGGTAATTACAGCTATTTTTGGCAATACAGTTATTGGGTTTTCTTTTTAAACAGCAAACTTTTTTTTTTTTCCTCTCAAATAAATACAATCTGTTCACACTAAAAAAAAAAAAACCAAACAAATGAAACATAATAAACAGAATCATACAAGAGGTTGAAAATGAAATTTAAAAAAAAGCTGTTGATAACATCAAGTCTGAAGAGATGTCACAGAGAGAAAGTGCAGAAAATCCATTTGAATGGGAGACGAGAAAGGAGCTGGCTGTGTATTTTCTGCTGTGGGTCACGAGGATTCCCTGGGGAAGGTATTTGAGGAAGTGCAGAGCAGCAAAAGTGATTTCGAGCCAATCACAGGCACTGCAAAATTTGACATTTCTGACATTTCTTTTGTTCGCTGCTCACCATCCCAAGCATGTCTGCTCCCCCCACCACTTCATGGCTATTTGTGACTCCAAAATCATTTCCTCTGTGCCTCTTTTGAAAGAAATGAACCCAAACTACAAACCAAAGCCATTATTTGGTGATAAAAATGATCACTCTCATCATCACATTCACTAGAATTGAATAGCAGGAGGAGTCTCCTGCCCTCAGCCAACTTCTGAAACTTCAGTTGGACTGAAAAGGGAAATATATCAATTTTTTACTAAAGTTATTACGGTCTGGATCCTCATTTTGCATAAACAAGCAAAGCTCTGTTGATTCGAGTATAAGGTCAATTTAGTTCTTGTCTTTTTCTAAGCCATAAATGGCAAATTACAGAAATAGTGAATTAACAATTTATTCCTGGTGAGCTTGCAGCTTTATTCCTGAATTGTGGAGAGAGGGGAAAACGTGGGAAGTGCTGTTTGCCTCCTGGAATAAAACTTGGGATCTGATGCAGCTCACGGTGAAGGAAAAGATTTTGGAGAGATCAAGTTTAATGTTCTGGGAAAAACCACTGGAGTGACATTAAATCCACATTTAATGGAGTGAAAGTGAAGCAGCAATTCTTATGTCTTAACTTCTCAATTAGAAATTTAAAAGGAACATATTTTCTCCTTTTTTACCCCCCCAAAAAAGCCTTACCATCATGAGACTGCCAAACACAACCCCCCTAAGAAAACTCAAAATGCTGAAGAAAATAAGATTTTTCTCCCTGTGACTCTTGATACCTAATTCGAGACGAGACTACAATTGTCAAAATATTTCCCAAACGTCCAAAAATATACTTTTTTTCTTTAAAGAAGAGTATTTTAACATCTACCTTCTCAACCAGAACACTTTTTCTCTATTACTATAAGCAAAGAGCAGCTAACAAACTCAAATTGTGCATTCAGCTTTTGTTCCCTCTCTGTTTCACACTCCTGAAGGAATTCCTTAAAATCTCACAACTCCAGCAGGACCTGAGCAGCCTCCACTGCTTTCTACAGGCAATAAATATTAGAATATAACAATATTTATTGCCCCAATTTACACCTTCTGGCGTGAAACAAAAGATCTGGAGAATTCACACACCTCAGCAAAATACTTTTTTTCTGGAGTGATTGTCAAATATTTGATTTTAAACTTTTTGCATGGAGGAAATCAAGCCAGAAACGCTCTTCAGAATGCCTGTACCCAGCCAAAAATAGTTTAAATTACAATTAAAAATGAACTTGACAGCGCTAAAACCACACAGGAGCAGATTTTCTTTCTGCCCTGCCCTAAATTATCTCCCTGACATTTCAGTTCCAGCCCTGCTCCAATAATGCACTCACAGTGGCCTGTGGTGTTTTACACAGTCAGAAAGGAATAAATACCAGAAAGTTCCTGTGGATTGGGGAAATATTTGGGATATGGCACAGGATGGGCTCTGCTGGGTGGAAATGAGGCAGGACCTGCTGAGCTGAGCTCCAAACTGAGCTCAGCCCTTTGGGATTCGCTCCATCCCAAAGCTTTGGCCTCATTCGGGAGGAGGAATTGCAGTTTGTTGTTCTGGCAGCTTGGGGAGGTCAGACCAGCGCTGGCCAAGGGGAAAATTCCCCCAAACCCCACGGAAACCTCGAATTTTCTGCGAATAACAAACCTCCATCCAACCTGGCCTCTCACACGTTCCAAACGAGGGCACTGCACACGTTCAGCAGAGGCAAAGCTGCACAAGAACAGCAGAAATTCTCTCCTGGTCCATCTCAGCATGCCCTGGGTGCTGTTTTTTATTATTCTGTGGTTTTAATTTGCTGCCCAGAGAAGGTTTTGCGGTTTGAATTTGTTCCCCTGGGGTAGGGGAAGGTGTCCCTGCCCGTGGGACTGGAGGAGTTTTGAGGTTTTTTCCAACCCAAACCATTCTGTGGTGATTTTGTTTGTGGGAATTTGTGGGTTATTTGTGGGAACACTCAGCCTTGTGGCCTAAACCAAGAAAGGAGTGTGCCTAAAACCCCTTCATCCATTTAAACACATTTTTAAGTGTTTAAAGTGTTTCTGCTGATGGAAAGTCTGCGCTGCTGAAGTGTCTGAAGCAACTTTTTGCCCCAAGGCTGATAACTTTTGATAATTCTAATAAAAAAAGAAGAAAAAAAACCCCACTCTGATGCCACTTTATATGATAAATACCCAGTGCGGTGTATTTTGTGATGGTTTTGGCATCCTGCAGGCTCTAGCACCGAGAGGACCTAACTCCTCTTGTGATTCCAAACATTTTGGTTCAAGACGGAAACTTTCCTCTTCCCCTTTCCCCCAAATCCCAACCCTTCCCCCAGTGGATAAACAGCACTCAAGAGGCCAAATGGTGTTCCTAATTTTAAGTGTGCAGGGTTTTTTTAGCTGCTTTGTCTTTCTGACAGATGGCACTTGGGAATTAAGGATCAGGAAGCAAAGCACTCGGGGGAGGATGAATTCCAACATCTTTTTGATTTCCGTCAAAATTTCTCCAATTGGAGAAACCTGCCGGCTGCAGAACCTCGGCAAGGATGGGAAATGCCACCACTGGGTAAGAGAGCAGCACAAAAATCCCAAATAAAAGGGAAAAGCCCTTTTCCAAGGCCTTCTGAAGGGAATTCAACTGGCACAAACGCTTTAGGCTCTGTCTGGGCACAAGGGTGGATTTTAATAATCGAAGTAAAGGAACAAAAACTCGAAAGTGAACTTCCTAAATCCCTCAGGTTTGGTTGGAAAAGGCTCCTTTTATCTCCACCGAAATGCAACTGCTGCCAGCCTTTGTTGTGCCGACTTTTGATGCTCAAACTGATGTGAAATTTGGGATTTTCCTCTGAAAACCAACACCAACCAATCTCTGCACCATTTGGGGCACTCCAATCTCTGTGTGCTCAGGCAGAGGACAGGAATGACTCTCTGGCCTCATTTCCAGTGGGTGGGGATGGAATTATTTTTCCAGAAGGTGCTGAGGGTTTGGGGGCTGGGAGCAGAGCAAGCACGTGAAATTTGGGATTTTTCTCTGAAAACCATCAACCAATCTCTGCAAAATTTGGGACACTCCCATCTCTGTGTGCTCAGGCAGAGCACAGGAATGAGCAACCCTGGACTCCCATTTCCAGCAGGAGGGGATGGAATTATTTCTCCAGAAGGTGCAGAGGGTTTGGGGCTGGGAGCAGAGCAAGCACGTGAAATTTGGGATTTTTCTCTGAAAACCATCAACCAATTTCTGCAAAATTTGGGGCACTCCAATCTCTGTGTGCCCAGACCAAGGACAGGAATGACCAATTCTGGACTCCCATTTCCAGCAGGAGGGGATGGAATTATTTTTCTGGAAGGTGCGGAGGGTTTGGGGGCTGGGAGTGGAGGAAGCACGTGAAATTTGGGATTTTTCTCTGAAAACCATCAACCAATCTCTGCTGATTATCCAATGGCATTTGGAGCACTCCCATCTCTGTGTGCCCGGGCAGAGCACAGGAATGACCTGGACTCATTTCCAGCAGGAGGGGATGGAATTATTTTTCCGGAAGATGCTGAGGGTTTGAGGGCTGGGAGTGGAGGAAGCACGTGAAATTTGGGATTTTTCTCTGAAAACCATCGACCAATCTCTGCAATGGCATTTGGGTTTCTCCCATCTCTGTGTGCTCAGGCAGAGGACAGGAATGAGCAATCCTGGGCTCCCATTTCCAGCGGGAGGAGATGGAATTATTTCTCCAGAAGGTGCCGAGGGTTTGGGGGCTGGGAGCAGAGCAAGCACGTGGTGCTGGACAAGCCTTTGCACAAACAGCAGTGAGAAAACAACCCCAGAACCTGCCTGAGCCAGGGCTCCTTGTTCCTACCGTGCTACAGGTGGCAGTGGATGTGTCACCGGTGAAAGTGCCACCAGTGAAAGTGTCACTGGTGAAAATGGCACTGGTGAAAGTGTCACTGGTGAAAGAGTCACTGGTGAAAGAGTCACTGGTGAGAATGGCACTGGTGAAATCGTCACCGGTGAAAGTGCCACCAGTGAAAGTGTCACTGGTGAAAATGGCACTGGTGAAATCGTCACCGGTGAAAGTGTCACTGGTGAAAGAGTCACAGGTGAAAATGGCACTGGTGAAAATGGCACTGGTGAAATTGTCACCAGTGAAAATGTCACCGGTGAAAGTGTCACCAGTGAGAGTGTCATCAGTGAAAGTGTCACTGGTGAAAGTGCCACTGGGAAAAGTGTCACTGGTGAAAGTGTCACCAGTGAAAGTGTCCCCCTTCGAGGCAGGGAAACCAACCCGAGCTGGCCCTGTGTTCTGCAAGAGCTTCAAGCTGTATTTTAATATTTCCCCCCCTTTTTGTTGAAAATGAGACTTTCTGCGTGGCTGTGGCTGTGGGAATGTGCTGGGAGTGACCCACGGGACACTACTGAGCGTTTTCCCCTCGGGACAATGCTGAGCGTTTTCCCCACGGGACAATGCTGAGGGTTTTCCCCATGGGACAATGCTGAGTGTTTTCCCCACAGAACAACGCTGAGTGTTTTCCCCAGGGGACAAAACTGAGCGTTTTCCCCAGGGGACAAAACTGAGCGTTTTCCCCACAGGACAATGCTGAGCGTTTTCCCCAGGGGACAAAACTGAGGATTTTCCCCTTGGGACAAAGCTGAGCGTTTTCCCCACGGGACAAAATTGAGGGTTTTCCCCTTGGGACAAAGCTGAGTGTTTTCCCCAGGGGACAAAACTGAGGGTTTTCCCCACAGGACAATGCTGAGGATTTTCCCCACGGGACACTGCTGAGGGTTTTCTCCACGGAACAACGCTGAGTGTTTTCCCCAGGGGACACTGCTGAGCGTTTTCCCCACGTGACAAAGCTGAGGGTTTTCCCCACTGTCAATGAAACACAAGAAAGAAGAGACATTCTCCAGCGCTTGGAAAGGCCATGGGTTGTCCTTGCTGGGGTTTTTCCCCTATTCCTGCAGTAGGGTTTCTCTCCAGTTAAAGCCTCCGGTTGGTCCATGAGTGAGAGGGAGGATGGGAGGGTCTGTGAGCTGCCAAACGCCGGTGTCCCCCAGTTCCTCGCAGGAGCAAAACCCCAAGTATGGGATCTGTGGGAAGAGAGATGGGAATTAGGGCACCCAAGGGATGAGCCCCCAAGCACTTCACCCTTTTTCCTCTCTTTCCCCATCCCAAAGTCAGTTTTCAGGAGGTGATTCACAGCCTGAGCACCAGTGCTTGTGCAAACACAGGAAAAAACAGATTATAGCCTCGGAATGTTATTGAAATTGGAATTTAAATAGGGCCCAGCTCAAACCAAACATGGTCCCAAAGCAGCACAGCTTTGGAGGGAAATATGGATTTTCCTGCAGCTCAGGAGTTCCCAGATGAGCCCTGAATATCCCAAAGAGCCTCTGCGAGGCTGGCAGAGGGCAGGAAGGGAGAGAAAGGAAAAACCTCATTAGGATTTCCAGTCTTGTGATGGTTAACAGCTCTTTGGGGTGGGATGAGAAGGGGAAGTGCTGTAGGGCAGAAGTGCCCTGCTCGCTGTGCTGAGGGGTTTTGGGGTCTCTGCACAGCCCTTGGGGCCCACAAACACAGAAAAGACCCATAAACCCATCTTAGATGGACACCTGACCCCATAAAAATGGAACAGTCCCACAAACCCATCTTAGATGGACACCTGACCCCACAGAGCAAAGATCAGTCCCACAAACACAGAGCAGTCCCACAAACACAGAACCAATCCCACAAACCCATCCCAGGTGTGCACTGACCCCATAAACCCAGAACCAATGCCACAAACCCATCTTAGATGGACACTTAACCCCTCAAAGACAGAGCAGTTCCACAAACCCATCCCAGGGGGCACTGACCCCACAAACACAGAACTAATCCCACAAACACAGAACAGTCCCACAAACCCCTCTTAGATGGACACCTGACCCCACAGAGCATAGATCAGTCCCACAAACACGGAACAGTCCCACAAACTCAGAACCAATCCCACAAATCCATCTCAGGGGGCACTGACCCTCCAAACATGGAACAGTCCTACAAACACAGAACCAATGCCACAAACCCATCTTAGATGGACACTTAACCCCACAAAGACAGAGCAGTTCCACAAACCCATCCCCGGGGGGCACTGACCCCACAAACATGGAACAGTCCCACAAACACAGAACCAATCCCACAAACCCATCCCAGTGAGCACTGACCCCACAAACTCAGAAGAAATCCCACAAGCCCATCTTAGATGGACACCTGACCCCACAGAGCATAGATCAGTCCCACAAACACAGAACAGTCCCACAAACTCAGAACCAATCCCACAAACCCATCCCAGGGGGCACTGACCCCACAAACTCAGAAGAAATCCCACAAGCCCATCTTAGATGGACACTTAACCCCACAAACTCAGAGCCAATCCCACAAACCCATCTCAGGTGTGCACTGACCCCACAAACACAGAGCAGTCCCACAAATTCAGAACCAATCCCACAAACCCAATTCCTGCTCCAGCCAACTGCACATTATTTTCTCTCCGCAGAGCTCTCCACAATTACCTTTCGGACCATCTGCACGAAATCCTTGGAGTTCTGCGGGGACAGCCCCTGGAGCTGGCAGGTGCAGGCCTCCAGCGAGGACGCGTGAGCCACCAGCAGGATGTTATTTCCTGAAAAATGGCAGAAACACGGATTTAGGGCTAAAGTCACTTTTAGGGGCTAAAGCCACTTTTAGGGGCTAAAGTCGCTTTTAGAGGCTAAAGTCACTTTTTGGGGCTAAAGTTACTTTTAGGGCTAAAGTCTCTTTTAGGGCTAAAGTCACTTTTAGGGCTAAAGTCACTTTTAGAGGCTAAAGTTACTTTCAGGGGCTAAAGTCACTTTTAGAGGTTAAAGTCACTTTTAGAGGCTAAAGTCACTTTTAGAGGCTAAAGTCCCTTTTAGAGGCTAAAGTCAATTTTAGGGGCTAAAGTCAATTTTAGAGGCTAAAGTCACTTTTAGAGGCTAAAGTCACTTTTAGAGGTTAAAGTCACTTTTAGAGGCTAAAGTCACTTTTAGGGCTAAAGTCACTTTTAGAGGCTAAAGTCACTTTAAGGGGCTAAAGTCACTTTAGAGGCTAAAGTCACTTTTAGGGCTAAAGTCACTTCTAGGGCTAAAGTCGCTTTTAGGGCTAAAGTCACTTTTTGGGGCTAAAGTTACTTTTAGGGCTAAAGTCACTTTTAGGGGCTAAAGTCACTTTTAGGGGCTAAAGTCACTTTAAGGGGCTAAAGTCACTTTAGAGGCTAAAGTCACTGTTAGGGGCTAAAGTCACTGTTAGGGGCTAAAGTCACTTTTAGGGTTAAAGTCACTTTTAGAGGCTAAAGTCACTTTTAGAGGCTAAAGTCACTTTTTGGGGCTAAAGTTACTTTTAGGGGCTAAAGTTACTTTTAGGGGCTAAAGTCACTTTAAGGGGCTAAAGTCACTTGTAGAGGCTACAGTCACTTTTAGAGGCTGAAGTTGCTTTTAGGGGCTAAAGTCGCTTTTAGGGACTAAAGGCACTTTTAGGGCTAAAGTCACTTTTAGGGCTAAAGTCACTTTTAGGGCTAAAGTCACTGTTAGGTGCTAAAGTCTCTTTTAGGGCTAAAGTCACTTTTAGGGCTAAAGTCACTTTTTGGGGCTAAAGTCACTTTTAGGGTTAAAGTCACTTTTAGGGCTAAAGTCACTTTTAGAGGCTAAAGTTACTTTCAGGGGCTAAAGTCACTTTTAGAGGTTAAAGTCACTTTTAGAGGCTAAAGTCCCTTTTAGAGGCTAAAGTCGCTTTTAGGGGCTAAAGTCACTTTTAGGGTTAAAGTCACTTTTAGAGGCTAAAGTCACTGTTAGGGGCTAAAGTCACTGTTAGGGGCTAAAGTCACTTTAAGGGGCTAAAGTAACTTTTAGGGGCTAAAGTCACTTTTAGAGGCTAAAGTCACTTTTAGGGGCTGGTGCCCAAGCAGAGATTTAAAACACTTTATCCTATAACGAACTGCAAATTAAGTAAAAAATGTGATTTATTAACATGTTTAGAGCGTTTGTCGATTTTCAGGGTGATGGTTAACTCACTCCTACTTGGTTTAAAAATGTTTTCTGGAGGAAAAAAGAATTCCAGCGAGGTTTCAGCTGTGGTGAGAAGCAGATGCTTTTATGCCTACGCAAAAATTAATTCCTATTACAACAAACACTTTAATTTCAGTGCTGCCTTTCCGCAGTGGCAGATTTACATTTCCATTTCCAAATTTCTTTACAACCGACGCCCCACTGTGCTGCTGAAATTTGTGTGCAAAGCATTCAAATCGAAGCTTGGAATGCAGAGACAGAGCAGTGAAATGAAATCAGGGGAAACACCGGAATTTAGGAATCCTGAGAATGCTGTGAATGAAAAATAACAGCTGGGGTTTTTTTGAGAATTTCAATATTGCGTTTGGAGAAATGTTCTGAGGTCTTTGTGGGGAATTTAATTTGGGGGAGGTGCTCAGATAGGGGAGGGGAAATCCCATTTGATGTTGGGAACGCACAGCAGAGGGAAAATAGATCATTTATCTCCTTGGGAAACAGCTTCCATTGGGTAGGGATCCCAAAAATAATTCTGCTATTTAACTTTATGGCCCTTTCTCGTAAGCTGAGCGTATCTAAAATCACAATTCTGCCGCAGGAGCTTCTGGGAAAGAGGATGAGAAATTCAGGTGTGGGAATTCATCCCCTAAAGAGGGAAATTTGCAGGAATTTTGGGTCAGGAATATTGGCATTTCCATGCCAGCCTCGTCTCGTTTTTTCACCCTCTGCAGCACTCACCTTTGCCTTTACATTCACTGATGATTTCCTTCGTCACTTGGTAGCTCCTGCTGATGTAGGTATCGTAAGACTCAGAAACCACCAACTTGCTGACAGGAATATGAGGTCTGCGAGCAGAAAAACATGTCCAGTGAGGGGCAAAAAGCAAAAATATTCTAAGTGCAAGGCCTGTGAGCAGAAAAATATGTCCAGTAAGTGGTGAAAACAAATATATTCTAAGTGCAAGGCCTGTGAGCAGAAAAACATGTCCAGTAAATCGCAAAAGCAAAAATATTCTAAGTGTGCGAGGTCTGTGAGCAGAAAAATATGTCCAGCAAATGGTGAAAACAAAAATATTCTAAGTGCAAGGCCTGTGAGCAGAAAAATATGTCTAGTAAATGGCGAAAGCAAAACAATTCTAAGTGCAAGACCTGTGAGCAGAAAAACACACTCAGTAAACGGTGAAAGAAAAAGAATTCTAAGTGTGCAGGGTCTGTGAGCAGAAAAATATGTCCAGCAAATGGTGAAAACAAAAATATTCTAAGTGCAAGGCCTGTGAGGAGAAAAATATGTCCAGTAAATGGTGAAAACAAAAATATTCTAAGTGCAAGGTCTGTGAGCAGAAATATATGTCCAGTAAATGGTGAAAGCAAAAATATTCTAAGTGTGCAAGGTCTGTGAGCAGAAAAACACACTCAGTAAATGGTGAAAGCAAAAATATTCTAAATGTGCAAGGCCTGTGAGCAGAAAAACACACTCAGTAAATGGTGAAAGCAAAAATATTCTAAGTGTGCAGGGTCTGTGAGCAGAAAAATATGTCCAGCAAATGGTGAAAACAAAAATATTTTAAGTGCAAGGTCTGTGAGCAGAAAAACACACTCAGTAAATGGTGAAAGAAAAAGAATTCTAAGTGTGCAGGGTCTGTGAGCAGAAAAACACATCCAGTAAATGGTGAAAGCAAAAATATTCTAAGTGTAAGGCCTGTGAGCAGAAAAACACACTCAGAAAATGATGAAAGAAAAACATTCTAAGTGCAAGGTATGTGAGCAGAAATATATGTCCAGTAAATGGTAAAAGCAAAAATATTCTAAGTGCAAGGTCTGTGAGCAGAAAAACACACTCAGTAAATGGTGAAAGAAAAAGAATTCTAAGTGTGCAGGGTCTGTGAGCAGAAAAACACATCCAGTAAATGGTGAAAGCAAAAATATTCTAAGTGTAAGGCCTGTGAGCAGAAAAACACACTCAGAAAATGATGAAAGAAAAACATTCTAAGTGCAAGGTATGTGAGCAGAAAAACACACTCAGTAAATGGTGAAAGCAAAAATATTCTAAATGTGCAAGGCCTGTGAGCAGAAAAACACACTCAGTAAATGGTGAAAGCAAAAACATTCTAAGCACCAGGATTTCAGGGGACACCACAAAGCAGATTGTGGGAAATTTGCTTTATAAAAACACATTTTCCAGCCACATTCATCCCAGCAGCCTCGACCCTGCTCCGAGTTTATTTTGGGAGCCTCTTCCAGACACTGAGCTTAAAAACTCAGCAGAAATCAGCGCTGCTCTCAACCGAACACCACCAGGAGCTGTGATCCCCATTTTTTGGTACCTGTAGGTTGTATCCACGCTCAGGGTGGCTGCAGCCAAATCCACGGGGGGGATCCAGGCGGGCAGGCTGCTCCCCGACACCCACTTGGTCCACTCGAACAAGCCTGGCTCCACTCGGATCTTCAGGTTGTTCTCCTGCTGCATACCTGGAGAACAGGGAGAGGATGTCAGGTGGCAGTGGGAATAGCTGGGAAGGGAGAAAGAGGCTTTAATATTTCGGTTTGATTGGTAAATATTGTTTTTTCCGATGGAAAATGAAGTGTTTGATGTATGTATTTAATAGATGCCAGGGAATGTCAGCCTCTGGAGGGCAGCTGGGGCAATTAGGAAAGGGTTCCTTATGGATGGTGCTAATATGAAATATATTCCCGTGGAAATAATCAGTGTTTTATGCAGAAAGTTGGGAAAATTCAGGCTCTTCCTTGTGGGTTCTTACCTTTAAAAGGGTTCTTTATGGATGGTGCTAATATAAAATATATTCCCGTGGAAATAATCTGTGTTTTATGCAGAAAGTTGGGAAAATTCAGGCTCTTCCTTATGGGTTCTTACCTTTAAAAGGGTTCCTTATGGATGGTGCTAATATAAAATATATTCCCATGGAAATAATCTGTGTTTTATGCAGAAAGTAGGGAAATTTTAGGCTCTTCCTTGCGGGTTCTTACCTTTAAAAGGGTTAGTTATTAATTGCGCTAATGTAAAATATATTCCTGTGGAAATAATCTGTGTTTTATGCAGAAAGTCAGGAAAATTCAGGCTCTTTCTTGTGGGTTCTTACCTTTAAAAAGGTTCTTTATGGATGGTGCTAATATAAAATCTATTATATTTGGGCATCCAATCCGTGGAAATAATCTGTGTTTTATGCCAAACGTGAGGAAAATTCGGGCTCTTCCTGGTGGGTTCTTACCTTTAAAAGTGTTAGTTATGGATTCTGCTAATATAAAATACATTCCCATGGAAATAATCAATGTTTTATGCAGAAAATGAGGAAAATTCAAGCTGTCCCCTGTGGGCTCTTACCTTTCAGGATGTTGTGAGCTGTCTGCACACACCGCAGCGATGGGGAGCTGTAGATGTAGTCTACGATGGTATTTGTTTCCAGCAAGGCTTCACCTGCAGGGAAATTTTGATCTTTGTGAATCAATCCAAATCAATGGCATTGCAAAGGGATCCTGTCCCCAGCCAGGAGCTGCTCCTCATGGGTCTGCCCAAAAAACACCCCGGGGAATCCGAGAGATCTCGGATTTCATTTGGTTTCATTTCTAAGCCGTAAATGAAATGATTCAACACAACTCAAACTCAGATTAATTCATCCGGCTGGATTCTCTGCTAGCGAAAATCAGCATTTCATTATTCAGGTGGGAGATCACTGCAAGTGAGAGGAGAATCAACCCCAGTGTCAGGGCTGTTAATATTCCTGCAGTGGGAATATTCCTGAGGGAATATTATTATTATTATTATTATTATTATTATTTTATGTATGTATGTATTTATTTATTTATTTATTTCTATATAATATATAATATATATAATATATAAAAATATATATATAACATATATATATATATATCTCACTGCAAATGAGAGGAGAATCAACCCCAGTGTCAGGGCTGCTAATATTCCTGCAGTGGGAATATTCCTGAGGGAATATTATTATTATTATTATTATTAATTTATATATAATATATTATCTATATAATATATATAATATATATTTTATATATATATACATACATATATATATATATATATATATATATATATATATCTATCTATCTCTCACTGCAAATGAGAGGAGAATCAACCCCAATGTCAGGGCTGTTAATATTCCTGCAGTGGGAATATTCCTGAGGGATTATTATTATTATTATTATTATTATTATTATTATTATTATTATTATTAAATATATATATCTATAAAATATAATAATATATATAATATATAATAATAATAATAATATTCCTGAGGGAACCGAATCTGCTCAGGCTTGCAGTGAGCAGGAGACACAAAACCACATTTTTGTTCCACTGGGAGAGCAGGACAGAGGAGTGGCAGCAAGGAGGGGACACTAATGCTGACAATGGCTGTCACCGGGTGAGGCTGAGCTGGAAATCTCTGGAGACAGGGGAGTGATTTAGGAGAGGGACATCTGCCAGCCCTGAGTCACAGGGAGGCTGCTCAGGGGCTTTGGCCAGCACAGGAATTGTGGCCCTGGAGCCAGCGAGGTCACAAGGTGCCACCACAGCTGCAGCCGTGTCCTTGGACACCCTGAATGCCACAGCAAAGTGTGTCCTTGGACACCTTGAATGACACCACCAAAGCAAGGGGTGTCTTCAAACCTCTTGAACTCCCCACAAAGTGTGTGCTTGGACACCTTTAACTCCCCACAAAGTGTGTCCTCAGACCTCTTTAATGCCACCAGAAAAGCTTGTCCTTGGACACCTTGAAAGCCACCACCAAAGTGTGTCCTCAAACCGCTTTAATTCTCCACAAAGTGTGTCCTTGTACCCCTAAATGCCACCAGCAAAGTGTCCTCAAACCCTTTAAATTCCCCACAAAGTGTGTCCTCAGACCCCTTTAATTCCCCACAAAATGTGTCCTTGTACCCCTAAATGCCACCAGCCAGGTGTGTCCCTGTACCCCTAAATGCCACCAGCCCAGTGTGTCCCTGTACCCCTAAATGCCACCAGCCCAGTCTGACCTTGTCCCCCTTTACTGCCACCAGCCCAATGTGCCCCTGCACACCTTTTATTGCCACCAGCCAGGTGTGTCCCTGTACCCTTAAATGCCACCAGCCCGGTGTGTCCTTGTCCCCCTAAATGCCACCAGCCAGGTGTGTCCTTTTCCCCCTTTAATGCCACCAGCCAGGTGTGTCCTTTTCCCCCTTTATTGCCACCAGCCAGATGTGTCCTTGTCCTCCTAAATGCCACCAGCCCAGGGTGTCCCTGTACCCCTAAATGCCACCAGCCAGGTGTGTCCTTGTCCCCCTAAATGCCACCAGCCAGGTGTGTCCTTGTCCCCCTTTACTGCCACCAGCCAGGTGTGTCCCTGTACCCCTAAATGCCACCAGCCTGGTGTGTCCTTGTTCCCCTTTAATGCCACCACCCAAGTGTGTCCCTGTCCCTCTTCATTGCCACCAGCCCGGTGTGTCCTTGTCCCCCTAAATGCCACCAGCCAAGGCTGCAGTGCTGCTGGCACCCCCCGTGCCCTGTGCAGATCGCCAGCCCTGCTGCCGTGTGGCCGTGACTCTGAGCATCCTCCTGCTGCTGCTGCTGCTGCTGCAGTGATTTATTTGTGCTCCAAAGGATAATTTTAGCTGCCCTAGTTTGGATGTGACCGCCGAGGAGCGCTCGGAAGGATTGGAGCAGGAGGAAACGCTCGGGGCTCGTGTCTTTAAGGGGCTGGGCTGCCCTAATCGCAGCTCTCGGGATGTGCTCTGTGCCTTGCAAAGGATTTTCTGAACACAAACCAATGGGCTCAGGAGTCAGGGACAGGATGGGGAGGGTGGGAGAACGCTGGGAATTATTTGGGCTGTGGTTTTGACAATATAAAGCCAGGCGGGTTGATAAAAGTATATTGGTGAGGCAAACTGGAGATGAAAAAAGGGTACTTTGCATGAGGTGATGGTCACACTGCATTTCTGCCCAACAGGGATAATTATAAAATCTCTCAAATGCACCCATCCTGCTGATGGCTCTGATTTCACCCCATGTCCTACATTCTCTGCTCTGCCTTTTCCTCAGCTGCAGCAGCTGAAGGACACGAGGTTTCCTTTGAAAGAGGGAAATCGCTGGGCAAGGTGAAAGGACTTTGCAAAGCTTGAAACGTTTAAATCCAATTAGCTCAGGGCATCAAATCCATTTTTTCCTGACTTGCGCTTTGCCTTTCTCAGATGGGGGTGTGGGAGGAAGATAGTGAAGCTTCCTTGGGCAAGCTCTTCGTGGAATCATGGAATAGTTTGGGTTGAAAAAAAGCCAAAAACCCCACGGGCAGGGACACCTTCCACTATCCCAGGCTGCTCCAAGCTCCTTGGGAAAACTCTTTGTGGAATCATGGAATGGTTTGGGTTGGAAAAAACCAAAACCCAAAAACGCCACGGGCAGGGACACCTTCCACTGTCCCAGGCTGCTCCAAGCCCCTTGGGCAAGCTCTTCATGGAATCATGGAATGGTTTGGGTTGGAAAAAACCAAAAACCAAAAACCCCACGGGCAGGGACACCTTCCACTGTCCCAGGCTGCTCCAAGCCCCTTGGGCAAGCTCTTCATGGAATCATGGAATGGTTTGGGCTGGAAAAAACCAAAACCCAAAAACCCCAAGGGCAGGGACACCTTCCACTGTCCCAGGCTGCTCCAAGCCCCACTCAACTCAACCTTGAACACTTCCAGGGATCCAGGGGCAGCTCCAGCTTCTCTGGGCAACCTTTGCCAGGGCCTCCCCACCCTCAGAGGGAAGAATTCCTTCCCCAAATCCCATCCACATCAAATCCCAGCTCCGAGCTTTGCCTGTGGGCAGCACTTACCCACGAGCCTGGCCTGGGTGCAGCCCAGCACGGTGATGGGAGCGTCCTTCTCGTAGTCCCTGAAACCGCCACTCCTCTGAGGTAAGTTGTGAGGCATATTCAGGTTGCTGCGCATGTACCTTCCTGCAGGGAGAGGTGCCAGGCTGGGATTGTCCCCTTGGACAGACAGGGAATCATTCCAGACCGAGCAGAAACACCAGAGATGATTTTCCCCTCTCCCACCACCTCGGCTGTGCTGTGCAGGTCCTGCCTAGACCTCACTCTTGAGCAGTTTTTCCCATCAGGAATCTCATAAAATTACATCAAACACCTTTCACCAGCTCAAAATCAACAGAGAATGTTGCTAATCTTTTTAAAGTTTTCTTTAGGACAGATTTCCCCAAGGAAAATAATTTCTATCCCGCAACAAACACTACACTTTCACAGGAGGCTGAATGACAGAGCTCTTCAGCCACAGTGTAGAAAGAAGGGAGGTGTGAAATCATCCTTTGACTACAAGATATTGGTATTTTTGAATAGAAAAAAAGACTTTTAGGACAAATTTCAGATTGGCTCTAAGGCCAACAGAGCCTGAAGTTGTAATTTGTTAATTCTAGTCTGAAACCCAAGCATATTATTGGGTTGCAAACACCAATTTATGCCCCCCAAAACCACTCTGAGCAGTGCTATGATCATTCAGGACCGAGAGCCAGCTGTGAAAAGTATTTTCTTGATGGGAGCAAATGTTTTCTACCAACATCACGACTGCATTTGCTTTGGTGATGCAGCCGTGGAGTCACTCCTGCAATATTTTCCCACATCCTGCCAAATGGAGTATTTCCTCCCTGCCTTGACTCTCTGCTCCTGCCTGCAGCCCTGCCAGCACAAAAAGCATAATTTCATGGCAAAACCCACGGCTCCCACCCGGCAGGGGCCACTCTCCTTCCTCCAGGGAACGCCGGGAGCTCACCTTTGGCATCGAAGCACTGGGACAGCCAATACTTCCCGAAAACCACGTCCATCCTCTCGCCGTGCCTGCACACGAACAGGCAGCGCTTCTGGGGGCCAGGCTGGCTGCTGATCCTCAGGGGCTGCAGGGGAGGACAGCACATTTGGGTCCTTGTTGAGACAGACTCGACACGTAAGGACACACCATGACAGCTTTCACTCAAAGAAAGGAACTGCTCTTTATTCTACAAGGCTCCTTTTATACTGTTTTATATTTTATATTTTATATTGAACTATACATTTATGTCACACATCCATCGGCTCCCAATTCACCTCCCCACAATGTCATTGGCCACCGACAGTCAGCACAATGTCCTGCAATAACAACAGCTGCAGTCCCTTATGATCTTTGCTTATGGCTCTTGCTTGTTCTGAGCTCGAATCCTCACGGCTCGATGTCTGTGAACCGAGGCAAGCTAACAGTTCTCCCTGCAAGCCAGCAGCTCCCAAATCCAGCAGCTCCCAAAGCCAGCAGTTCCCAAATCCAGCAGCTCCCAAATCCAGCAGTTCCCAAATCCAGCAGTTCCCAAATCCAGCAGCTCCCAAAGCCAGCAGCTCCCAAAGCCAGCAGTTCCCAAATCCAGCAGCTCCCAAAGCCAGTGGGTCCCAAAGGCTTCAGTTCCCAAAGGCTTCAGTTCCCAAAGGCTTCAGTTCCCAAATCCAGCAGTTCCCAAAGCCAGCAGTTCCCAAATCCAGCAGTTCCCAAAGCCAGCAGTTCCCAAATCCAGCAGCTCCCAAATCCAGCAGTTCCCAAATCCAGCAGTTCCCAAATCCAGCAGCTCCCAAAGCCAGCAGCTCCCAAAGCCAGCAGTTCCCAAATCCAGCAGCTCCCAAAGCCAGTGGGTCCCAAAGGCTTCAGTTCCCAAAGGCTTCAGTTCCCAAAGGCTTCAGTTCCCAAATCCAGCAGTTCCCAAAGCCAGCAGTTCCCAAATCCAGCAGTTCCCATAGGTTTGACCTTCAGCAGAGAGACCTGAGCCACCCCCAGGGGCCAGCACCAGGCTCCTCCTGCTCTACCCTCGTGCAAACATCACAGGGAAGGCTGCATGATTTGTTCTTTTCATGGATTTGTGGAGCTCTCTGTGAATTTATAATACATATAATTTATAATGTATAAATTTATAATTTGTACTGGCAGATTTATGCTGCCCTAAAGCTGCTGGAGGGAGCAGAGGATGGGGCCCTGCCACCCCAGCTGAAGAGCCAGTCTGGGGACAGCAGTGACTTGATTGTGGCACTCAAAAACTTCATAACTTGTGCTGCAAGGAGTGCAAAGAGCCCAGGGATACATTTTTTTGGGAAATCCATTCACTCCAAGCTTGTCCCCAGTGATTTAGGGGTGTGGGGTCCCTACCTGCACGTTCTGGCAGATGATGGTGAGTGGCCCCGCGTCCCCTGGCCCTTGGTCCTCCTGCTGCCTCCTCTCCAGGGCTCCGTCAGCGAAGGCTTGAAGGGATGGGGAAGGTGTGGTATTCAGAATAGAGTAGGACCTGCCAAAACCAGAAAAATCATGGCTTCGGGAATGCTCTGTGTGCTCAGGCTGCTCTCGGGACATTTCTGTAGCCCTCAGGATCTGCTGGTAATTACTGTTGTGATGTTATTTCATTATTATTTGGCTCTTAGTGCCGCCCAGAGAGCACCTTGCCGGGCGATGCTCACACGTGAGGAGATAAATGCCATCTCCACGGGCTGTTTCCTTAGAAACAATTTACAGAACAATTCCCGAACTCTGGTCTGGGAGGCTCTCTCAGCCCTGGAATATTCTCATGGAAAATGCCAGGACCTTCCTGCCAACCCCAGGATGCTCCTAACATCACCTGGGGACAGTCCGTGTCACTGACCACGGATTTTTGGTCCAAAGTTTGGGAATTAAAAGCTTCAGAGCATTTTCCCTCACCTCTGTAGCACAAGCTGTGGCTTCAGCAGAAAGCTGGGGCCTCTCGCTGGACACTTTTCAGAGTTTCTGTGCCCAGAACAGCTCCCACCCCCTGCCAGGACCTGGCCCACTTAGCCCTGTTGTTCCTGCATTTTGTCAGTGCCGCCTATTCCCTTTCCCACCTCCGTGGGAATTCATTCCCTGCAGCAGGGGTGTTATTGGCAATAATAAATTGTTATTTGGATATTTCCAAAGGGAAATAACAGACCCCACTCCCCCTCGAGGGCCGTGCCCAACGATGGTCCCTCTGAACAAAGCTCTCATTCCCAGATCCTCAAGGACTTGGGCCAAAACCTCGGGGACAAAACTGTGCCAGGCAATGACAGACCCTCTGCTGACTCAGTTACCTCTGCTTAGTCATTAAAAAAAAAAGGACATTATCAGGTAATGGATGTGGCCATTCACTTGGACAGAAATAGCTGCCAGAGCTCGAATTTTCAGTGCCTTAACTATGTCAGGAGCTGCTTCCTGACAGCACCTGGTTAGGACGGAATCCCAGAGGGGTTTCACAGCTGTTAAAACAACCCCGAGTGCCTCTGCCAGGGGGACAAAAATAGGTCACCTGCGTTTTTGTTGAGGGCTGATCTTCTGTGAGACCATGATTTAAAGGAGGAAAAACCCCACCAGGCTGCTGGTCCTGATCTGTTACCTCATGGGATTAGGGTGCAAGGATGAGGCGCTGGATTATTCCCGAGCTCCCAACAAGGGCTGGCCCTGCCCCAAGGAATTGTTCCCTTCATTGCCCAAACGCCGGTGGAGCATCGGAGTCAGCACAGATCCCTCCTCACTGACCCCAAAACTTGAATATCTCCATGTGAAAAGAATCTCAATGTGAAAAGAATCTCAGTTTAGCCAGGACCCATCTCTGTTTCTATACAAAGTGAATATTCTTCCAAATTTCAGCCCTTCCTCCCGTTTCAGCCCTTTCCTGCTTTGCCCATGTGAGTTTTTTAAGGACCTCGCTGTGCCTGATGGAATTCTGGGCTGGGGAGGATTGAGGGCTGAGTTTCCAGAATTCCGGGCTGGGGAGGATTGAGGGCTGAGTTTCCAGAATTCCGGGCTGGGGAGGATTGAGGGCTGAGTTTCCAGAGGAGGTGGGGGTGGCTGTCACATCTGTGCCTGCCCTGTGCCTGACAGTCCCCACCTCGCACATAGTGGAGCCTGAAAAATCACAGGCAACAACAGCCTGGGGTGTCCTTTATGCTCTTTGTGTTCCCTGCCTTTTGTTGGATAAAAATTTGTGGGTTTATGGTGCTTGGAATGTGCCTCTCCCCTCTCTTTGCCACCTTTTCCTCTTATATAGAAATTATTCCTGACACTTCAGGTTTGCCAGAGGTGTTTGGGTGCTTAGCTATCAATCCACCCCTCAAACACTCTTTTTAAAATTTCTGTTTAGCTAATTCCCACCAAAATCAACAGGCATAACCTTATTCCAAGGGTGAGGGCTGCATCCTTACTGAAGCCAATGGCAACTTTCTGAAAACTTCGCTAAATATCTTAAAAAACGCTGCTGATCCCAAGTCCTTTTCAGCAGGGAATGATGCACAGAAGATGTCTCTTCGCAAATTAACGCTCAAATTTACACCTTTCTGATCCCAGGCCCACCCAGCGGTGTGTGCACAGCAGTGCCTGCAGCAGCCATCTGCTCCAGCTCCATGAGCCAGCAGCAATCCTGGCGGAAAGAAAGAGCTGCTGCAACATCTCAGCTGAAAAAATCACCTTGTCCTCTAATTCCATCATTAAAATCAACATTCAGCATACAATCTTAACTTAGAACAACAAAAAAACCCCAAAAAACCAAAAACCAAAAACCAAAAAACACCCCAAAACAAACAAACAAACAAACAAACAAACAAAAAAATAAACGAAACAGATAGAAAAGTAAGTTTCTCATATCGGATCCAGAAATAGCATCACACAATACAGAACAGAAAAGACAAATTACACAAAATCCACACCTAGAATTCCACTACAGTTACCACACAAATACTTCACTATCATTCCACTTTAAAAACATACCTTAATACTTGCTTTGCCCATTATTTCTCCCAATCAATACTGGGAGCTAAATAAAGCTAAAAAAATCCCCTCGTCCTGATACCTTCAGGTATTTCTAGCTTTTTTCTCTTCATGTATCTGTAACTTGCTGCAGTTCTGTGTTTCTTACAAAGTGCTAAAATCCTCTGTCCCCAGCACCTTTGGCCAAACAAGGCTCTCTGAACACAGATTCAAGGACAGATTCATTGCCTTGGGGCCGGAAAATATGTAAATAACTGTGAGATTGGGGGAGCAGGCCTGGAGTGGTGAACATCATCACCTGAGGGTGGATTGGAGAATTAAGGGCCAATGTGCTAATGAACAGAACTTGTAAAAGGTGAAGGGCTTGGGACCCAGGGTCCATTTTGGGTGAAGTCCCCGACGGGAGACTTTGCTTGCCCGAATGGACCTTCAAGGCTTTTGCAGGCCTTGAATAAACTGTCTGTTTTTTATACTCCTAATTTGTCTTGGCCTCTGTTTCAGGTAGCCTGTGTTTTATGTTGCAAGGTGGCTCAGGGCCTCGTGCGAGCAAAGCAAAGCATAGGCCAAGAAATGTCCGTGACTCAGGCTGACGGTCACCCTGCCCTTAGGCGCTACGGAAAATACCTTCAGAAAGTACCGAGGGTGACCTAAAGGAATGAAGAGGATTAGTGACAGCAGAGGCCCTGTATGGGAGAGTGTCCTGGGGTGGCATAAATGATATTTTGTATTCCCTATCGTTTGTATGTTTGACCAGAATATGGTTCTGTAGCTTTAACTGTGTCCTGCAGCCGAGAGAAGCTCTGCCAGCGCGGGATGTTTTGAAAACTCTTTCCCTGAACTGTTCTACGGAGGAGTGAGAAGGAAGGGACACTGGGGTTTTTTTTTGGTTTTTTTTTTCCCTTCGGTCAGCTGCTGCTGCTGGTTGCTGCTGCCACCGGTGTGGACAGAGAGATATGTAAATGAAGCCCTTTGTAGCTGACCGATGACCTTATGACTAGTAGGCATAATTAACTGTAACAGCATTTAAGCAGTAAACAACTAAATAAACTGGGAGCTTGCTTAATAACTCATATTGGGTAGTACATGTCTTGCTTCCCCCTCGCCGTCCGGCATTTTAGGCAAGAGTCCTCTAACCCCATGCTAAGGGAGAGCATCTGCTCCTCCTCGGCTGGCGAGGAGGGGCTCTGTGTGCCAGTTCCTCCCCTCAGTGACCTCCTCAGCATTTTTCCTCAGCTCCCAGGTGAGATCCCAGCCACTTTTGGGAGGTGGAATGAGCAGCTCTACCTACCCGTGGAACACCCAGGTGCCGCACTCGTCCGCCTTGGTGATGTAGTTCTCGGGCAGCAGCCCCGAGCAGCCCGTGGCCAGGGAAATGCCATAAATCCAACCCTCGCTGGTGCTGCTTTGCTCCACCGGGGACATGAAAATGAAATCCCCCGGGACCAGCTCCAGCTCGTCGTCATTCTGGGGGGTGTAGGGGTAGATCACCTGCAGAGTCTGGGGGAGAAAAAGCACAGAAGGGTTGTGGATGGAAGAGGATTTCAGCAGAGTGGGGCAGGGGTGATGCCTCGGGATTTTAGCTTCAGTATTTTTCGTGTATCTGTAATTTAGTGTAGAACTCTGGGCTCCATACAGGTGCAGAGCTGCTGTTCTCAGCATTTTTAGACAGAACAATTCCTCTCTAAGCCCAAAACCCAAGGACTTTAGGAGAACAGAAATCCCCCATTTAGGAGAACAAAAATCGTCCATTTAGGAGAACAGAAATCCCCCATTTAGGAGAACAAAAATCCCCCATTTAGGAGAACAGAAATCCCCCATTTAGGAGAACAGAAATCTTCCATGTAGGAGAACAGAAATCCCCCATTTAGGAGAACAGAAATCCTCCACTTAGGAGAACAAAAATCCTCCATTAAGGAGAACAGAAATCTCCCGTTTAGGAGGAGAACAGAAATCCTCCATTTAAGAAGAGAACAGAAATTCCCCATTTAGGAGCACAGCAATCCCCCATTTAGGAGAACAGCAATCCCCCATTTAGGAGCACAGAAATCCCCCATTTAGGAGAACAGCAATCCCCCATTTAGGAGAACAGCAATCCCCCATTCACGAGCACAGCAATCCCCCATTCAGGAGAACAGCAATCCCCATTTAGGAGAACAGCAATCCCCCATTCAGGAGCACAGAAATCCCACATTTAGGAGCACAGCAATCCCACATTTAGGAGCACAGCAATCCCCCATTTAGGAGCACAGACATGCTCCTGTGCCTGGACCAGCCTGACTCTGCAGTGCCCACGAAGGAAATGCCATCTGCTGAGCAGCTCGGCTCTGCTGCTGCTGCCAGCCCTCGCTAATCCTCCTGCACCATCTGTGGCACCTCCAAAGGAGGACAGGAACCTGTCCCTGTCCCCTGAGAGCGCAGGGCCAGCCCTTCCCACATGGCTGGGGTGAGATCTGCAGAGCTGGGGCTGGTTTTGATCAGGGATGGGGCTCATTCTGTGGATTCTGAAGGACTCAGCTCTCTGGGACGGGAATGAGGATATCCCACAGAGAGCTCAGAGAGCTCTCCAGGAGCTCTGCAATTTGTGGTGGAGCCTGTGCTGCACTGAAAGAGCTTTTTCCCAGCTCGGCCACAGGTTTTGTGTGTCTGGTTCTGGACAATGAGCCTCGGGGGGATTCATCACCCCAACCCCAGCTGGCCTCCAGAGCCTGAGCAGGCACCTCCTGCTGCAGACATTGGCTCATCTCATCCTGACATGGACATCCGAAATGGCTCAGGTGTCTCATGTTCTGGAGGTGCGTTTTTCCCCACACCAGGCCTCCATCTGAAGGTCAAACTTGGGGATATTTGAGATAAATCCCTCATGTGGCTTCTCTCTGCTCAATCTGCAAAGTGGAATTAGTAATTTTTTCTATATTTTATGTTGGAAAACAACATAATTAAGGGAACTACCTTATGAGGCTTTGACATTTCACTTACAGAATCCATATGAGTAATTGACACATAAAAGCCGTGAGGGTGAGCATTTCTTACGTGATGGAATCAAATGCTGTGGTTAACAATAAGGTCAAGACTGTACAGTGGGATTGGGCTGGGCAGGTTAAAACACTGGGGTGGTTCTGGAGAGATCATCCCAGCTCATGCTGAGCTCACAGGAGAGTCTTTATTAGAATTAATTAATCAGCAGGGCATTATTCCCATGAGAAGGAAGGAACGAGGTGGGTGAAAGAGCAAATCCGGACAGTAAAACCCCAAAATCAGGCACTAAGGTGTGTTTGCTGACTCTTTTACATGGGGTTTTGGGGTTTTTTTGGGATGAATCAAGCTCCAGGGCTTTACCTCATGGATTAGAATTAATTCATCAATCAGCAGGACATTATTCCCACAAGAAGGAAGGAACGAGCAGGTGAAAGAGCAAATCCGGACAGTAAAACCCCAAAATAAGGCACTAAGGCGTGTTTTGCTTGGGGTTTTGGGGTTTTTTTTGGGGACAAATCAAGCTCCAGGGCTTTACCTCATGGATTCGAATTAATTAATCAGCAGGACATTATTCCCATGAGAAGGAAGGAACAAGGCGGGTGAAAGAGCAAATCCGCACAGTAAAACCCCAAAATCAGGCACTAAGGTGTGTTTGCTGACTCTTTTACATGGGGTTTTGGGGGTTTTTTGGGATGAATCAAGCTCCAGGGCTTTACCTCATGGATTAGAATTAATTAATCAGCAAGACATTATTCTCACAAGAAGGAAGGAACAAGGCAGGTGAAAGAGCAAATCCGGACAGTAAAACCCCAAAATAAGGCACTAAGGTGTGTTTTGCTTGGGCTTTTGGGGGTTTTTTTGGGATGAATCAAGCCCCAGGGCTTTACCTCGTGGTTGACGAAGCGAATGTCGCGGGAGAAGATCGCGGCCACCCAGTCACAGCCCAGCTTGACATCGATGCTCTGCGCCAGCTTCTCCAGCGTGGGCAGGTGGCTGCTCTGGAAGTGATAGGCCAGGGTCACATGCAGCTGCTTCTTGTGGGGCTCCACATGGACATCTGCAAGGGGAAGAGGAGGGTTAAAGCCCTTCCCGGCAGGTTAGGGGATTTGGGAAGGCGTGGGAGTGACTGTCACCTCTAAGGGGAGCGGGGCTCAGGTGGAACAAACGGCGGGGCGGTTTGGAAAGGCTGCGAGTTCTCTAATGTTCTGAGTTCTCTAATGTTCTGAATTTTCTAATGTTCTGAGTTCTCTAATGTTCTGAATTCTTGAACGTTCTGAATTCTCTTATGTTCTGAGTTCTCTAATGTTCTGAGCTCTCTAATGTTCTGAGCTCTCTAATGTTCTGAATTCTCTTATGTTCTGAGTTCTCTAATGTTCTGAATTCTCTAATGTTCTGAATTCTCTAATGTTCTGAATTTTCTAATGTTCTGAGCTCTCTAATGTTCTGAATTCTCTCATGTTCTGAGTTCTCTAATGTTCTGAATTCTCTAATGTTCTGAACTCTCTAAAGTTCTGAGTTCTCTAAAGTTCTGAGTTCTCTAAAGTTCTGAGTTCTCTAAAGTTTTGAGTTCTCTAATGTTCTGAGTCCTCTAATGTTCTGAGTTCTCTAATGTTCTGAGTCCTCTAATGTTCTGAGTTTTCTAATGTTCTGAGTTCTCTAAAGTTCTGAATTCTCTAATGTTCTGAATTCTCTGATGTTCTGAGTTCTCTAATGTTCTGAATTCTCTAAAGTTCTGAATTCTCTAATGTTATGAATTCTCTAATGTTATGAATTCTCTGATATTCTGAGTTCTCTAGTGTTCTGAGCTCTCTAATGTTCTGAATTCTCTAATATTCTGAGTCTCTGATGTCGCACCGTGGATCAAATGATCAGATCTGGGTCTGATTCAGCCCTGAGTCACTGCAGGGTGACAGACAGGGCATCCTTGCCAAACTGCCAAACAAAGGATGCTGGGACAACAGCTACTGCAATTCTGACATGCTGGAGCTCCTGCCAAAAAAAAAAAAGACACTTTTCCAGGTAGTGGGGAGGCCTTAATGAGCAGCTGAGGATCTTTCCAAAATAAGCAGGTTAAAAAGGATGATTTTTACTCTCCGTCCATTGTTCTCCTTGCTGCACTAACAATTACAAATCCATGGAATTTCATGCAAATTGATTAAATCTTTTCCCTGGACATCAGTTGGATTATCAGTTTAGCCACTGAGGGTGAGGTATTCCCAAATTGTGGGAACGGGCATTGATATAATAAAGATTCAAAATGATCCTGCAGAAAAAAAAAGAACCTGCATTAGGAAAAGATTCCAGGTGAAAATACGTGAAATATTGGGACTCTTCCAGTAGATGTGGAAATCACAGGATACATTGTTTGCATGTAATTTATTCTTGCTTATTCAACCAAAAATTGCAATTAAATTTGACTGATTATTCAGTCAAAATTGGAGCTATTCAGAGACTTGGCTCCAAGTGCCAGCCAGGGGTAGCTTTGCAAGCTCATCCATTTTTTGTCGTTGTTTTTGATCAGCAATAAAAAATATGTTCAGGATCTCTGAAAAAGCCCCAGAGACTTTAATGTGATAACCTGAGCAAGCTGTGGCTGCAATGCAAGTTATTTCCCCCCCAAAAAAAAAATTGAATTGGAGCAGTCTCAGGGGCAGAAAATTATTAGAAGCCACCAATGCCTCTTTATTCTGGCTCGGGGGGGTTTTTTGGGGACAAAAACGACACCAGTTGTGTTGTGAGCAGTCCAAACTGAGCTCTGCAGCCATGCAGGGTGGGGGATTAATCAGGAGATGTCCCAGTGCTCCCAAGGCGTTGGGAATTCCCAGTTTGGAGGGAACTGGAGGGCACCCAGAGAGGCTGTTCAGCACTGCAGACCACGGCAGGATGAGCTGCTCTGCTTATTTCCCCTTCCAGGAGCAGGAGAGGACCATGGAGACAGCCCTGGCAGCACTGAGGTTGGAAAGGGCACTCAGGGTCTTCTCCCAGAGCCCTCCTTCCACCTCAGAAATGCAGTGAAAAAACAAACACAGCCTTGAGATGGCTGAGGAAAGTTCTGTGGTGGTGGCTGGGGCGGCGAGCGGGGCAGGAAATGCTCAGAAGTGTCTGCGTGAGAGGTTAAGGAACCACCAAATGTCAACTTCCCCTTCAGAGACAGCACTGAAAGCTCCGAGTGAGGAGATCTTCCAGCTGAAAAGCACCGAAAGCCAAAGCATCGCGTGGGGTGTCTGAGTTTTCACTTAAAAATCAGGGATTGGCTTTGTGAGCTTTGCTTCTTGGTGGCCTCAGAGTTTTGGGGTTCTGAAAATGTCCAGACCGTGAGCTTTGGCTGCTGCTTTGCCTCTTCGTGGCATCAGAGCTTTGGTTCTGACAATGCAGAGGCTGGGCTCCTCCATGGGATCACAGCTTTGGTTTCTGACAATGCCCAGGCTGAGCTCCTCCATGGGATCACAGCTTTGGGGTTCTGACAATGCCCAGGCTGGGCTCCTTCAGGGCATCAGAATTTTGGTTTTCTGACAGTGCCCAGGCTGGGCTCCTCTATGGGATCAGAATTTTGGTTTTCTGACAGTGCCCAGGCTGGGCTCCTCCATGGGATCACAGCTTTGGTTTCCTGACAATGCCCAGGCTGGGCTCCTCTATGGGATCAGAGCTTTGTTTTTCTGACAATGCCCAGGCTGGGCTCCTTCAGGGCATCAGAATTTTGTTTTTCTGACAATGCCCAGTCTGGGCTCCTCCATGGGATCAGAGCTTTGGGATTCTGACAATGCCCAATCTGGGCTCCTTCAGGACATCACAGCTTTGGTTTCCTGACAATGCCTAGGCTGGGCTCCCCCAGGGCACCAGAGCTTTGGTTTGCTGCCGATGCCCAATCCAGAGCTCCAGCAGCTGCCAGGGCCATCACTCACCTGCTTTGGAGGCTGCCTCTGCAGCAAAGTCTGCAGCAAACTTCTTGAGCACCTCAGCGCTTTCCTCCTTGACGAAGAGGCCGATGAAGTTGGAGGAGGTGTAGAGCTCCAGGGGCAGCGGCGCGGGGAATTTGCATTTCCAGCGCATCACCGTGGCCTGCAGGGCTTCCGTGAGAGCGTCCACCTTGCTGTCCTCGCACTGCCAAGGGAAGCAGGACAGGCATTGCTCGGGAGAAGAAAGGATGGGGGTGGCTGGGAATGGCCTATCTTGCCTCTCATGCAGTGAGAAAAAGCACAGGGACATGGGGAAAAAAGAAAATCTATGTTTAGAAATGCTCTGCCCCTCCCTTGTCCTCAAAGCAGGATCAGCTATCCCCGAGTAACCTTCCCAACCTCCCCACACCCATCCTCATGCTAAGGATCACTTGAGAGGATGAGAATTCAGTCTTCTGCTGCTCTGCCCTGAGAACAACAGCTTAAAAAACCAATTCCCCCCTCAAGAAGCCCAGGGCAAAATCCCCCTAGCTCCCCCCTAAACAGCATGAAGCCTGGAAGTCTCGCTCAGGAATGGCTAAAGGAGGGAGAGGAGAGGAGCTGGGCTTTACCATGAAGAACTGGCACAGGGTGATGTGTGGGAAGATGTTGTGAGCTTTGTTCTTGCCACAGATCTGCTTCGACTGCTGCCAGAACTCCGAGAGCTTCTGGGCCAGGGGCCCGGTGGGGCGCAGGTACAGGACGTACTCCCGGGGCAGAGTGTCGTCCAGGAATGGGTCACCCACATGGGAGAAGAGCCTGGCAGGCACAAAAAACATCTTAAATGGATAGATAATGACTGATTTTTCCCCCAGCAAAATCAGCTTCCCCTGTGCTGGCTCCCATTCATTCTCCCTTTATGAGAAAAATCGGCTCTCAGAGCTGCCCTGCCTCGCCTGCAGCCCATCACTGCTGCTAAATAATACAGAAAATTGGGTTTTGGTTGCAGAAGATCTAAGCCAGGTCACTGCTCCTGCCTTTTCTGCCTTTCAGTGTGTGAAACACAGGGAGGAGAGCGCTGGAAATTGTTCCACATCTCTGAGAAGGCAGCTCGCAGCTTTTCTCCTCAGCTGCAGAGTGGGGGCTCCTCCTCTCACCTCTTTCTGTTTTTGCTGCAGATCTCAAATTCTCTCAGCCTAGGCTTGATGCCGGTGATTTTTGTATTTTCTTTTTATACCCTTTTAATATATTTTTACACCCTTTCCTTTCCCTGTTCCCCTCTACACACACTCCTTGTACCCTGCACAAACACTCCTTGTACTTTAGCCCTACATGTTTACAACCCTTGCAGTTTGATATTTAGCTTAGTTTGGGGTCCTGCAAAGCGAGGAAGACCAAACATTCATATTCTCTCAGAACTAGAGGCTCCAACCTGTTCTCTCTTGGAACATGTTTTTGTAAACTAGGCTGTAGTCTCATTAGAGAGGGGGTTCATTAGAATAGGGGGCAATTATTCATTTATTAAGTTTCTTATTGGGGATTTTAAGTAGATCTGCTAATTTTGTGAAGTCCATAAAAATCTGGTATGCATTGTATGGGGAGGGTTCCAGCTCGTCCCTCGCTCCATGGCATGTTTTCCATCTTTGATGAGTTTGGGCACCTAGGATCCTATTGAACCGAGGTAAATTCCCTTTTCCCTCTACTGCTGTGTCTGCTCCATATTTTACCAGCCTGTTTAAGGCATCAGGCTCATTCCTGAATTGCTTATTTACAGCCCTGAAACACTAATCCTGCAGGTGCTTTCCGCACGACAACCCTGTTTAAATACTCCCCGTTCTGATGGCTAAAATCTTAAACTGGCCAGTTCCATTTTTACTTTTGAACATTTATTACTTCATACCAACCAGTCGCATGCTGCTTGAACACTCCTTCCACCTGTCGATGCCAAGGCTTTTTGTCTGCAGAGAGAGCAAAACAAAAAGAGAATTTCAGTGCTGCTATTGCTGTGTGTTGGAAACCTGTGGGATGCCTTTTCCAATTCTCTCAGCCCTCGGGGTTTTTTTTTGGGATGCGCCACCTGTCAAATCCCATAAATTGTTTGAAGGGCAATGTATGAGATATGGACCTCTGGGATTTCCCACTTCCCCACTTTTTCCGGACAGAGAACATCAACATTTCATGGTCTCTTTGCTGGGCATTTCAGCGTGAAACCCCAAAGGTTTGGGGCTGACAGAGCAGGCGCTGCACCGAGGAGAAGAAAAATTCAACAGCCACGAGAGGGCACAAAGCAGAGATTTCCCAGGTTAGAACAGCTCCCCTCACTCCTACACTCAGAGCCCTTTCGCTTCCTTCCCTTCAGGATGCCTCTCAATCCCTTTTCTCTCCAGCTGGGAACACCCAAGGCTCCTGTTCAGCAATTCTCCAGCGACTGTTTTAGACATGGAATTGTGTTTTCCAAATGCTCTGGAAGGCAGCTGTGGGTCAGCTCAGCTCTGTAACACCAGGGACAGCCAAAGGGGTGGATTCACCCAGAAATTATGAGTGAAGGAGGCAGAAAAGGAGAGAAATTTTAGGGATATGGGGCAGAGACAGGCTCTGAGCTGGGGAAGGTGCAAAATTCCCCATGAATAGGCGATTTCAGGGCTTGCTACTCAAGGGAAAAGGGGCCAGACCCCAGGGTCCAGCCCGTGGCTGTGGGATCAGGGCCAGGGACCCTCCAGGACTTGTGGCCATGCTTTTGTCAGCCCCTCTGCCTGCAGGGGTGACTCTCCCAGGGCTCTGTCCCCACGGAGGATATTCCTGCAGCGTTCCCCACCAGCCTCAGCCATGTGCTGTTGACTCAGCTGTGTTCCAGCTCTGCCCTTGCCTTCCCCACCCCTTGAACACACACATTTCTGCTCGTTTGGAGGGTAAGAGGAAGGCAGAAAGATAATGCTGAAAAAGAAAAAAAAGAGGAAAAAAAAAAAAGAAAAAAAAAAGGACTGTGTTGCAAATGTGTGATTATGAAAACACTTCCTCCCGAAGCGGTTTTGATCTGCCAGCATTCCCTCGAGATCTGCAGCGTGCTGGGCCCAGCACCTGCTGCCTTCTGGAAGGATGGATTTGGGCTGGTGACCGCTGTAGGTTTCTGCCTTGCTGCCCTTGCCCTGCTCTGGGAAATGCTCTATGCAAAGCAGGCACTGCTTTGCTTTGGAAAGCAGCTCAGGTGAAGGGTTCAGAGATAAGGGAGCTGCTGTGGAGCAGCAAGGCCTCACAAAATGAAGGCTTTGTTACCCTTGTAAAATCCTGGCTCACATCTGTTCCTCTGGCTAACGAGAAAAGCATTCTGGGCATGGCTCAGCTGAACTAGAGGTGAAAAGCAAATTACACAATTGTAAAGCAATGATCAGAAGCAAGGAGTGCTCACACTGTGGGGCTCGTGGTTGGTTCCATCTGATGCTGTTCCTGCCGTGGGCTGTGGTGGTTGGTTAAGCACATTTGTTGTGCCTCACAAGGATGGAAACTCATCACAAATAACAGCTGAAGAACCCTGGATTTTTGCAATGAAGTGGTTTTGCCATAGTGTTGGAAAATGCACCAGTTTAAAAATTTTGTATAACTTTAGTCAAATACTTTGTTTGTCTTTACCCCAGGAAAAGGAATTTTAAGTTTCTTTTTAGGACATTGTTCTGCCAGGTGAGGTCTGATGAACTCAACACATCTACAGAGTGGAGCAGCCCAAAGATCCCCAGAGAGATAAAAACCATCCACGGAACATGAACAGAACATCGGTGGCCATCTCCAAACATCCACCCCAGAGCACCTCTGACAGAGCTGAGACATCTCCCTGGAAAGGACTGATAAGAAAATTGAAAAAAAAACCCCTAATTTACATTGGAGGGGAGGGGATTCGGATCCAATGGAAACTGAACACTGAGGGTTGCTCAACTCTGGACCAATGAACTTTGAAACAATGCATCTCTATGGGTTTTGACTGTATAAAATTTGGGGGAAAATCCTGTAAAATCTGTGTGTCATGGGATGATTCTCTCTGCACACCCGGGCTGTGTGTGGATGAGATGATTTCTGTGGTACACCCTGGCCAGAAAAACATCCTGGCCAGATAATAAAGTAATGCCTTGACTCTCTAACATTAAAAATGTTGTTGGAGAGTTTCTGTTTTTCCCACAGGTTTGGTGACAATAGCATCATGGAGATGGTGTGAGCCTTAACACCCAGGAAGCCTCTCTGGGAGTGCTCCTGGAGCAGAGCAGAGCTGTGGATTTCCCAGCCCTGCTCCCATCAGCCATTTATTGTGCTCACATCTCCTGCCTGGGCTGTTCCTGCTCTTTAAAACACCTGGGATGTGACTCTGCAAACCTCTCTGAAACCTGGGAGTTCAAATCGCCCTCCCAGGGAAGCTCTGCCTCTGAAATGAGCAGTTTCTCCTGGAGTTCCTCTGCCCAGAGCCCAGCACAGATGTCTTGAGGACAGACAGCTCTGCCACCCACCCTCGGTGACTCTTCCATAATGAACTGATGACTCCTCGGAACAAATCCCACAGAGGAGCTCTGCTGGAATGAACTGCAGCTCCTGCAGAGCTTGGGGAGCCCAAAGGGCGTCAGAGAACGTTGGGCTGGACCCACACTCCTTTGTTCATGTGTGGTTTCCAAAGTTGCCTCCATCATCCACAGGGACAATGAGGTCCCTTTTCAATTTAGTTTTCTGTGTGAGGAGGAAATACTGCACAAAGCAAACAAAAGCCAAAGGATATTTTTATCCCAGGACCTGCAACTGAAAAATTCCTTTTTTCCCCCCTTATTTTTTTATTTAGTGCAGGGGATTGTGCTGATGACTGGTAAGTCTCTGCATCCCTCCCAAAAACCCACCCTGGGCAAAACCAGGATTGGACCCATCCTCCACCTCCCGGGCCAAGATCAGCTTTTTAAAAGTTGAGTACTCAAACCTGGTCACAGGCACACAAATGTGGCCTGATTTTCACAACTGCTGAGTGCAGTGGGAGCTGGAAAACATATCGTGCTCCTGAGAAAATCAGGTCACTTAATTAGGTGACAAATTATGGCTTAGGTGCTCAGATTTACTCACGCTGGGTAGCAAATGTTGGCTGGAGCATTAGAGAAAATTGTGGCTCAGATGAACCAGAAAAGAGGAGAAAGCAAGAAAATAACTTATTTTTCTGAATTTACTGGATGATGTCACACAGTAACCATTTCTGGTCATGCAAAATGGATTCAGGTAGGGCATGAGGAGCTTTGTGCAGCATTGCCGGTCCCTTAAGCCACCGAATTCTTGATTTGAGCCATCCAGTTCTTGATTTCTGCTGCCTTTTGAGATGGAGTGCAGGGAAATAATTTAATCACACACAGCAACATGGAGCAGTCATTTTGAACAGAGAGCAAGGCAGAGGTTCTGTGCCACTGCAGAGTTTAGGGAAGAGGAAAAAAATCCTAATAGCAATGTCTGCCAAATGCACAGTAGGTGTTTTATCCACCACGAAAAATCAGATGTACTTGATTCTTCAACCTCAAAGGCCTCCCCAGGACACTCTTCAATGTCAAGGCCTGAGGAGAGCCTTTCCCCACTCAATCTCTGCTTAAACAGGATGAAATATTGCCAAGAAACATCCCAGCTAAAGAGCTGACCCTTCGGCCCAAAATATTCCAGCGGAATTGGTGTCGCTGCCCTGGCTTGCACATGAATGTGGAAATGGTGCCCATTTTAACCCCAGCTCACTAAACAGGAGAGCACAGAGCTCTGTGGGCTGCACAACCTCACTCCTTACTGCTGAAGCATTTCTGGCTTCCTGGCACTCCAGGGTAGGGGAAAAAAATGGGGAATGTCAATTCAGCTCAGAAATATATCAATAAACACAAAGTGTGATGGGCAAATCCCATTTAGCCCAGAGGACATGGCTGTGGTGGGGAATGAGGCATTGAGCACGGGGAGAACCTGCAGGCGCAGAGGCAGCTCACAGAGCTCCTCCCTGGGCTGAGCGCTCAGCCTTTAAACCCGGACAGTTCAAAAAGTTGATCCAAGCTTGGTTCCAGCCCAGCTTAAAAAGTCGATTCAAGCTTGATTCCGGTTCAGTTTAAAAAGTTGATTCAAGCTTGGTTCAAGCCCAGTTTAAAAAGTTGATCCAAGCTTGGTTCCAGCCCAGTTCAAGAAGTTGATTCAAGCTTGGTTCAAGCCCAGTTTAAAAAATTGATTCAAGCTTGGTTCCAGCCCAGTTTAAAAAGTTGATTCAAGCTTGGTTCCAGCCCAGTTTAAAAAGTTGATTCAAGCTTGTGTCCGGTCCAGTTATAAAGTTGATTCAAGCTTGGTTCTGGTCCGGTTTAAAAAATTGATTCAAGCTTGGTTCAAGCCCAGTTTAAAAAGTTGATTCAAGCTTGGTTCCAGCCCAGTTTCAAACAAGAGAGGCTGCCAGGGGCAATGGACTGCCCATGGGCACTGTGAACAGCCAGGCAGGGGGGACTGAGATAAAACAGAATGCACATAAAGAAATATCACTGCCAAGTGGGCAAACTTCAGGGAGTTGTGCCCCCAGCAGGGATTTCCATGGGCTCTGCTAAGCAGAAACTCTGATTGCGGCATCAGCAGAGCCTGGTTTAGCTCCAAAGTGCTGCTCCAGGATGCAGAAAGGAGGCAGGAGATGAGCCTGGTTCATCTCTGGAGTGCTGCTCCAAGATTCAGAAAGGAGGCAGGAGATGAGCCTGGTTCATCTCCGGAGTGCTGCTCCAGGATGCAGAAAGCTCCAGCAGCAGCCTCAGCCCCAGCCCCACCTCCGGAGGGATTTGTGAATGAGCCAGGGCAGGATGGAGGCACTGAAAGAGCAGCACTGACTCACTCTGCCCTTTCATTCCATCCTTCAAGCCCACACAAATCCTTCCCCCCGGGGCAAAACCCCTCCCAGGGGTGAATTCATCACCTGAGCCTTTGGCCCATCCAATATTTTAGCTGTGCAAATAATGATTTTTTAAAAATATGATGGAAGTTCTTGGCTCTCCTCATCAGGTCCCACTCAAAGGCCTGATTTTTTTACCTGACGGGGAAAAACAGGAATTACAGCTCATGTTTTATGCCAAATGAGTTTGAAAGAAGGGTGCTGTCAAACAGAGCCTTTTCCTCGGGAATATAAAATAAGCACCTTCATTTTTGCTTGTTTGTGCCTATAAAACATATTTATATAAACATATATTCAATGGCTCTGTGTATCTATTTAAAGCCTGGCTTTTTCCATCTCTGTTGGTTTATGGTAAAAGAATAGAAAGCAAAATGCTGCCTGGCTCCAGGGAATGGGGAAAAATAGGAATTTCTGGCTGTGGCTGCAGCTGCTGTTTGGAACACATCTGTCAGTCCAGGCACAGGTCAGGAGCCCAATATTTAAAACTCTCTTTGCCTTCCCTGTCAAAGCCATGGGGTGGGAGGTCCTGAATTCAAACTCTGCTCTCCAACCCACAGGGAAGCTGTTAAAAATTCCCCACAAACAGTAAAATTCCCAGTATTTTCTGTGTGGTTTTTTCCCAAATTTCCAGTATTTTCTGTGTGGTTTTTTTTCCAAAACTACCCACTGAGTGACCCTGACAGATTCCTGAATTTTTCCAGGTTTAATCTCTTGTTTATTAACAGTCCAACAATGGAAATGTGCCTGTTTCAGGCTTTCAATAAACAATTGCACACTGAGGAACAGTTCTGCAAGGAAAATTTCTGTGCATTTAACGACTTGTGAATTTGATGTGGGGAAAAACACCCAAATTCCTGCGTCCCATGAATTCCTTATTTGCTCTCCACACAAAACCAACCCCAGTGGGGTGTTCTTCCCAAATGGCTCTCAGCTGTGCACCTCTGAACTCCCAACAGGCAGAATTCACTTGGTCACCCCCCAAAAAATCATCTGATGCTGTTCTGTTCTTATTTGGGTGACCTTGGTGCTATAAATAGGGCCGGGACAGGAAGATCTCACCAGGGATGCAGTTCCTGTTTAGGGCAGGGGGCTGGGGCTGTTCTTTTCTGCATTTGCGAAGGAAAAACCAACAAAACCCTGCGTGGTTTGGCGAGGAGAACAATGACAGCCTGGCAGAATAATTCATTTTTCCTCCCTTCACTGAGTTTTACCTTAACTTCTGCTGTTTTCCTGCCACAGATAAATCCCTGCTCGGGGATTTTAATTGCAGCCACGTCCCCCCAGAGCAGGAGCTGATTTCCCACCCCGAGAGGTCCCTGCGGAGATCCCAGCCATGGAAAAGCCCCAGGAATACAGAAATTCCTAGAGGGAGCACTAGGAGAAGGTTTCCAACTGTGCTGTGTCCTGGAGGTGACAGAAATGTTTGTGGAAGGTGCCTGGCAGGGCTCAAAATTCCCTTCCTCCCTCTTCCCAAGGGCTGGCTGCTCATTCCCACCATGGAATAGCAAATAGGAAAGAGAGGGAAATGGGAAATGGGGTCAGAAATAAGTGTGGGGACCACGCTGCCGCGTCTTTGGAAAATATTCCAGTTTAAAAATTTTGTATAACTTTTAACTTTTTATTTTTGTCTCTCTAGTTAGGCTTGACTTGACTTTGCTTTGGGGAAGGGAATTTTCTTTAGTTTATTTAGGAGGTACAGCATCACTCCAAGGAGATGGGGTCAGCACAGGACAGAGTGGAGCAGCCCAAAGATCCCCAGAGAGATAAAAACCATCCCCGGAACATGAACAGAACATCGGTGGCCATCTCCAAACATCCACCCCAGAGCACCTCTGACAGAGCTGAGACATCTCCCCCGGAAAGGACTGATAAGAGAATTGAAAAATGAAGATCTAATTTACATCAGAGCCGAGGGGGATTTGGATCCAATGGGAAACTGAACACTGAGGGTTGCTCAGCTCTGGACCAATGAACTTTGAAACAACACATCTCTATGGGTTTTGACTGTATAAAAACTGGGGGAAAATCCTGTAAAAGCATGTGTTTTTGGAATACTTTCCTTGGCACATCCTGGCCAGTAAATAAAGTAATGTCTGATTTTCTATCACTTCAAATATAGTGCTAGAGGGTTTTTTTATTTCTCCCGATTTTCGGTGACATCCCTACAATTTAAAATGTTTTGGTTTTTTTTCAGAGGGCAAGCAAACTGCAGCCTGGCCACAGGAGGAGGAGGGTGATGGTGATTTTTCTGCGCAAAGAACGAGGGCCTGGGCGTGTGGCTCTCACTTTTTAGGGTTATGTAAGATTTTGAAGGCGGATTTTCCCCCCTCGTGCACCAAGGCGTTCCCTAATCCCCTGCTCAGCTCGTTAAAGCTACAGGAGAGGGAAGTGCAGACTCGTAAAAAGTGTCCGGGATAAAGGCAGGAATGCAGCAGCCATTCAGCATTTTTAAAGAGATCCAGGGTTTGGGGAGGAAGCAGGATATTCTTGTCCTCACAACAACAACAGCGCAGCTTTTTCTGCATGTCCAAGTCCTGCCAGTCCCTGCAGGATGGAGGAGGAGCAAGGCACAGGTTTTTGGGCTGATTTGAATTGGTCACACCCCATCAAAATTCCTCTATTCTCCCCTCCAGCTGCAAAACCCTGTCCTTAGCTTTGCTTATAATCGCGGTGCTGATTTTCTTTTCAATTTTTGTTTTGGATGACATTTGTTCTCCGACTTCCGAGTTCACTTCCTTCAGCTTCTGTGCTCAGCTAGAAATGCTGCTCCAACAAACTCTGAAAATAGCAGGAGGCCTGAAGCTGGGAATTTCAGAAAGCGGTGTCTCACAATTCCCTAACAAACCCACAAGAACTGGCAGCACCTCAGCTGCCCTATTCAGACTCAAATAAAAAAAAAAAATAGATTAAAAAGTGATGCAGGGCAATCACTGGAAAATGGGGATGGGGTTAGGGAAGGTGGGAAATAACTGCTGCTGGTAAAGGTTTTGCAGAATTGTGACCACCAGCAAAATAGCCAAACAGAGCTATTTAAATAAAAATAAATAAATCAATTCCCCCAGAACTGGAGCACATTCAGCAGGGGCTCGTCCCCTTCGAACACCTGATTTTCCCCTTGGCCAGAACGCTGCAGAGTGACCACGATTTCATTAGTCACAGCGAGCAGCAGCTCTCATCCAGTGCTATTAATACATTTGAGCTCACCAGGAAGACAATGTCTCTGCAAGGAGCCAAGCTGGAGCTTTAAGGATGCTCCGAGGACCATCTGGAGGCTCGGTGATAGCCAGAAAAGGAAGCAGTTGTCACACTGATTGGGAAGAAATTAAGTCCCTCGCAGCGTTTGAGGCAAACACGACTTTTTTTTCTCCCTAATTGCCCTTCTCCCTCTCCAGGAATGGGATTTGCCATTTGGGATCGAGGTCCTCTTGTTGGAAAATATACCAGTTTAAAATTTTTTTGTATAACCTTTATTTTGTCTCTCTAGTTAGGCTTGACTTGACTTTGCTTTGGGGAGGGGAATTTTCTTTAGTTTATTTAGGAGATACAGCATCACTTTAAGGAGATGGGCTCAGCACAGGACAGAGTGGAGCAGCCCAAAGATCCCCAGAGAGATAAAAACCATCCACGGAACATGAACAGAACATCGGTGGTCATCTCCAAACATCCACCCCAGAGCACCTCTGACAGAGCTGAGACATCTCCCCGGAAAGGACTGAGAAGAGAATTGAAAAATGAAGATCTAATTTATATCGGAAGGGAGGGGATTCAGATCCAATGGAAACTGAACACTGAGGGTTGCTCAACTCTGGACCAATGAACTTTGAAGCAGTGCATCTCTGTGGGTTTGATTGTATAAAAACTGGGGAAAAATCCTGTAAAAGCATGTGTTTTTGGAATACTTTCCTTGGCACATCCTGGCCAATAAATAAAGTAATGCCTGATTCTCTATCACTTCAAATCTAGTGCTAGAGGGTTTTTTATTTCTCCCGATTTTCGGTGACACTCTTGTTGCCACAGCCTCTTTCTCCCTTTCTCCTCTCGGGGTGGGTTGGAGGCTGCTGGAGCTGTCACAGCACCCCATGGGTCACCCTTGTCCTGCTGCCACCTGCCTGTCCATCTGTCACAGCCCCTCCCAGTGCCAGCACAGCTCCAGGACCTGCTGCCCCAAAAGCAGGTCCTAAAAAATGATCCTAAAAAATCTTAAAAATCCTAAAAGCCCCACACACCCTAATTCTGGCCAGCTCAGGGATGCTCTGCCCAGCCTCCCTGTGCTCCTTTCCAGCCCCACTTTACTCCTCTGTACACTGAATTTTTTAGTAGGTCTTTAGGAAAAAAAAAAAAAAAAGCCACAAGTAGCACTTTAAAGTGCCAGTGTTAACATTTTCCAGCTCCTTGGGGTTTCAAAACAGGAAGTTTGGGGGCGGTGCAGTTGCACAATTTGCCAGAAGCTGCTGTTGTGTGAAGCTGGTGACACGGGGGCCCTGATGGCCACCAGGGCTGTGACTTTCTGGGACTCATTCTCAGCAGGTTTTTTCTCAGTTCTGCCCTGTCTGAGCTCCTCCAGTGCAGCTTTGTCCTGCAGGCTCAGAGCAAAGCCCAGCGCCTGGAAACAGCTCTTGGTTTGGGTCTTGTGAGCAAACTTGGGACGGAAAGTTTCCTTTTGTGCCATGGACACCATCAGAGGGAGAGTCGGAGTGTTGGGCTGAATTTGCTCTGCTGGCCATGGGGAAAATTGAGTGCTTAATGTGCTGCAGTTCTAGGGGAATTTATTTGTTTATTTTTATTTAAATAGCTCTGTTTGGCTATTTTGCTAATGGTCACAATTTTGCGAGATTTGGATTGAGGTGCAAACAAGAGATTTTGGTCAAAACTTTGTGAGGATGGGTCCTACAGAGCCAAATCACAGAATCCCGGAATGGTTTGGGTTGGAAGGGACCCTAAAGATCATTTGGTTCCACCAGGGACACCTCCCACTGTCCCAGGCTGCTCCAAGCCCTGTCCAGCCTGGCCTGGGACACTCCAGGGATCCAGGGACAGCCACAGCTTCTCTAGGAAAGCTCTTCCAGAGCCCCCATGGGGAAGAATTTCTCCCATAAATCTGTTGTGGAGCAGCAAGGCCTCACAAAATGAAGCCCTTACAAAATCCTTGCTCACTTCTGTTCCTTTGGCTAACTAGAAAAGCATTCTGGGCATGGCTCAGCTGAACTAGAGGTGAAAAGCAAATGACACAATTGTAAAGCAATGATCAGAAGCAAGGAGTGCTCACACCGTGGGGCTCGGGGTTGGTTCCATCTGATGCTGTTCCTGCCGTGGGCTGTGGTGGTTGGTTAAGCACATTTGTTGTGCCTCACAAGGATGGAAACTCATCACAAATAACAGCTGAAGAACCCTGGATTTTTGCAATGAAGTGTCTTTGCCTTACTATTACGGAGATGGTGTGTGCCTTAACGCCACATAAATCCGTTCTGTTTGAGTCCTTTCTGTCCAGTGAAGAAGGAGAGATCTGTGCCTGCCCAAAATGGGTGAGTTCCACCACCCACACCCCAACATTTGTACTCAGCTTAACTTTGAAAAACAGGTAGTCTGTAGGTAACTCAGTTACCTATTGAGAGACAGAATATGTAAATTCTAAAACCTAGGAAAACAATTCCCTTAATCTTGTCAAGATCAGAGGGACAAGGATCTGTTTGAGGCCAGCACAGAAACTCTGAATCACCCACCAAGGACTGCCCGTGCTCCAGAGAGAAAGGGGAAAAGTGCACTGTGATGGAGACTACAGATCTTCATCACGAGCAGACCACAAAGACCACCAGGACACACAGCACATGCTAATGATATTAATGATTTCCCAGAAATGATTTGTATAAACACTCCTATCCCAGGGAATGTGATGAATATTCATGAATGTCACCATAATATTGTGTGTCGGCAGTGCTGGGTGTGTGTGTTTGGAGGAGTGAATCCCCACAGCCTGCGCCCAATAAAGCAAATCCCCACTGCTCTGGCTGTGTCTCTGGAGTGTCTCTGGGCCTGCTTGGGGCCAATCAACTTGGGGCTCTTTGCACTGATCAGTTTTTACATTACCCCTGAAATATTCGCTCTGAGCCCTTATTTTCTCCTCAAGTCATGATTTTCCCTTCTTTATTCCCCACCATGGGACCCTCCCAGGCTCTGGATGCTAATTGCTGAAAAGGCACAGCCTGGGCATGGAAAATGGGAAGTGGAAGGCTGGCGAGAAGCTCAGCCTGCTCTCACACCTAAAATAGACTCAGGCCAAGCAGCGAGAAGGAAGTCTAAGAAATTAAGGAAGGTGGAAGGAAGAAGAAGGGTGGGGTGCTGAAATAGTTGGGTTAAAGGCAAAAAGAGAGACCCAAAATAGCCTCCTGCTCTAGACGGCTCTGTTCAGGAAATTTTGGAAGCCTTGCTGTTTTCAGTAATAGCCAGAGAAATTCAGAATATTTCACAGTATTCCAAGTTAGTACTCCTCGCTTTTTTTGGTCATCTAGAGAGGACCGAGCTATGTCAACATTCATTTTGTCAAAATCCACATGGCAGGCCTGGCCACGAACCCCAAAAGGAAAAGGGGGGAAGGAAATGAATGCAGCAGATGATGAGGGACATTTGCCACTGACTCAAGGCTAAAAGAGCCCAGAATTGGGGCTGGGAGTCCCCTGCTGCCGCGGGCTCCGTTTTGGGGTGAGAAAACACACACAGCCTCTTGCCTCAGAGATTCTGAGTGTGTGGTTTCAGCACTGAGCTGCAGCTGATGTCAAAGTTTCCATCGGGGGAAAGAGAAAACAAGTGAGGTAGTGAGCTCTGCTCTGAATTTTAGTTTGGGGGAGTGTATTTGGGCTCTTTCAAGTCACTTTGGAGTCCTTAGGTGATGCAGGAGCTGTAAAAATGCACAATTATTTTGCTGTTATAATCGTGATAAGTCATAACTCGCGGCCAGATGTTAAATATTAAAAATGACCCTCCAGTGTCTGGCTCAGTAATCTGAATTTTTTTCATGAGGTCTAACCAAGAGACTCCAAAAGGTTTCAATCCCTGCTAGGGAAGGGTTAAAAAAAAAACCCCACATTAAAAATAAATATGTTTGAAGTCTAAAAGGGAACAGGAAATAAAAAATTGTGATAAACCGAGAAACAGTGAGATAAAGAAGGATCTAAGAACCTAATGAGAAAACTTCAGCACAGACTGGGAAGATTTCCCTGCATATTTTCCTGATTTTGTTAGGGCCTGTCAGCTCTAAATGTGGAGCCTTTATTCTGTATCTGATCGCTCTCCTGCCGAATATGTAAGTGAATTACAAAAAAAGAAATAGGAAGGCTTTAATGAGACCTGGATTTAGTAATTATCCCTACACCAAAGAGTACTTATGCATCTCTTTAACTTCAAGCATGTACTTACAGACTCCAGCACGGCTCTTATGCAAAGCCTGTGCTGGAAGGTGATTGCAAATCAAAGCTTTGGGGCTGTTCTTCCTCCCAGCACCATTTCCAAGGGTTTTAAACCAAGTGTTTGCCGTGATAAAAGGAACTTTGTTCAGCTGGCTGAAAACCTGGGGATTCGATGCTGGCAGGTTCCACATGGGTGTGTTTTTGCTGCAGTGTTTGCCCACAAAAATCCCCTGGAGCAGCACAGGTCTGGCACGTCACCTGCACGGTCCCCTCAGCACAGGATCCTCCTTGACCCAGGTCATAACCTTTAATTAAGGTGAAATAACCCCAAATCCAGCAGGCATTGCAATGCACTGGTTAATGAAAGTCAAATAATCCCAACTCCAGCAGGTATCTCACTGCACTGGTTAATTAAAGTGAAATAGTCCCAACTCCAGCAGATATCGTGAAGCAATGGTTAATTAAAGTGAAATAATCCCAACTCCAGCAGCTATCTCACTGCACTGGTTAATTAAAGTGAAATAATCCCAACTCCAGCAGGTATCTCACTGCACTGGTTAATTAAAGTGAAATAGTCCCTACTCCAGCAGATATCATGAAGCAATGGTTAATTAAAGTGAAATAATCCCAAATCCAGCAGGTATCACAATGCACTGGTTAATTTAAATCAAATAATCCCAAATCCAGCAGGTATCACAATGCACTGGTTAATTAAAGTAAAATAATCCCAACTCCAGCAAACATTGCAACTCACTGGTTAATTAAAATGAAATAATCCAAAATCCAGCAGGTATCTCACTGCACCGGTTAATTAAGGTGAAATAATCCCAAATCCAGCAGGTATCAATCACAACACGCTGGTGACTCGGGGTTTAATTCTCATGTTTGGGGGGGAATAACTTCACCACCCCATGCCCCAAAATATCTGTTTTTAACCCTAAAATGCTTCTGCAGTAAGTCAACCTGAGTTTACCTGAGTAAACACAAGCGGGGTCAAGGCATAAAAGGTGCTCAGCACAAGGTTTCACCCAACCAAGAGGGGATGGGAATTCCCAGGGTTGAAACCCTGCTGAAATCCTGCCAACATCACAGCACTGACCCTGAAGGTGTTCGACTCACAGTTCTGAGGGTTTTGTATCCAGAATCAACATGCCGTGGGTACTACAATCTCATTAAATCTCCTTTTGCCCCTCCTCTCACCATTGTCATTTTGATTTTTGATGCCTAAGAGGCGACAGCAATGGGGTGGGAATAAGTCAGGACAGAGTCCTCATTCCTTTTTCCTGAGGAAAAGGAAAATTCCTTTTTGTTTTGGGTTTGTGTGAGGATCAGAGACACAACCTGGCCTGCCCTCCACCTCCTTCATCCATTTCCTTGGCCAAAATTCCTCTGGATGTTCTGTGATTACTTGGGTACCTAAACAGTGCGAGATTTGGGGTTTCCTTTCAGTCCAGCCCTCTGTCCATAAGGATTCCCAGCTGAGCTGAGCTGCCCGAGCATGAAGTGCCTTTTCCCATGTTTTTTTTCTTCTGATGCCTTAGGATTTCAGCTTCTCTATTTTTCATGTATCTGTAATTTAGTGTAGAACTCTGGACTCCATACAGAGTGCTAAAGCTGCTGTTCTCTCCTTTTTAGACAGAACAATTCCTCTAAAGCTCAGGATCCAAGCACACCTCAGTGTCTCAGGCCCCGAGACATGCAAACAGCAGTGAATTAATTGGAGGGAGCAAACTTGGAATAATTGACTTCATTACCTGAAGCTGTAATTGGAGGATTAAACCTCGATATGCAAATGGACAGAACTTATAAAGTATGAAAAACCTGTGACCTTATAAGAAACTTATAAAGTATGAAAAACTCCTGACCATTGTCCATTTTGGGTGCAGCCCCCGGGTGGGCTGTGCTGCCCTGAATGCACCTGAAGGCTTTCAAAAAATAGAATTGATTTTTATTCTGTTAACTCTGCTTTAGGTGAGCCCACCAGGCATCACTTCCTTCCACACTCCCACCTCACCCCAGCGCTGGGGACATCTCCTGCCTTTTGGGGGAGCCAGGCCTTGGCTGCTCGCCTTGGGGACCTCGTTAGCCATGGCAGACACACAGACAGACACACGGACACACGGACACACAGACAGACAGACAGACAGACACACAGACACACAGACACACAGACAGACAGACAGACAGACACACAGACACACAGACAGACACACAGACAGACAGACAGACACACAGACACACAGACAGACTCACAGACACACAGACACACAGACACACAGACACAGAGACACACAGACACACAGACAGACACACAGACAGACTCACAGACACACAGACACAGAGACACACAGACACACAGACAGACAGACAGACACACAGACACACAGACAGACACACAGACACACAGACAGACTCACAGACACACAGACAGATATGTAGACAGACACAGACACACACACAGACACACAGACAGACAGACAGACACACAGACAGACACACAGACAGACACACAGACACACACACACACAGAGACAGACAGACAGACACACAGACACACAGACTCACAGACACACAGACACACAGACAGACACACAGACACACAGACAGACACAGACACACAGACACACAGACACACAGACACACAGACACAGAGATACACAGACACACAGACACACAGACACACAGACACACAGACAGACAGACACACAGACACACAGACTCACAGACACACAGACACACAGACAGACACACAGACACACAGACAGACACAGACACACAGACACACAGACACACAGACACACAGACAGACACACAGACACACAGACAGACACACAGACAGACACACAGACACACAGACATACACACAGACAGACACACAGACACACAGACAGACACACAGACACACAGACAGACACAGACACACAGACACACACAGACACACAGACAGACACACAGACACACACACACACAGACACACAGACAGACACACAGACTCACAGACACACAGACAGACACACAGACTCACAGACACACAGACACACACACAGACACACAGACACACAGACACACACAGACACACAGACAGACAGACAGACACACAGACACACAGACACGCAGACAGACACAGAGATACAGACACACACACAGACACACAGACACACAGACAGACACACAGACACACAGACAGACACACAGACAGACACACAGACACACAGACACACAGACACACAGACAGACACACAGACACACAGACACACAGACACACAGACACACAGACACGCAGACAGACACAGAGATACAGACACACACACAGACTCACAGACACCCCCCGAGCATCACCTCATTCCCAGTGCGCAGCTCTCCCCCGCGCCGAGCGCCGCTGTGGGGGTGTGCTGCTAAAATTATTCATTTTAGGGGAAAAAAACCAAACCCAACAACCTCTTCACAGCCGAGCCCCATCCTCTCAGGGTTTTTGTGTGTGGCTGATATCTAAAGCAGCCTGGGAAGTGCAGTTTTTCTCTCTTTGCATCTGTTGTGGCCTCTCTTTCCTCTGATTCCATCAGTGAGCCAGGGGCACTTCCCGCCAGGCACTAACAGCAGCATTAGCAAGGAGAACACCTTGCAGAGTTGGGGTTATATTTATATTAAATTTATATATATATTTATTTATATTTATATTTATTTATTTATATTTATATTTATTATATTTATATTTTTATATAATTTATATATATGTATATATGTATTTCAATATATATGTATATTTTACATATTTTTATATATTTACATATATTTATATATATTTTATATATTTATAGATATTTATAGATATTTATAGATATTAATATGTATTTTATACATATACACACACATACGTATATATATAAAAATATATATAAAAATATATATAAACATATAAACATATAAAATATATAAATATATATAAATATATACGATTATAAATAAAAATTAAATAAATAAAAATAGAAAGAAATTATATATGAATATATATAATATTTATATATAATTTATATACACTTATTATATTTATAAATTATAGATAAACATATAAAATTGATTTATCTATTTTATCTATTTTATCTATTTTATCTATTTATTAAAAAAATCTATAACATCGATTTATAGATTTATATATATATTTACATATATTGCTATATATAAAATAACAGCTGTGCTTACAGCAATGCCCCTCCCTGCACTTATTTCTTGGGAGCTGGAACAAGGAAAAATAAGAAATATTTTTTTATTGCCAGGTGCTTAGGAGGGTTGGTTGTAAAGTCCCTTGGTTTTTAAAGATTGGTTTGTGCTGCAGGCTCCTGTGGTCGTCGTGGAGGACATGGACTTGTTTGAGTTTGGTAAATATTTAAGAGCTGCCTCGTGAAAAGTAGGCAAGAAAGGAGAATATATCAGCCCAGAGGAATTCTTTGCAGCAAATTTCAGAGGCTGATATAGCGAGGCGCGTCTGATAAGTCATAAAATCATGGAATCCCAGGATGCTTTGGGTTGGAATGGACTTTCAAATCATTGAATTCCACCCCTGCCATGGGCAGGGACACCTCCCACTGGCCCAGGCTGCTCCAAGCCCTGTCCCCAGGGTGGGCACAGAGCCTGCAGAGAGCCCAGCCCTGCTCCACTGCCAGCAGTGTCTCCCTGGGGAGGCTCCAAGGAACGAGGGCTGCTGTGTGTGCAGGTGTCTGCTCTGTGTCCCCACGGCCCTGGGGCAATTCGGGATTTTGGGCTGAGGTGAAAACCAGAGCCTTCTTTCCCACTGCAATCCTCTTTGCTCTGCAGTTTAACATTTTATGCTTTCCCTCTGCAAAGCACAAATAAACTGAGTGGAGTGAGGCTGAGGTGAATTATCAGGGCCAATTCTGTAGGGTTGGACAGAGACCTCGGTCCCATTTGGGGCTTTGGGGATTTTTATGGATGCTGAGCCCAGCTCTGCCTGGATTCTGCCTGGATCCTGCCTGGATTTTGTCTAGATTCTTCCTGGATTCTGCCTGGATTTTGCCTAGATTCTTCCTGGATTCTGCCTGAATTCTGCCTAGATTTTTCCTGGCTTCTGCCTGAATTCTGCCTGGATTCTGCCTGGATTCTGCCTGAATTCTGCCTGGATTTTGCCTGAATTCTGCCTGAATTCTGCCTGAATTCTGCCTGGATTCTGCCTGAATTCTGCCTGGATTCTGCCTGAATTCTGCCTGGATTTTGCCTGGATTCTGCCTGGATTCCTGGGCGGGAATGCCTCCATCCTGCCACGCAGGTGATCGTGCTCTGTGCTGTGGAGCCCACGAGGCTTTCAGAAGAGCTCAGCATCAGCCTAATTCTGCTCCCAGTGGCATTGAATGAGGCAGAATTAGGCTGGAGCTGAGCTGCTGAAAGCTCTATCCTATCCTCCTCTCGCTGTCGTTGCCTAAAAATAAGGAGTCCAATTAAATCTACAGCAGTACAAAGTATGAGGGAATGTATAATTAATTTAAAAAAATCAAAGGCTGTCTTCCAGCGCTGATCAGCATTTAGCAATCCTGCCACCAGCTCCTACTCTTCATTCTTCCTTTTTAATCAGTGATTATTGTTGTATCTCCTGACAGTGATCACATATTCCGATGGTATTTCAACAACTGCATTCCCCCGGAGCTGTAAACATACCCACAGGAGGAAAATGAGCGAGGGAAAAATTTATTATCCATCCCAGCCCCGGTCCTGACATTTCACTGGAGCCCTGATATTGGTGAAGGACAGAAATTCGCTCGCTGTGACAGTCAAGGCTTTCATTTGCAGCACAGATGAGAAACCAAAGGCTGAGAGAGAAGAAATTGCACGTCCAAGGTCACCTCCCGGAGTTATTACTCTCCTTAGTGCTGTTTTTCTGGAGCCAGCACCCCCAGAAACAAAAAGAGGAATTTTTTTGGTCTCCCAAGAGAGCACAGGGCTCTGTCACCTCCCAAACAAGCGTTTCACAGCTGAGGGGAGCAGAGAGGATGTGCTCCTGGCAGCTCTCCTGGCAGGAATCCCCAGGAGCAGCTCTGGATTCACAGCAAATCTGGAGTGACTCCATCTGGGTCCCCCTGAGCAGAGTCTGCCTTTATTTTGGGTGCCAGCTGTTGGTGGGAAACAGAGGCACAACAGCGAGGGAGGATTTGTGTCTGCGTGCTGCCCAGATTTCCTCACTTGTGAAATTTTGGGCTGAATCTGCTCCTTTGTGTCTGGGGCCTGCCCAAATTTCCCCACTTTCCCCTTATCCTGTGGGATTTTGGGCTGAATCCACCCCTTTGTGTCTGGGGGCTGCCCAGATTTCCTCACTTGTGAGATTTTGGGCTGAATCCTCTCCTTTGTGTCTAGATGCTGCCCAAATTTCCCCACTTTCCCCTTATCTAATGCGATTTTGGGGTGAATCCACCCCTTTGTGTCTAGATGCTGCCCAGATTTCCCCTCTTTCCCCTTATCTAGTAAGATTTTAGGCTGAATCCGCTCCTTTGGGGGCTGCCCAGATTTCCCCACTTTCCCCTTATCTAATGGGATTTTGGGCTGAATCCGCTTCTTTGTGTCTGTGGGCTGCCCAAATTTCCCCTCTTTCCCCTTATCTAATGCGATTTTGGGCTGAATCTGCTCCTTTGTGTCTAGATGCTGCCCAAATTTCCCCACTTTCCCCTTACTGTAATGTGATTTTGGGCTGAATCCACTCCTTTGTGTCTGTGTGCTGCCCAGATTTCCCCACTTTCCCCATATCCAGTGAGATTTTGGGTTGAATCCACCCCTGTGGCAGCAAACACAGTTCAAAAGCCTCGCGGACAGAATTTTGCCTCGAGGAAATTCTGAGGAGAAATCCCTCCAAAAGGCAGCGCCGATGGCACCGATTGTTCACTTTTCAAGTAAATATTTCCTTTGGAGCAGAGACCTGCTGCAGGCTGTCCCTGCACTCACTCAGGCACTGTGCTCTGCTGTGGCTTTTCCAAAATTTCAGGTGACTCTGGGAACAGAGGGAGGTGAGGTCCAGGCTCGAGGGTCACCCAGGTTGGGTGAAATTCCTCCTTCCCTCTGCCCCATCCCTCTCCTGCTCACTGGGACCATGAATTCCCACTGCTCCTCAGGGGTGTGACATTATCCTGGGATTTCTAATTAGTGCAGGCAGACAGGAAAATTAAAAAAAAAATAAATGGTGAGAGGTGAGCTATTCACAGTGTGGTCTCTGCACTCCCCAGGGGAGGATCTCTCACCTTCAGCCACGAAAGCAGCTTTCACTCATGATTTCTTTATTCTCAACTAAATACTTTTTGTAAAAAAAGCTGATTAAAAAATGATTAGGAGAAGATCAGCCATCCCTGAGCAGAGTGACACCCAGGAGGAAGTTCTAGCCCTGCTGTAGGTTGGTGTGGAGCAGCTCGAGGAGGACAGAAAGGATCTCAGAGTTCTCAAGGGACTTTCATCTGTTCAAACATCAGCCCTGAGCTGTGTTACGGTGTTTTTCTGTCTGATAAACAGAAGAATTCTTCTCTTTTCAGTTCCAAACAGGATCTCCTGCATTATTTTAATATCTGTTCAGTGCACATGAAAGCAGCTTTTACGTTTTTACAGACGATTTCTTTATTCTCAACTAAATACTTTTTGTAAAAAAAGCTGATAAAAATGATTAGGAGAAGATCAGCCATCCCTGAGTGGAGCAAAATTCAGGAGGAAGTTCTAGCCCTGCTGTAGGTTGGTGTGGAGCAGCTCGGGGAGGACAAAAAGGATCTCAGAGTTCTCGAGGGACTTTCATCTGTTCAAACATCAGCCCTGAGCTGTGTTACGGTGTTTTTCTGTCTGATAAACAGAATTCCTCTCTTTTCAGTTTCAACAGGATCTCCTGCATTATTTTAATATCTGCTCAGTACACATGAAAGCAGCTTTTACTCACCATTTCTTTATTCTCAACTAAATACTTTTTGTAGAAAAGCTGATAAAAACAAAAAAGATTAGAAGATCAGCCATCCCTGAGCGGAGCAAAATTCAGGAGGAAGTTCTAGCCCTGCTGTAGGTTGGTGTGGAGCAGCTCGAGGAGGACAGAAAGGATCTCAGAGTTCTCGAGGGACTTTCATCTGTTCAAACATCAGCCCTGAGCTGTGTTACGGTGTTTTTCTGTCTGATAAACAGAAGAATTCTTCTCTTTTGAGTTTCAAACAGAATCTCCTGCATGATTTTAACATTTCTGAAGGATCACCCCCTCCCAATGTACTCAGGGCTCCGGGATCCAGCTCTGCTGCTGTCAGATTTAAAAATAAAGATCCCTACAAGAGTTTTTTTTTTTTTTAAGGAAGAGTAATTTTTACTTCTCTGCTGCCTTTGCTGACTGGGCACTGGTTTCCAGCTATAGGCTGCTGCTCTGAACGACGCATTTGAAGTTATTTTTGAAATGTGTTATTACCCTGAAGTCACATCTCTCCCTTTTTTTGATGCATAATTTAGATTTTAGCCTCTCATAAATTACATGCCTAAGGAACTGCTGATGCTTCTGGGAAAGAAAAAGAAAAAAAAAAAAAAACCAACAACAAAATAAGTCTGTACAAAGTATTCTTTGTGGAGAGTGTTCTGGATATAAACACATTTATGCTTCTCTGAGTTTTCCCCCATTTTTTCCCTGGGATGTTTACACAGATACAGAACCTCTATTGTTGGGTGATTCACTGAGATCAGGGAGATCTCAGGAATTCTGCCTGCAGATCATCTGCAGCATGAAATCACAGCTCTTCGCGGGACCCAGAGGGATGGACAGAGCAGAAAAGAAACGAAAGAAATTCAAATAAATTTGCCTTTTCTAATGGAGGAGCTTCTTCCTTGCAGAGCAGGAAGGCCAGGCAGCAAAACTCAAGGAAAACCAGGATTATTAAAGTCGTGAGGGGGCTTGAGTAACTCAGTCTCGTGCTGGATTTGGTTCTCTTGCTGCTTGATGTTGACAAATTATTTATTTTTGGGCGCACTTTCTCCCGTGCCCAAAATAGAGGCAAGGAAGTCTCTACCATTGCTGCTTTTCTTTAGTTTACCATAGAATTTCTTCCAAAATCTGCTGGAAAAGATTCCCAGTGCCTTCCAAATGTCTCTGGCCTTCACATTTCGAATTCAAGGTGTGGGCATTTTGGACAAGATCCCACAGTGCATGAAATGCCACAGCTCCCCATTGAACTTGGCTTGTAATTAACAATGCCAGCTCTGAAGTTAATTAAAATCACAGAAAATAAACTTTTTATTGCAAAACAAAGTGAAGATTTACTCATTTTGTAACTGAGTTCATCTGCTGCTCCTGAGGTTAAAATGAAGAAATAATTGCTTGAAATTATCTATCCAAGGAAAACTGAGATATGAGGGGGGATGGAGGGAAAAAAAAAGTCAAAATTGGGATGTTTTTCTAAGTATTGGAGGCAACATCAGCAGGTTTTTAAGTGTGCAATTTATGAGGGAAGTGATTCAAATGAAATTAGGCACTCTAAAAAATCAGCAAAGTGTTGAGGACATAATAACCTTTGAAGAATTTGAAAAGCCATTTCATATTCATATTATTCGAGTTCCTCACTCCTGCAATTTTACCTTTTTTGTTGTTGTTGTTGTTTTAATGGCACAGCTCCTAATATCAAGTGATTATTTCAGAATCAACGAGTTTCATCACAAAAAGCAAAGTCAATCCATATCCTTCCTGTCTGGGGAGAAAAGCTCAAGGAAACTTCAGTGTATCCTAAATCTTTAAGAGATTGTGAGGGAAAAAAAAAATAAAAATCAAGTTTGAATGTTCTGCTAATTAAATCCCAGTGTCTTTAAGCCAATCCCTGGAGCTTCTGTCCTCAGCCAAGCCCTGAGTTTTGCAGATGGAGAGAAAAAAGGTTCAGGAACTCCAACTCTCAAACTTTGTGGGCACTCTCCCAAAATTATTAAAAATCTCTGGCAGTTTTTGTGAGGATGTGACTGATTTTCTCTGTCCCTCCATGTCATTAATAGGAAACCTCCAAGGACATTTTTTGGGGCAATCCACCACCAGGTAAAAACCTCCTCACGATATTCACATTCCCACCATTCTCCTCCTCTCCAGTCAAGGTGGCTTGAATTATTTCAGACATTTCCCACACAGAAAACTCTTCCTTGAGGTTTTTTTAAGCCTTTGGCCTTTGCTAAAACCACACAACCCTGGCTCAAAACCAAACCACTGACAGCCTCACACCTTGTCCAAATCCATGAGGATTAAGCACTTTATTTCCCCTGAAAAATCACCTTTTTTCCCATCCGAGAGCCGCACATTTCCAAACCCAACACGCGATTTTCGCCACTGCTGAAAAGAGGCGAAATTTTCCAGCTCGGATTTATTTTTAGGGGTTTTTAATGATGAATGGAACAGGAGGGAGATGTCTTTACAAACAAACTGTGGGGGCTGCTGGTAGGTAAAGCCAGATACTGATAGGTGAGAGAAACAATGGGAGGAACCATAAATTCTATAGGAATTTCATTAATTGACACAGAGTGTTGCTCACCCAAGGATGTGTTAAATCCCTGGGCTTAGAGAAAAAGAACAGAGACACAAAGAAAAAGGATGGGGGGGAATGTACATTAGAAGGATCTGTATTAGGCATTTTGGAAAGTCTGTAGCTCTCGAGTACCTCAGCCAATGGGGAAAGAGAGAGGGAAATGTGGCCAGGAAACTTGGATAAAAAGAGGCTGTGTCCTCTAAAAATTTCACAGACCCCATGGGAAATGCCCATGGCCTCTCCCTTTATTCATGAATAAAGTCACAGGACTCCTCTGTCTCCTTTTTGGACATAAACCTCTGCCGTTTGTGGATTCATTTTCCTGACAATGACAACAGAAAGTTCTGACAAAGCACCCTGCCGACCATTGCGATGGAAATTTGGGGTCTCTGGAAGGTCACCTGGAGCCAGGTTGGGTTTCCTCCCCCCCAGGCCACCTCGAGGAGAAGAAAGGTGGAAGAAAGCCCCAACCTCAGCAGGGCCAACACCCTCCACAAAGGGGCTGGGATCTGCTTCAAAAGGGCCTGAACAATAATAACCTTCCCGTGGATTCCATCACTTCCGTAATCAACAAAACACGGTTCCCTCTGAGCTTACCGGAGCTGCCAAGCGCAGGGCCCGCAGCACAATGGGAGCATTGTTCGCGCAGCCCGCAGGCGAAAATGTATTTTGGTAACTGCTGCTCTTTAGAACACAATTGTCTGCTGACAGTTATTTTAACTCCTTCCATCCGCACCAATGAGGAGCCTCAGGAAGGTTTATTTTATTATTTTTTTATTTTTTAATTATTTTAAAAAATTCTTTTTCCTTTCTTCCCCCCACGGAGAACAGAAAGGAAGCTAAACATGGGACTCTCTGGGTGTTAGATAACATGTAAATGATGGTGAGTCAGAGTGGAAAATCGTAGATAAAAATTGCACAAAGGCTTATTTAAGCACATCTCATGATTCCTTCCCTGGGCATGAGCGTGTGAGATGTACTCACACACACACTCCAGAATAAAGCTACTATTTGTCCATCCCTCTGCCCCGCAGCTGCCTCGGAAGAGATGAGATCCAGAATAAAAATGGACATGCATATTCATATTTATATTCATAGCCATCTCACATTCCCCACCGAGGCACGGCTGAACCCCGAACCAGCTTTAATCACATTTGTGACAAACACCCCAATTCCCACCGTTTTTCTCATGGAAAAGCTCGCTGGGTTTTTGCTGGGTTACTGATGGGATATTCCTATTTTCCAGTCTGGAAAACAAGGAGCTGCTGGGTGACCCTGAGAACCCAAAGCCTGGGGACGGACTCCAAACGATGGTTTCCCAGATTTTATTCCTTGAACTAAACAAGAACCACGCAGGGCTAAAGAACTGCTTGGGAAGAAGGTCAGGACAGGCAGGAGACCTGACCTGTGGCAGGAAACACCAAGAGCAAGGTGCTGGGTTTTTGTCACTCTGTGCGTGTGGGATTTCTGTAATCCACGCTGGAGCAGCAGCCAAGCTCTGAAAACAAACCCAAAAGAAGAGCCAAATGTGTTAGTAGGAGCTGGAGAGCAATTCCAGCAGTGACTGAGGGTTTAGGGATGGGAGTTACTCCTTTCTCCTGAGTCAGTAAATCCATGTGAAGTCCTCTGCTCAGGAAATATCCTGTGAGGAGAGAGAGAACAGCTCGGCCAAAACGACAAAAGCAGATTTTCATTCCTGAAGGACTCAGGGTCACAGATAAGTGCCAGAAAGCGTGGCTGGATTTCTGGAGAAGGGCTGAAAAAGTGCATTACACTGCAGAGAAGGAGTTTCCACCTTACTCATCCTGCCCAGCTCCCCAGAGCCCAGAGCTGTTCCCGGCACCATCCTTTCATTTCTCTCTCCAGCTCAGCCCTGGGAGGCTGAAGGAACAGGGCCAGCCGACCTCACAATTAGAAATGTTCTTCCTAATGCTCGCCCGTAATTTGTCTCTGCTCATTTTCATGCATTAGCCTTTATGAGCTTCACGAGGCCACCTTAATTACATTCCCTTCTGGCTGCTCGGGGAAGGATTTTTTCTATTTTTTTGTTTCCTTTTCTTGCACGGATTGAAAGCAGGGTTTGGAGCCAGTGCCCTGGGATGATCATCATCATCATCACCATCATCATCACCATCGTCATCCCTCGTGGGGAGCAGCCCTGGCTGCCAGTCCCACGTCCCAGCCCTGGGATGCTCCAGCCAGAGCGTGGAATCCACAGCCAACGCCACCCAAACAATGCCCAATTTATTCCTTTCATTCCCTCGGAGCAGCTCTGGATTTCTCTGCTTGGTCACAGCGAAGTTCCCAATGGTTCTGAGCACCTGGGCTGGGATTTTCACCCGGCAGTGGGAGATTCCCAAACCCAAACCCAAACCCAAACCATCTCGCTTTGCCAAGATCTGCCTTGCTTCGCTTCCTCAGCCTCCTCTGGAAACCCAGCCCTGAAAGAATCCCCAAACCAGAGCTCATCCATGCTGGAATGGAGCTCAGCAACTTCCAGAGGGAAACAAACAGCATTTAACTGTTCAAACTCCATTTTTTAGGAATATTATGGATGGGAGGGCGCAGTCCTGCATTTCCATCTTGGTGGGCATCTCCAGTTCCTCCTGCCCTGCCCTCCCCACCTTCCCCTTCCCGGCTGCCTCCACACGATGCCACCTCCCCAATCCTTGTGTGGAGGGTTTATTTCAGCGAAGAGCATCAGTAAATGTCTGAACTTGGCTCGGGACCTTGGTGGCAAAAGGAGACTTTTTGGTTCTGCCAGCACCTGAATTATTAATGCAAATAGCAGAAGGAGTTGTGAGGAACCAGAATTTTCCTCCTTTCCTACCACAGGATATCGAGGTCTGTGAGCATGGATCAAGCTGCTTCATTTGTATTTTAAGGATCTTTTAACACTGGCATTTTCCAAATTTCAATAGATTTTCATATTAACCTGAGAAACTGCTTTTAGACCAGGGAGCATTCTGCACAGAGGCAACAAACGCTGTTCGTGGCCACGCTGGATGATTCCCATGGGCAGCAGATTGTGGGGAGAGGCAGAAAATGTGTCCTGGGCTCATCTGAGCTTTGAGGGAGGCAACTCCTCACCAAATGCACACAAAGAGCCATTTACAGCAATGACTTATTCAGCTTTCAGTGTGTGACAGTGATGTGGCTGTTCCTGGTGCAGGAGCCTCAGCTCCTTCTCAATTCACATCTAAACCAATCACAAGTGCATTTTTCAGTCCTCCAGGAGCCTTCCTGAGAGCTTTTTTCAGAGTCTCATTGCTTTTTATCCATCACTGCTATTTGCCTGATTCTCTGTGGGATTAAATCCCACTTACACTGAAGTGGCAAAATTCACATCTTGGGTTTGCTGGAGAATTACAGAACCCCAGACTGGTTTGGGTTGGAAAAGACCTTAAAAATAATTTCATTCATCCCCTGCCACGGGCAGGAACATTTTCCATTATTCCAGGTTGCTCCAAGCTGCCCTTGGACACTTCCAGGGATCCAGGGGCAGCCACAGCTCCTCTGAGTGCCAGGACCTCATCACCCTTATCATAAAAAATTCCTTCCATACATCAAACCTAAATGTCCCCTCTTTCAATTAAAAAAAAAAAAATTAAAAAAAAATTTAAAAAAATTTAAAAAAATTTTTAAAAGAAGGGGAAAAAAATAAAAAGAAGAAGGGTCAAACTGTCTGCTAAGAATTTTCCCTAACAAATTTAATTCTCAACCGATTTTAGGAGAGGAAATAGAAGGCAGAGAGGTGTGGCAAAAAGGAAAAGTCAGAACTGAGGTGTGTAATTTGCTCCTGGAAGCAGAAAGGTTTGCACTGCAGTGCTGATGGATGGGGAGAGAAACAAGCACTGAAATTTGGGTTCATTAAGGAACATCCACGGGGCTGTAATTCAGCCTCAGGAAGGATTTCTGAGTTTTGGCTGCAGACAGATGAAGTTCCTTGACAAAACCGCCCCGAGAATCGCACGGAAATGATCTGGTTTAGTGCTAAAACAAAAAGTGGAGAAGCCAAGAGTCTGCCAAGCTGCTCTTGTGTTGTCCCAAGTGCCATTTGCAGCACTCCTGACTGTGACCAGGACCTGCCGAATTGCCAGAGGAGCCAAAAAGACCCAAAAAGTGCCTGTGCAAAGCACAGGGGAGAGACGTGGAGGCTAAAGGCTGCTCTAACCACCAAGTATCAACTCCAGCACCCACCCACCTCCCACACACAACCAGAAATAACTTGAAATAATTTATTTAAGTGTGTCTGTATCGCAGTTACGTATTTAATGGCTTAAAGGGACGGCGTTCCTCTTTGGAATAAAGGTGAATTTCCAATCATTTCAGGGGAAGTGTGGCTCCTGCACCCAATTTTCTGAGTTTTTCTGAATGTTTTACAGTGCTCAGTGGATTGAACTCCAGGCTGCTGTCTCAGGTAGTCATTACCCTCATTAACAGAGAGAAAACCACAGCACAAATGGGTTCAGCAGCTAAACTTAGCACAGGGTAATTCAGTGAGAGAACGAGGAACAAGATCATCCTCCCATCCTGCTCGCTGAATATTAGAAGGAAAAAAAAAATACATCTCATCTTCCTTCTGCTGCTGTTGTTTGTTGCCTCAGGCATTGTCTTTTTGTGGATAATAATACATTCAGGGCAAAGAGTTAAGTGGAAATGTTCATGGCAGGATGCTGGGGATGTCAGTTAGAGAGGAGGAGTAGAAGGAAGCACACAGTAAAATTCCATGTTGGAATTATCCATGTTGGAATTGATCCATCAGGGATGGGAGCATCTGACTGAGTCACGTTGTGAATGTCATTAATACGGTGAGGAGCTCAAATCCCTGGAATTGTCTCTCCTTTTCTCTAAAGACTTTTGCCTTGACAACGGCCACAGTTTGGTCCAGCTGCTTCCAGGAAATTCTGATTTTCATGTGTTTAGCATATCAGTACCTTTGCAGAATTAATTTGGGTTTTATCAGCAGAGGAATATCCTTGAACGTGCTTTGTTTTTATTTTAATGGGCTCCACTCATTTCGACCTTGCAAGTGGGCAGGAGAGCTGATAAAACCGAGTTTTTGCTGTTTTCCACAGCAAGAGAATTGCAAGAGAGAAAAAGAGCTCAAAGAGCCAACGAAATTGTTTGGTGCTTTCTGTGCTCAAAGCTCGGTAGGGACAGGAGTGAGAGGGTCTCAGCATCATTTTGGCATCATTTCCCCATCCTCTGGATCTTTTGGGTTGGAAAAGCCCTCTGGGATCACCAACTGCTCCCCCAGCACTGCCACGTCCCCAAGTGCCACTTTTATGACCCCACCTGCTCCCAAGTGCCACTTTTATGACCCCACCCGCTCCCAAGTGCCACTTTTGTAACTCCACCTGCTCCCTTCTCCTGCCCCCAGGGCTGAATTAAAACCATCATTTAGTGCTTGGTGTCACTGCCCATGGCAGGGGAAGGGACAAATCATCCTGAAGGTCTCTCCCAACCCAAACCACCCCACGATTGGTTCTGGAGCAGCAGAACTCGGGGATGACCTGGGGGTGTCCCCAGAGAGAGATAATTCCCCTCGGCCCTGGGGGAGTCCTGCCCTGCGAGTGTTTCCTCCTTGCAGCTGAGTAGGAAACACTCAAAGAACCACTTCCTGTGCTGCCACTGCGGCACTTATGAAATTTGTGTGAGTTTTGCATTTCCCTGAGCCCTGAAACACCCAGCAGAGAGCAAAGAGAGTGTGGCACTGCCCTTTAGCTACCCGAGGGAATCTCCTGATCTTTAAACCCCCACTTCCCCCTGATTACAGCACAGAAAAGCAAATTACAGCCCCCAGGCTGACAATTCTCCTCAAACACAACCCCCAGACAAACCCCAACATTTCCGAGCAGCTCCAGAGATGCTCTTTTGAAGGCACAACACCTGAGCTGGGTGTCAGCTCACACTTCAGCACGCCCAGAACAAAGCAAGGAGGCACTGGAGCCCTGGCAGCCTCCGAGGCTCATCGCGCTCCCATTTTCCCTTGCCGGTGGCAGATGGCAGCTTTGCAGGGGTGTTCAATCTGCTCAGAACTAATGGCGTGCTGTTTCCTCGAATGCTCCATCCTTTTCCACGGGAGCAGCCCATCCGTCCTCACCGAAACGCGGCACAGCCCAGCAGCCAAGAGACTAAAATGTGACTGGGGGGTAAAAAAAAAAAGGATAAAATCGCACCACCTACGCCCCCCAGCCCCCTCTGAAATAAACAGCGCTGTTTACTATATTTTCTCATGTCTGCTGTCAGTCTGAGAGCTGAACCCGTGTGCTGTTCAGAGCCAGGAATGCTCAGATCTGTAGGGGAGAGATGCCCTGAGCTCCTTCAGGCCCTGAGCTGCTGTTTGTTCCAAGAATAGGCACAATCCCTGCCCTGAAGTGCTCACAGCTGAAACGCAGGAGGGAATGAACAGTCCGTGGGTCCGGGGATGGAATAAAGAGTCATTGGGGCCTCCCGGCTCCTGGAGGAGTGAGTCAGATGTGTAGTGTAGGTCTCAGACTTTGTTTTATTAAGTTTTCCACTCCCAAAGCAGTGTGGTTTCTGCAGCAGCACCAATCTTTTGGATTTTCCCCTTCTCCATAAGTTTTGGGCTTGTCTGGGAGGGTTTCATTCCGATTTCCACTCCCAAAGCAGCGTGGTTTCTGCAGCAGCACCATCATTTTGGATTTTCCCCTTCTCCATAAGTTTTGGTTTTGTCTGGGAGGGTTTCATTCCAATTTCCACTCCCAAAGCAGCGTGGTTTCTGCAGGAGCACCATCATTTTGGATTTTCCCATTTTCCATAAGTTTTGGGTTTGTCTGGGAGGGTTTTATTAAGATTTCCACTCCCAAAGCAGCGCGGTTTCTGCAGAAGCACCATCCTTTTGGATTTTCCCCTTTTCCATAAGCTTTGGCCGTACCTGGGAGGGTTTAATTCAGATTTCCACTCCCAAAGCAGCGTGGTTTCTGCAGCAGCACCATCCTTTTGGATTTTCCCCTTCTCCACAAGCTTTGGAGGGTCCAGCTGGCTGACAGAGCACCAGGGAGGTAAATCCACGATGGCTGCAGCTGCTGGGTGGAACTGGAAGTGAAGCTGGAGCCAGGAGCTTGCAGCACTCCTGGGGACAGAGGGGATGGTGTTTGGAGAGCAGCTTTCCCCCAGGACACCCCACTCTCACCCCCAGGGCGTTCCGGGTGGAAGGACAGCCATGTAATGAGGTTTGTGCATCAAACACTCTGTTTTTCCAGTGGAATTGTTGTTAGCAGTAACTAGAGGGGCTTTTTACCCAAATATTGAGTTACACACGCACTCAGCCTGGCGTGTAGGATGTGTGACGGGGGCTGGCTGGGGGAGGCAGTGGTTATAAAACTGCCCAAGATTTGGTCATTCACACGACTCTCAGCTTTGCTCCAGAACTGAAAACGGAGATCTGTTTGTGTGACTCTTTTTTCCATCTCGTCAGAGCTGAACCTTCTGATAACTCTGACCACTGCACCTGCTCAGAGCAGAGCCCCAAAGCAGCCTCCAGGCGCTGCTGAGCCTTGGGGTGGCCCACGTTCAGATGTCATTCTGCCCTCCCAGGCCTGCAGGGAGGAGTTATGGCTTTAGATTTCCCGAGGATTGCAGGAGCTGGCAGAGAATTTAGGCAGATGAACCCAAGATGGTGAAAGGAGAGCTTTATTTACAAGAAACCTCTTTATATATCCATTAATAACCTAGCAACTATTGGTCAGCAAAGAATCCACCTCCTAAAACCATTGGTCACAGCTAAATAACACCTAATATCAAACACAGAGGTTAAGAAAGTAAAAGAATGCAGCTTATCTCTGTTCTCTCTGAGAAAGAACAGAAAGAGTTCTAAAACAGTGCAACTACAAGGAGTTTTGGGTTGAATCCCAGCATCTGGGGTGCATTTGGCTGCAGAATAAAGCTTCATTCGTCCTCCACGTGCAGATCTTCATCCTCAAAGTGCTTCTGCCCAGACCGAACCTGGGTAAAGTCCTCATCTCCGCAGTCCTGCTGCTGTCCCTGAGCGTTTTGGCCTCTCGCCTTTTCCTTGCAAGCTGTGCTCAGGGAAAATCCTCTTGCAGTGGATCTGTTCTGAGGGAACAAGGGTGGCAGGGCAGCTCTGGTGGTCCCAGCACGAGCTGGTGGCCTTGGCTGAGCTCACAGGGACAAGCTCTGGGAATGAGCTGTGCTATCAAATGCCAGGAGGAACCAACAAACACCAGAGCCCCAAGTGCAGAGAAGGAGTTTCCCCACCTCGATCTGTCCCCAAGTGTCTGCCCAGCTCTTTGTGCCTCCCAGTGCCCTCTGAAGGGCTGTGACCTTCGCTCTCAGGCTGGAGGAGATGGGGTGGCAGTGACCCCAGAGATTTCACAGCATGGCTTTGGATCAGGTGTGGACTCCATCTGAATCAGGGCTGATTCCATGGCCCTTCCTGGTCTAGGTGTCAGCTCACATGGGGCAGAATTTCCTTCCAATATTCCTCTGGGATCATGGGGCAGAATTTCCTTTTGATATTCCTCTGGGATCATGGGGCAGAATTTCCTTCTGATATTCCTCTGGGATCATGGGGCAGAATTTCCTTCCAATATTCCCCTGGGATCATGGGGCAGAATTTCCTTCCAATATTCCAATATTCCTGTATCACCTCCCCTCCACCTTCAATTAACTCTTATCACCCACCCAATAAGCTCAGCTAGGAATCCAAGGAGTCAGGCCCTGGGATTTGCTTATATCCCACCACACCACAACTCTGTAAACTGGTTTGTAACTCTGTTCATCCCAGAGCTGGCTCAGAGCAGAGCCACATGACTGCTCTGCCTGATAATGGCTCGTTCCTGCTTTTGCTGAGTAATTTCTGGGGTGTTCCAGCAGGGCTGAATCCAGAGTGCTAGAACAGCAGAATGTGACACAGCCATCCCTGCAGCCAGGGCCAGGGGAATACCAGGCAGATCAGACTCTCACACTGAAATGTTCAGATAATCTTTTTATCTAAAAGGAAGAAGGGGGATTTCCCACTTCTGCTGAATGCCTTTTGGCTTCCCCTCAAGAGGGAATTGAGCTCAACACCACCCACCAACCTCTTGTTTGTGGTAACTTGTACCCTCAGATCTCTCGAACTTGTGCCCTCAGATCTCTCTAACTTGTACCCCCAAATCTCTCTAACTTGTACCCCCAAATCTCTCTAACTTGTGCCCTCAGATCTCTCTAACTTGTACCCCCAAATCTCTCTAACTTGTACCCCCAAATCTCTCTAACTTGTACCCCCAAATCTCTCTAACTTGTACCCTCATATCTCTCTAACTTTTACCCCCAAATCTCTCTAACTTGTGCCCTCAGGTCTCTCCCTTTCCTTCAGGAATCAGTAAGATTGGACCCCAGATTCTAAACTGCATTTCCTAGGATTCAATCACAAGTCAGATCCCTGCTCCCACTGATTTTATGTGTCTCTGCAATGCTGTCTTTGAAATCTGAGTTACGATTTGCTGTTCAGATCTCCTCCTGCCCTCAGCCTGGTACCTGCTGGGGCTGAGATGCCCAGCCCAGGTGAACGCAGGCTCTGTGAACACCTCCTGAAGGCCAGCACGGAAATCTGCCTGACCCAGCTGTCAAAACTTACACTGAGATTAATTACTGAACTCTTCCAAATGCATTTCAAAGAGCTAAGGGCATGTCCATGCTTTCTCCCAGGCATTTCAATAAAAATATACAAACAGCATCCACTGAGGAATACAGGGCTTGGGTATCTCTGGGGACAGAGGGAAAGTTTGACTTTTTTTTTGTTTGACTTTTTTTTGTTTTGACTTTTTTTTTTGTTTGACTTTTTTATGTTTTGACTTTCTTTTTGTTTGACTTTTTTGTTTTACTTTTTTTTTTTGTGTGACTTTTATATTTTTTTTTTTTTTGGGTGCTTCTACATGTTTTTAAGCCACCTAAAATAAAAGCTCAGGAGCCTTGGGCATCCTCCAGAGCTGATCTCAGACAATCTGAGATCTGAACTTAAGAGTTTTTGTGCTTTAAAACACAGACAAATGCACTTGAGTGCTTTCAGGATGATGTGGTGGGACTTACTGGCACCCGGCGCTGTGGTTAGAGTACAGATTGCATTCAGAAAGGGAAATTAAAATTAATATTGGCCTAATGGTGGCTTTCAAGCATTTTGGGCCAAATGCAACGTTTGGCTCAGGAAATTTCCAAGCTGGTGACTGAGAACAAAGGAACTGCACAAAGGTGCGTTGAGCCAAACAAACCTTTCCTCCAACTGTGCACATCTGGATTTTCACATCAGGGCAAGGCCGAGCTGCTGTTTTTTTGAGAATTCCTGCCATCCCTCAGAGCCCAGGGCTGGGCTGGGCTGGGTGGGACACCTGTGGCACGTGTTTGTCACCGTGCAGACGTGACCAGCACGGAGCCCTTGGTTTCCTGCCGGCTCAGCTCAGCTCAGCTCAGCTCACATCCTGCGTGTGCTCAGCCGAGCGACCGAGGGGAGGCTCAGAAACGGCAGCACAGCAAAAATCCTCATCCCAAAATGTCGATGCACTATTCTAAAAGTCTTTTTTCTCTTCTTTCTCATGGGGGAATAGAGATAAGCTGAATTCTTGTGCTTTTCTAATCTTTTGTTTTGGTACTGGATGCTGTAAGACTCCAGCCAATCCTTTTGGGGGGTGGAAAACTGTCAACCATTAGGCTATTAATGCATATATAAAGAAAGAATTGTAAATAAATTTTGCTTTTTTGCCATCTTGCGTGTGCTGACTGCCTGATTACTACGAGCTTCCACGACACCAAAAAGGCTCTCAGGGGGATCTGCTGCTCCTCCTGTTCTTTTTAAGCCCCGAGCTATGAATTGTTTGGCCTGATGCTCATCCAGGCAACTCGCAAAGCAGGGGGGAAACAGAAACGCACTAATTGTGCAAAGGTGAGATTTTATTCATCAAGCTCCCACCAGGGTGGTCAGGAAGACCTACAAATATGTTGTAGGACAGGTTTGGGTTTCCAGCGCCAGCCCTTGCACATAATTTCCTTGTGGCTGAATCATTTCACCCCACAGACCCTCCACGATCACTCACTGGGTGATTAAGATGCATTTTTCAGTTTTATTACGTGATGTTTGTTGTCACTGCTCACATTCTTTTCCAAACCAGCACGTTCTCAGCGTTTCTACTTCTAATTCTGATGGTTTGTATTGCAGAGAGGGGGGGGAAAAATAAAGAAGAAAGCAAACCACACGTTGGCCACAAATGGCTGCTTAACTTCAAATATCTGTGCCCTGCCTGTGTTGTGGGAACATTGTGTATGTGTGGATAAAAATGTATATATGCCTGGATATATAGAGAAAATAGGTATTTCCTGTGTTTTTTTACAGCTACCAGCCCTAAGGAACCTCAGGGATATTCAGCATTATAGATAAATTGTATTTGGAGAGATTTTCAAGTGTCTCAGGATGTTTTAGGGGAGCTGGGGAGTTGCAGAAGCGCTGCAGAGGTGGAAGAAATAATTTCCTTTTCCTCCCCAGGTTCAGGAGGGCACAGGAGACAAACTACCCCCAGGTTGGGCCCTGACAACTTCCCTGGGACTGGAGCTCCTCCAGGGGCAGGGTGTTGGGGAGGATGAAATAGGAAAGCCTTATAAATATGATTACCTGAGAAAAGATGCTGAGAATATGGAAACTATAAGCGAGATTGAAATGAAGACAAGCTTTGAGATACCAAACCCCAGTGACTGAATAACTGGAAAAACAATGGTGTGGCCACTGAAGGTAATCCCCTTATGATTAAACAATTCCCTTTTTGATTAAACAATCCCCTCTGCTTGCAGGCAGGCCCAAAGGTCAGAGCAGACTCTACCAACTTAGCAGAGGGTCCAAAAAGCAGTTTTTAAGGTTTAAAACGTAACGCCGTGTGGTAATGCAATGACTCTTGTAGGCTGTATGTAAATGCTGTAGGATTTGTAGCTTGTTCTAGATTGGTTAGTGAAAATTAGAATATTCAGCACAGAAGATGATTTATTGTATTGTAAACTGCAACCACGGCATTCTGTATTCTGTCCTCTTTCTTCTCTCTCTCTCTCACCTCTCTGCCCTGCTCTGAGCTGTGTCTGGCAGCTCCTGGCAGGTCCCCTACACCCACGCCCTCTCACAATAAACCTCATGCTCTAAGACCTGACTTCAGAGATCTCTCATCTCCGTCCTGACCGTCCAAAACAAAACCAGGACCAAAATCCTACAGCAGGGAGAGACCCCAAATACCAGTGCTGGGTGGAAGAAGGGACCTCCACTATCTCCTAGATACTCTCTTACGGCTTGGAAAGGTTATGGAGACACATAAAGGGCAGAAGTGATCCAAGAGAGCAGAGGAACATGACTGATGAAAAGCCAGAGCAGTTCTAAAACTCGCACACTTCAGCAGAGGGAGAAAGAATCATTGTTCCTCTGCTTCGAACGCGTCACAAAGAGCGGGGGAGAGGAAAACATAAAAATCCTGAATTTCAACTTTTCACCTAAGGTGGGCCAGCAGTGCAATCACCAGAGCTGTCAGCAGAGCTGTCAGCAGAGCTAACCCCAGGAACAGCCACTGCTGGCAGATTTACAGCTCACATTTCTGACCTTTGCTTCCTGCCCCGAGCAGGAGCAGCTCCTGGGAGAGGGAGGGATGGAAAGCACGGCAGGGACTGTTTTTCTGGGGTGTGAGAAATCCACCAAATCCCTGAGCCACCACACCGTGGGAATGCGAGATTGTGCAAAAGCAGAGACCCCGAGAAGGGAAAAAATTGGCAGAAAAACCCCAAGGAGAGGGGCTGGGAAGTGTTGATGGGACAAGGAGGAAAGTGGCCATGTGTTCCCAGCAGTGCTGAGTGACCTCCGCAGGAGGGACAGGCTCTGCTCACAGTGGCCATGGCCACCTCCACTGCTGCTCTTCTTGCCCCCTAAACCTCTGCTGAGGTGTCCCCTGGCACGGGGGACATGCGTCAGAGTGTGCCTGGGTGCCCACAGGGATTCGGGAAACTCCTGAATAGCCAAACCCAAAGTTAATTCAGTGCTCTGTGCGAACTTTCAGCAGTGAAGCACAGCACCCTGAGGGCTGGGTTTGGTGGATTTGGCTGGGTGGGACCATTCTGAACACGTGCAGAGTGGGGAAATGACTCTGCTCATAACCAGGCTGGGCTCAGCTTGCTCAGGGAGGCAGAGAGCAAAATTCTCCTTTGCCTCAGTCCATGCCATTCACCGAAATCTACGGGACAGAAATGCGTTCAAGGCTCTCTTAAATCAGAACCTAAAAGCTCCTCTCTGCAGGTCTCACCCGATCCCATCCAGCCACCAGCACAGAGGATCCATTGTCACCAATTCCTGCAAACATTGACACGTTCTGGCCTCCTGAGCAGCTGAAGCTCTGCCAATCTCCTGGGCAGGCTTATCACATTTCCTGGCTGGGGCATCAGCAGCTCACAAGGCAGGGAGGAAAATCAATGCTCCCAGAGGCTGATGGATCCAAGGGAATGATTCCGTGCTCTGAATGAGGCTGGACAAAGGGAAGCTTTGATAGCGATTGATTTTTGAGGAGATGCGTCTTTCGCCGGGCTGGAAAATGAGTTGTTTAAAAGTAAAGGCAAAATAATCCATGCTGGCCTGGGGAAGGTGATGGTGATGTGCAGAGGGGGCAGGGATGAGGCTCCAGCCCCTAATGAAGAGAATTGAGAGGGGTTGTGCTGCAGATAGAGAAGTGCTCTGCTGTGAGAAACGAGAAGGGGAGAGCTGATAATGAGAATGAAGAGCTTCCTTTGATTATTGCCTCACATTTCCGATAATGCAATCTACATCTTTAGAGCAAGCTCTTGCGTTAGAAGTCAGATCCCCCTGCCTCCTCCGTGTGGTTAGGAGATCTTAAGCAGCAGCACTGAAAGAGAAAGGTTAACCTGAATGAGGTGGAATACAAACCTCTTTTTTTTTTTTTTTCTAAATTATAAAGTGCATTAATGCAACGTAACACCGCGGGTGCAAGGGGAGCCAGTTCAGATATGCAGCCAAATCTGGCAGGCAGGAAAGTGCAGAACTTGGCTGTGGGAGCAGCCAAGACAGAGCTAAGAAAATCCCTGAGACTGAACGGGAGGGGATGGAATTGCCTAAACACTTCTCAAAATCCAGCCCCAAATCACCACTGAAAATAACTCCTGAATTCCTACATGATGCCAGACATCCCATCCCAGGTTGCATATTGGAACTGAATTTGGCTTTGGATGAAGCACAGGCTCCGTTTGCCATGAGCAGGTGCAGATTTTGGAGGCTTCCATGTCAGCTGTGGAAAGGTTTCCGAGGAGGGTGCGATGCGTCTGGGATTGGCTGCGGGAGCGCTCACACATGCCTGCCTTGCCATGCTGGAACCCGAAAAATTGACAGCCAGGTTGGAAAACAGAAGCTAAATCCTTCTGTCCCTGCAGCTCCCCTCGCTGCGAGGGGGATGGAGATAACACTTATCGCCCTGCGGATGGCGGAAAAGCTGCTGGAAATTTCTGTGCCTTCCTCACCCCGCGGTGGGAGGCAGAACAGGCACAGCTCTGCCAGGACAATGCCTGTGCTCCAAACCCTGCTCCTTTGATGCCTAAAACAGAGGCTGGACAAAGTTAGGAGAATAAAAAGCAGATAAATTTATTGAAGGCCTTCAGGTGCATTTAGGGCAGCACAGCCCACCCAGGGGCTGCACCCAAAATGGACAATGGTCACAGGTTTTTCATATTTTATAAGTTTTGTCCATTTGCATTTTGTGGTTTAATCCTCCAATTACAGCTCCAGGTAATGAAGTCAATCACTCCAAGTTTGCACTCCCAGTTCACTGCTGTTTACATATCTTGGGGCCTGAGACACTGAGGTGTGCTTGGATTCCCAACTTAGAGGAATTGTTTTGTCTAAAAATGCTGAGAACAGGAGCTTTAGCACTTTATATGGAGTCCAGAGCTATACATTAAATTACAGATACATGAAAATATTGGAGCTAAAATCCCAAGGCATCACCTTCCCGAGGAGATGAGGGCCATGGGCAGTGGGCACAGCGGTGAGCAGAGCCTGAGGATGGAATTGCACATTTCAGACCCAACAGGACGCGCAGACACACAGAGAAAACCCTTCCTGCTGAACAGCCAGGAGGAAATGAAATGAGAGAGGCTGATGCAGATCAGCAAGCGGAGCAGCTCTGATGTGGGACGGCAGTTAGCTCAGGTAACAGCAAAGGGCTCGGCAAAGCTCCACCCTGCACTGGAGTCAAACACTGAACTGTTCCAAGGCCGTGCTGAGTAATCTCAGTTCAAACCAAGGGAGCTGCTCACGTGTTGGAACTCGAGCAGAACCTTTGAATCCCTTGCCAGGTTGGCCCCGAAATCCCCCCCGGGTCCCTCCCCAACACGTAGGGACCTGCACGGCTGCTGGAGTTCAAAGCAAGGCATTCCCTCTGCCCAAAACCCCAAAACCACCGCGATATTTATCCTTTTGACACCCCTCAAACCTCGCTGGGATGCTGCCACGATTCTCTGCTTGTTTTACCACCACCACCACCACCATGACAGCCAGAGTTTTCAGGAATTTTCACTGCAACCAAAAACTTGTCTCTGCTTTGACTCATACCTTGAAGCAAAGGGACAATTATCTAATCACAACATTCAATCCCCGTTTTCGTAAGCTGATCTAAATTGTTTGACTGCTTCAGATACTTCAGTGATTAGAGAGAGATTCCACAAATAAACTGCCTGCGTGTTCCCGGCAATCAAAATGAACGTGCTGCAAGCAAAGGAAGGATAAAGCAGCATGGAAAAAGGATTCCTTCCTCACCATCGCTCACACCCAGCCTGAGAAACCACAAAATTTCATGTCTACTGACATGAAAGTCACATCAAAGGTCCTGGGCGATTTGGGGATGTGCTGCAGCAAAATTGAAATAATATCCAGTGGGTGGAAGGTTGAGCTGGATGCCTGGAACAGCAGCTAATTGCCACCTAGGAGAACATTTTGGGGTTATTTATGGCAAATCCAAATCACCCAGACCGAAACCCAGAGACTGTCTTTGTGTCCTCAGGCAAAAACCTTAAAATGCTTTCATTTAATGCTGCTTGGGAGGTGTTTAATTTGCAGAGACACTGAGCATCCCTCAGCCAAGATTTTCCAGAGTGCTGCTGCCTTGAGCTGATCCATTTCGGACTCCCAAAAAGGGTTTGGCTTCCAGACACAGCAAGGCCCTCAGGTTTCATGGTTAGTTCCTTTTAGTGAATAAACCCAAACCCCAGCAGCACAACTTCCTCCTGTGTGCTGCTAAGTTAGATTTTTAGGGGATTTTTTTGGGGCTTTTGGTGATCCAAGGGGGAATCCTGCACTTTTTGTGGTCCAGACACAAGCCCCGTGCCCCATCGCTGTCACAGCTCACACCTTTAATGGATTTATCCCCGTGAGAGAGGGATTTACTGTATTCCTGAAGCCAAAAGAAGGCAGCAGCCTGCCCTTGGAGCTGCTGTGGCTTAAGGAAACAATGAAGATGCTTTTCCCGGGCTGGTGGCTCTGCTTGTGTCACTCATTTCAGCTTCTGTAAGACCTGACGAGGTTTCTCTGTGACCTTTTGCTGTCAGAAAGGCTCAAACAGCCCCTGTGACTGTGTCCTGCCCACCGCCCCCCAGTCCCACAGAATCCTGAAAGGGTTTTGGGTGCTGGGTTTGGCTGGGGGCTCTGGCACTTGCTGCTCCCATCCCTCCCCAGCCCCCCTGGACTGAGGGACATCTCTGCCATCCTTCTCCCCTAAAAGCAGCTGCTGACAGCAAAGGTGTGACATTCCTGAGCTGTCACCCCGGGAAATCCCACGACACCTCAGCAAGCTCAGGTTGGAAAGCAGCAGTGGCAGCAATTCTGGGAGAATTTTATCTCCATTTGTCACCGAGATTGGTGGGGGGGTGAACAGAGGGAGGAAATACCATCAAGACATGGCAATCCTGTTCCCACACTTGGGATCCCAGAATTTACTCCCAAACCCAGTCCTGGCCTCAGGCTCCTCGGGGGTGACACATTTCTGTGACAGCCCTTTCCATTTCCCCCTCCTGCTGTCACATTTTCTCTGGCCCTACCCTTGGAAAGTTCACCCTGAACACCCAGGAGGAGCCCAGAAATCAGCAGCTGCTCCCTGGAGCTCCCCAGGAGGAGAGAAGAGGATCTCAGCAGGCCCTGTGCCCTGGGCCAGGCTGACTCCGAGCACAGAGCTGGCAGGACACAGGCAAGGATCACAAATTCCTCCATGCGGGATGAGGATCACAAATTCCTCCATGTGGGATGAGGATCACAAACTCCTCCACGTGGGATGAGGATCACAAATTTCTCCACGTGGGATGAGGATCACAAACTCCTCCACGTGGGATGAGGATCACAAATTTCTCCACGCGGGATGAGGATCACAAACTCCTCCACGTGGGATGAGGATCACAAATTTCTCCACGTGGGATGAGGATCACAAATTTCTCCACGTGGGATGAGGATCACAAATTTCTCCACGTGGGATGAGGATCACAAACTCCTCCACGTGGGACGAGGATCACAAATTTCTCCACGCAGGATGAGGATCACAAACTCCTCCATGCGGGGTGAGGATCACAAACTTCTCCACGCGGGATGAGGATCACAAATTCCTCCATGTGGGATGAGGATCACAAATTCCTCCATGTGGGATGAGGATCACAAACTCCTCCACGCAGGATGCACTTCCCGAGGAGCCGCAGGCGGTGCCAGGAATGGCTGGTGAGTGCTGGGAGGAAGATGTGAGTCCAGCTGGATCCCAGGCACGCCGAGCACTTCGTCCTTCCCCCTGGAATTCCCGTCTGACCTCAGCGAGGATGGGCAGCTTTTGGGCAGGGAGGGGAGGAAGATGGGGAAGATCCATTGGTCCCCAAAGTCAGGGTCTTTGTAATTCCAATCTAACTCCAATCCTCTCTCTGAGATAACATCTGGTGGCTTCTTTGGAAAACTGGATGAAGAAATGAGGAATCCTCATCCAGGCTGACCATCCCGTGCAAGGAGAAAATTTTACCTCAGGGAGAAGAAAAGGAAATGCCAGGGGGAGCAGGTCATTTTCCCCCTGCAAATTGCAGAGTTTTTACCAAATCTAAGTGACACTTAACAATCCCCCATCCAGTGAGGGGTGATAATGGAGAAGCTCAGCCCACACCGACCTCACGGCAGAGATGAACTGATGGCCAAAGAGGACAGAGGACGGATTGTCCTGGATTTGCTGCGATAGGGAGGGAAGCAGATCAGCTGTCCCTGTGGGTCTCTGTGGGCCCTTCCTGCCTCACCCTCTGCTGTGCTTGGCTCTTTGAGTCCCAAATAATCCATGTTCCCGTGGATCCTGCCTGGGAAAGCAGGATTATATGCCCTGGCAGTCACCATTTATAAAATACTCCACATAAATGTGCTGTGAAACACCTGAGGTTTATATTTTCCTTCCCAGAGGCTTTGGTACTGATTCTTCTTTATGCCCAGGCTTTTCTGCATCCCCTGAATGGTATAAAATCCCCATTTCTCTGAAGGAAGCTTTGCTAGCAATGCGAGTTGGGTTATTTCTGGGGAAGATGCTCAGCTGCTGTGTGTTATTATTGCTCCAACAAAGGCAGTGGTGCTGGGCTGATTTACACTGCTGGAAGGCTTTGCCCCTCAGAACATGAATGCATTTATGATCCAGCTATGAGGAGGCTGTAAAAGGAGCAGAAATGTGATTTGTAAGGTGCAGCTGTAAACTCCATTTACTCCCAGGCTTGTTCCTGTTGCCCATGGACTGGTGAGAATATGAAACCAGCTCCAAATCTGGGTTAGCTGGAGATTTCTCTGAATGGAGCCTGGGAGAACTGACTTATCCCTGGCTCATATATTGTGATTTGACACTTAACTGGGGCTTGGCAGCTCCTCTCAGAAGGAAATATCGATTGTGAGGCAAAAATCCAATATAATTGTAGAACAAGGGAGCAGGACATCATTGACACCACTTAGAGCCTGCAGTTCTGGAGAGCCCTTTGTCTCGAGTGGATGGCAAATGTTAATTAAGGTGCCCCCTCTGGCATCAGGAGCCTCCAAGGATTGTCTCCTGCTGCATTTTCCTGTCTGTGAGATGGGATTGGGTTTATTTGGGAGGAGCTGCTCCTCACAGCGCTGTTCTCAGGCAGCTGTGAATTTACCCATCAGTCCAGCTCGCTGTAACTATGGGTAACGAGTGGGAAAAAGGGATTTTGGAGGCAGCAATGGGATCAGGGCCTGGCTGCTTCCCCTGTGGCCTCTCCCCATCCTCCCCCTCTCTCTGGCTCCTGTTTAGGGTCAGCTCCTGCAGCAGGGAGGATGTTTACCTTTCCTCCTTGCACAGCAGGGCTGTGGGACATAAAAACCCTCCCTGGGGCCATTCAGGGGAAAATGATAACAGGGGAACAATGACAGCAGGGCTTTCACCTCAGCACCAGCTCAGCGCTCGAAATTTGCATCACGAAACTGCAAATTGCTCTCAGTGAAATGGGGAACAGCTCAGGAGGAAAAACAGCAGCACCTCGTATTTTTTGGGTCCTCCCAGTGCCATTTAATGCTATCTGGGGTGGAAATGTGTGGGACATTGTGGTCTCAGCCATTCCAGCACGTGCTTGGCTGAATGAGGCCATTAATGGGATGAGCTCTGTGAGAACTTGCTGGATTTCATTAAGCAGAGGTGGAAAAAAAATAGTCCTTTTTACAAATCAGGAGATGAGAAATCTCCCTGAAACACCCCCATCTCTCCAGTGGCAGTGATGTCACAGTCAGCAGCCCCAAGTGATTAATTCTGCACAATCATGAGGAGCAGAGCATCACCAGCACTCCCCGAAAGGGCGAAAAGTGACACTGGCCTTGTGTTTGCCAGCGGCAGGGAGGGATGGGCATGAGTGAAACACAGTGAAACCTCTCTGCATCAGAGCTCCCAACCTTTGGGTTTGGCACAGAGGGCAGAAACCTCTCCAGCAGCATTCCCACACTGAAGGGAACATTCCCACCTTGCCAGGGCTGCGAGGTGCTGGCAGTGCCACAGCTCAGCCTCACGGGCACAGATTTGGTGTCTGGGCAGGGCAAAGACATCAAACACATCTCCTCTCACTCATTCCAGGCTCCAATTTATAATTGCTGTTTTCTGTTTAAATTTCACCTGCACACGCAGCTGTGCTCTCTGTGCCCAGCCTCGTTCTTTTGGGAATCTTGGGGGAGAAATAGGGAGGCTGAGGCTTCCCAGGGGATGGAGGATTGCCAGGTGTGTGAGGCTGGTATCTCAGCTCTGTTGTGGGCATTTGGCAGTGCCTCCAGCAGCACCTTTCACTGCTAAAGCTTCAGGAGGGATTTTAGGAGAGTGGGTTTGAAGGGTCAGCACCTCATGGACACAGACAAGAGGTAGGAGATGTCTAAATCACTGTTTATGCTGCTCTCAGCTGCTTTGGGACAGTGAATTCAGCAATTCCCTTTATTTCTTCCTGAGTTTTTTCCCTCCACTTTCTGTGACTTCAGCAATTCCCTCTATTCCTTTCTTGTTTTCTTCCCCCCACTTTTTGTGACTTCAGCAATTCCCTCTATTTCTTCCTGAGTTTTTTCCCTCCACTTTCTGTGACTTTAGCAATTCCCTCTCTTTCTCCCTGATTTTTTCCCCCCACTTTCTGCGACTTCACCAATTCCCTCTATTTCTCCCTGAATATTTCCCCCCACTCTCTGTGACTTCAGCAATTCTCCCTATTTTTTCCTGAATTTTTTCCCTCCACTTTCTGTGACTTCAGCAATTCCCTCCATTTCTCCCTGAATATTTCCCCCCACTCTCTTTGACTTCAGCAATTCCCTCTCTTTCTCCCTGAATTTTTTCTCTCCACTATCTGTGACTTCACCAATTCCCTCTGTTTCTCCCTGAATTTTTTCCCTCCACTTTCTGTGACTTCAGCAATTCCCTGAATTTTCCCCCTCCACTTTGTGCCGCCCTCCAGCCTCATCCTTTGTGCCCAGCCAGGCAGCCCAGAGCACGGTGGGGACACCAAACCCCCCAGGACTCCTCTCGCGGGGTCTGTTTGCAGAGGGGCTGAGCGAGGCCCGGCACAGCCATTGTGCAGCACAAAGGCTGCAGAGAGTCTTGGTGATGGAATCCAAAACGCTGTCAGCTGCTGAGCTCCAGCTCCTTTGATGACTCTGCTTGTTGAGGATAATTAGACTGGTGCAGCACAGACACACACACGGATGTCTCTATTCTCTTCGCAATCGCGCGGCGCACGCTGTGAATCCGCGATGAGCTCTTAGTTAAAACCCAGGGCGGCGTTTTCAGCCGGGACCAAAGTTTGGGAGTCCAAATTCACTTTCAAAGGTGACTAAAAAAACACAGAAGTGTCCTCAGGAGGCAGTAGGGTTAGCAGTTGATGTTTAAAAGCACTAAATTTTTAGGGTTTTACAAAAAAATTTCTTTTTTCTCGTGATCTTTCAAAGGATGGAATTCCCCCCACGACTTCCGCCAGTCTCGAGGGCTCGCAGCATCCTCTGAGCACGGGAAAGTGGCAGCAAAAATCCGGGGATGAGCTTCCCGAGGGCTTTCCAAGAGGCAGAATTCTGCAGGAAACAGCCCAACACGCTGCCCCCGCCACCAGGGAGGAAGGAAAATCAGCATTTAATGCCTACAAGGCTCCGTTTGAACAGGCCATGCTGGATATCTGAAATCCTGAGTTCCTCTTTGTCTCGAGAACCTCATCAGTAAATTTAAATGGCTCCTGACAGTGCTATCAGGTCTGGAGACAGCTGAAGAGAAAGAAAAAGGGACAGAAAAGATAACAGAGGTATCTGTATCCCTCAAAGCTGATAGCGAGCTGGAAAGGGAATTGTGTCCCAAGGATGGAGCATTTAACTGCTTGGGGCTTGCACAGAGAAGGCACAGAGCAATTTTTCAAGCTCCCTCGGTGACATGTGAGGTCTGGGCTGCACTTTCTGGAGCTCCTCTCCTTCCGAGTGCAGAGGGTAGGATCAAGTTCAGGACGTTGGCCCCGAGACAAGGAAATCATCAGAGGGATGGAAGCCCAAGGAAATGTTTTCTTGTCACCATGTAATTTTAATACCAAAACAAACCGAGCGCTCCGGGACCAGGAAACTTTCTGACATCTCTGACAGCGTTTGCCAAAGTTTGATAGCCTTGAAAACCACATCTGAGCAATCCAGGGAGTGCTGGCTGAGCCGGGGCCTCGCTGCACGTGGAAATGCTGCTCCGACACTCAGATCTGAGATCCCACTCAAGGTGGGCTTTGCTTTTTCTTTTCCCCCCTGAACACACACAAACTGTTCTCTGCGCCAGCAGTCCTGCAGTGACTCCCTGACCTTGGCTGAGCAATCTTTGTGCACGGATGCTCTGTCCTTAAACCCTTTGCTCGATGTTTGTGGCAGCAGCATTTTCTCTGTCGGTCTCAGACCCGAATATCGGATTGTTCCACTCCTCCCAGCCACCAGAGGTGATTAATGGCAGTCCTGTGTCCAGAATCCTGAGTCACTGAGGTAACACCGAGCACTGCTGCTGCCTTTATCATTCCACAGCGTGATCTTATCACAGCAATGACTTCTTTGCCTCTGATAAGAGCTCTCCCTCCCTCTGAAAATGTTGTACAACACCATGGAAATTGTTCCGTTTAGAACAAATCTAAGTCTTGTCATGAAGAGACCGAAACTCCACAGATTCAGGTGCAAGTATCAGCCTAACTACAGATTCGGAACCTAAGCTTCTCTGTGCCTCAGTTTTCAGAACACACAGTGGAAATAAAGGGCCCTCTGTGGTTTGTCACTTCAGACTTTTAAAGTAAGGGACAGTCTTGTGGAGATCCCCTGCCCCAGCCACACCGGAGCCGCTGGCACAAACAACCTGAATGCTGCAGGAATACACTCAGTCCCACAGCAGAAATCTGCAGCGAGGCCAAAGATAAAAAACTACAAATGCATGTGCAGAGCAGCCCCGGGGCTCGGCCCCAAATGGACGTTCCTGAAGGCTTTCTGCAGAGCACCTTCGTGGCAGCTGCTGCCTCCATCGCGCTGTCCCTGTCCCCTGCAGAGCTGCTGGGTCCCCTCCAGCACAGATGGACACAATCCGAGGCCTCGGTGCTGACCTGGGAGCTGCAATACCCAAACCAGAGCAGCTCACAGCTCAAACTGCTCCAATCTCATCCCCTAAACCCAGAGCTGAAGGCAGGGAGCCAGGGGCTGGTGAGTGACCTCCCAAAGGAGCAGCTCCAGCAGCTTCTCCCCTGTCACTGTCTGCAGAGGGAACGGCACAAACTCCTCCTGGGAAGCTCCTGCTCACAAATCCCCACGGGCAGCACTGGAAATGGAAGAATTTTGCTTAAAGGGTTTCTCTGTCCAAGCCCTAAACTCAGCGATCAGCACAGAGAGAGCATTAGGGAAACTTTTCCCTAAGCCCTCGTGGCTACACCACCTGGATTTTCCATCCCACAGCGGAAGGTTTCCTCCTTTTAGTGCTGCTGAACCTGGAAATAAATTCCAGCAACATTTCTGGCAGCAGCTCTCCCCGTGGGATGGGGTTTCCCTCCACGCCCCGGGCCAACACGAGTCACTGGGAATCAGGAAAATCCTCGAGTGCTCAGGTGGGACTCGGGGCTGGTTTTGGGCTGGGTTTTTGTAGCTGAATTTGAGCCAGGAGTATTTGCAGGAAACAAACACCCCGAAGGCAAGGCCGGAAAGGAAGGGAAAAATCCAAAAATCCAAGAATTACTTCAAATTCCAAAAATTACTTCAAAATCCAAAAATTCCGAGCAGCACTTTGCTTCCATGCAGTGATTTCCCAAACGCAGCTCCAGCCCCAGGGGGAGCAGAGCCTCCCAGCCCTGCTGCGCTGAAATCCTGCTATGTTGCTAAGTCTGTTACCAAGCAAAACATGTCTTAGCAGGCTAAAACCTCTTCCAAAACACCAGAGAAGGTTTTACTGTTTGTAAACTGCATCTGAGCTGCTTTTCCTTCATAATGAAAGCCTTAATACTTCGAAATTCTCTGTTTCTGAGAAGGCAAATCCAAGCTAGGCTGGTTTTACTCAGGTCCAGGGGAATTAACTCAGGCCATGAACACAAAATTAAAGCTTTTTCCAGGCTTGGATGAGGGGAAGAACATCCATTTAGTTTGGGAAAGCTTTGCCACCTGTGTCATCTCTTGTTCTTATCAGAGACAGCACAGTGACAGAAAAAGCACAATATCTCTAATTTAGGTGCTCTGGTTATGGGCAGTGATTTACCCAGCCCGAGTAATGACAAGGACCAGGGAATTATCTTCATTTTATAGGCCTGGATCTCTTCTGAAACAGCATCTCAGAGCCGTGGCTTGAATTCAGAGTTTCACGCAGAACTGAAACATTTTATATTTTATACATTTATATATTCACGCACATATGTACACTCGGAATCAAAACAAAGAAGTAGGATTTTTTTTCCCCTCATGCTAGAATTTTAACTTTCTGGTTTTGAGGATGTTTTGGAGGAGTATAAAGGCCGACATGAAACTTCTAAAGCTTGCAGATTCTGGAGCCACATTGATTTCTGCACCATGCAGGATAAATCAGTTTCAATAATTTAAGTTTGGTCAAAGGTCTTCTTCCATCCTGAATGAAACTGCAGTCCGTCACTAATTTTTTTTAAATTTTAGCCTTTTATAGACACATTATGGATTTTTTTTTTAATTGCTTCTACATGCATGAGAGTTTTAAGTGATCCCCTGTGGTTTTGATGGCCTGTAAATTACATTGTGCTTTTCCTTCTCTCTGCTCTCAGGGATATATTGGGATTTTACACAAGAGTGAGAGGTGCTGGCAGGCAGATTAGATGAGAATTAGCTGCAACCACTGATGGGAGATTCCTAACGAGATGATAAACAATATTTTGGGAAATAATGTTTGTATGAAATCCCTTTCTAGAGGAATCCTCTTGTTGAAGCACTGGGGGTCTGGCTAGGCCTTTGTGTGGACAAGGGTAAAATGCTTTTCTCGGTGCCCAAGTTGCAAAATGGGAATTGTAACATCACCTTTGCCTTCCTTCCTTGCTTCAATCAGAAACTCGGGATGGGGACAGCCTGTGGGAGCAGACAGTGCGTAATCTAATGGGCTAATTGCAAAATAAAATAATAATGGCTGTGTGCTGGCACAGCCCAGCGAGGCAGAGCAGCAGCTCGTGGCCATGGGTCACAGGGGGACACTGCGGGGCTTGGAGCAGTGCCACGCACAGGGAAAAGCTCCCAAAGGGGCTTTGAACATCCCCTGGAGTTTAGAGGAGCTCGGGATGGAAGCTGATGCTGGGAAGAAGGAGAACAGCCAGACCTGTGCCAAGAAATCCTTCAGAGGGGAACGGGGAAATCCTGCAAGGGCTCGGTCCAGGCTGTGGGACATCAGTGCAGCTCCATTAACTTCAGTACCTGCCCTCAGTGCCTCAGCTCCGAAAGGAAGGACACAGCCTTTGATGGGCCCTGTGTCCCCAGGGCCCCATAAATCCCCTACAGGATGGACTGGTAAAGACTCATTCAATAACCCCAGGGCCCCATAAATCCCCTATAGGATGGACAGGTAAAGGTTCATTCAATAACCCCAGGGCCCCATAAACCCCTGCAGGATGGACAGGTAAAGGTTCATTAAATAACCCCAAATGCTCCATAACTCCCCTGCAGGATGGACAGATAAAGGCTCACTGAATAACCCCAGTGCCCATAAATCCCCTATAGGATGGACAGGTAAAGGCTCATTCAATAACCCCAGTGCCGATAACTCCCCTGCAGGATGGACAGATAGAGGTTCATTCAATAACCCAAGATCCACGGCAGGTTTTGCTCCCTGCCATCCTCTCTCGGTTCCAGCCTGTCTCAGACCATCTTCTGCCCTCACCTGAGCCATCCAGCGTCCCTTGGGAATCCCATTCAGCCTTTCCCCTTGGGTTGTTTAACACATAAAGTGAAAAGTTCGGCAGATCTCCCCAGGATCTCACTCCTGCCCCAACCCAACACCCGAAATCTCTGATCCCAGCTCAGCCCTGGGTCTGCGACCCTGCCTGACTTGCTCCTCCCTGTCCCCTGCCCCAGTCCGTCCCCCCAGCCCCACCAAAAGCCAGGGGGTCGCTGGTGCTGGCGGCGATGGGATTTTGTGACATGCCTGACAGACTTGTCTGACAACTCGGAGGTTTGTTTTGCAAAAGCCACCCAAACAGATGGTCACCACTTTTAAGTACCAGCCTGGCTCGTGTGTGTGTGTGTGTGCAGGATCCACTTTTCAGAACTGAAATTCAGAACTGAAATTCCCCTGAATTCGTTATTTCCCTGTCTCCTGTTGGAAATGTGGCTTCAGGGCAGGAAGCAGAGGTGGGGGAGTTTTGGGGGCTACTTCTCCATATCTTTCGGAGGGAGATGGTGTTTTTACCTCCCTGGCACCTCAGGATTCCCTTTCAGTCATACCTCCACACATGCTGTGAGTTAAAAAGCATTTTCTGGGAAGCAATGACCTTTAGGGAATGTCCTTTCGCCGTGCACTCCTGTCTGCCACTGCCCCCAAACCCATGTTCCATTCCACACCGTACCCTTGGTGGCTCTGCTTGTGTTTTACAGGTTTTATTTCCCTTTTGCTCCCTGTCTGAATTTTAGTGCTGAGTTATTTGCAGCATTTCCAGCAGGCTGGGCCAGGGGCACTCACTGCTCCTTCAGATGGGATGAACACTCCCTCTCCCAGCAGAGCTGAGCTGTCACACAGGATTATCCTAAATTCGGTATCAACACAGCCCTGCCCATCTGCCTGGTCGGGTTTCCAACGAGTACTTTTTGCATTTTGGGATATTTCACCCCTTTCCCTGCCTTGCTCCCTGTGTTTAACCTTCCCTGCTTTGTGTGATGAAGCTCTGAGCGCATTTTAATAACCATCAGTGCTTTCTTGGGCAGGAATGTGACCCATAGACACAGTTCCCGAGGCAGGTAAGAGCAGCGCAGCCTGGATGGCACTGTTGTGCAGGTAATACCCATTTTCATTCATGGATCAAGCTCGGTTTTCTCCTCCAGCTCCACATCTTTTCTCCCAACCGAGCAGAGCATGAAGTCACCGCTCCGCTCTGCTCTTCATTTGCATTCCCTGGATATAAAAGCTGAGTGCTGATCTCAGTAGATAACCGACAGCCATAAGGAGTGTGAGCAGCGCCGCGGAAAACACAAATAAGATTTCCTGGGTGTGCTGGTGCATCCATGCAATCCATCAATCCACAAGGAACACATGTCCTCAAACTGCATGCGCCTGGCTCTATATTTATAAAAAAACTGACAAGGCAGGCTGCAAAACCCTGGAGTTCTGATCAGGATCAACAACAAACGGAAAACTTGGGGAGATCAAGGAACCATCCCGATCCCCACCGGTTTCATTTGCATCCTAAAGTGAGCAGCCCCACTTCAGGAGTCACTCTGGTTCACCATTAAGTTACCATTAGTTTTCTGCCTCATTAATTTAAAGCACAAGCGCACGCAGGGAGATTACATCAGGGCATAAATCGGGCGAGAAAAACCGAACCACTTCAGGCTACCAACAGAAATTTACTTCTCTGGCTCTGCTGCCTTTTGGGTGACTCGTACACGGACTAAAGACAATCCCCCGGCTGTCCGAACTAAAACAATTTCAGTTGGGGTTGCAGACATTGCCTCCCTGGCGATCCCTAACTTCCCGGGCAGGCTGCGGGGACGAGTCCGGTGTGCCCGGCGCTCCTGCCAGGCCGGGCCGCTGCCGGGGGATGCGACCCAGAGCATCCCGGGGGTCCCACAGCTCCGGAGTGCATCCCCCTGCTCCGGGAGAGCATCCCCCTGCTCCGGGAGAGCATCCCCTGCTCCGGGAGAGCATCCCCCTGCTCCGGGAGAGCATCCCCCGGCTCCGGGAGAGCATCCCCTGCTCCGGGAGATCATCCCCCTGCTCCGGGAGAGCATCCCCCTGCTCCGGGAAATCATCCCCCTGCTCTGGGACTGCATCCCCCTGCTCCGGGAGTGCATCCCCTGCTCCGGGAAATCATCCCCCTGCTCCGGGAGAGCATCCCCCTGCTCCGGGTAATCATCCCCCTGCTCTGGGAAATCATCCCCCTGCTCCGGGAAATCATCCCCCTGCTCCGGGAAGCATCCCCCGCTGCCAGGAGAGCATTCTCAGCTGTCCGGGCCGTTCCGAGAAGGCATCCCCGGGCCGAATATCGCCCGCAGCCCGGGTCAGCATCGCCCCGCTGCCCCGGCCGCCCCGGCAGCGCAGCTCCCCGGCTCCGGCAGCGCATCCCCGCGGCCGGGAGAGCACTTCCCGCTGCCCTGGCTGCTCCGACAAGGCACTCCGGGCCGCTCCGGGAGCGAATCCTCTCTCTGCCGGGAGAGCACTGCCCGCAGCCGGGAGAGCATCCCCCGCTGTCCGGGCCGCTCCGGGAGTGCATCTCCCTCTCTCCGGGAGAGCATCCCCGCGCTCCGAGACTGCATCCCCCCGCTCCGGCAGCGCATTGCCCCTCTCCGGGAGTGCACCTCCTCTCTCCGGGAGTGCATCTCCCCTCTCCGGGAGTGCACCTCCTCTCTCCGGGAGTGCATCTCCCCTCTCCGGGAGTGCACCTCCTCTCTCCGGGAGTGCACCTCCTCTCTCCGGGAGTGCATCTCCCCTCTCCATGAGTGCATCTCCTCTCTCCGGGAGTGCACCTCCTCTCTCCGGGAGTGCATCTCCCCTCTCCATGAGTGCATCTCCCCTCTCCATGAGTGCATCTCCTCTCTCCGGGAGTGCATCCCCCGCTCCGAGATTGCATTTCCCTGCTCCGAGTTTGCATCCCCCCTCTCCGGCAGCGCATCCCCCGTTCCATGAGTGCATCCCCCCTCTCTGGAAGGGTATCCCCCCGCTCCGGCAGCGCATCCCCGCCGCTTCCCGGCTGGATCCCCGGCTGGATCCCCGGCCGATTCCCGGCTGGATCCCCGGCCGATCCCCGGCTGGATCCCCGGCCGATCCCCGCCCGGATCCCTGGCCGATCCCCGGCTGGATCCCCGGCCAATGCCCGGCTGGATCCCCAGCCGATCCCCGGGCGATCCCCGGCGCTCCCTCCCCGCCCCGGCCCCTCGGTCCGGAGCAGCGCCGTTGTCTCGGTGCCGCCGTAAAGCGAAAGGAAGGAGGGAGGGCAGAGCGCGGCGGGGCAGCACTTACGCCCGAGCTTTGGGGAAGCCCATGGAGAGCAGGATCTCCAGCGACGAGCCATGTTTGATGGTCCCGGCGCGGTGCTGGCGGTTCCGCCGGGGGATGACTTTGCTGTAGAGCTCCTCTCTGGCAGCCATGGCGAGCGCGGCGGGCTGGGCCATCAGCGCGCAGCCATCGCCGCCCGCGCAGGGCCATGCACGCCGCGGGCTCGGGGACAGCGCCGGGGACAGCCGCGCAGGCTGCCCGGCCCCGAGCGACACCGCCCGCCCGCCCACACGTGCGCGCCCCGCGCAGCCCCGCGCAGCCCCGCGGCGTGCGGAGCGACGGACGGAGGGATGGAGGGAGGGAGGGAGGGAGGGATGGAGGGAGGGATGGAGGGAGGGAGGGAGGGATGCGGGGGGAGCGCGGCCGCGATGCCCCCGCCCCGCGGAGGGGTGGGGGATGCGCGCGGGAGAGGAGAAATGAAGGTTTTCCTTTAAAAAAAAAAAAAAAAAAAAAAAAAAAAAGGAAAAAGAAAGCACGTGCACGCGCGGTTATTTTGGGGTTTTTTTTTGTTTGTTTGTTTGGCCTTTATTGCAATTGTTACTTATTTATTTGATCTGTTAATTTTTTTTTTCGGTTTTTTTTTCCTTTATTATAATCATTATATTTATTTGTTCATTTTTTTATTTATATATCTGCAAAAAAGTCTTTCTTTCTTTCTTTCTTTCTTTCTTTCTTTCTTTCTTTCATTCCCTCCCTCCCTCCCTCCTCCCTCCCTCCCTCCCTCCCTCCCTCCTTCCTTCCTTCCTTCCTTCCTTCCTTCCTTCCTTCCTTCCTTCCTTCCTTCCTTCCTTCCTTCCTTCCTTCCTTCCTTCCTTCCTTCCTTCCTTCCTTCCTTCCTTCCTTCCTTCCTCTCTCTGTCTCTCTCTCTTTCTCTCTCTGTGTCTCTCTCTCATTTTTTTTAGGAAATCCTCTCTGCCATCCCAACCAAACTTCGCAAAGAGCAAGGAGGAGCTGTCAGGACTCTCGGGACTCCCTCTGCCCCAGGCTGTCATGGAATGGTTTGGGTTGGAAGGAGCCTCAAAGCTGTTCCCATCCCACCCCTGCCATGGCAGAGACACCTCCCACCATCCCAGGATGCTCTGAGCCCTGTCCAACCTGGCCTGGGACACTGCCAGGGATCCAGGGGCAGCCACAGCTTCTCTGGGCACCTGTGCCAGGGCCTGCCCACCCTCCCAGGGCACAATTCCTTCCCAGTATCCCATCCAGCCCTGCCCTCTGGCACTGGGAAGCATTCACTGTGTCCTGTCCCTCCATCCCTTGTCCCCAGTCCCTCTGCAGCTCTCCTGGAGCCCTTCAGGCCCTGCCAGGGGCTCTGAGCTCTCCCTGGAGCCTTCTCTTCTCCAGGTGAGCATCCCCAGCTCTCCCAGCCTGGCCCAGAGCAGAGGGGCTCAGCCCTGGAGCAGCTCTGGGGTTTCCTCGGGGTCTGACTCGGTGCTGTTTGGGGTTAACCTGGATGTGGTTTGAGGCAAACAGAATTTTCCCTTCATCCCTGTGCCTCCATCTGCTCCCTCCCACCCTGCAGCTTCCTCTGGCCTGGGGGAGACATACTCCTGCTTTGTATTTCAATTTTTTGAAATTTATATTTGAATTTTGAAATGCCGTATTTCCTACTCCTCCTTGGATTTCAATCCATTCTTCCCCTTTGCCCTTTTTAAAAATTATTATTTTCCTGATATTCCCTTCTTTCCACTTTTCCTTTCACTTTTACAGACAGGCAGATCCTGCTGCTCTTCCCAGAGCAGGCCCAGTGGAGAACAGCCTGAAATCCCAACCCTGCTAGCAAATAAAAACCCATTAAGAGGCATTTTTAAAAATAGTTTATGCTGGGGAAGGAAATCAATAGTGGCAATGACAAATCTATCACTGCAGTTATTATTACTCGCATTAGGGAAAACCAACAGCCCATTTCCATTTTGTTGTATCAATGAAGGGGAAAAAAAATTCCCCTCCCAGCTCTCTGCTCGCTGTCCTCCTGTGCCAGTTGATTTTCTGCCTCTTTATCCACAGGGAAAAGCCATCCCCGAAGCGAGGATGCCATGAAAATTCCAGCCCCAGAAAGACATGGCACCAGAAAAACCCCAAAAAACCAAAAAAGTGCCACTTGTTCCTCTCCTAAAATCACTTCTAACTCCTCTGATGTTGCTGAGGTTCTTTAATTTCCCCCCACTGTTAATTGGCGAGGAGTTCATTAAAGGCAGGGGTGAAACCAAGGATGGATTTCAGCCCTGAGATCAGGCCCAGGCACCCAATCGATTCCATTTTCATTCCGGAGGAGAATGAAGAGCTCTCAATGATAACATTTTGCTCCAGGATGGATTGCTGGAGCACCCAGGAGGGTTTGTGACCCACGAACTCACCCCAGGCACGCTGGGAGCACCCAGAGGTGCTGGGGCTGCGATGGGGAGGGGGAAAATCCCAAATGGACGCTGATCCCTGCAATTCCCAGGGGAACAGGGACCTGCAGCCAGCAGAAAATATTTGGATTTTTCTCCCTCCCGCATGTTTTGGAGCTCCAGCTGAATTACTCAGTCAGGAAATAACAATAAAAATGGACTTGGCTATGGAAGAACCTTCCAGGGATTTTGCCCAGATGGGAATTTCTTTCCACTGGCTCTGAAAGATTCACACAATCAATTAAAAAAATAAAATCCACACTAGAGAAGTTGTAATCTTGAAGTTTTGTTGGTTGGATGAGTTGCTGCAACAACTCCGCTGGAAGCATCAAAGGTGGTTTTTTTTGGACAGGAATAGGATTTTTTAATATAGAAACCTTTTCTTAGGGAAGCAGTTCTTTTTCTACCCCCAGCTATCAAATATGTGCCTGGAAATAAAACTTCCACCCACCTCTTTTTTTTTTTTTTTTCTTTTTTGATTGTAAGCTGAAAATGAAAGCTGTCTCAGTGATCAGAAAGGGAAAGGGAAGAAAGTAAAAGTAGAAAGCGATTTTTTTTCTAAAAGGAGAACACAGAGAAAAATGTGTTGCAACCTCCAAAATGAACAATGATTTTAGTGAAAAAATTGGAACATCCAGAATGATTTGTCCTGCATGAAATCTGTGCTATTCAGTTTATTTAAAACGCTGTCAGATTTTCACAGAAAACATTTCTGGTTTGGTTTTTTTTAAAGTAAAAGATCAAGGCCTGATCCTTGATATTTCTACGTGTGCTCACTTATTGCTGATCATCATTTTCCTGATTTGGTGCCACAAGTTTTGGGTGCCCAAAACGGGCAGAAAAAAATGGGCAAATTCCTGCAGCAAGATCCTCTGCGAAACCCTACAATTTTCCTGAGCCAACCCCAAACATGACCCCTTCACCTCCAGGAAAATGCATTTCCAGGGGATTATTTTTATCCCTTCCTTGGGTGCAATGCTCAAGTGTTTTACAATGGGGGATTTCAGTAGGAAGAGGAGCTGGAGGCACATTTAGCCTTTTTTCCCAGGGACAGGGACAGGGATGGGACAGGGACAAGGACAGGGACAGGGATGGGACAGTGATGGGACAGGGACAGGGACAGGGACAGGGATGGGACAGGGATGGGACAGGGACAGGGATGGGACAGGGACAGGGACAGGGACAGGGACAGGGATAGGGATAGGGACAGGGATAGGGATAGGGACAGGGACAGGGACAGGGATAGGGATAGGGACAGGGACAGGGACAGGGACAGGGATGGGACAGGGACAGGGATGGGACAGGGACAGGGACAGGGACAGGGCTGGGACAGGGACAGGGATGGGACAGGGACAGGGAGAGGGATGGGATGGGACAGGGACAGGGATGGGACAGGGACAGGGACAGGGACAGGGACAGGGACAGGGACAGGGCTGGGACAGGGACAGGGACAGGGACAGGGACAGGGATAAGGATGGGACAGGGACAGGGACAGGGACAGGGACAGGGACAGGGACAGGGATGGGACAGGGACAGGGACAGGGACAGGGACAGGGATGGGACAGGGACAGGGACAGGGCTGGGACAGGGACAGGGATGGGACAGGGACAGGGACAGGGATGGGATGGGACAGGGACAGGGACAGTGATGGGACAGGGACAGGGACAGGGACAGGGACAGGGACAGGGCTGGGACAGGGACAGGGACAGGGACAGGGACAGGGATTGCACAGGGACAGGGACAGTGATGGGACAGGGACAGGGACAGGGACAGTGATGGGACAGGGACAGGGACAGGGACAGGGACAGGGACAGGGACAGGGACAGGGACAGGGACAGTGATGGGACAGGGACAGGGACAGGGACAGGGACAGGGACAGGGATGGGATAGGGACAGGGACAGGGACAGGGACAGGGACATGAGAGGGACAGGGATGGGACAGGGATAGGGATAGGGACAGGGACAGGGACAGGGATGGGACAGGGACAGGGATGGGACAGGGACAGGGACAGGGACAGGGATAGGGATAGGGACAGGGATAGGGATAGGGACAGGGACAGGGACAGGGATAGGGATAGGGACAGGGACAGGGACAGGGACAGGGATGGGACAGGGACAGGGATGGGACAGGGACAGGGACAGGGACAGGGCTGGGACAGGGACAGGGATGGGACAGGGACAGGGAGAGGGATGGGATGGGACAGGGACAGGGATGGGACAGGGACAGGGACAGGGACAGGGACAGGGACAGGGACAGGGCTGGGACAGGGACAGGGACAGGGACAGGGACAGGGATAAGGATGGGACAGGGACAGGGACAGGGACAGGGACAGGGACAGGGACAGGGATGGGACAGGGACAGGGACAGGGACAGGGACAGGGATGGGACAGGGACAGGGACAGGGCTGGGACAGGGACAGGGATGGGACAGGGACAGGGACAGGGATGGGATGGGACAGGGACAGGGACAGTGATGGGACAGGGACAGGGACAGGGACAGGGACAGGGACAGGGCTGGGACAGGGACAGGGACAGGGACAGGGACAGGGATTGCACAGGGACAGGGACAGTGATGGGACAGGGACAGGGACAGGGACAGTGATGGGACAGGGACAGGGACAGGGACAGGGACAGGGACAGGGACAGGGACAGGGACAGTGATGGGACAGGGACAGGGACAGGGACAGGGACAGGGACAGGGATGGGATAGGGACAGGGACAGGGACAGGGACAGGGACATGAGAGGGACAGGGATGGGACAGGGATAGGGATAGGGACAGGGACAGGGACAGGGATGGGACAGGGACAGGGATGGGACAGGGACAGGGACAGGGACAGGGATAGGGATAGGGACAGGGACAGGGACAGGGACAGGGACAGGGACAGGGATGGGACAGGGATGGGACAGGGACAAGGATAGGGATAGGGACAGGGACAGGGACAGGGACAGGGACAGGGACAGGGACAGGGATGGGACAGGGACAAGGACAGGGATGGGACAGGGATGGGATAGGGACAGGACAGGGATGGGACAGGGACAGGGATAGGGATAGGGACAGGGACAGGGACAGGGATGGGACAGGGACAGGGATGGGGCAGGGACAGGGACAGGGACAGGGACAGGGACAGGGACAGGGATGGGACAGGGATGGGACAGGGACAAGGACAGGGATGGGACAGGGATGGGATAGGGACAGGACAGGGATGGGACAGGGACAGGGATAGGGATAGGGACAGGGACAGGGACAGGGATGGGACAGGGACAGGGATGGGGCAGGGACAGGGACAGGGACAGGGACAGGGACAGGGATGGGACAGGGACAGGGACAGGGACAGGGACAGGGACAGGGACAGGGACAGGGATGGGACAGGGACAGGGATGGGGCAGGGACAGGGATGGGACAGGGACAGGGACAGGGACAGGGACAGGGATAGGGATAGGGACAGGGACAGGGACAGGGATGGGACAGGGACAGGGACAGGGACAGGGACAGGGATGGGACAGGGACAGGGACAGGGATGGGACAGGGACAGGGATGGGACAGGGACAGGGACAGGGATGGGATGGGACAGGGATGGGACAGGGACAGTGATGGGACAGGGACAGGAGAGGGACAGGGACAGGGATGGGACAGGGACAGGGACAGGGATGGGACAGGGACAGGGACAGGGACAGGGACAGGGACAGGGATAAGGATGGGACAGGGACAGGGACAGGGACAGGGACAGGGACAGGGACAGGGACAGGGACAGGGATGGGACAGGGACAGGGATGGGACAGGGACAGGGACAGGGGAGGGACAGGGACAGGGACAGGGACAGGGATGGGACAGGGACAGGGACAGGGATGGGACAGGGACAGGGATAAGGATGGGACAGGGACAGGGACAGGGACATGAGAGGGACAGGGATGGGACAGGGACAGGGACAGGGACAGGGATGGGACAGGGACAGGGATAAGGATGGAACAGGGACAGGGACAGGGACATGAGAGGGACAGGGATGGGACAGGGGCAGGGACAGGGACAGGGACAGGGACAGGGATGGGACAGGGACAGAGCTCCTCTGGAAAAGCTGTCCCTGCTCCCCAGGAGGAGAGAAAATCTCTCTTCTCCTCAAACACTGAACACTGAAGGCCAAATTTGCTGTTTCCCAGGCCTTGGGCCTGATCCTGCAATAATTTCCAGTCTAAAGGCATTTTTGGAGTCAGAAATTCCAACTTCAGTACTCCTACCCTCCCTTATCCTATATCCAACCTTGGCAAGTCCATCCTCCCTTCCTCAGATCCATTTCAACTCACCCTTGAGCAGCTGAATGTGTGAAATAATTAAAAATAAAACCGAGCCCACCCTCAGCACTTTCCCCTCCCTCACACCCCTTCGCTTTTTTCCTTTTTCAGCCTCCCGAGTTTCCGAGCACCAAGGAACGGTGATTTATGGCTGAGGAAAATCAACAGCTGCCTCACACTTGATTCAAAAAAGCCTCAAAATCATGAGTTGGGAGTTTTTGTGAAGCTCAGAGCTAAGGAACAGCAAATGAAAATGTTTGGGAGTTTTTGTGAAGCTCAGGGCAAAGGGACAGTGAATGAAAATTATGATTTAGGAGTTTTTGTGAAGCTCAGAGCAAAGGGATGGTGAATGAAAATTACAGTTTAGGAATTTTTGTGAAGCTCGGAGCAGAGGGACTGAACGAAAATTATGATTTTGGAGTTTTCGTGAAGCTCAGGGCAAAGGAACAGCGAATGAAAATTATGATGAGTTCTTGTGAAGCTCAGGGCAAAGGAATAGTGAATGAAAATTAGTTTAGGAGTTTTTGTGAAGCTCAAAGTGAAGGGACAGCGAATGAAAATTGGGAGTTTTTGTGAAGCTCAGGGCAAAGGAACAGCGAATGAAAATATTTGGGACTTTTTGTGAAGCTCAGGGCAAAGGAACAGTGAATGAAAATTATGATTTAGGAGTTTTTGTGGAGCTCAAAGGAATACCAAACAAAAATCAGGAGCTTTTGTGAAGCTCAGAGCAAAGGAACAGGGAATGAAAATTACGATTTAGGAGTTTCTGTGAAACTCAGGGCAAAGGAATAGTGAATGAAAATTACGATTTAGGAGTTTTTGTGAAGCTCAGGGCAAAGGAATAGTGAATGAAAATTATGATTTAGGAGTTTTTGTGACACTCAAAGCAAAGGACAGTGAATGAGAATTATGATTTAGGAGTTTTTGTGAAGCTCAAAGGAATACCAAACAAAAATTAGGAGTTTTTGTGGCGCTCAGGGCAAAGGAACAGTGAATGAAAATTACGATTTTGGAGTTTTTGTGGCGCTCAGGGCAAAGGAACACGAACCCCAGCCCATTTTCTGTGCTGGCCAAGCCTTCCCTTTTCGGTGAGAGTGGCAGGACAGCATTCCTGCGAGCAGCTCGGGCCCAGATCACCTCTGGGAGATTCCTGCCCTGCTGGGGCTGAGAGCAGAGCAGCAATGAGAATTTCTTGATGGAATAATTCCCTTCCTTTCCATCCAAAGAGCTTCCCCAGCTCCCTTCCCTCCTTATCACAATATCTGAGTGCCCCAGAGGGTTAAAAACAGAAAAAGAGCAGAGCTGCTTTGGGGAGCTGCATCCTGAAGGATTTTTTTTCCCCCAAATCTCCCTCACCTCAAATCCCTGACATGAGATTTGGCCCCTGGGAGAGTTTTTTGGGCTCCTGGAGGAGTTGGGATTTTTTTATCCATCTCCAGATTTTATTTTCTTTGGGGCTGGAAGTCCAAATTCAGCTGCAGGTGTGGAATTGTGGGCTGGGTACAGCACAGAGCACCGGGCATTGAGAATTTGCTTTTCCAGCTCAGATTTCCTTCCATTTTGCAGGTTTCTTCATTAAAAAAAAAATTTAAAATCCACTTTAATTTCATCATAATGCCTTCATTTGGACATAGAGTGACGGGCACTGAGAATTTGCTTTTCCAGCTCAGATTTCCTTCTATTTTGCAGTTTTCCTCATTAAAAAAAATTTTAAAATCCACTTTCATTTCATCACAATGCCTTCATTTGGGCATAGAGTGATGGGCACTGAGAATTTGCTTTTCTAGCTCAAATTTCCTTCCATTTTGCAGTTTTCCTCATTTAAAAAGAAAAAAAATTAGAAAATCCACTTTAATTTAATCACAATCTCTTCATTTGGGCACAGAGTTATGAGCAGGAATAAGAGACAAAGTGTCCTTCAGATATTTCAGGTGCAGCCTAAAAGAGAAATAAAAGAACACATTTATTTTAAAAGGCTTTGAGGTATTTTTGGCTAAACCTTGGGGTGCTGTGAAAGGAAGGGCAAAAAGCGCTGTAAAATTCAAATATTGGCACAAATTTTCAGGGAGGCTTAGCAAAAACCACTGTAAAATTCAAATATTGGGAGAAAAATTCAAATATTGGGACAAACTTCCCAGGTAAAAACAAAACCACTGTAAAATTCAAATATTGGGACAAAAATTCAAATATTGGGACAAAAATTCAAATATTGGGAATAACTTCCCAGGTAGGATTTAGCAAAAACTGCTGTAAAATTCAAATATTGGTATAAAATCCGCTCATTCTGGGCTGGGGAAGAAGGTTCTGGTGGTCACTTGGAACCACCCTAATTATTTTTGTAGGATTGTTTGAAATTGTGGAATTGTTTGGAATAATGTGAGGATATTGAACTAATATGAGGATGGATCGAATTTAATCTCAAATTGAGCAATCAGCTCAAATCAATGCTTTGGTTCTGCTCATTTTTTCTTTAGTTATTTTTGCTTTTTTTAACTTTCCTTGGATACCACAGAAGAAGAGCTTCTGTGGAAATGATCAGCCAAGCCCCACAAAGTTCACTGAAACAGAAATAATAAAGCTGCAAATGGCAGAGATAAGCAAAATGTGAAAAGAAAATATTTCTAATGCAGCCCTCAAATAGGCCCAGGGACACAGCAGAGCGATTTTTAATGTTTGTCTTATAAATAAGATATATAAAATAAACCTTATGTAAGGATTTTATCTGGAAAACATCACTTCAACAACGCAGAGCTTCTGATTAGAGGAGAGGATCATTTTCCACGTCCGTGTGTGTCCATTATAAATACATTTATGTAGCTGGAGAGGAACTTAAAGATGTAATTTCAATATGAATGAGCATCATCCAACTTCCTGCTCCTGCTGGAAGTGTCTGCAATTTATTTCATATTTAAATCTTCATTAGATGAATGCTCTGTGTAAATTAAATTCCACCGTCTGTGGCTCCGTGTGGAACTTTGTGCAATCATTTACTCAAATGTTAAATTCATCTTTTGGAGCAGAAATTTCCGTGGAGCTCTGATTTCAGCTGCCACTGCCTTTATGGGAATGATGCAGAGAATTAAACACCCTCAGTCCAAACTCTGATAATATTTAGCACAAACCTTGCTCTTGTCATCTGCAAAAAAAAAAATAAATTCAAATTTCCTGATTAAGACAGTCCTGAATTGCACACATGTGTTTAAATTTAGTTCTCGGAGTTTTCCAGCGAGGAAATGATTCCTTGGATCTGTTGGGGCCCAAGGTAAGACTCAATGCCTTACACACCACATCTCCTAAAAAATAAATTTCTCCTAAAAAATAAATCTCCCCTAAAAAACTAAATTCTGTGGCTCTGTTCGTGCAGCTCTGCTGGCCCTGCAGTTGTTTTCTCCTGCTTGTGTTTTGCGTTAGGATTTTCGGGGATAAACACAACGAGGGAGGCAAACAAGGGAAGAAAAGAGTTCCTGTTTGCAAATCGTTCCCCATCTGTTTCTCGTTCTGTTTGACTCCGGGGAACATTTCCACACTGTGTACATCTCATTTTATTGAGCACACAGTCTGGATGGGGCCCGGAGCTTCGTCCTCGGGATCCCTGCAGGAATTCAGGGAGGTGAGAATGGAATAATTGGAATTTAAAGCAAAAATGTGGATAATTACGACTGTACCTCCACGCAGCCCAAATGAACTTAAGCCTGGGTTTAAATGCCAGGTGAGAATGGAATAATTGGAATTTAAAGCAAAAATGTGGATAATTACAACTGTACCTCCATGCAGCCCAAATGAATTTAAGCCTGGGTTTGAGTGCCAGCCTTTACTCGAGTATTTGGGGTGAAAAAGCAGAATATTTGGGATCAACATCAGCACGAGGGGAAGGGGAAGGTTTCTACCAGGAAATCCCAGGGAAGCCCTGGGGCAGGGACAGCTGAGCTCTGAGGGCTGCTGGAGGCAGGGGACACTCCTGGGGAAGGACAGAGCTGCTCGGGAATGAGGACAAGGATGGGATGGGGCTGGGGTGGCACCAGGGCTTGGTGACATCAGGAAAATGAATCCACAAACACCAGAGGTTTATGTCCGAAAAGGAGACAGAGGAGTCCTGTGACTTTATTCATGAATAAAGGGAGAGGCCATGGCCATTTCCCATGGGGTCTCTCCAATTGCTAGAGGACGCAGCCTCTTTTTATCCTAATTTCCCGGCCGCAGTTCCCTCTCTCTTTCCCCATAGGCTGAGGTACTTGAGAGGTACAGAATTCCCAAAATACCTAATGCAGACCCCATAATATACATCCCCCCTAATGCAGACACCCTAAATACACACCCCCCTTTCTTCTGTTTATGTCTCTGCTCCTGTAGTTATTGCCACAGCCTTGGGAGAGTCAATCAGTGGAATTCCTATGGAAATCCTCCCCATTGTTTCTTCCATCTCTCAGTATCGCTCTTACCTCATCACCTTTACCCTTTATAAAGACATTCCCTTATTCCCTTCAGTGGCCACCAAATAATCAGCTGTCACCCCAACATTTCCCTGCCTGACAGCTCCTAAAATACAGCTCTCCTCTGAGTTTTCTGTAAAAGGCATTCTGCAGAAATCCTCTTTGCACCTTCAAAAGAAACAATTAATTTTTTTTAAGGGTTTTTGAGTCATTCTGCAGCATTGTTAAGATGGAGAGTTGTTGTGGCTGTGTTCAAAGTGCAGCCTGAAAGCTCATTATCCCCATTAAATCGGGTGGGATTTCCTCTGTCAGCCTCTGAAATACTTGAGGAAAAGGTCCTAAAGTGGCTGGATTCAGATCCCTGCACCAGGTTTAGCCACGGTGTCATTTTGGGGGCACTGGGACAAAGAGTAGCTGATGGAATAATTGAATTAAAAGCAGAAATGTGGATAATTACAACTGTACCTCCATGCAGCCTAATTGAATTTAAGCCTGGGTTTAAATTCCAGCCTTTGTTCGAGTATTTGGAGTGAAAAAGCAGAATATTTGGGATCAGCATCAGCACGAGGGGAAGGGGAATGTTTCCACCAGGGAATCCCAAACCTTTTGTGCCACAGACCCAAAGCCCAGGCTGGATCCTGCTGCTCCTTCCCTGCAAGGGCTGGATTTTGGTGCTGCACTTCCCTCTTGTGTTGGCTGAAAATATCGAATTTCCTCTGCCTCCAGTGTCCCCCAAATCCTGCTGAACTCACCTTTAGTTTGCCCTTCATCAATTCTCTCCTTCCCTAAGACTTTCTGGGATAATTGGATAATTCCCCATGCCATTAGCAATTTTTCCCTCTGTTTTTGGGGATATTTCTGCCCAGCTTGGCACCACACGGCTGAGGCCACAAGAAAAGGAGCTGTCCTGGGATGGTGACATTTTGACTTTTTGGTGAGCAAAAAGAAGAGATTTCTCCCAAAAAGGAAAGGTCCTGCCTGTCCTTTCCCCCTCCAGTCCACGGAGTTTAAACCAGTGGCAAAATCAGGGTCTGTCCCAGAGCTACTAAACCTAAATTCTGGTTGTATACCCTGACTTTTTTAGGAGTGATGAGTTTTTCCATCAGCTGTTGTCTTCCAGTCCTGGTTTCTAATTTTTTTCTGTGAAGAAAAATCCTGCAGTAGTAAAAAAATAATGAAAATTGAAGTACAGTGACTGCAGTTAATAATTTCTCACTGGGGTGAGGAAGGAGTGTCACAGTGTGACTAATGGTGTTCTTTTCCTGATTTTGCTGTTCCCAAGCTTTTTTTCTGGAGTTTAACTCTCAAAGTATTTCAGAATTTCAAAGCAGGGCCCTGCCACGACCCACACGGAATTTCTGCTTTATCACTGTGAGATTTCACCACGCTCCGCACAATATTTGGGCACTTCGACAAAACCCAAACCCCAACAAACCCAAACCCGTGCTTTTAGGACAGATGAGGTTTTTCAGCCCAAAAACCCTCGTGGCACAGCTGTGGATGTGACAGCACCAGGAAGGCAGAGCTTGGATCAGCTTCCCTCCCTCAGAAGGGATTTCTCACACTGAATATTTATGGGAATGTTTTCCACCCCTGTCCAGGGGAGCCTGAGAGTTGCTCTGCCAAAATTTATCCACCCCTGGGGTGAGATGCTCTTGCTGCTTGGCCTAAGCTCTCCGGGGATGTTTAAATATATTTTTTTTTTCCTATTTTCCCCATACAAAGCAGGTTTGCCTGATGGCCCTTCATGCTCACCCCACTATTAGTGCCCATCCCACTATTAGTCCAGGGATGTTTAAATATATTTTTTTTTCCTATTTTCCCCATGCAAAGCAGGTTTTCCTGATGGTCCTTAGTGTCCACCCCATAATTAGTGCCCACCCCACTAATTAATAGCTCCCAGCAGGAGGGAACTTTTCCCAGGGAAAAGAAGGATGAGAGCGCTTGATTTTAATGCATTTTGTTCCCATTTTCTGCCCTCCTCCTCCTTGAAAGCCTGGCAATGATTTATGGCAAAACAAGGAGGAAAAAAGAAATTAAAAAATGAATCCAAGTCCAGGATGTGAGAGCCAAGAGAGTGATGGAAGATGAGGTTTGCAGACATGACGTGAGGCCTTTCTCGGGGCTGCATGGACGTGTCTGGGTCCTCTTGGATGAATTCAAGGAGCTCTGGGAGTGGTAGAAAAAAAGGTTGGGCCTTGTTAGGGATGAATTTTCCATCCTTGGAAAGGCCCAGGTGTGGAAATAAACCCAGGGCAAAGTGAATAAACTGATTTAATTTGTGCTCTGCTTCTTCAGTGGAGATTCCTATTCCCTGCCTTTAACTCATCCCTGGTAAAACATTTTTCTGGCCCGGAGCAGCAACATCTCAGCCGTGCAGGATTGCAGGGAATTGACTCATTTTTTTTGGTGCTAAATCAGGTTTTTTGCACATTTTCAGAAGTCTGGTGGGTGAATCCCTGCAGGAGGTGAATGAAAACCTTAATTTCTGGGCCAGGTTTTGCACAGGTGTTGGGAGTAATGAGAAATGGGTGATCAGGCACCCAGCAAAGCTGTGCTAAAAAAACCCAAAAAAACCAAACTGCAGGAGCTCCTTTGGGATCAGATCTCCCTGGCTGCAGAGGGGGGAAGTTCCCAATCCCTCAAACTGAAATTTTGGTTTATTTTTCATGGAGCTTCATCTCAGCCGTGCAGGATTGCAGGGAATTGACTCATTTTTTTTGGTGCTAAATCAGGTTTTTTGCACATTTTCAGAAGTCTGGTGGGTGAATCCCTGCAGGAGGTGAATGAAAACCTTAATTTCTGGGCCAGGTTTTGCACAGGTGTTGGGAGTAATGAGAAATGGGTGATCAGGCACCCAGCAAAGCTGTGCTAAAAAAACCCAAAAAAACCAAACTGCAGGAGCTCCTTTGGGATCAGATCTCCCTGGCTGCAGAGGGGGGAAGTTCCCAATCCCTCAAACTGAAATTTTGGTTTATTTTTCATGGAGCTCCACCGAGTTTTCTCCCATTTCCTGTGCCGTGGTCTCTTAAAGCACGAAAGAAGAAAAGAAGCCTTTGGAGGTAGGAAAATTTCATTTGTCAGCTGGGGGTTGTGGGTGTGGAGAGGAGTCTGTGGTGATTAAAAATATCATTTGTAGTCTGTGATTACAGCAAATTTGGGGCATTATTTTGTTATAATGTTTGGAGTCCAGGGTGAGCTCCGAGTTTTTGCAGGAATTGCTTGGAGGAGACATGGGAAGAATAGTAAATATTTGGTTTTTAGGCACTGAACTTCTCTGGGATGGTGGAGTTTGGAATTACAGAGGAACTGGTGATGGGATTTCAGCCTGAAAACCTCCCTGTGACCTGGGCTTCACCCTCCAGGCATTTCTTAGGAAGATTTTAGAGGAAGTTCCACCCCAATGTGTCAGGAACGTCGAGTTTCTCTTTGGGACATCAGTGGAAGCTTTTATAGAATTCTCACTCATTTCTAGGAGACCTTTTCCATACCCAGGGTCAGGAGAAAGGAGTGAAAGGAGCACCTGGAGAGCTTTTTAAAAATCAGAATATGGCTTTTTTGCCATCTTTTAAATCAGAATATGACTTTTTTGCCATATTGTAAATAAGAATATGGATTTTTTTGCCATATTTTACATCAGAATATGGCTTTTTGGCCGTATTTTAAATCAGAATATGGATTTTTTTGCCGTATTTTAAATCAGAATATGGATTTTTTGGCCATATTTTACATCAGAATATGGCTTTTTTGCCATATTTTAAATCAGAATATGGCTTTTTTTTTGGCCATATTTAAAATCAGAATATGGCTTTTTGGCCATATTTTAAATCAGAATATGGCCTTTTGACCATATTTTAAATCAGAATATGGCTTCTTTGGCCATATTTTACATCAGAGTATGGATTCTTTTGCCATATTTTAAATCAGAATATGACTTTTTTTGCCATATTTAAAATAAGAATATGGCTTTTTTGCCATATTTTAAATCAGAATATGGCTTTTTTGCCCCATCTAGTGGGTGCACAATGTACTGAGCGTTGATTTGCTGTGTTTTAATTCCAGCACTGAGTTCATCCGAGGCAGTTCTCAATTCCTGTTCTGCCTTCTGTCTCTTTGGGCAATAATTGTGTGTGGGAAATGCACAGACAGAGGAACACCTCAGGCATTTCTTACTGACAGAACAGGGCACGTTTATCCCAAAAAGAGCAGAAAATTCTGGAAAGTGCCAGGATTTTCATGGTGAGGGCTTGGGTTAAAGGGTTTGGTGTTCAAAGCTTGCCCAGCTCTGCTCTGCAGTCCCTGGGGTGGACAGGATCAGCTGAGAGCTGAGCACAGGGAATTGTGTTTCACAAGAAACAGCCCCAAAACCTTTCCCATGGATGCTCTAGAGCCAAAATTCTCTTTTTCTATTTTATCCTTGCAAATGGATGTGAATAGAGGACAGCAGCAATTACAGTGGCAGGCTGGAAAAAGACTTTCCAGCTTCTCTTGGAATGTGTTTATTGTATTTTATTTTATTGTATTTTATTTTATTTATTTTATTTTATTTTATTTTATTTTATTTTATTTTATTTTCTCTCTGGATTTCCTTGGAGGGGACAAATTCAGTTTTCACCTGGCGTGACCTCTGCCTGAGCAAATCCCCAAAGCCAAGGGATTTCACTGAAGGATATCTCTGTACACATCCCATTCCTTCCTTCCATGCAATCCCAATTATTTTCCCGTGCTGGAAGTTTGAGACAGGAAAGGAAATTTTGTCCTGCCTGAAGATTTTTGGGGTGTCTGTGTGTGAGGATGTGCTGATAAACCGTGGGTGGAATTCCAAACCATCCTCTGTTGGAAAAGTTGGTGAACTCTTCCTGGTGATGTGCATTCCTGGCTGGAATTCAAGAGTGACAAGTTGCTTAGAGAAAACATGTGGTTCTATCACATTCTTCCCCCCAGATGTTGAGCCCAAGCTGTGATTTTTCAGGAAAATTTCACAGGGAAATGAGATTCCCTGAGCTGCTGGGGCAGGGGCCGAGTTCTCACCTGCGCTGTGAAAGGCTCCAGGCTCAGAAATCAAATCTGATTTTCACAGAGCCCCAGAATGGTTTGGATTGGAAGGAACCTAAAGTTGATCTTGTTCCACTCCCCTGCCATGGTCAGGGCCATTTTCCACTATCCAAAGTTGCTCCAAACCCCTTCCAACCCAAGGGAATTTGGCTGGGTGGGCTCCATCCTGTGGTTTGCTCCACCAGGGAATATCTGACCCAACGCCCTTCACAACTCTTTTTTTTTTTTTCCCCTCTTGTTCTGACAAAGTGTTTCTCAACGAAAGTTATGAATAAAGAATTCAGCCCAGCTGCTGTGGCTCCTGCCAGCCCCGAATGGCCTGGCTGAGATAAGGACACAGCTGCTAAGGGGAAAATAAATAAATAAACCCACCAGGGAGGAGAGGCTAAGCTGCATTTAGGAACAATCATTATGGATTTGGACCAGAATTCTGTTATTGATTCTATTCCTGTTCTGCTGGTGGGCAACGGGATTTGGGTCACTTGAGAGAATTTTCCAAGGATTTGGAGTGTGTTTTGTCCTCGTGGAGCTTCCAGGGGGCCTGGAAGCAGCGAGCAGAGAAGGTTACAATAATAACAACAACACCCTCTCCATTTCATGCTCTGATCAAACAGACAAGGCTCCAGGGATCTCCTTGGTCAAAGTTCAGCTCCTCACACTTCCAGGCAGCTCGAGGAGGGCTAATTTGGGATATCTGCTTCACTCCTCATCAGGCACAGAATATCCACTTACCCACGGGAGAGCTGCAGCGAAGGTGGGGAAAGTCACAGTCGTAAAATAGTGAAAGGAGAAGAGGAAATCGGTGCTGTTTCCAGCGTCCAGAGGTCTCCCCGTGGCTGGTGTAGGCATTAAATAACATTCCCAGGTTTTCACAGGGGCTGGAGGGTGGTCTGAGCTGGAGAGATGTGATTAACACGTTAGCACAGTGCTGGGATGGAATCTCTCTCGTCCGTCCGAGCAGCTCAGTGGAAACTCGCAGAAAACAACAGAAAGGGCGGAAAAAAAAATATATTTTCCACCTCAGAGCGTGACAGATGGCTCACCTCTGCTGTAGGTCACTTCTCATCGCCGCTGCCAGCGTGAGGCAGAGTCAGAAATGTCAGAGTGAGGCGGCGGCAGATCCTTTTGTCACTAACCTTTGGGGTTTTCGTCCTGTCAGCCCGGACCTGCCCTAGCAGGGCTCCTCGCAGGTACTGCAGGAGATGTTGTGTTGGCTGTGCTGGACAGGAACAGCCCAGCAGAGGTGAGGGCTGAGGGACACAGGTGGCTCGGGGTTGCCACCTGAAAGATGGACCTTTGAAGGATGTCCCCTGGGATTTGCTCAAGGTCACACGCGGAGTTTGCAGCAGAGCCAGGAGCTGCATCCAGCTCAGTGATGCCTGAGGAATCAAGGCTATCTTTCATCTAAATTAAAACCCCAGCGTTTTCCAGAAGCTTCAGGGCCTCTGTCTAATCTATTCGCGCAGCATTCATCACCATGGCACCAAGGTGCCACTCTCCTCATCCCTTAACCTTGCCAGAGTCTGTCATGAATATTCCCCGTGTCTTTTATGGCTTTCCAAACGAGGTGAGCACACTCTTCCACTCTCTGCCTCCACCTCCACTGCACGCTCAGCCCGTCTGATAAACAACCCGTCCGCTATACCCACGGAAATATTAAAAAAATGTAAAGATAAAGCACCGAGAGGGTTTCCAATTAGCAAATCTTGCACTTGGCCGTATTTTGGAGCGTCTCCGCTCCCCTCCCCGGCAGAAGTTGGGCACTGGAACAACGCGGGCTGTCAGTGCACAGCCTGCCAGCTGCATAAAATCAAGGCATCAGGCTTTTTTAATTGAATGCATAATGAGGTGACTGACAGGTTTAATTAACAAAACTCATCCTGTGTATGCACCTGGAGGTGAAAATAAGTTTAATCAAGAGGAGTTGGCAAGTGCCAACAGCTCTGTCATGGTTCCCCCCTCGCCCCCCTCTTATTTTGGTTTGTTTCAACCGGGCTTTATATTTGCAAAAATGGCTCTGGGTGCTGATTAATTATCTTCTGCCCGAGATTGATGAGTTGTTGCAGCCTGCCTCGTAATGAGAGCCACTGCTCATGGAAAAGCTGCGCTGCAAGCTGTAATAACCAGGCTGCCTTAGATAAACCACTGATGGCAAACACTCAGCCCCGAATTACAGTAACTCTGGAGGACTTCATCCGTGAGAGGAAAATTTGTCCTTAAAATGTGTTGGCTGCCACCTTGAAGTTGGGCTCCTGATGGAGAGGATGGCGTGGAGCCTTCTCAGGAGTGAGAGATTGGGGGAGAAGCCATGAGGGCTCTCAATTATTCCTGGTTTGAAATGGCACCTTTGGAGGGCAGCATGTGGGTGAAAAGTCATGGATAGAAGGTGAAAAATGCTTGAACGCCTTTCCTGATGGTAAAAGTCATGGATAGAAGGTGAAAAATGCCTGAGTGCCTTTCCTGTTGGTAAAATGTCATGGATAGAAGGTGAAAAATGCCTGAGTGCCTTTCCTGTTGGTAAAAGTCATGGAAAGAAGGTAAAAAATGCCTGAGTGCCTTTCCTGCTCCTGAAGGCAAGGCAGGAGAATATATTCTGTATGTAAGGACAACCTGGGCCACCATTCCCTGTGCCACCTGGGCCAGCATTCGCTGTCTCACCTGGGCCACCATTTGCTGAACCCACCTGGGCCACCATTCGCTGTCCCACCTAGGCCACCATTCGCTGTCCCACCTGGGCCACCACTTACTGTCCCACCCATGCCACCATTCGCTGTCCCATCCGTGCCACCATTCGCTGTCCCCACCTGGGCCACCATTCCCTGTCCCACCTAGGCCACCATTCCCTGTCCCACCCGTGCCACCGTTCCCTGTCCCACCCGTGCCACCGTTCCCTGTCCCACCCGTGCCACCATTCACTGTCCCACCTAGGCCACCATTCGCTGTCCCACCTGTGCCACCATTCCCTGTGCCACCTGGGCCACCATTCGCTGTCCCCACCCGTGCCACCATTTCCTGTCCCACCTGGGCCACCATTTGCTGTCCCCATCTGGGCCACCCTTCCCTGTCCCACATGGGTCACCATTCCCTGTCCCACATGGGTCACCATTCCCTGTCCCACATGGGCCACCATTCCCTGTCTCACCCATGCCACCATTCCCTGTGCCACCTGGGCCACCATTTGCTGTGCCACCCGTGCCACCCTTCCCTGTCCCCACAGGACAGGACCCCCACACCCTGTCCATTACCCACCCGAATCCCAAAATGCAGCGCAGGGAGGGCAGAGCTGGAGCCCAGCGGTGGCACTGGGTGTGCGGCTGTCCCCTCCCTGCCCGGATTTGGGGAGGGAGGGGACAGTCGGGGCTCTGGGGACACTGTGGGTCCCTCTCCCCCCACCCAGCCGGGGAAGGTGTCTCCAAGCCCCGCTCTAGCAGAGGTTGTGGGCGTTCACAGGGAGGTTAATGCATTCAGGCTGTCAAAATATTCTCCCTGCTACTCACCCACTTAACATGCCCTCTCTTTCTCCTGCCTGAAAAGGCATTTGCCATGGTGTTCTAATACATGGTCTGTGTTCAAGATGTTACTGACAGCTGTTGTATGACTGCAGGAAGGAAATTATGACTCCCTAATGATAACATGTCACGGCGTGTCTCCCTGCTTTTCTTCTCCTCTCGCTGTACATTTCTGCTGCCAGCGCACGCTTGCGCTCCATTGTGGAGCACTGACGTGTGCTGGGAGCAGGGGGAAAGTGCCCTGAGTTTTTTACGAGTGGGAAAAAATTTAAAAAAGCGTCCTGAAGCTTTTTACGGAAGATTCCACTTGCCTAAATAACGTGGAGAAGTTTTCTCGCCCTCCTGGAGGGCTGTGGGCAGTTCTGGTGTCCCCAGTGAGAGAAGGACATGGAGCAAGCTCAGGAGAGGCCACAGGGTCGAGAAGGACGAGGGAGTTGGGGCTGTGGAAAAAAGAAAGTTGTGTGGAGAGCTCACAGACCTCTCAGTATCTGCAGAGTCCCCAGGGAAGCTGGGGAGGGACTCTGCATCAGGAATGGAACAGCAGCACAAGGGGGAATGGGTTCAGACTGAAATTTCGGTTAGATTTTGGGAAGGAATTGTTCCCTGGGATGGATTTCCCAGAGAAGCTGTGCCTGTCCCATCCCTGGGAGTGTCCAAGGCCAGGCTGGAGCAACATTTTCCAGCTGCTGCCCACGGCAGGGGCTGGAATGGGATGAGCTTTAAGGTCCCTTCCAACCCAAACCAGCCCAGGATTCTGTGGAGCTCCCTGTGGAAACCTGACCTTGTGTACTTTGGGATGCTGCAATCCCAAAATCCCATCCAGTTAAGGATCAGGCATTCGGGGTCAGGACCTGTGTGCACTCAGGTGTCCTGCCAGTTCAGTCTCTCCTGTGACTCTCGTGGCTTCTCCCTGATAAATCCTGGAAAATAAATATATCAGAGAAGATATATTGTGGGAGAAGGAGCCCCCACAAGCCCCTCTGTGCTGTGATCTCACACCTCCAGCCTTTACAGGGAATCTTGGCACGAAACCCTAATGAGAAGCAACCAAAAATAGAAAAAAAGTCGTTTACATCTGCTTTAAGGAACCTACTGGAGTGATGAGTGTGTTTAACCTAGATTTGAATTCCCCCGGCGTGGGGAAGTTTCTGTGCCCAGGCAGAAGGCCCAGAAGGGTCATGCATCATTTAAAACACCGAGCTCCAAACCGGGGGCGGCTCCGAGTGGAAACGCAGGTTCGGAACTCTCAGCTCAGCAGGAGCTCTGTTCTGTGCAGGGGCAGAGCCCAACTGATGAACAGCTTCTGGCAAGGCCGGCAGGGCTCGGCTCCCGCTCGGCACGACAGGGAAAGTGTCCTTCCCCCGTGGAAAAGTGTCCTTCCCCCATGGAAAAGTGTCCTTCCCCTGTGGAAAAGTGTCCAAAAGTGTCCTTTCCCCGTGGAAAAGTGTCCAAAAGTGTCCTTCCCCCATGGAAAAGTGTCCAAAAGTGTCCTTCCCCCATGGAAAAGTGTCCAAAAGTGTCCTTCCCCCATGGAAAAGTGTCCTTCCCCCATGGAAAAGTGTCCTTCCCCCGTGGAAAAGTGTCCAAAAGTGTCCTTCCGCTGTGGAAAAGTGTCCTTCCCCCATGGAAAAGTGTCCAAAAGTGTCCTTTCTCCATGGAAAAGTGTCCAAAAGTGTCCTTCCGCTGTGGAAAAGTGTCCTTCCCCGTGGAAAAGCATTCCTCCCCCTTGGAAGAGTGTCCTTCCCCTGTGGAAAAGTGTCCAAAACTGTCCTTCCCCCATGGAAAAGTGTCCTTTCCCCATGGAAAAGTGTCCAAAAGTGTCCTTCCACTGTGGAAAAGTGTCCTTCCCCCATGGAAAAGCATTCCTCCCCGTTGGAAGAGTGTCCTTCCCCTGTGGAAAATTGTCCAAAAGTGTCCTTCCCCCATGGAAAAGTGTCCAAAAGTGTCCTTCCCCCATGGAAAATTGTCCAAAAGTGTCCTTTCTCCATGGAAAAGTGTCCAAAAGTGTCCTTCCACTGTGGAAAAGTGTCCTTCCCCCATGGAAAAGCATTCCTCCCCCTTGGAAGAGTGTCCTTCCCCTGTGGAAGAGTGTCCAAAACTGTCCTTTCCCCATGGAAAAGTGTCCTTCCCCCATGGAAAAGCATTCCTCCCCCTTGGAAGAGTGTCCTTCCCCTGTGGAAAAGTGTCCAAAACTGTCCTTCCCCCGTGGAAAAGTGTCCTTTCCCTAGCTGCCATCTGCCTGTCCCCTCTGTGCGCCTCCCGAGCCGTTCTGTGGGGCTCTGACAGGTTTTGGGGTCCCCTAGAGCCACCCAGGAGGTGAAATGTCCCTCTGTGGGACACGCTGGTCCCTGCTGGATTCCCGTTTGCCGCTGCTCGGGGGAAAGTCTGCACATCCCAATGAATTCATTCTCATTTTCAAAGAGAACCCTGAGATATTTGGGACTGAGATATTTGGTATTTCAAAGATATTTAGGACTGAGATATTTGGGACTGAGATATTTGATATTTCCAAGATATTTGGGACTGAGATATTTGGGACTGAGATATTTGATATTTCAAAGATATTTGGGATTGAGATATTTGGGACTGAGATATTTGGGACTGAGATATTTGATATTTCCAAGATATTTGGGATTGAGATATTTGGGACTGAGATATTTGATATTTCAAAGATATTTGGGACTGAGATATTTGGGACTGAGATATTTGGGACTGAGATATTTGATATTTCCAAGATATTTGGGATTGAGATATTTGGGACTGAGATATTTGATATTTCCAAGATATTTGGGACTGAGATATTTGGGACTGAGATATTTGGGACTGAGATATTTGATATTTCCAAGATATTTGGGATTGAGATATTTGGGACTGAGATATTTGATATTTCAAAGATATTTGGGATTGAGATATTTGGGACTGAGATATTTGGGACTGAGATATTTGATATTTCCAAGATATTTGGGATTGAGATATTTGGGACTGAGATATTTGATATTTCAAAGATATTTGGGACTGAGATAGTTGGGATTGAGATATTTGAGACTGAGATATTTGATATTTCCAAGATATTTGGGATTGAGATATTTGGGACTGAGATATTTGATATTTCCAAGATATTTGGGACTGAGATATTTGGGACTGAGATATTTGGGACTGAGATATTTGATATTTCCAAGATATTTGGTACTGAGACATTTGATATTTCAAAGATATTTGGGACTGAGATATTTGGGATTGAGATATTTGATATTTCAAAGATATTTGGGACCAGGGAGGAGCAGCAGCACCGACGGGTGATATTTGGGGGTGTGTGGAGGGTCCCACTGGGGCTCCTGGGGGTGGGAATTCCCTGGGAAATCCCAGAGGAGCCCCGGGAGCGTGGCTGAGCTGATCCCAGTCCCGAATGGGGACATTCCCGGGGGATCTGCTGCCTGTCCCCTCCTGGGAGGTGACCCCAGAGCCTCCTCGTCTTGGGGTTTTGGGGGTTTGAGGCGCGTGGCTTGCGCGGTTTTGGAGCAGGACTTGGATTTTGGGAGCCTTGCAACGGTGACCTTTTAGACCATTGAATGTGCTGTGGAAATCCTTGGTTTTGGGATCCCTTGTTTTTTTGGGATTCCTTGTTTTTTGGGTTCCCTTGTTTTTTGGGTTCCCTTGTTTTTGGGATCCCTTGGTTTTTGAGATTCCTTGTTTTTTTGGGGATCCCTTGTTTTTTGGGATTCCTTCTTTTTTTGGGATTCCTTCTTTTTTTGGCATCCTTTGCTTTGTGGGGTTCCTTGTTTTTTTTGGGATCCCTGGTTTTGTGGGATTTCTTTGTTTTGTGGGGTTCCTTGTTTTTGTGGGTTCCCTTCTTTTTTTGGGATTCCTTCTTTTTGTGAGATCCCTTGTTTTTGTGAGATCCCTTTTTTTGTGGGTTCCCTTGTTTTTGCGGGATTCCTTGTTTTTTGGGATTCCTTGTTTTTTGGGGGGATTCCTTCTTTTTTCGGGATTCCTTCTTTTTTTGGGATCGCCTTTTTTTGGGTTCCCTTGTTTTTGTGGGATTCTTTTTTTCTGGGAGATTCCTTGGGTTTTTTGGGTTTCCTTCTTTTTTTGGGTTTCCTTGTTTTTTGGGATTCCTTGTTTCTGTGGGATTCCTTCTTTTTTTGGGACCCCTTGTTTTTGTGCTTTTCCTTGTTTTTGCAGGTTTTCTTCTTTTTTTGGGATTCCTTGTTTTTGGGTTTCCTTGGTTTTTTGGGATCCCTTCTTTTTGCAAGATCCCTGTTTTTCTGGACTCTGGGCTGCACGGCAGCCCAGCAGGATTTCTCCTGGACAATCTGCCTGTGTCTCCCAGAAAGGATTTTCACCCTGCCTGGGTTTAAGAGAATAAACTCCTGGAAGGGACAACCCCCAGGGAAGTTGTTCCATCTCCTAGTGGCTTTGACAACCCCAAAACCCTGACCGAGCTTCCTTCCTCTCTGTACTCAGGGTGGGAATATGGGAATTCCTGCACATCCTCACTTCTCCAAGATCCAGCACAGGCCAGATCCCATTCCTGCTTCGATCTGAGAAAAAACCCAAATTCCTTTCCCCTTGCCACTGAATCAGGGCTGGAATTCACCGCTTGCAGCAATTTCTCAAGAGCTCTGCACAGCTCAGCCTTGTTTTGTAGGAATACATCTCTGTCCTGCTGACAGGAACGGTATGAGGTCCTAAAATTTGGGGTTTTTTGGGATTGATGGCAGGAGTGGAGTAAAGGGGCATTTCCCTTCAACCTCTTTCGTCATAAAATTTGGGATTTTATGGGGATTGATGGCAGGAGTGGAATAAAGGGGCATTTCCCTTCAAACTTTCGTCATAAAATTTGGGATTTTTTTGGGATTGATGGCAGGAGGGGCATAAAGGGGAGTTTCCCTTCATCCTCTTTCATCCTAAAATTTGGGATTTTTTTTGGGATTGATGCCAGGAGTGGCTTAAAGAAGTGTTTCCCTTCATCCTCTTTCATCCTAAAATTTGGGGGTTTTTGGGATTGATGGCAGGAGTGGAATAACGGGGCTTCTCCCTTCATCCTCTTTCATCCTAAAATTTGGAATTTTTTGGGGATTGATGCCAGGAGTGGCATAAAGGGGCTTCTCCCTTCATCCTCTTTCATCCTAAAATTTGGGATTTTTTGGGGATTGATGCCAGGAGTGGCATAAAGGGGCATTTCCCTTCCTCCTCTTTCTGTGGGTGATAACACAACGTGCACAGGGCGAGCTTTACAGACTTTTCCCCCCCAGAATAATCTAAAAAACACATCTAAATAATCTAACTATGGATCAGCAGGGAGGGAGGCAGAAGGGAAGAGCCACAGCCACAGGAGGTCAGTGTTGCACTGTGGAAATGGCAGAGAAAAGTCAGCGTGGCCTTGGAGGAAAACTTGACCCAGGAGGAGGTGAATTCCTCTCCGAGTTCGCCAGGCTGAGCTCAGCAAAGCCCGGAGCTGGTGAGGGATGTGTGGCTGGGAGGAGCAGGGGTTGGGGAAGGAAAATCCCAAAAGAGTGCGGGATGGATTTCAGGGTTTCAGGATTTCAGGCTTTCAGGGTTTCAGGATTTTCAGGATTTCAGGGTTTCAGGATTTCAGGGTTTCAGGATTTCAGGCTTTCAGGGTTTCAGGATTTTCAGGATTTCAGGGTTTTGGGGTTTCAGGATCTCAGGGTTTCAGGATCTCAGGATTTCAGGATTTCAGGGTTTCAGGGTTTCAGGATGTTCAGGATCTCAGGGTTTCAGGATCTCAGGGTTTCGGGGTTTCAGGATTTCAGGGTTTCAGAGTTTCAAAGTTTCAGGATTTTCAGGATTTCAGGGTTTCAGGGTTTGGGGGTTTCAGTATTTCAGAGTTTCAGGGTTTCAGGATTTTCAGGGTTTCAGGGTTTTCAGGGTTTGGGGGTTTCAGTATTTCAGAGTTTCAGGGTTTCAGGGTTCCAGGATTTCAGGATTTCAGGGTTTCAGGATTTCAGGGTTTCAGGATCTCAGGGTTTCAGGATCTCAGGGTTTCAGGGTTTCAGGATTTCAGGGTTTCAGGGTTTCAGGGTTTCAGGGTTTCAGGATCTCAGGGTTTCAGGATCTCAGGGTTTCAGGGTTTCAGGGTTTCAGGATTTCAGGGTTTCAGGGTTTCAGGATGTTCAGGATCTCAGGGTTTCAGGATCTCAGGGTTTCGGGGTTTCAGGATTTCAGGGTTTCAGAGTTTCAAAGTTTCAGGATTTTCAGGATTTCAGGGTTTCAGGGTTTGGGGGTTTCAGTATTTCAGAGTTTCAGGGTTTCAGGGTTCCAGGATTTCAGGATTTCGGGGTTTCAGGATTTCAGGATTTCACGGTTTCAGGGTTTCAGGATTTCAGGGTTTCAGGATTTTCAGGGTTTCAGGATTTCAGGGTTTCAGGATTTCAGGGTTTCAGGGTTTCAGGGTTTCAGGGTTTCAGGATTTCAGGGTTTCAGGATTTCCAGGTTCCCAGAACCCTGAAAATGGCTCATGGTTGGGATGGACATGGTGCTGCAGGTTTTCCCCTCCAAATGGGACCCCTCCCTGGTGTCCTCCTGCAGTTCGGGGTGCAGGAGCCTGACCAGAGGGTGTCCAACATCACACACGGGCAGCTCTGCTCTGCTCATCAGTGCTCACAAAGCCCTGACCCCAATCCCTCCTGCCAGGGTGGTCCGGGGCAGGTTGGAGCAGGAGGCAAGGGATGCTCTGGCTGCTGGAAGGGGATTTGCATTCCAGGGGATTCCGTGTCCAGCCGCTGTCGTCCCTCGGGGCTCTGGAATGATTTTTAGGGCCCATTCCTGGGCTGCTGTTTGATGTGGTGGCAGCGCTTTTAGAGAATGGCTGGGCCAGTGACAGGAGTGAAACTCGAATATTCTCCAGTAGGCTCTGCGGTTCCTTCATTAGAAACAGACAGATAAACAAACAAATTACAGCCCATTATGAGCATGTCCTTCAGTTCCTCTTCAAACAGCTTTTTGCTGTTTTAGAAAGCCTTAAATGAGGACACAGCCTCCCCAGTCTTGGCCATAAACTGTTGGCTTTAAGCTTTCCTTGTGCCTCTGGATCTGTTGTCTTTGCTGTCTTCGGAGTGTGTGATGTGAGCTTTTAATTCGTTTGGCTTTTCCTGGAGAGAGGCTTTAGAAGGAGATTCCTTGTGTGCAGTCTTTGATGTTGTACCGCAAAGAATCTCCCCCTTTTTCCAAAAGCTGCGCTGAACCCCCATTAAAAACAAAACAAAACAAAACCCAAACAAAAAAACAAACCAGAAAACCAAAACGAATGGAAAAAACCCCAAAAACAACCCCAAAACCAAAAAACCACCAAAAAAACCCAAACAAAAAAAAAAACCCCAAAAAACCAACACACCTCCCCCCAAAAAAAAATTTAAAAAAATAATTTCTTGCAGCCAGGCTGAGAGGAAGTGGGATGACCATGGAAATAGTTTCTGTGTCACTCACAAAGGCCTCAGTGCTGTGGCCATGGGCTCAGCCAAAGATCTGTGCTCGTTTGGGCAGGGCTGGGCTGAGTTGTCTTTGCAGGCTTGGAAACGTTGCGTGAAACACACTGGGAACATCCAGCCAGAATTTTTCCTCCTCCGAAGGAGACATATACCTGTTTCACTCCATCTGACACTTGGTGGCTTCTCTTTACTCTTTGCTGGCCCCGAGCTCCCAACGTTGGGACTCTGTCCCTGCTCTCTCCCCTGGGCATTTGGGCACCTGGGGTTCTTCCCATTCCTAAATGAGGGAGAGGTAAAACCATTGCCATGAGTTAAAATGTTTTTTCCCCTCAGTGTCTTTGCCTTTTGACGACTGAGGGCATGAGGAAGAGGGAAAACCATTGTCATGAGTTAAAATGTTTTTTCCCCTCAGTGTCTTTGCCTTTTGACAACTGAGGGCCTTTGGGATTATTTGGTTTGGGCCCTGCTGGGGATCTAAACCCCAAACAGGTGCCTTGGGTGCCACCTGTGAATCCTCAGCGTGGTGAGAGGGCTTTGTTCCCAGGGTGTTTTTGGAGAGGAGAAACCGATGCACTGACCCTTTTCAGGAGCATCTGATGCGTGCACCGTGATTAGAAAGAGTAGGGGAAGTTAAAAATAACCTGTGGAGGAGGCATTCTAATGAGCAATTATCATTCCTTTCCATTGACTTTTTGCAGCGAGACTCTCCATGTGTTTAGTCTTCTCCAAAGAACATGCCAGATGTTAGAGTGACTTGTTAAGTCCTTGAATTCTATTCTCACTGGTGTTCTGAACCATTGTCAGGTTCTCTTTTTTTTTTTTTTTTTTTTTTTTTTGTAACTATTAAAATAATTGGGCCCCGAACATTCTGACCTGATAACGCAAAAGAATCTTGGCTGGCTTTCCTAAGGGTCAGGATTTGTGAATAGAAAACTCGGGGAGGGTTTGCCGGAACAAAGAAATGTTTCTGCATGCAAAGATCTTCAATAAGTTAATCTGAGGTGGAATCATCTGGCTTCAGAAATCGTGCCTCCTGGCAAAATCTGACTTTTGCATTTCAACATCCTGAACTTTAGTCTTCAAGGAAGCTTTTGTGCTTGTGGGGCTCTGCTGCTCTCCCAAAAGAGAGAGCTCTTTAGAAATGATTGACGACGAGGCCGATTCCACCTTTGCGAAATTTTCGTGCTGGGGGGGGAAAAAAGCAACGAGGAAAAGCAAAGGTCTCCTCACAAAGCCCTTTGCCGTCCCCGTTCCCTCGCAGGAATCTTAATTGGATTAAAATACAAATCTGTATATTGTGATTTTGCATGCCATGGATCCCACCCTCTTGTTTTTAGGCACATTGGCCAAACTCAATGAAGTGCACGGTCAATGTTTGAGCTCTGCCTTTGGTGTCCCTCGGTTGGAGCTCATTAAGCATTCGGGGAATAATAATTCTGGGACTTGAACTTTGATCTGAGGAATCTGGGAAAGAAAGGGCCGGAAATTGCAGCAGCCTGATTAGCTACCCCAAGTTGATCAACTTTTCTGCCAGATGCAGGCAGAGCTCCCCGAGGCTCCAAGACAATGGTGGGGGTGAGGCAGAGCCGCCTGGGCCGTGTTGTGTCTGCGCTCCCATCACATCCCATTACTGTCTGCCATGCAGATGGCACTTTGAACCACTCCACAGCCAGCCAGAGCTTTTGTCCAAAGTATCTGCTCGGAAAAAAAAAATCGTAATTTATTTAGTTTTTAAAGAAATCTTAAGTGTTTGCTGATTTTCACACATTTGCGAGTGGTGCGGTTTCGTCAGGGCTGGAAATGTTGATTATCTTGAGAAAACCTTTCCATCAGAGCTTTGCCTGAGCTTTTCTTGAGCCTGACTCTGAATTTGGGGGAATTTCAGCAGGACACTGAACTAAAGTGAGGCCAGACTGGGATAGACCGTGGAGTTTTACACGAGCAGTGCTTTACTCCCCAGGAGGAAATTCAGATCAGAGTATAAAACCCAAAATTTCTCCATTCGGAACAAGGCAGGCTTTGCCATGTATTTTCACTTCCCCCAAAAATACCAGGAGAATCTCAGCTGGAATTCAAGCACATGTTGTGACAACCTAAACTCGATGACGAACCAGCCTTGGAGCTCTGCTGTGTCTGGCTGGGGATTTTCTGACCTTGGCGATTGAGAACTCCCAGCTGTGACTGAGACAGGAGTGCAAGAAATAGAATAAAAAGTGCTTCTCCCAGAGCAGAGCTGGGGACTTGGATATCTTCCTTCTTGGAAAGGAGGTGGCCCTGCCACGGCCAGAACGCCTCGAAAATACCGAAATATTGACCCCTCCATCGCTGGGGAACCTTCCTGATTGTTGTTGCTTCTCCTTCAAACTTGGTACACTTTCAGTTTCTGTCAAGAGACGCATCAAATGTCTACCTCAATATCCAAGGGAAATAAATATCCACAAGCTCAGTGCCATGTTTCGGGATGCTTGGCCAGCTGGCAAAGCAGGAACGGGATGTGGAGCTTTTCCAGAAGGGCTTCTGATGAAGACAAATTTTTCTTTTTTTTTTCTTGTTCCTGCTAGAAATCAAATGCTAAATATTGTAGTTGAAAACCCAAATGATTTAGGTTCCAGCAGGAAGACATCCTGGAGCCTCGTGAGCTGGGATTGATTCCTCTCTGGTCCCTCTCCCCATCTCGGGCTCAGGGGTGATGCAGTGGTCCTTCACATGGAAATGTACTCAGGATGTTTTCCAGGAGGAAAATCACTGTCAGAGCAAATAATATTGTTTGAAAGAAAGTTTCCTTTTCAAATGAAAAGCCGTAATACGATTTTGGCAGGCTCCCATCTGCCTCCCATTGCAGACGCTCCGTGTTATGGTTGTGTGGAGCATCAGGAGCTATCTTTAATGTGATTTTGGAAATTCTGTGTTGAGTGGCTGGGTCTCAGTTTTCATGCTGGAGAGGTGTCTCCCTGTCAGGGAGCCAAACATTCTGTCAGATCCCATGTTTTCTGTCCCTATATAAAGCTGAGGTTTGGTTCCAGGCTCGGTGATGGAGGAAGCTGACACTATTCCAACATGTTGTTCATATCCTGAAGTCTTTTAATTTCCCCTGGCTGCTGTTGCAACAGCACCGTTTCGCCGAATAAATTAATCACAGCCCAAGATTTGTTGAATACGAAGCCTCAAAGCCCAGGTTCCACTTGTGCCTTGGAGAAAGCTCCTTCAGTGGGTGGTTTGTCATTATTTTTTCCCCCCCTCCGTGGGTGAAATGGTTACAAGAACCTCTGCTATTGTTGCTGGAAAAAGTGGCTTCCTGTGATATAAAGTAATTTTTTCAAATAGGAAACATATGGCTGGTCCCTAACAACAAAGTAATATTCAGGTGCTGATGGCATATGCCTCCAGTCCTGTCACAGGAAACTATCTTGGAAATCTGGTGGCAGAGGCTTATCCACACTCGTTTGCAGGAAGTGGGGTGGGGGGATGGAATCCGAGCCTGATATCAGAAATGCATTTACATTTTTAATTTCTGGGAGTTCTCTGCCGCCCCTGCTTTAGGAGTCTCTGCTGTGCAGTCATAAACAAATCCTGTGTGAGGTCTGCGGTGCTCTGTTTAATACTCATCTGAGGAATAAAAAAAACCCCAATAATTTCATAATGGGAGCCCCTCTCAGGGGTTGGTGTCTCCCATGAGGAGTGACAGGAAAAGGGGGAATGGCTCCAGACTGAAAGGACGTAGGTTTAGGCTGGATATTAGGAAAAAAAAAATAAAAATCTTTGCTGTGATTGTGGTGAGGCCCTGAACAGGTTGTGGCTCCCCATCCCTGGAAGTGTTCCCTGCCTCTTCCATGGCTCTCTGGGAGCTCCAAGAGCTGCTGGGGTCATTATCCTTTCTGAGTTACATTGCTCATTGTGGTTCTTAACCTTCCTAGAGCCAGGACTTGGACTGAACCATAGTTATGGATTTTATTTTTATCCTCCACCGCTGGCATTTTTGCTTCTAATTATTAATAATATTTACCTTTGTTTCCTTTGTGAGCCAAACTTTTTTTTTTTTTTTCCCTCCTGGGTTCTGGCTGAAAACTTGAATTTTTACTTAAAAACGAAAGTGTTCTCCATCACAGCCCAGATATTCAGGTCTCTTCTCAGCTCGAGCTTGGCTTGGGCTTGCAGCCCGAAGTGAAGTTGGTCAGGAGCTGATGGGGATTTGCTATTCTGGGAGGATGTGTCAAACAAACCTGGGATGTGTGGAATCAGCCCCACCGGTGTGGGAATCCCATGCCTTTGGTGTCAAGCCACCAAAACTGGCGGTGGTTTTATCTTCCTTGGCAGAATCTTGCGTTTTGGGGTTGCTCAGAGTGCTGCACACTGCTCTTCCCACCATCCTCGCCTTCGTTAGTGCTCAGTTAGCAATTAGTGCTCTCACACCTGCAGCTTCCTCATCTCCAGACATTTAACCCTTTGGGGGCTCACAGCTGGAGAAATTCAGGATGTGGGGTGAAAAAAATCTCTGGATTTGGGGTGACTTTGGTGTCAGGAAGGGACGTTGGGATTTGTTTCATCCCCATATTTCAGGAGTGATTTTTGTTTGGCTCTGAGGAGGCAAATGGCTTTAAGTTCCAGCACCAGGAAATAAATAGACAAGAATGCCAAGGTTTTCCAGTGGAGATCCTGAATCCTGCAGGAATCTTCTCCAGAGCTGCAGCAAGTTGCAGAGAGACAAACAGCTCCGCAGGATTGATTGAGTGCCTGCAACTCTGCTCTGAGATAGGGCCATAATAAAAGTGACAAATGGGGGAGAAGAGTGGGGCTGCTGGAAACTTAGCATGGCTGAAGGAAAAAAAAATGCTCAGGGTAATTTATTGTCAATGAAGAAGCATCAGCAGGAGAGAGGGAACTTAATTCATCCCGATTAATTAGGTATGGGACTGAAACCTTGGTCTTGCACAGCTCCAGCCACGGAGTCACTGCGGCTCTCGGAGGACTCTGACTGCAAAACCTTGAAATGAATTTTAATTGTTGGTTCAAATCTCTGCCAGAACAATGAGCAGGAAAAGCCCTCCGGACAGAGCTGGGGTGGGAATGGCACTGTTATCAGCAGCTTCCAGAGCTCCACCTGGGTGTTGTTCTCTTGTTTTAGAGCTGGGGTTTTCAGGGTTTGTGCTGTTGGAGAGGACAGTGTGCGGTGGCACAGCCTTGTGTCGTCCTCTCGTTTCCAAAGATCCTCCCAACCTCAACTTTTCTGGGGTTCTGTGCCCAGCCGGACCCTCAGCAGCCCCCCAAAACCCTGCAGGTGGTTTAGCACCCCCCTGCCCTCCCCAGCCCCAGAAACACAAAGAAACCTGCGCTCATCCCCAGGGAATTTCCCTTCTCCCAAACCTTAGGAGGCACTAAATCCATACGGGTGCGGTGGGATGGGAAATCCAAACCCCACTTTTTTTCCCAGCAAAGAAAGGATTCGGAGGGATAAAGAGGATGTTTTTGCGGGGCTGGGTGAGGCTGCTGTGCACAGGAGGGATCCCAGCACGCCGATAAAAGCATCATTCCGTGTGATGTCATTCCCAGCGCTGGAGCTCCGGGCAAAGCCAGCGCGGTCAGCCCTGCTGGGGGAGCAGGGAGGAGGAGGAGGAGGAGGACATCCCAGAACGGGAATGTTTTTACAAATAAACGAACAACAAGGAGGGGAAAAAAAAAACCAAAAAACCTCTCAGGCTCTTCCTGCGGCGGCAGCGCGGGGTTTGTGTGTGAGATCTCTGAGCCGGGAGGTGTCCTACAAAAATGATTTGTTGGACAAGTCCAGCCCGAGCTGGGAGCAGGGGGAGGTGGATGCGAGGAGCCGGAGCTTGGAATGGCTTCGGGAATGACTGATGGGCTCGGCTGAAAATTTTATCCGACTACTACCTTATGGAAAAGGGGGGGGAATGAGGAGGGGAAAGGGGGAGAAGTGAGAAAAGGCAAATGGAGAAAGGCTGGGCTGTCTGCTCCCCAGCATCGTGATATTTTATTTTCCACAGCTAAATGCAAAATTGATTTTTTTTTTTCCTTTTTAGATGCATTAAAAAAAAAAAAAAAAAAAAAAAAAAAAAAAAAAAAAAAGAGGCAAGCAGGCTCTACCTCTCTCTTCTAATTCCCAGACAAAGGAAGCTGGAGCAGACACCCCAGACAATGGATAGTCCTGTCTCCCTTAAGCATTTGCCTTTCTCAGCAGTTAAGGTTAAAAAAAAAAAAAAAAAAAAAAAGAACCAGAAAACCCTAATTGAAGGAATGAATTAAAAAGATGACCCCGGAAAACGTGGCAGCCTTTTTATTTGATGAGGAATCAAGTTCACAGTGTGTCAGCAGAGGTGCTGCGCTCCGGGCTTTTATTTGTTTCCTGGCAATAAGAACATTCCTTTTCAGCCTGATATCATCCTCTCATCTTCTCCCTCCCTCTTTCTATCCCTCTCTTCCTCGTCTCGCATCCTTTTTCCTTCCTCCCTTTTTTCTCGCTCACCCCCTCGCCCTTTTTTCTCTTCGCTCGCCAGTTCAGGCATTCTCACATACATTACCCCTTCCTTTCATCTCCGGAATGACCTGAAATGACCTTTTGCCTGGCACTAGACGTGACTTAACTGATAATAGCAGATACTTGGGGGCCTCAAGCGGTGGCTTGTCTCGGCACGTAGAGGGAGGGGAAAGAAAAAGGGGGAAAAAAAAAAAAAATCCCTATTTTTTTTTTTTTTTTTTTTTTTTTTTTTCCCGGGGAAAGCACGGGTTTCTCTTTGTAGCAGCATTTCCTGCGAGGTAGCAATTAATGACACTTTGTGCCGCTCGCTGCCCGTGAGATAAAAATCCTTCAAAAAGCTTCCCCGGGAGTGTCGAGCTCCGAAGCTGTTGTGGAGCAAAAGGAGGGGGAGGGAAAAAAAAAAATAAAAAAAATAAAAAAAAAAATCAGTCTGCGAGTGGTTAAAAAAGCCCACAGCACCATTCGGGTGCCGCTGGTGCTCTGCATTGCGTCTCCGGCTTTGTGCTCCAGTACTTGTTGGAACAGCACAAATGTCCTTCTGTCTCCAATAATCGCCACTTTTAGGTGACTAATCTGGGCAAAAGGTTATTATTTGGCTCCTTAATGTCCCTTGAAGCCATCGCGGCAGAGATAAGATTGCAGCCGGCCCCGCTGGGGCTCTGATTTTTTAATTTTCGCTATTTATTTGGATACTCGGTGAGGCTGGGTGAGTTACCACAGCAACGACTGTGAGTCTTGAACATGAAAGGGCTCTTATTGTGCCATGTGGTGCCTCAGAGATACAGAGAAAGGAGGAGGCGGGGAGGAGAATTCCTCTTTAGAGAAACAATGGCCAGACATTATGTGAACTTTTGGGGCTTTATAATAAAGTTTGAAGCGGGTGGGGGGAAAAGGAGCTACGGCAGTCTGCAGTGGAGTAAAAAAAAAAAAAAATGTGCTGAGTTACAGAAGTTTGGGGAGAGAGGTGTATGTGTTTATGGAAATATTAATTAATTGAGTGGGGAATCAAAGCCGGATCTATGTATTTGTATTTAGTTCTTTCGTTCAGCCTTGTGGGGCTGCCCGGGCAGATCAGAGCTCAGGGGCAGAACCCAGGGTGCATTTAAAAAAAAAAAAAAAAAAAATTTCATTTTTTGAACTTTCTTCTGCCCTTTCTCTGCAGAGAAAGCAAAAGGGGAGGGCGTTGGAGTGTCAAGAAAGGTGCCACAGTGCAGTCTGGGTCTCATTGTCCCGAAGAAGGCAGCGAGTGCAGCCCAGACAATGGGAAACGTGGATAATGGGGTTACCAAAGGGTGCCGAGCAGTGAATGGCTGCGTGTGGGAGCACGTTGGGTGCGGGGCACTCATTAGTTCTGATTTTCTGCCACCTTGGCTGCCCCAGTGCCACCCCAGTGCCACCCCAGTGCCATCCCGGTGTCCCTGTTGGGCTCCCCGTGTCCCAGAGGGGTTTGTTTGCTCCCTGGGTTTGGTTTTCCCCTCCCTGGGGCCAGCTCAGGGTGTCCCTGCTCCGTGGCACCCTCGGATTCCCACCTGGTGTAAAACTGCGCACAAATATCCCAAATACTCGGGGATCCATCCCAGTCCCTGCTGGCAGTGTTCTGTTGGGGTGAATGTTGTGTTTTCCCCTCCCCAGCTGCTCTGACCCTACAGAGCTCACAGGTTCTGGCACCTGCTACAGCTCGGGGAGAGCCCATTCCCTTCCCAACCCCCATCCGCAAACAAATTTGGGTTTTTCTCTCCCAACTCCAGAGTTTGGGGTGAGGCCAGCGAGGTGGGAATGGGTGATGGAGCTGCTGGGGATGTCAGGGAGGTGTTAGCCCTAAAATTGTGGTTTTTCCAGGACAAGCCCCAAAACTCCCTGTGAACCTCATCCCCATCTCCCATGCTTTGAGATCATTTATTTGGGGCCATCCTATGGCAATTTCCACCCTTCAGTCATTCAGTTCTTGGAGTTCCCCTAAAATTCCAGGGAAATGCCAGCTTTTGACGAAGGAAAAGGGATTTCACTGGAAGTTAGCATTGCTCCAGCAACTTTGAAACAACCCTGAGTCATTTGTAGAGCGCTTCCCATTCCTCCATGCCCTGTGCAAATCTCAGTGCATTATTGTCAGTAAATTAACGTCAGACAGAAAGAAATAAAAATATGGCTTTGTCAGTTAATATTATGGGAGTAACCATCTCTCTGGAGTGTTTAATTTCATCAGGTTTGTCCATATTTTGTGCATACATTGAATATTTGCCGGCCTGGAATGTTTTTATACCGAAATTCTTTTTCCCCCTCTATTGCAGGTTTAGGAACTTTAAATTTTGGATACCATTATGTAACTACTTAGGATTCCTTTCCCTCTCCAGCACAAGTTCAAACTCTTTCCTTAATTAATTACCTGGGTTTCCAGCTCTCCTTTTAAGCAGCCCGTTGCTAAATTGAGTGAAGTGGATTAAATTACTGTTGCAGGTGGAGAACAAGGCCAATCATGGTTTATTGCCTGAAAAGCATCGCTGCCTGAAGTGATGATGATTGTACATTCCTGAGGGTGGGCGAGTGTCAGCTGTCGGAGTGTCTCTGCAGTGTAAAATGTAAAATATTCCCAGTTCCTTTCCTTTATGGGATGCCTGGAAGTTGGGCTGAGGTCTGTCAGGATAATATTGGCACTAAACCTCTCTCTAGTTCTCCATGAGTGTGAGATTGAGGGGAAAAAGTTGGGTTAAATCTCTAATCTCTTTATCTATAAGGAAAAAAAAACGTGGTGGAGTGGTTTGGCTTTGATGGCTGGCGAGGCTGAGGAAAAATGGGTCAGAAACAGAATTTTTACGATTTTACTGTGCCAGTCACACCTTAAATATGCTGCCATCATCTTTGTCTTCCCTGTGGTTCCACCCAAGGCCACCTCCACTCACCAAAATCCTGAAGTTTCCTGCCTTGTGCTGGCACAGCTTCCTCTGAACACCTTGGCAGGAAAATGAATCCTTGGACATCAGCCTCTGGTGTTTGCAGATTAATTTTCCTGACAACCTGAAGGCAGCCAAGAGGGAACACTGAACAGCAAGTGGGTCTGAGGGCACCCCAAAAATTCCTTAATTTTGTATTTGCAGAGTATCCCTCGCAGTGGGACAACAGACACTGTGCAGGAGGAATAATAACAGCATCTAGGATATGGCAGAAATGGTTACAAGCAATAAATTGGCCTTTTTTAGTTGAAAAGATGTGGATGTGGCACCTTGAGGATGTGGTTTAGGGTGGGCTCAGCAGTGCTGGGTTAAGGGTTGGGATGTATGATCTTGGAAATGGATCATTATCAATCGAAATGATTTTGTGATTTGATATCGAAATGCTTCTGTATAAATGTAGATATGAACTCCTCGCACACAGGGCTTTACAAATGGAGAAATAAAGGAAGAAATGAAAGGGCAGAAAGGGAAAGGAGCAGAGTCCCAGCAGGATCCCACAAAAAACCTGCAGCTCTCTCCTGATACAGAACCCACCCCACGCTCTGAGATGTGGAAGCTCATTCCATATCACACATCCAACAGTTGTTTCCTCTTTCATCAATTGCTTAATAACACCAACAATACACGATTTAGATGAGCTCAGTTTATTAGGAAACCTTTGCAGAAACTGTGGAGCGCATCAGGCACGTGGAAACCGCTGTTAAAAGCATTTCTACCACCGGGTAGTTTGAAAACAGAGAAACATGAAAAGGAAATGATGTCCGGGGTGAGTTGGAGGGGTTTGTGCATCTCGGGAGATGCAAACTGGAGTGTCACTCGGGAGCTGTGAGCAGCTGTGTGTCCTTCCAGCAGCAGGGGTGGTGTGAGTGCTGAGCCCCACAGCTTTGGAGGGAGAGGAGGGAAGCTCTGACCCCTCTGCTCTCCCCTCTGCCTGTCCTGAACATGGGATGTGATGGGAAGCCTGCCTGGGGCTGGGATTTGGCATTCCCAATGCCAAATGATGAGATGGTCCCATCATTTCCATCAGTTTCCATCCATGACCTTGAGCACAGAGCTGCAAACCCTCTGTGAGAGGGAGCAGGGGGTTTGGGGTGTTATAAAGTGAAGGTTTTCTGTCCCTGTGTCCCTGTCCCTATTCCCCTGGAATTCAGGAATTCCCGTGGAACTGCTCCCAAGCCCCTGGAGCTTGGCTCAGCGAGGCCACGGTGCAGGAAAAGACAATTCCCCAGCTCAGGTGAGGCGCAGGCTGAACATTTCCATCCACACTGCCCTACAGAGCCAGCTGGGGCTGGGAAGAGCTCAGGGAATATTCTGTGAGCTGAGGGTTGTGGGGCAGGATGGGATCTGCAAACTGCACATCTTGGAAATTGAATTTAGCTGAATTTAGGTGCAACTCCGGAGCAAAGCTTGGGTTGGGCCTGAGAGTTCTGCATCGCTCTGGGCTGCATTAAATACGTGGGCACTGATGAGATGGGGGCATCACATCCAAGGATGTTCCTCTGGGAATTATTTCCCCCTGGAAGTTGCAAACAGAAGGCAGGAAAGCTGCTAATAGAGAAGGAAAGCAGAGATTCATCCCGGAATTTATTTTTCTTTATTTTACTTAGTAATTCTTTGCAATGAGAGGCTCTGGTTGGAGCTGACTGTGCTCTGCAGAGAGATTTTAAAGGTCAGCAATGCAGGGAGAGGAAATGGGGCTCTGGAGCCGAGTGCTGACACTCCCTTGGTGACAGTCCCTGCTCCAAGCACTTGCTCTTGGATGTGTCCCATGGCTGTTTAATGCAAAGGAAAAAGATTTATTGTTGAATTGAGTCTGTTTTGTTTCCAAAAATATAAGTGATAAATACCTGTCTGTAGAGACACTGCATTTAAAATGCACATCAGCTCTTCATCAGGAATTTCTGCTGAAGTTCATAACTGAAATCTGCTTTAAGCCCCACTTTGCAACTTGTTTTTGCTTTCTTTGATGCATTTTCCCTGCCTGAGGTACCTGAGGTGTTTTGTTGGCTCAGCAGAATGGTGAATGCAGCATCTCCTCGTGCATGGGACAGCAATGGCAGAGCACCACCCATTGTTCCTGCTCTGTTCCAACCTCATCCTAAATATTTGGGTTTTTTTCCTTCTGCTGTATGGGTTATATTCATTAATGGTTATAATTAATTGCATCATTTCCTTGCAGGCTGATGGAAAAGTAGGCCCCCAGCAGAAATAGGTGAAGCAGTCTGGAGTGGTTTCTCCTCTCCTGCTCTGGGGGTTATTTTTTGTTCCTCTAGACCTCGTTTGTATGGAATTGTTTATTTAAATGTAAAAAAAAAAAGCTACAAACACTTTACCACTAGGTGTAGCACTCAATAGCAAGAGTTTTAGTCCTGCTGACTCTTTTACAATTGTGGATTTGTGGCAGGAGCAGATCTGAAAGAGGTTTCCAAATAAACACCAGGCAAAATTCTGCTTGATGGAGATGTTGTGTGTATTTATTGCATTTAGCTCTGTAAAAAATGAAAAGCTTTCCCTCCTCTGGTGGGCACCAAGCTCTGTAGTGATCTGAAGCTCTGTGAATTCATCTGGACACCTTAAAAACTTCCAAATCACTAAAAGAGCTCATAAAAAAATTAAAAATAAATTATCCTGTGTGGTACACAGTTAAAGGGGTGATGCAGCCACACAGACAACAACATTTGCAGGACAAGGGACTTTTAAATTCATGGGACATAGGACAAACATCCCCTGACACTTGTGTTGACCCTGCAAACGACTTAAGCGGGATAAGCCAAGTTACCAACAGGCAAAGAAAGGATGAGGGAGATACTGAGAAGAAAGGCGAGTTCTTGGAATAAATCAGAGACCAGGCAGTGGCTTGAAAAGGCAGGGAGTGTGTGTTTGATGGAAAAAAAATCCTCAGAAAAGAGCAATGCATTCAGGTGAGAGTTAAAATCAATTGGTGCAAGCTAAAGCTGTTTGGGAGTTTCTGGATATAGACATTTCCATTGGGAAGTGTCAATATATCCAAAATCAAAGCGTTCATCTCAGTTTTAATGACATTTTCCACGAGCTCTTTCAGGCAGGATGAGAAAGAATCTTGCTTTCCTTCATCGAATAAAATACTGTTCTATTACAACAGCGTTTTTCAAATCAAGGTGGTCACACTTAAAATGCTCCAAGGCTTGGGGACCCCTAAATCAGAGCTGCTCCTTGGGGGAAAGGACTTTTCACATGTTAAAATGCTTTGGAAAACTCTTGGGGAACCCTCAGCAGAGTCAGTGCCATCCCCAGAGGTGAGGCTTTACAATCCTCACACAAAAATCAAACATTGGTAGGGCTCTGTCATTGTCAATCTCCAAAGTGAAGTAGGGAAATTACACTTGTTTAATGCAAAGATTTATTGTTGCATTAAGTCTGTTTTGTTTCCAAAAATATAAGTGATAAATACCTGTCTGTAGAGACACTGCATTTAAAATGTACATCTGCTCTTCATTAGGAGTTTCTGCTGAAATTCATAACTGAAATCTGCTTTAAACACCACTTTACAACTCGTTTTTGCTTTCTTTGGTGCATTTTCTCTGCCTGAGGTACCTGAGGTGTTCTGATGGGTCAGCAGAATGGTAAATGCGGCAATTGTTTGTTTAAATGTCAAAAAAAAGCTACAAACCCTTTACCACTAGGTGCAGCACTCAACACCAAGAGTATTAGTCCTCAATACTGAGAATATTTTAGTCCTGCTAACTCCTAAACACCACGGAATTCCACAGAATATTCCGGCCAGCCACAGCTCAGGGTGCTTGCTTTAGGCTGGGAAAGTCCATGTTGCCTTTCAAAGAAATCTTCCAAATTTGCTGAGGTTGTGAACAAGAAAATTAAACTCCTGACCTGCTCTGGTTGGATTTAGGGTCCATTCTTGAGCCACGGTGATGTTTAAAAAATCCTGCCTTTGTCCCTGGTGATTCCTGCTCTTAACTTCATGTTCAGCTCTGATTTTCTCTACTCCACTGAGGCATCTCCACCAGGCTGGGATTAGGCACCAGAAAACTCTTTAATCCTGTAGGGATTGATTCACAGCAAGTCCTTTTCTGCTGGCAAAAACACATCCAACCCACTCAGTGCAATAAAATGGCTTTTAGCTCTACTTGATCAGAAGCAAAACCCTAAATCTTTTTGCCTTATATCAGAAATGACTAACAAATCTTGATTTTTTCCCCCCCCTTTTTTTCTTTCTTCTCTTTTAAAGTATCATGTCTTATTGAAGTCTAGCTGTTTTCAGGTTAGAAATGATGAACAAATGATGCAGCTCAGCCCCTTCAGAAGAATTGCACTTCACCACCTCTCCACAAGCATTTATCTCATGTACCTATGCACACAAAACATTTTAGCCTTGAGACAGCTCTCTCCTGTGAGAGGAGAAAAATTAAATTCCCTGAGCTCAATGCTGTTTCTGCAGTGCAGTTTGGCTTTTTCTTCTCCTCCCATCAACTTTGTTTTGCCTGGAACGTAAAACCAGAGGTGGTCACAGGGAAATGCCTGCTGTCATTTATTATCCTACAATAAGGCGCTGAAAAAAAAAAAAATTTTCAATCTAATTTGTGGAATTGAAAAGCATCATAGGCCAGGAGGGATGGGGAATCCCGAATTTCTGAGAGATGCAAAAGCAGAGTCAGCAAGAGAAGGGGAAGCGCTGATTCCTGAGGAGCAGGAGGTGAGGGAATGCTGAGCGAGGCTGGATCAGGCAGTGCAGCTCCAGGCAATCCCACCGAGAGAGAAGGGTTGGATGGGATATTTGGGAAGGAATCCTTCCCTGTGAGGCTGGGGAGGGGCTGGGATGGAGGTCCCAGAAAAGCTGTGATCCCTGGGAGTGTCCAAGGCCAGGTTGGACAGGGCTTGGAGCACCCTGGGACAGTGGGAGGTGTCCCTGCCATGGCAGGGGTGGCACTGGGTGAGCTTTAAGGTCCCCTCCAACCCAAACCACTCCGGAATTTTCTGATTTGAGTTGGAATGCCCTGGACTGTTGTGGTTGTGGCTGTACCTTTATTGGCTGTCCCAGCTTTATCACAGCAGCCTTGGATTGCATTTAATCAGGGAATGTGGAGTGCCTTGCCCAAAGCTGTGTAGAAGATCAGCCTTGGGAGCTGCTGTGCCTCCTGCTCGGTCCCTGCACCACTTCAGGGTTCAACTTTCTTATAATGGAACATTTAACATGTCTGGATTACCTGCTGCACCCTAAATAAGATTTTCTTATTTAGTATCCCATCAAATTAAATTCAGTCAATCCTTCTCTATGTTAATAGGTCCCAGAGTTGGAAGAGATCTAGAGTTTGGTGAATTTTTGTACACATCCCACTCAGTTTCTCCCCTCTGGCTACAGGGGTTGACCAAAGAATCTCTTTCGCAGGAGAGATGCTGAAGTCTCTTTATCCAACCTTAATTTCCTTATTTGAATTCCCAACCGCGGCAGGCCCAAGGTCCCTTTGGGTCAGACCCTGCCCTGCCTCTGGTCCCAGCTCTGGAATCCCTCCTTGGCACCCTTTGCTCTCTTCTCTGGTCCATCTGATCTCCGGGAGCCTTTTCTCTTGGGGACATTTGGGGACACAGCATTGTCTGAAACCTGAGGGAGTTTTCCCACTTTTCCAGGGGAATAAGCTCTCCTGGGTCACTTTTTCTCTTGGGATAAGCTTTACTGGAGCAGCAGGGCCAGCTCCACCCACCACAACAGGCTCCAAAAACCTCATCTCACCCCCAAATTCCCAGAGCCTCTCCCGGAGCTGTTCAATGAGCCTGGAAAAGCTGAGATGTTTCTCCAGGCACTCGCGGGCAGAACATGCTTTTTGCAGTTCCAGCAGAAGCCCGGGAGCCCAACTCCCGCTGAAAACCGAGAGATTTGAGCCTTCTGACTCACTGCGAGCCTTTTGAAAAGCCTTTCTGCGGCCAGAGGCGAACATGGCAGTTCAGAGGACCAGAAACCGAGCCCCACCCTGCGGAGCCTTTCTTCAATTTTCCCTTTCCCGCTAAGAACCGAAGGATGGAGCACTGAGAACAATGGGGATGCAGACAGCATTCCTTGGGAAATCCATTTTTTTCCCTCTGTTGTGCTTCCAGCGGCCACGAGGAAGCCCAGCCAGGTAGAACCGAGCTGGCACAGGCAGCAGGGCCTGCTGCTTGCATATGGTGGAAAAATCGGGATGCGCCTCCAATCCCCGCGGGCGCAGAAGATGCTGTAAATAGCATGGCCGCGTTTCAAGCTCTCACAGCACGACGGGAAGCGGTCCAGGCTTTTCTGGTGTCAGGGAGGAGAGCAGGAACGCGTTTTATGTGTCCTGGGAGGAAAAGAGAGAGGCAAAGCTGTCCCAGCTGGAGCTGCTGGCTCCGGGAGGGGCTGGCGTTTGGAAAGTGGCAGTGTCTGAAGGAACAATGGTCCCCTCGTGGATGTGCTGCCCGAGCCTTGGTGGGCTCGGAGGCCTCACCAGAGCCTGTTCCAGCTCTGCGCCTCAGGGCACAGCTCTGCTGGTGGAACAGAACACATGGGCACCATCCCAAACCCCAAAGAGTTCCTCTGTCCAAAGCTTGTCCGGTGGGGTTTTCACTCATCCAGGCTTCCCCCAGCCCTGGCCCTGACTCACGGATGCCTGGAGGAGACTGTGCTCTCCTCTCCCTGCTGCTGACAGTCCATCAGGGAGGCACCTAATAGCTTCTAAACGTGGGATAAATCCCTTTTTCCTGCTCCGTTCCGTCCTGCCCGACTTTCTGCTCTTTGTTGCAGAGCCTGAAGGGTGTTGGAGCACCTCAGGCATTGAGTGGAGTTCCTGGTGTGGAGCAGCCTGGAGTTACCAGTCCCAGGCAGCAGTGATCCCTGGGGGAGATGAAATCACTCGAAAAGCGATGCAATCCATGTGTCAGAACAGAATATATATATTATATAAAAAATATATTTATTTTCAGATGGAGACATGGGCACAATTCTGAGCTCATTCTGAGGTGCAGACACCATAACTTTGGCAGGCAATGCTTTTCCCCAAATCCCCACAGAGCAGAGTTTTGTGGCCTCGGATGCCCTGGATGCTTTTCCTTTCAGCAGGAAAAGCAGAGGGAGCGTGTTTTCCACTTGGACACGGGACCCGTCTGAGAGCTGGGCCAGCGCTGTGCTAAATAAATCATCGTGCCAGGCGCTCCTGGGTAATTAGGCATGAAGGGAATCAGCAGTCTGCTCCCCCCGGCCTGACTCACACACAGCACATTTGCCATGTGCCTGCAGCTCCTGGGCCTGGGGTATTCACCAGGAAAATGCCTGATGGGCTCACCTAAAACAGAGGCTGGACAGAGTTAGGAGAATAAAAAGCAGTTAGATTTATTGAAGGGTCTTCAGGAGTATTTAGGGCAGTCACAGCCCACCCAGGGGCTGCACCCAAAATGGACAATGGTCACAGGTTTTTCATACTTTATAAGTTCTGTCCATTTGCATATCGAGGTTTAATCCTCCAATTACAGCTTCAGGTAGTGAAGCCAATCACTCCAAGTTTGCTCCCCCAATTCACTGCTGTTTATATATCTTGGGGCCTGAGACAGTGAGGTGTGCTTGAGCTTGGGGCTTAGAGAGGAATTGTTTTGTCTAAAAAGGAGAGAACAGCAGCTCAGCACCTGTGTGGAGTCCAGAGTTACACACTAGAGAATTACAGGATTACAGACACATGGAAAATATAGAAACTAAAGTCCTAGAAAGACACCAGCAACCCTGGGGTGCTGGGGAGTGGTGGCCGTGGCTGTAGGAAGCTGGGATTGGGATTTGTGAGGATGGGGTTGGTGAGGATGGGATTTGGGATTGGTGAGGATGGGATTGGTGAGGATGGGATTTGGGATTGGTGAGGATGGGGTTGGTGAGGGTGGGATCAGGATTGGTGAGGATGGGATTTGGGATTGGTGAGGATGGGATCAGGATTGGTGAGGATGGGATTTGTGAAGATGGGGTTGGGATTGGTGAGGATGGGATTGGTGAGGATGGGATCAGGATTGGTGAGGATGGGATTTGGGATTGGTGAGGATGGGATTGGTGAGGATGGGGTTGGGTTTGGTGAGGACAGAATTTGTGAGGATGGGATCAGGATTGGTGAGGATGGGATCAGGATTGGTGAGGATGGGATTTGGGATTAGTGAGGATGGGATTGGTGAGGATGGGATCAGGATTGGTGAGGATGGGATCAGGATTGGTGAGGATGGGATTTGGGATTGGTGAGGATGGGATTGGTGAGGATGGGGTTGGGATTGGTGAGGATGGGATTGGTGAGGATGGGATCAGGATTGGTGAGGATGGGATTGGTGAGGATGAGATCAGGATTGGTGAGGATGGGATTTGTGGTTGCATCCTGAATGCCTCACAGAGTTCTGGTGCAGGTGACAGGAGGGCTGCAGGCTTCAGCTCCAGGGTCAGGGTGTCCTGCTGTCCCCACAGCCAGGTGCCACCCCATGGCACCCACGGTGCTCCAAAGGTCCTTCACTGCTGTGTCCTGCTCCTGCTGGCAGTTCGAGCTTGAGGTGTGCCCTGCTCATCCAGCTGGGCTGCAGCAGTGGAGGTGGGAGGGAATTCTTTGCTCAGAGGGTGCTGAGGCCTGGCACAGGTGCCCAGAGGAGCTGTGGCTGCCCCTGGATCCCTGGGAGTGTCCAAGGCCAGGCTGGACAGGGCTTGGAGCAGCCTGGGACAGTGGGAGGTGTTCACTGGAAGGTGTCCTTGCCCAGGGCAGGGTGGAATGAGTTGATCTTGAAGGTCCTTCCAGCCCAAACCATTCCTGATTCTCTGAACACCTGAGGGATATGAAGATGTGTAAAATCTCCACAACTCTGTGATAGAGCCTTGGGTCCATCAGCTCAGAGCTCGAGGGGCAATCCTTTCAGGCCCTGTCCCCTGCTCTCCATGAACACCAAGGAGCACCTTACAGGTTTAGCTCCTGGCACATCCCAGAACAGCTGAGATGGTGCAGAGAAGATAAAATTCCAATTCAGCTGCCTGTTAGGAAAGTCCCGTTAGGGATTTTATGCATCCAAGGGAACCTGGGGACTTTCCTGACCAAAGGAAAGCTTTGGGGTATGAAGTGGAAACAGCAAAGGGAAAAGCCTTTTGGTTTCTGCATTTGGGTTTAATTCTCCTGCCATGGCTGCTGCTCCAAACCAGCCCCAAACTTTCAATGGGGGTTTCCAAAACCTCTTCAAGCTCTGTGCCCTGGAAACGCAGCTTGGTTTTGTCATGTAGGATTGGGACTTTTCCTTTCATGACCCTGAATGAAAAAAGGGAGACCAGGGATGTGTGGGCAAGGAAAGAATTATTTAAAGAAATGACATCACTTGGTTGCACTTAGGAGCAAAGTGGTTCTAAAATGTATTAATGTGAATATATTCCCGCTGTGCACTGTCAGAATTTGCAGGCTAAACTGGGTCGGTGTTCTCAAGGTCTGGGCCATTTGGACTCCACAAATTTAATTTCTGTCATGGTTTGTCCTGCTCAAATCAGGACCTGCAGCCCTGGCTTTGCTCACACACTGAGGTCATGATGGAGTTTTAACCTATTTTAAAATCTAGAGTGAAATAGAGGTCTTAGAGTGTAATGTCCCCTCCAGTTGTGGTTGGGATTAGCGCTCCTTACTCTGAGAATATCGTGGCTTGTGTTATTTCATTTTAATTCTGGGATCTGGCTCTCCTGAAGGCCATGACGGGGCACTCAGGGCAGTAGCGACTCCAGGACAAAAAGGCTCCATTTCTACTCCCATTGTGGAGGAGAACTGAGACGTGAGAGCCAAGTGGAACCTCCAGGAAAACCAGGAAAGCTTGAAATACAATGAAAAGCTATAAAAACAAGCCATGCAATTTTGCAGAATTGCTTCTCTCCAGCAATTCCCCGTGAATTTGAGGAGGGGGGGCTGCTGCTGCACAGGGCTGAGGCACAGCAATGGTGTAAATTGCAAATTGAAGTGCCAAAACCAGTCTGGCCTGTGCAGGTCACTGGAGTAGACACAGCTCTTGCCTGAAAGCATTTGTAATCTAAAACCCCGGCGCTATTCCCATTGGAGGTAATGACAAAACTCCATGTGATTGCAAACGGAACAGGATTAGACCCTAACTAAATAAAAGGAGCTTTTTTTTTTTTTTTTTTTAAGTCACCAGATACTCCTTCCCTACGACAAACTCAAACAGCTTTTGTTCAGGAGTCCAAGAACCGCGTTTAGTCTGGGGAGGAAAAAAAAAAACCAAAAACAAAAACAAAACTTCTTTCCTCACTTTTGGAAAGACAAGATTTGAAAGAGAATTCCCATCTGTTATTGGAGCATTTAATCATTCTCTAAAAGCCGGCGCAGTTTTATTTTCTCTGGGGAGCGAGCAGCATTAAGCAAACTCCGCCAAGTGTAGAAAAAACTCACCCTGATGTCCTGTTTGACAAACTGACCCGCGGGTCACAACCTGAGTTTATTGATCCGGGGGGCCTTGTCTGGGTGCCGGGCATGTTTTCTGGACTTTGGTTTCAGCTGCATTCCTCACTTCTGAAAGAGGGGGTGTGGATTTCTGCTAGGAGTAACCACTGGGAAGGAAGTAATGTTCATTAAGTGTGCAGGCAGTGCAGGACGAAGCATGCTCAGTGGGAAAGCCTCGCTGCCCTGCCTGTCAAGCCCGAGGTTTGAACCCACTCCAGAATGCCGGATTTACTTTTCAGCAAGAAACACTACCTGGCCGGGCTGCATTTTTCCCCTACAATGTTCTTTTGATGCCTTGCTGCCAGTGGGAATCTCGCCCTGGAGAAGGAGACAAACTTTGCTACCTGTGGGACGAAGACAGCCTTAGGTCAGTACGAGGGGGCACAGAGGAACTTTGCCAGAAGCTTTTGTGACTTTTGAACTCCCCGTTTTTTTCTGCTCTCCTCTATCCTTTCCCATCTTTTTTTTTTTTTTTTTTCCCCCTCCCTTTTTTTTGAGGGGGAAAAGAAAAAAAAAAAGTTCAGCAGCTCTCTCTGCTCGCTCGTTCTCTCTGCTGAAGGTAAACTTGGTTTAAGTGAAAACAGCCTGGCTTTGCTGGGAGCTGAGCTTAACTTCTGCAAAGTCGACTCTCTGATAGAACAAAGGTTTATTTTCTTGGCTTTTTCTTCTTTTTCTTCTTTTTAGCGGTTCCTATAAACGCAATCCTGGGCTTCCAGCGTGTGTTTTAAAAGCCTGTTCCCCCTTCTCTCCCCGCCCTCTGCCTTAGAGCTGAAAATGAGACTCGTTCTTGAATAATAAACTCTGTGTTATCAAGCAAATCTTGTGGCTTGTTCATGTGATTGTTCCCAGTCCCAGCATCGATGTTTTTTGCCTTTTAATACGTTTTCCAGTTCTTTCTGGAAAAGGAATTGCAAAACTGTTAGCAGAGAGGTGAGAGAAAGCAATTTTAGTTGATAACTAAATTTTACTCTATGACTGAATTTTTAAGCTTTTCAGTTTTTAAGTGCTCTCTACTTTTTGCTTTTAAAAGCATATTTAAGACTCCTATCTCTCGAGGATTCGAAATATTCCCAACCTCAGAATGGGAAAAGAGAATTTTTCTTTATTTTGTGAGACTTTGTGCTGCCTAATGGAGATTTTTCTGAACATAGGCCAAATGGTCAAGAAACAAAACAACCACTGAATAAGAAGTGAAATGGACTCAAATAATTAGAAACTGCCTGCAGTTAATGATTGTTTGAAGTGGGTCAGAAACATTTGGCAGCTTCTGGTGTTAAATTTTGTCCTCGGATATACTTGGGAATGGTTCTGTGGCTTATCAAAAGTTGGAATTGAAGTTTGTATGCTCGAGGAGTGGGCACAGGCTTGGATATTTGAATTTTAGAAACCGAAGAAATGACTTAAACACCCTCAAACACGAAGTCCTTGTGTTTAAAATCTGTGTATTTATTATTTATTTGCCTGCTGTGAACTGGGAGTTATCCCACGGCCAGGACCTCAGCAGGAAAAAAGGGACAGCAGGTATGATGTGCATTCCTGCTCGGAGGCTTGGGGCTGCAGAATGTCTCTGCAAAGCCCACGAGCTCTGCTGCTGCTCAGTAAAACCAAAACTGTGCACAGGGGAGAGGAGGAATGGGTTTTGCTGGATCTGGTGGATCCCACTGGGATTTGTGCACAGGGGAGAGGAGGAATGAGTTTTGCTGGATCTGGTGGATTCCTGCTGGGATTTGTGCAGAGGGGAGAGGAGCAATGGGTTTTGCTGGGTCTGGTGGATTCCCACTGGGATTTCTGCACAGGGGAGAGGAGGAATGGATTTTGCTGGATCTCCCATTGGATTCCCAGTGGGATTTGTGCAGAGGGGAGAGGAGGAATGGGTTTTGCTGGATCTCCCATTGGATTCCCATTGGGATTTCTGCAGAGGGGAGAGGAGGAATGGGTTTTGCTGGATCTCCCGTTGGATTCCCACTGGGATTTGTGCACAGGGACAGAAGGAATGGATTTTGCTGGATCTTCTGGTGGATTGCCACTGGGATTTCTGCACAGGGGAGAGGAGGAATGGGTTTTGCTGGATCTTCTGGTGGATTCCCAGTGGGATTTCTGCAGAGGAGAGAGAAGGAATGGGTTTTGCTGGATCTCCTAATGGATTCCCACTGGGATTTCTGCACAGGGGAGAGGAGCAGTGGGTTTTGCTGGATCTCCCATTGGATTCCCACTGGGGTTACCTGCCTCGTGCCTTGGGAGCAGCCAGGCCAGGCAGAAGGAATCTGCAAAAACCCAGAGCTGGAGCTCTCTGATCTCTCTCACCCCCTCAGATCCCAGGGAGTTTGTGATGAGGGAAGGCTGGGGAAATGTCGTTGCCTTTGGCTTTGGGGGATTGCCTGCTGGGGATTGTGGTGCTGCAGATGGACACGCTGTGCCCACGGGGCTCTCTCCCCTCCACATTCCAGCCCTCCATTTCCTTGCCTGGGAAATGGGGAGGGTCTTTTGCCAGGCACTTTGCATATTTATAGGAGGAAAAAAACGCCCTGTGCTTGGAGAGGAGAGATAAACCCAGGCTGCAAAGCTGCACAAACTTCTCTGAGGTCTGAACGTGGACTTTTGGTGCCCCTGATTTACCCCAGACCCGGTGGCAGAGGAAAGGCAAAGGATTGTCCTTAGCCAGGCCCAAACGTGACCTCCCCCATTGTTCCTTTGCAGGTACCCAAATCGCACAAACCCAGCTTTGTATGAACCCACTTCATATGCACAATTATAATTCAGGGCAGGAAATGCTTTGGGATTATTTAATTTCCCTTCCTAGGGCTGGGATTTTGCGATTTATAGGTTTGCAGGAGTTGGAAGTGGAAAACAACTTGTGGCCCATGGAGGTCAAACTTAACCCACCCTACCTGTGGTGTGGAATATTCAGCTTCATTAACTGAATATCAGCCAGACTTTGGCCAATAAACCATTTAGCCTTCTGTCCTCCTTTATTTTCATCCTTAATTATGGTTATATTTCTTCCTTCTCCCACCCAGGCATTCCCAAGGCAAGTCTGCTCCTGTTCGTTGGTTGGATTTAAATCCTTCTTTATTTCTAAAACAAGGGAGGGGAATTCCACCATTCCTGGAAAGGCCCAGGTCTTTCTAAGGTTTCATTTACCATTTTTAAGGTTTCATTTAGCATTTTTAAGGTTTCATTTGGCATTTCTAAGGTTCCATTTAGCTCCAGAGTGGAGCAAACCATTGCAAATTTGCATAACCTCATTTTCTGCCTTTCATTTGTGTGCCAAATCCTGTTTTTTTCAAACAATTTAAAAGGGGAAAAACTGAAGGTGTCTCCCCGAAGTTCCGTGTATGATTTTACTCTTTGAAATGGAGATGTCTCCTTCCAGATCCAGCCACAACCAACAGGCAGAGGTGAAATTTGGATGGAGGTGGGGAATGGACTGGATCCGTTCTTCCTGCCTTGGGATGTGCAGAGCTCCTGGAATTCTGGAGCACTTCTGGCAACTCCCAGTGCTCCCAAATCCCTTTTTCCCCCCCTTTTTTTTGGAAGATGGGGATTGCTCTGAGCGTTTTGAGGATCAGGATGTCAAGACCCATCTGAACCACCTTGGCTCTGTCCCTTGGGAAAGGGAGCTAGCTGGGGTGGGGAAAGCAGCCCCTGATGGGCCATTCCTGCCCTGCAGATGCTGATGGGATCTGTGCAGGTAAAGGAGCTTGGGATTGCTGGGATGCTCTCCAAAGAACAGGATTTTCCATATTCAGGAGCACGGGGAAGTGGAAAACAAGGGGTGATTTATTTTAGAGGAAGCTGCGCTAGATGAGGGCATGGAATCTCCTTGGAGGAGGCACTAAAAAATGTATTTTTTCATGTCCGGTGCAGACGTGTAAGGGGAAAGCTGCAGATGGTACCTCAGGCCGTGTTTGGGGGGATCTGAGGCAGAAATGTGCATTATCATCACCCTCCTGTCCTTGAGAAGACACAAGGAACAGCAGGGCAGGTCACTGGAGGCTCTCCTGCCTAATGTTTGACCAGGGTCATGTGCCTCCAAACACTCCTGGGAACATTTCACTTGTCCCTTTCCCTGTCCCCAACCTGAGCACCTGGCACTGCAGGGAATGAGCCATGGAGGAGCTGGACACCTCTGGGCTGGCTGAAAACATCTTCACAAGTTCATAATAACCCCTTTTCCCTCAAGGTGTTGCCTTGACCCTGATTTTTCCTAAAGGGCAGAGCAGGTGCTGCTGCCTCGTTTGAGATGTGGGACAGTGACTGTGAGCAGAAGTAAATCCTGGTGTTAATGGCGAATTCCTCCCTTTATTTTTGCAGGTAGCAGTGGAAATGAAAGCAATTCCATTTCCCACATTGCTCACAGGCTCCACGAATGTAAGTACAAACGCAATTTATTTTGCCATAGGTGGAAGTGTGAGGCTAACGATCAAAGCACAGCGCGTGTGTTAATGTTCTGCGGGCTTTTAAAAAAAGCAAACAAACAAAGAGGTCAGGGGAAAGTTATTTATTTGACATTTTCTTGCTGGCTTTGCAGAAAATCAGGGTTCATTTGGATTTAGATCCAGCTGCATTTGGGCCAAAGCTGTCTCTGGAGAAGTCTGGGAGGGACAGGAGAGGAGGAAAGCTTTTAGCTCTGTCTATTGAGAAACCTCCTGGGTAGCAATTTCAAAAACTCCTGCGGGACCAAGAAGTTTAACTCCTATTTTTAGCAGCATTGTGGGAGCTTAAATCAGGCTTTAAAGCTTTTAGGAACCTGGAAAGGCAGGTGGGAACCCCGTGGGATCTGTGAAGTGTCTGAACAGGTTCTGAGAGTTAATACTTAACTCACCATAGGGACATTAGCAAAACCCACTTGACTCCTGTATCAATCTCCCCACATCCAAATCCTTACAAATCTTCTGTCTCCTAATTTCAGAGGATTTGGCATTCGGAAAAACTGATGCCTGAGTCTGAGGTTCTCAATGATTTTGAATGCATTACCCATTGCTTTCAAATCACGAGTGAAATTCAGGAATGCAACACAAATTTCAGTGTCTCTTGGTGCCTCCTGGACTTGTTCGGAGTTCAACAAAGTTCAGGGTTTTTTTTTTGTTTGAGGCAACCACTTGAGAGGTGGGAGAGTGCTGCAAAATTCAAGCTGAAGCTCGGTGCAGAGAGAGCGCAGAGATTCTGCTCTCGCAAAAAAGTTTTTCAGAGTTGCAACCTGGGCCAGAGTTCAGCATCTGAATCTCCTTCCCCGGGCAGGGAGGCAAAGAAATAGAACTTTCTGCATCGCTATGCAAATTCCCCATAGAAATGGGGCTTTTCTGAGCTGCTCTTGGGGTTCAGGTGGTTGAAAAAATGAGCTTTGTGTTCCCGAGGCAGCAGGGACTGGGGTTTCTGCACAGTGCCTTTGTCTGGGGATGTGTAAAGCCCTCAATGCGTCATTCTTTCTGCTTCAGCTGTGAGAGACTCCCATCTTCTCTATTGATTTTCCCCAGAGTTCTGCCTGCCCTTGAAGGTGTGACCTGTACCTCGGGCTAATTTATTTCTGTCATGGCTGCAGCATATTTTAGAGGGCAGTGGGGGTGGAGGGAGAACAATGAATTCAACATGGAATATAAATCCCAGGCCTGTAGCCTTCAGACATTCCAGTACATGCCCCATTCTCCCATTTGGCATTCTGCACGGTCTTGGATTAAAAAGGGGGAAAGAAAAAAAGAAAAAAAAAAAGAAAAAAAAAAAGGCAGGCATTTGTATAACTAATCAGGTGAGCCATTGTGGGTAATCCCTTTGGTCACACACGCTGGCATGGATATTAAAATTTGCTGGGCTTCTAAACCACTTACAATGACGTCTTAGTTTGTGAACCTGAATGAAAAGCCTCACCTTGATGGCCTTAGGAGCATTTTGGAGCTGAGCACTGAGAATTTGTGTGGTGGGATATGGGTGGGAAAAGTTTGGTTTTGTGCTGGAAACTCATTTTGGTGGGGACCGCGATGGATAATTTTTCTTTAATTTTATTTTATGTTGTCTCACATTTTCTCTCCTGTTCAGCTTTTATGGAATTAAATATAAATTTAAAAGGCGTGTGAGCACAGAGGTTTAAACTCTGCAAACCCTGAGCTGAAGCACCTGGCCCAGGATTTCTCCAGGAAAAAAACTTGTTGCTCCCAACTTTCCTTGGAGAAAAACTGAAATCCCTCCTCCTGCCTGTATTGGTGTTTTTGATCAGATTAGTGACCCCTGGATCTGATGTTATTGGCTGATGAGCCTGGGATAGCTGAATTTAGTGAAACTTCAACCCCTCTGGCCTGAATTCAAAGTTTAGAGTTAAATCTTGTTCCTTTCTGTGGGATTTAGGTTCTGAGTGGGTCAGTGTCCATAAATGGTTTTTTTTCCTTCCCCCAAAGACTTTGTGCAGAAATATTTTATTAGCACCCAGAGGGGGGAAAAGCAGAGCAGGAGGTGTCAATTCAGAGCAGAAATGGGAATAAAAAGAAGACTTATGATTTATGGAAGGGGCAAAGGGATATAATAAGAAATCAAATGGTCCATTGGCATATAAAGTGTGTGTTTTTACACCTCCACTTCGCTTGGATATATATCTATATATCTATGTATCTCTATATCTCTATTTCTATATATATCTCTATATCTATATCTCTGTATCTCTATATTTATATATCTGTATATATATCATCTCTATATATATCATCATGTATATATCTATATATACTTATATAATATATATATGATCTCTGCCAATGTATCTATAGATCTATATATCTATATATACATATATATCTATGATTTCTGCCAATATATTGATATATCTATATATCTATATATACATATATCCATATATATCCATATATCTATAGATATCTATATATATATTTATATATATCTATATATATCTATATATAGATATGGAGATATAGAGATACAGAGAGATATATCTCTATCTATATCATCTATATCTCTATATTTATATATCCATATATATATCATCTCTATATCTATATATCATCATGTATCTATCTATATATACTTATATAATATATATATGATCTCTGCCAATGTATCTATATATCTATATATACATATATATCTATGATTTCTGCCAATATATTGATAAATCTATATATCTATATATATAAATATATCTATATATATCCCTATATATATCTATATATATAGATATGGAGATATAGAGATACAGAGAGATATATCTATATCTATATATCTATATCTATATCTATATATCGATATCTATATCTATATCTATTTCTATATCTATTTCTATATCTATATCTATATCTGTATCTATATCTATATCTATATATCTCTATCTCTAGCTATAACTCTATCTCTAGATCTCTATATAGATATCTATCTCTATCTCTATCTCTATCTCTATCTCTATCTCTATCTCTAATCTATATCTATATATCTCTCTCTATATAGATCTCTCTTTATATATCTATCTATATCTATATCTATATCTATATCTATATCTATATCTATATCTATATCTATATCTATATCTATATCTATATCTATATATCTCTCACTATATAGATCTCTCTCTATATATCTCTATCTCTATCTCTATCTATATTTAACGTATATCTCTATCTCTATCTCTATCTCTATCTCTATCTCTATGATCTCTGCCAATCTATTGATTTTCCCAGGAAGCAGAGCAGCCAGGGCAGGCCCTTCCAGCTGCAGCCTCCTTGGATCTTGGCATCTCTGTGTTTATGGGTCTCAGCCTTTCCCTTGGCCCCCAGAGCAATAAAATTAGACAAGATCCGGCCTTTTCAGAGCCCTGCCACTCTCCTAAAACACAGGGAGGGAGGGAAGGAGAGGCAGTTCCAGCACGGGAAAGACCCTGCGTGCTTCTGTAAATTATTTTTTTGGATTTCCAAGGAAAACCTGGAATGGAGAGAGAGAAATACCAGTTCTGAACTAAATTAAATGATCCCTGTTAAATCTTGGGGTCTGATACCTCTCTGAAACACTCAGAGTAATTCTGGCTAGAACCCACCTCGAGGGGTTTTTTGGGACCATTTCACTGGAGAAGAGTGGCCCAAAATGTCATTTCCCTGATTTATCCTTGAGGAAAATATTTACTCGAAGTGGGAAAATATTGGAGTGAAACCTGAAGGTCTCAGTGTTTCTTCCTCTCTTGTGTCACCTCTACCAAAATGCTTTTGTGCTTCAGTTATGAACTTACGAAGTTATTTTCAGTTACGAAGTTACTTTCAGTTATGAAGTTCTGAGACTTCCTTGGTGACTTCAGTGATTCCCTCCCTGAAATTCAGGTTTTTGGCAGAGGTTTCGGCTCCTGCTGCAGAGGGTGGTGAGGGACAGGGTGAAAGTTTCTGCTCTGGCCACTTTGGCACTCTTGGGGTTTCATCTCCACCTCATCCTGGCCTCTCATTTCATTTTCTCCCCACGTCCACCAGGCAGCTTTGGGAATTCAGGGAGGGAAAATAGAATTTAAATGCTCAACACCCTCAGCGGAACTGCTGTGCACTGGGAATTCTCCTTTGGTTTTAGACCCCTCAGCACTGAAGACACGAATCCAGTTCATGTTTCCTTGCTGTTCTGGAGGGTTTGGGATTTTTCCTCCTTTCCTGGTGTCCTAGGAAGGTGCTGGTGTGCTCAGGCTGACCCCAGAGGCAGCTGTGTGTCAGGGAGGGGAGAAACAAGTCCCAAACAGAGAGTACCAGCACATCAAAATCCTGCAGATAAGGTGTCCAAGGTGCAGAGAGAAATTTCTAGGATTGAAAAGCATCCCAGTAATGCAGCTGAGATGTTATTTTGGATATCTTATGAACCGAAAACATCGCTCACTTGGCTTTTTTTAGTTTAGTTTTGGGGTTTTTTTGTTTGTTTGTGGGGTCTTTTTTGGTGGTTTTTTTTTTGTTGTTGTTGGTTTTTTTTTTTTTTTGTTGTGGGGTTTTGTTTGTTTGTTTGTGTGGTTTTTTGGTTTTTGTTTTTGTTTTTTTTTTTGGGTAGCAAAACGAAGGGGGAAAAAAATAATCCAAAGAGGGATGGTTGCAAAATAATTTAAATAGATGAGATGGCCTCTCATGTGCTCCCCAGATGCACGGTCCCATATGTCTGTTCTGTTGGGCTGATTATGGAATACATGCATTTATAGCTGGGAGCGAGGGGAGGATTGATTCCTTTCTGCAGTGGTGTGGCTGTGTTCAGGATAATTAAACATCGGAGCTGAAATGGAACTGAGCTGAAAAAGGAGCATTTTTGCACCTCTAGATGTGAAAATCTGTGGGCTTGTCTGTGCTGGGATGGGCAGAAGTTAATTTTTTTAAGTGATAAAATGCATTGAAGTGCACTGAGCCCCTCTGTGGTCACTCTTGTTCGTGGTGGAAAGAGATTTCATGGAAACTTCATTCACTTCCAAAGCAAATTTAGTAAAACCTAACTCAAACCACTTTGATTGTGAAGTGTAAAGTCCAAACAGGGTTTTAAGCAGTGCTCAACTAACTCACCTCAAAAATTAATTTTTCTGAGTGCTCTGGTGCAGATGATTGGTCCAAAGTCCACTTTTGATTTTATCATTCCCTCCTTCCCTTAGATTTTTTGCCTTTAAGACTCTAAGATAATGTGCTAATTTCAGTTCACGAGATAAAAAACATTTTGCAGAGAACATCTTTGAGAATATGAGCCCCAAAGGTGTCAATATCTGAATTCAAGTCATTTCAGGCTAATTTTAAAGTTGTTCTTGCTTCTGAAAGTTCAGATTCGTAGATGCTGAGGATCATTCCCTGCCCTGGAGGGAGTGATGGCTATGGGATTTTAGTCAGTGTCCTAACTGGGAATCTGATCTCGGGAAAGTCAAGCTTAGCACTGAATTATTCCATCCGAGGAGGGAATAATGTCCCACAGCTTGGCTGAGAGATATCCATGGATAGGAGAAATTTTATTTGGATGTGGGTTTGGATCTACAGCAGGACAAAATGGTTTAGGTTGGAAAAAACCTCAAATCTCATCCATTCCACCCCTGCCATGGACACCTCCCACCATCCCAGGCTGCTCACCTGAATTTTGCTTGCTCTGCTGAGGAACCCCAAGTTGGTTCTGGGTTTACTCTGCTCAGAACATGCACCAGAACCTCATCATTTATTCTCCAGTTTAAACTGGGCAAGTCAGATTTCCATCAAAGGCTGCACAAGATCAGCCCCACAAGGTTCTCTTTCGGGTCCAAGCTGCCTCTGATGCTTGCTAACAGCGCTTGAGGAAATATTTGAACACAAACTCCATGTGGAGCTTCTGTTTCCCTGCTGCTGGTGATGATGGTCACCTTCATCAGGTCATGGAACCTTCCAGGGACACCTTCCACCATCCCAGGCTGCTCCAAGCCCTGTCCAGCCTGGCCTTGGACACTGCCAGGGATCCAGGGACAGCCACAGCTCCTCTGGGCACCTGTGCCAGGGCCTGCCCACCCTCACAGGACAGAATTTCTTCCTAAATATCCAATCTAAACCCATTCTCCTTCAGTCTGAAGCCATTCCTGTCCCTCCATCCCTGTCCCAAGTCGCTGTGCAGCTCTGAGGTGCCAGCACAGCCCCCAGGACAGGGTGACAGAGCTCCTCAGCTGCAGTTAACCCCAGAAATGTCTAAACCCATCTGCTGGACACCTAAAATTTCACTATTCCTGTGTTTCCAAGTGGAGACATTTCCCAAACCTGCAGTGGATCATTTCACAGAGATTTGGGACCGAGAAAAGCACGAGCCTGGTGGGTTTTATTTCCCCTCGTGTTGCTGCAAGCTTGAGGGGCAAGCAATTTAAGATCTCTGTGTGTCTCAGTTCCCTCACCTGTCTGTCAGTGGGGGAATCACTTCACAGGGGACGGGAAGTATCATTATAATGATATTTGGAATGTGCTTTCATATGCCGGGAAGGAGAGTGGGAGCGCTCACATGCGCCAGAGAGAAGGGAAAAAAAAGTAGGTTAGCCTGTCTGAGCTTGTCATGCTTCTCCTGTGTCAGCAAACTCGGGGAGACAAGAGAAAGGAGAGGAAGAGAGATCAAAAGAATACATTAAATTAAAAAGTAAACAGGGGAAGTGCAACTTAAAGCGGCAAGGAATGAGCTGCACGGGGCCTGGGCTTGGCTTTGCCAGCATGGGCTGAGTTCTGGACATCAACAGCCAAAAATCCCAAGGGAATCCCCGGGTGGGCACGAGCTGGGGGTGCTCTGAGTGTGAGCAGAGGCCTCTGGAGGGATTTTGGAGAGGCCTTTGGAGGGATTTTGGAGGGTTTTTGGAGGGATTTTGGAGGGTTTTTTGCCTGGTGATGGAGAAAGCAGGGAGCTGGTCCAGCTGGGCTGCTCCCAGTGGGATTCTTTGGTGTTTGTGTCACCTGGGGGGTGATGACAGAACAGGAAAAGGTTGTTCACCTGGGCCTGGTGCTCAGGCAATAACTGTGTATAAATCAGGTTTTTATGTCCTCCCAGCCCCTGGCAAGCTGAGCTTTAGGGACTCCCCAAAGCCAACATTAAGCTGAGCTTTAATGTTGAGTTTGAGCTAATGGAAGTTAAAATAACCTGGATCTCCAAGGCCACGTTGGACAGCCTGGCCTGGTGGAAGGTGGCCCTGCCCATGAGATGAGCTTTAAAAGGTCCCTTCCAACCCAAACCATCACCAGCCAGAGTTCTGAGCTGGGGTTATGTTCTATTCCCTTTAATCTGTTCTGTCTGTTCGTGAAATAGGCCAAGGAATCTTTAAATGCAGATCTATATGGTGAATTTTCCATATAAAGTAGACGGAGAGGAACAAAAAGCACATGGGGGAAAATTCCTGCCAGTCAATATATGGAGGGTTAGTTATATTTTTACAGAATTATAGGTCAAACACTAGGCTGCCAAAAGCAATCATACCAGCTGTAATCTGCTTTAACTGTATCCAGTCAGAAAAGATGAAAAATTGTTTTTCTGCCTTTGAAGAATGGAAATATCTTTTCCCATACCCACTCTGACCTGTTTTACTGTAACAGATTCTGGATCCACTCAGCTAAATCATCATAAGCAGAGTGTGATGGAAACAAATTGCCCCATAAAGCTTATCCTAAAACTCTGCCTTTTGCACCTTCAGCAGCTGGGGAGTTTTCTTGAAGAAAAAGTGCTCGATTTGCATCCTAAGCCTCCTCCATCTGCCTTATCTGTGGTGAAGCTGGGCCACTCAGAGCCCAGCTTTGTGTGCTATAATCTTATTTTTACACACGGCCGGGCTGTTGGGCTGTGTGTAAAATGTGAAACCACCGCCGACCACGAATTTCCTCCGAGGTGCTGGGGAGAGGTGAGGTTTTAAACGGACTCGGGAGTGGGATGGAGCAGAAACCTCTCGGAAAAACCAAAAGGGAGACTGCCCAGGCAGCTGAGCTGGGAACACACCTGAGCTGAGTAACACAGCCCAAAATTGGGTGAAAATACCCCTGGGAATGGGGAGGGCAGGGCTTGGGTCACACACACCTGAGGGATGTGAGGAGCGGAGTGTTTTGCTTTGTGAGCTGCAAAATCCTTGCAGCAGGAGCGTCCTGCAGCCCTTGGGGTGTCACTGGCGAGGAAATGGGGCATGGAAAGGTAGGGAATGCTCTGTGTTTGTGTTTTAATGCAACTTCTGAGTAATGCACTTCAGAGCCGCTTCTCCTTGGGGTGGCAAAACCCTCTTGGACATATTTGGTTTGTGCTGTGGTGGGAATATTTGATTTGTGAGTGTCTGGGAAGGTCTGCAGAGAGGTTGTGATGAAGTAATGGCATCGTCTTCTTCTTGGAAACCTTGCAAAAAGAGGTTATTTCATCCAAGATAGCTTTTCTGGAAGGTGTGGAACGCTCATCCAAACACCTGAGGGGTTTGTGTGTGAGTTCTGTGGGTCAGACTCGTGGCAGAGATTCTTTGCAAGGGCAGTGGTGACAGGACAAGGGAATGGCTTCAAACTCCCAGGGAATAGGTTTAGATGGGATATTGGGGAGAAATTCTGCCCTGGGAGGGTGGGCAGGCCCTGGCACAGGTGCCCAGAGGAGCTGTAGCTGTCCCTGGATCCCTGGCAGTGTCCAAGGCCAGGCTGGACAGGGCTTGGAGCAGCCTGGGATGGTGGGAGGTGTCCCTGGAAGGTTCCATGACCTGATGAATGTGACCATCATCACCAGCAGCAGGGAAACAGAAGCTCCACGCTGAGTTTGTGTTCAAATATTTCCTCAAGTGCTGTTAGCAAGCGTCAGAGGCAGCTCGGACCCGAAAGAGAAGCTTGTGGTGCTTATGTTGTGCTGCTTTTGATGGAAATCTGACTTGCCCAGTTTAAACTGGAGAATAAATGGTGAGGTTCTGGTGCATTTGCTGAGCAGAGTAAACCCAGAACCAACTTGGGGTTCCTCAGCAGAACAAGCAAAATTCAGGTGAGGTTTGTAACCTTTGCTTGGAGATTTAATGACAATCTGAGTTATACCTGAGAAGAATATTTAGTTCTGAATTCGGAGCTGCACGTGGCAAGTGAGTGGTGTCTCCTGCAGAAAAACTTTTGGGTTTGAGGCACCCTCCCATCCTTTTTGGTTTTGGTTCCATTGCTCAGAGCCAGCTCAGCTGGTGGATTTAGTGATGCCATAAAATAGGGGCCATGTCTGGTATTTCCAAACTCGTTTTTGTGGTTCCCTGGTGGTGCTGCAGATCTGCTCACCCCTCGTGCCATCCTGTGAGGGGTCAGACCTTCACCAGTGCAACAGCCTGCTTCTTGCTCCTCTTTAAATCCTGTTTTTCCCTCCTCTGTGCTTGGTTCTTGCTCCTCTTTAAATCCTGGTTTCCCTAACCTGTGGTTGGTTCTTGCTCCTCTTTAAATTCCATTTTTCTCTTCTCTGTTCCTGGTTCTTGCTCCTCTTTAAATCCTATTTTTCCCTAACCTATGCTCCTCTTTAAATTGTATTTTTCCCTCCTCTTTGCCTGGTTCTTGCTCCTCTTTAAATCAAATTTTTCCTCCTCTTTGCCTGGTTCTCGTTCCTCTTTAAATCCTATTTTTCCCTAACCTGTGCCTGGTTCTTGCTCCTCTTTAAATCCCATTTTTCTCTTCTGTGTTCCTGGTTCTTGCTCCTCTTTAAATCCTATTTTTCCCTCCTCTTTACCTGGTTCTTGCTCCTCTTTAAATCCTGTTTTTCCCTAACCTGTTCCTGGTTCTTCCTCCTCTTTAAATCCTATTTTTCCCTTCTCTGTGCCTTAGTGCAAACCCAGCAGCACCACTTTCCCTTTTCCCAGCAGCCCCTGAGCAGTGAGGAAGGCTGGCCAGTGGCCAATTCATTTCAACCTCTGGAATAATAGTTTGCTCTCTAATGAATAATGTGGCTTTAAATCTCTCCATTCAGCGGTGGTGGCACTCCTGGAGCTGACAGGTACTTAAGAGACACTGAGGAAAGGTCATTTGTTGGGTGTAACTTTCATTGATTCGTCCAGAGAACCTCCTGGTCGTTCCTTAAAGGCAATAAAAAGAGGCAAAACCCACCAGAAAATTCATTAATTTTCTCATATTTGCTTCAGGAGCCACAAATAACCCATTTAAAGTCAGCAGTTTGCTATTTAAATGTCACGAAATTCAGCCTCATGGTTGGGATCACCTTATTCTGACTGGGGAAACTGAGGCACGGAGCAAGGGGATTATTTTCCCTCGACATCAGGTGTTAATCTTGGATTGGAACCTGGGAGTTCCTCACTCTGCCCTGCAGAGAGCTGGAGGAACACCACCGTTGGGAGATTTATTGCTCATTTCATCCTTCTTCCCCCGCACCCATAAATCAAACGCTACCATTTTCTTCCTGAAGTTGGAGCTTAATGAACCTAAAAGCAATCGGGGGAAGTAGCACAAAAAACTGGCTGTGCTCAAGGCCTGTTCCATTTACAAATGAGAACCCCGAGCTTGGTAAAGTTATTTTTACTGGAACTTGAGTTTACTTTCCGTAGGAGTTGCCAGACCCATATTTCATGGGTTGGCTTCTTGATGCCCAGGAGAATAAAGTGAATTTGACATCTCTTAAACCAGGCTGGGAGGGAATGGCTCCTACCTGGATTAGTGATTGGACTCCATGGGCTTTTCCAGCCTTAGTGATTCTCTTATTTTAGCTGCTTGAATGGGCTTAAATCCCACCTTTCTTGCCCTAATTCTGATTTTTTCTGTGTAAAATTAAGTGTTTGGAGGAGGTAAACAATGTTGGTGCAGGACTCTCAGGATGCTGTGAGGGAAGGGCAGAACCCTGCCTGGTGGATGTGGAGCTCCAGCTCCCAAATTGTCCTTGGGAAGCTGAATTTATGTGAGAAGAGGGTGGCAAACTTAAAAATCAGGCTCCTCTGTATTAAAAATATGAGGCTGAATAAAAGATCCTCTATCAGAACAGGCCCTGGAGCAAAGTCAGAGAGATGTGCGGATCTTGGGAGAAGATGTTGGTACAGCAGACACAGAAATCAGGAGAATCAGGGAATCAGGAGAAACAGGAGAATTGGGAGAATCAGTATATCAGGAGAATCAGTATATCAGGAGAATCAGGGAATCAGGAGAAACAGGGAACCAGGAGAATCGGAGAATCAGGGGAGCAGGAGAATCAGGGAATCAGGACGTCAGGAGAATCAGGGAATTGGGAGAATCAGGACATAAGGAGAATCGGGAGAATCAGGGAATCGGGAGAATCAGAAGGGGAAACAGGGTTTGGAAAAAGGGAAGGTCAGAGGCAGTGGGGAGCTGCCCCCATGAGGTGTGTGAGGAGCTGCAGGTGAGGCTGGCAAGGATAAAGGATAAAGGATCCCAAGGATAAAGCAGGAGAAGGAACCTGGAGCTGTGGCCAGGGCAGGGCCTGACAGGAATGGGACATTTCCCAGCGCAGACAGCCTGAGGTGAGGAGTTCCCAGCCCCGGGAGGCTGCTCAGTGCCTGAATTCCTGGCCCCTGGCCCGAGGATGTTGTTAAGGGAGGAATGAAGTCAAGCGTGGACCCCCACCATGGCTTGGCTGGATGATATTTAATATTTAAGCCTTTAAAAGTGGAGGGAACTGCCCAGGGTCAGCTCTTAAAGAGGAAGGAGCACAGTCCCCGGGGTGGACTCTGCATCCTCCATGACTTCTCCCAGCAAATCAGCTTAGGTTGGAAAAAAATCTGGATTGATGCTTTCCAGTTGATTCCCAACTCCTAATTGCTCCATCTCTGTGCTTTTTGCTTTGATTTTGTGGCAGTCAGGGACGGCACAGTGTGATCAGAAGCGAAATGATGCCTGTTGTGGTTTTTCCTTGGTCAGTTTTACTTCCTAGGGGACAAAACCTTATCCCTGTTGGACAGAGGGGAGTGGAGGATTGGGGAAAGGAAATCACCCAGCAAAACCATGGTGTAGCCAAAAATGAAACCAAGTCTGTTCTTGATGGAGAGGAATTGGTCAGACTGGAGCAGTTTGTTTGCTCCAGGGTCCAGGATGGAAAATCTGCTTCAGGAATTGGCCGTTTTGCACCAGAAAATGAAGGTTATTTGGTAAAGAAACAAAGCGTTGGTCCAAAGATGATTGGAGTCGCTGGAATTCTTTCCGTGGGAGCAAATCTTTGTTTAACAGTGGATAACACCCCACGATCCTTTCCCATCTGCAGCTCTGCAGTAAATACTCCTCGCTTAGAGCGTGGTCAGTGTTGGATTTCCAGATGGAAAATGCTCCCTGTGGGTGACGAAGAGGTGCAGGAATCCCATTTTTTAACTCTCTCTGTACCCCTGGATTCTTTCATAAGGCACAGAGGAGAGAAAAAGAGGATTTAAAGAAGAGCAAGAAGCAGGCACAGAGGAGGGAAAAACAGGATTTAAAGAGGAGCAAGAAGCAGACACCGAAAAGAGAAAAAGAGGATTTAAAGAGGAGCAAGAACCAGACACCGAAAAGAGAAAAAGATTTAAAGAGGAGCAAGAAGCAGGCTGTTCCAGTGGGGATGGTCTGACCCCTCACAGGATGGCACGAGGGGTGAGCAGATCTGGAGTACCACCAGGGAACCACAAAAACGAGTCTTTCATAAAGTCAAACTGGCTCCTGTTTGGAGGAGGAGGGAAGGGAAAAACGGAGGTAAATTGCAGCAACAAAAGTGACAGGGAGAGGAAGCAGAAGGTATTTACTTCTCACCTGCTACAAATTACCCTGCAGCAGAAAGCAGCGAGGAGGAGGAGTGGGATGGTGCAGAACAAAAGGCTTTTCTGCCTCCAGACGCACCAAGGTGGGAGCTCTGCGTTTCTCAGGATTTGGTTTCACCGGACAGACACTCCTAGGGAAGGGCTGGCCCACGGCTCTGGGGGCTCCTCTGCTCCCTAATGACACTCAGGCTTTGTCCCCTAATGACACTCAGCCTTTGTCCCCTGGCCGGGCAGCGTTTTGCTCGCAGGCTAAAGTTACAGTTTGGAGCAGAACTCGTTCCATATTGGCGTTTGATCCTGGGAGAAGGGGAAAAATCTGCTCAATGCGGTTCTCATTAGCCCAAAAAGCTGTAACATGCTGGAGTCATTAGTAGTTTGTTGATTGAGTTAACCGTGCAAGGCGGGCTGCAATTGATCATCTGCATTCTCATTAAATATGCCGCGGTCTCGCGGAGTTTGTTATGGAGATGTTGGAAGGAAGGCAGGAGGAATCTTGGTTCCAGCCCACAGCACCGGTTTTAAAATCTCTCCCGACTTCAGGCTCGGAGTGTGTAATTAATATCAGGGATGGGACTGAGGTGTGACATAAAAATAATCTTTCGCTGAAGTGTTACTGCGCAGGGTTGTGTTTCAGCTTGGAGCAGGGAGAGAGAGATGGAGGCTGAAATCTGAATCCAAATCTAAACTTTCTTAGTGCTGCGAGAGGCGAGGGAAGTGGCGAGGGGCTGTGGCTGAAGGATTTCCACTTGGCCCTGTCTGGCAGGTATTTGAAGGAAGGAAGCATTGCTGTGCTTCATTTAAAGATAATGAGGTCTAATAAACCCTAACCAAAAGTCAAATCCACTTCATCTTTGCCTCGCTCATAAACGAGACAATAAGTGAAAAAGATCCGTGTAGGGAGAGGTGATAGAATTTCACTTTCAAGAAATGGGTGAACAAGAGTTGCTGAAGAGTGTTACCTTGAAAATATATCATGATCACTTTAAACCTTGTCTGTGTCTCTCAGCTTTTGAAATGCTGAAGATCACATCTTGAGGGAATTTGTTGGAGCCTTTGAAGTATTTTTATGTTAGGCCCCTATGGCAGAAGATTGTACAGATCAAGAAAGTACCGAGTAGATTTATTCACAGAAAATGCATTTAAATTACCCAGCTATACGGGCGCACATTCTTCATTTATAGCCTGGTGTCTGGGCTCTGAAATCCTCCCAAGAATTGAGGTCATAGAATTGGAAAATGAGCTTCTGTACACCATCCTTCTGGCCTTTCGGATGTAATGGAGTCTGCACTGTGTGGCAAATTGGACGGAATTCAGAGAAGAGCAACAAAAACAATTAAGGGAGGAGAGGAACTGACTTACATGGAAAGATTAAAGTGTTACAAATTTGTGGCTTGGTGAAGCAGAGACTACTGCGAGTCATTGGAAGTTTCTGGAGGCAGGAATGCGGCTTCAAAATCCCTGCTCTTGTCTGAGCCTGTTTTTGTTTGTGTGTTTGTTTGAAAGGAAAATCTTTTCCGAGCAATATCCTCATCTGGTGTAACTTAGCCCAGTGCCAGTGCAAACAATGGAGCGAGGGGATCTGGGCCAAATTACACTGTCTAAAAATGTGGCCCTTGCGCTCTTTAAAAGCTGCCCCAGCAGGGGTGGAAGTGGTGGTTTAGGGAGGCAAGTGGTGTTTGAACTCCTGCAAGGTAATTCCTGGGATATTCACAATGCAGAGGGATTAAATGTGCAAGATATTTTGGTATCTTCCTTCTGGAGCACCTCTGCAAAATGCTGGCAGGACCCCGAATGCTTAATTTTTTTTTTTAAAGTGTTTCAGCTGAATAATTGCAAATGATGCACCGAGAGGGCATTTCTGCAACCTTGTTCTTCACATGCTCCTGCAGAAATACAGGCAGCTTTGAAGCCAGTGGAGAAAGCCTAAAGCAGTCCCAGAAAATGTGGGATGCTGCCCTGGGAAGTCCCGAGGGGCTGCAGGTGTAACCCAGCCCAAGTGGATGTGGCACTTGCCCAGAGAAGCAGCCCATAAATACCCCAATTCTTGGGAGGATTTCAGAGCTCCTGAGCCGAGGTGCTTGGGGAAGGCACAGCAGCTCGAGTTTCCAGCCCCAGCATCCCTGATTTGTGTCCTTTCTGAGGGATCGGAGGCTGCTCGGCAGACACAAGGCGCGGATTGTTCCCCCTGCTCCGCCGGGATTGAGTTACAGTCGGGCTGAGCAATTAAAAACGTGGGCTGGCTCGGAGGAAAATGAAGTGTGAAGCCCATTGTAGTGAGAAACGGTCTCAGAAGGGAAGTGATGCAGGCCTCGGTGCTCGGGAAGTGGGACTTGTCCTGAGGATGGAGTGTTAATTGAAGCATCATGGCCAAGTTTTAAGTGAGAAGTTAATTTCTGGCTCCCTCGCCTGCTCCGTGTTCCAGCTGGGCAGGAGCGATTCCATCCCTGGGCTGGAGCAGAAAGGCCTTACAAAATGAAGTCCTTACAAAATCCTTGCCCACTTCTCTTCTTTTGGCTAACGAGAAAAGCATTCTGGGCATGGCTCAGCTGAACTAGAGGTGAAAAGCAAATGACACAATTGTAAAGCAATGATCAGAAGCAAGGAGTGCTCACACCGAGGGGCTCGTGGTTGGTTCCATCTGATGCTGTTCCTGCCGTGGGCTGTGGTGGTTGGTTAAGCACATTTGTTGTGCCTCACGAGGATGGAACTCATCACAAATAACAGCTGAAGAACCCTGGATTTTTGCAATGAAGTGTCTTCACCATACCATTGTGGAGATTGTGTGCCTTAATGCCACACTTGGCTGCTCGGGGAGCTGAGGAGCTGCCACCTTTCCCATAAGGATCGCTTTTATGGGATGGGTGAAGTTTGGCTGCATGGGGAGATGAGGAGCTGCACCTTTCCCTTAAAAATTGCTTTTATGGGATGGGTGAAGCCTGGCTGCATGGGGAGATGAGATTCTGCCACCTTTCCCATAAGGATGACATTTATGGGATGGGTGAAGCTTGGCTGCATGGAGAGGTGAGGAGCTGCCACCTTTCTCCTAAAAATTGCTTTTATGGGATGGGTGAAGCCACCAGGGAGCTGAGGAGGAGATGGAAAGGTAGGACCTTCTCCTACAAATATCACTTTCCTTTGTAAGTCATGACCTTTGCTGAGGGGTGAAAGGCACTGAGCCTCTCAAACATAATCAGGACTTATTTTCAGCCTCCCCATTTGCACCAAAAAGCAAAAGCCCTAAAGGGCCTTTGGAGATTGTGTTGCCATTGCCTCCATCCCAATTCCTCGGGGTCAGGAGTGGGGAGCAGTGAGAGAACTGTCCAGCTCCGTGGGTGAACAGCAAGCAGCAGCAAACATCTCCCTCCCGAAACGTTGGAAAAGAGGGATTTGGAGTGTGTGAACGAGGCAGCCAGACAGGAATACGGAATGTGGACCGAGCGTGCCGGGGGAATTGTTTCCATAGAAACCCAACCATGGAGGCTCACAGGCTCCCCCAGCTCAGACTTACAAATTCGTGTGATTACCTTAATGGTCAACAGAATGGATGCAGAGGAGGTGGGCGATTAGGAAAATGTGATCCGAGTTTGCTGCAGATGTGGGAGCATCGTGCTGGGTTCGTGGCTCGGGGAGCTTGGAGTGGCTGCAGAAAATCAGGATGAACTCCTGGGCAGGGAACGGTGCCCTACTGGTGTCAAACAAAGGCAATCAGGCCTAGTTTCTTTAATTAAAATGAAGGGGAAAAAGGGTTTTCATTTGTTTCTTGCTCTCCCACCTTTGTTGGCCAGGCCTTTGTGTGTAAATCCCCAGAAATACACTCAGAAATGCCGCAGGAAATGTTCTGAAATGTCCCCCATGGAAGCACAGCCCTTTCCTTGCCGGGATTTACGAGGGGCCCTGGGAGCCTGTGTTCTTCGTTTGTTCCTGGAAAGAATTCTTCCTGGAAAATCCGAGATGTTTAGGAGTAATTTATGTTCCTCCAGCTTCTTCAAAGAAACCAACACCTACGAGAGCTCCCATTAACCCCCAAGCGCAACACCCAAATTTTGTGTGGGAGGAGAGGCTAAAGGAGGTCAGAGAACCCCGAATGGAACTCAGAGGTGTCAAGGATTAGGATGGATGTGGGGATTGGGTTCCTCTGACCATTTCCTGCAGTCCTGGAGTTTAGTTTGGGCTGAGCTGACTTTGTCTCATTTTTTTATTTTTAAAGCAGCAAAGTTTCAGAGCCCACGAATTTCATCTTTAATGGCAGCGATTTGTGCTCTTTTTCAAAGAGACCGTGTGTGTGGATGGGAGAGGAGAGCAGGAAGTGGAAATTTGGACAATTTGGAACATGATTTGCCCCCTGCCCTGTTCTCCAGGGAATGGCTCCACAGCCAGAAATTGATGTTATTTTTCTGGGTACACATGGGGGGAAAAGAAAAATAAAGGCTGAACTTATGGGGGAAATGGCTCCCAACTCTCTTTTTGTTTTCTCCAGCCTCTCCAAAACCTTCTGGAGGCCCTGGAAGCCTCAAGGCTCACCCAGCTCCAGGCTGGGGTGTCTCGATGAGCACAGATAATTCTCCTGCAGCTCCAAGAGGAAAACATCTGAGGGTTGGGAAGGGTCAGCCAGGAATGACAGAGCTGCAAACATGCAGGGAAATCAAAGAGCTGCAGGGTTCCACCCAGGAGCGAGCAGAGCCCGAGAGGAGGCCCCGAAGCAGGATTTGCAGGAAGAGACGCCCAGAGAGGAGCTTTTTTCCTCTCGGATTTGTGTGAGTTCAGAGTTAACCCCGACCTGTGCTCCGCTGGCTTTGTTTTGGAAATGGACTCAGGGGTGAGATTGTCCTTGCCTGGTTTTGTGGAATTGAGCAATATTTGATATTTTCCTGAAGGATTTTCCGGATTGCAGAGCGAGAGGGGACTGTGTCTGTGGCGTTGAGGAGCCCTAATTTCAGCTGGGAGCTCTGCTAAAATTAAAATTTTGGCTGCAACAGGGTTAATTTTCCTCCTAGGAGCTGCGTTTTGGATTTGTGCTGACAGCAGTGCTGATAACGCAGGGATGGCTCAGCTCCTGCTGAGCAGGGCTTGCTCAGAGCCTTTTCTGCACCTCACCCCACAACGGGAGCACAGTGGGGACACAGCCACCACGAGTGACCCCAAGTGACCACAAGGCTCCCCCAGACCGTGCCCAACGTAAAAAACTGGGCACTCTGGATTTCCATTGCAATTCACGTGTGATTCACTCTGGATTTCCCAAAATAAGGCCAGAAAAGACGCAAACCCTGTCCCCAAACCCTCTGAGCAAACATCTGCTAGAAGGAGAAGGTTGTTTTTTTACTGATGGGTTTTTTTCCCCATCAATTGATCACAGGAAGCAAATTCTGGCCATGGTTTCTTCTTCTTCTTTTTCTTTCTATCAACCCCAAATAGATTCCCAAGGAAAATATTGAAATTTGTGCCTCCAGTGGGATTTATTTCCCACCAAATCTGCTGTCAGTGGGGCTGATTTAGCAGAGCACTAAGCACAGCCTAATTCAACGCCCCTTTCAGGGAAAAATATCGAAAAAATGGCAAGCAAAGCAATTAATACCAGGAGTGAGGAGAGCAGCTTGGCCCAACTTTGCCGAGCTTTAAATCTGGGCAGATTTTTGCTGCATTCTCTCTGCATTCGAGGTGGAATTGGTTGCCAGCTCCCCACTCCCCTGCCCCATTCCCAGAGCGATTTCGTTTGATTGCGTTGGGTGATCTTTGTGGAATTATTCCTTGACTTTTATCCGAAATCCATCGGTAATGGTTATTTAAGCTTTTTTCCTGCGCTCTCCGCTTGTTTTAATTTCAGCGAGCCCATCGAGGAGTTTAAGTATGTATTAGTTATCATATTGATGGATCAGCCAAGCAGGGAGCATTTGGAAATGCACATATTCCTTTTCCATTGACCTGTGATATTTGAAGGATAAGGCTCTGCATGCCATTAGCAGTTGGAGCATCCATAAACATTCCTCGGCAGCTTTTCGATTTGGGCTTGGGATGTTTTGAGGAGATTTTTGGTTCCATTAATCCATCCAAGGGTGTTAATTGCTTTGTTTGCCGTTTATTTGGTATTTTTTCCCTGAAAGGGCTGTTGGGTTAGGCTGTGCTTAGTGCTCTGCTAAATCAGCCCCACTGATGCCAGATTTGGTGGGAAATAAATCCCACTGGAGGCACAAATATCAATATTTTCCTTGGGAATCTATTTGTGGTAGATAGAAGGAAAATGAAGAAGAAATTGTGGCCAAAATTTGCTTCCCGTGATCAGTTGGACTCTCAGTTTAGTGTGTGATGATTTTTGATGGAGATTGTGATTTTCCCACTGCTCCACCCCAACTTCTTTCAGATGTAACTCTGCTAAAATAAGTTAGAAATCGGTAAAAACTTGGTAGCTTGATGATAGGTAATCCAAGGAGATCTCTTCAGTCTTTACTTCAGGTGATCCAGATGTGGAATCAATATTTCCACCCTCTCCAGGAGTATTTTGAGGCTAAATTGACTCGGGCGTGGAAATCACTCCATGATCCTTGGATAAAAAATACAAAATGCACAAGTGCGGGCTGTGGGCGTGGTAAAGAATATTCTCTTTAAAATTCCACAGGCCTCTAAGGTCTCTCCCACACTGCCTCTCCAGAGTCCTGCTAACTGCACCCGGAGTCAGATCTGGTCCTTAGGCAGAGAATTAATCTGGATTATTCTTACAAAACCCATCTCAAGTGAAACTTTTGCCGATATTTTTCCCAGAAGATTCTTCTCTTTCAGTCCAGAATTTTATCAGCAATTCTTATGCTAACAGGGGTCAGGAGATGAGATGTTTCTCACGTTACACTTGAAGCTTCTCATGAATAATGGCCTGTATCACCTCTATTGTCTGTCCAAAACATAAGCAACCAGACATAAGGCCAGAGGAGAAATTTAAAGAGTGCTGAATAAGCCAGCAGGACGGACCAAGAGCTGAGATAATCGGGGAGTGAAACAAATACAAGGTGGAGCAGATGGTTATTTGGGGAAATCTCCGAGCAGATTAACTGCCAGGCACTGCAGAATGAGGCAGTCTCCAGTTCAAAAGTCCCCTGAAATCTTCAGAGCGAGATGAACAGAAGCACAGATGAACATCACTGTAGCCAAAATAAATTAGAGGTCATTATTCCCCAGCGAATTTTCTTAAGTGTTAAGTAGAGCACATCAGGCCTTTCACAGGAATCTGAGGGGGGCTGCCATGCTTAAGACCATCACTTGCTCCTGTGCAAGGCCAATCTGTCCATTTGAAAACAATTTTTATTGTCCTTCTCTCCTTCCCCTAATTATTCTCTTTGCCCTTTTTGTTCTCCCATATCTATGTGTGTGTGCATTGTGTACGGGGGGGAAAAAGAAAGAATAGCTGCGGTTTGAGCGGGATGAGAATCCCAAAATCTGTGCCACTGGAAATTCCCATCATGGAAATTTGAGTTCCCCCCAAGCCCTTCAATCTTTTCCTTCAGCGAGGCTGCAGCTGCCATCTGATTTGTATTTATATATGCTCTTTATAGATATTAATGCAATAACAGATTAAACCTAAAGTAACTGTTACTACACAGAGACATCTCAGGGGTCTGATCTTGCAAACATTAATGCCTCTGAATAACTTTAATCTTGTGCATTGTGTATTTGAATTTAATGGGGACTCTTGCATGCCAAAGTTTCTCACATTTGCGAATGTTTGCTGCAACTTCAGACTTCCCCCATATGTTGATGTCAATTTGTTTTTGCAACCTCAATACGGTTTAGAAACCTAAGCCTCTGATCACGGTTTGTGGATGGCTGTTTTTTCAGTTCTGCTGCCTCCATTGGGCCGGATTTCCAATGGGAAAAATGGAAAAAATGGGCTAAAACCTCACTGCTGACCCCACCTGCTTAATTTCCCTCGCAGGAGCTTCTCCTGGCATTTTGTTTTTAGCAGCCCTGTAGGTGATGGGAGTTATGGTGTGCTAATGCTGTTTTTGAGGATCAGCTTCTCAAACCTCTTTCTGAAAGTGAGTTCCTAAAGGAAAACTTGGAAAATATCCCATAGGAGTAGGATAAATAACAGGGAGGTGCATCCACCTTGTCCTTGGTGAGCACAAGAGTTCAGCCCCGCCTGGGAAATACAGAATTGTCCTCACATCTGTCCCTCCCCTCACTTGAGAATTTAGGTGGATCATCTATTCTGTATTTTTTAGAAGGCAAGAACTGTTTAGAGGATATTAATTTAACGATGCTTCTGCTAAATATAAGGTTTTGATAAATATCTGGGAATATTTTGGGAGGGAACCAAAAATCTTGCCATCTTTTTAGATGGCAAGAACTGTTTAGAGGGTATGAATTTAATGATTTTCCTACTAAATATAAGGTTTTGATAAAAACCTTAAATAGGGTCGATCTGGGAATATTTTGGGAGGGAACCAAAAACCTTGCCATCTTTTTAGATGGCAAGAACTGTTTAGAGGGTATGAATTTAATGATTTTCCTACTAAATACAAGGTTTTGATAAAAACCTTAAATAGGGTCGATCTGGGAATATTTTGGGAGGGAACCAAAAATCCTAAAGCCTCCTCCACAGGTGTTGAAGCTCCTGCACATCCTCCAGTGAGCCAAAGCAGTCGAAATTCCTCCTATTCTGCCTTTGAAGCTCCGAACCCCACTCAGAGCACTCTCAGGCTGCTGTAATCCACTGCTGAAAAGCAGTGCTTGCTTTGGAGTTCAATAATAATGGTAATTTTACAGCCTAATGTCAGGGTAATAAACTCTTCCAGCAGGCAACTACTGTGACCACCAGGAAAGTTTTATTTCTCCAGGTTCAACAGTTTCCCTGTGACTAATGTAGCCTTGGAGGAGAGGTGACTTCCCTGGAAAAAGAGCACTGATGTGTCTGTGTTTGCAGTTAAGGCTCACTAACCACTGGCATAAATCTGATAAGCATCTGATAGGGCCCAATTATGCCATTTCTCAGCTTTTTGAGTGAATGAGACTTATTTTCTAGCCCGCAGGAATGTAAATAGATTGGTTTCATTCCTGAATCTTGGCATGATTTAAGATTAGGCTCCTTTTCCTGAGAGTTCTCACCGTACCTGTCAAGAGCAAATATATTTGTGTGTTATGTTTATGAGTGTGGTAGAAGGAGGAGAAAAAAAAGGGAGAGAACCAAGGTACCAAACCCAAGGAAATCGTTAGACACTTGAATTAATGAGATATTTGCTTAAGAGAATGATTATTAATGAGATATTGCTTAACAAATAACATTGTCCATAACCACTTTCTCCCAAGCTCCCACCCCTGGGATATGACAGGAATTCACAGAACTGATCAGTCCAGGGGTCACGAAGTTGTGTGGGATGGTTAAAATACTGCCCAAGGCTTCAGAAATTTATTCTTTTCAAATGCCACAGGATATTCAAGAGTTTCATCAGTTTTAGGCTGCCACAGCCCTGTAGGAAATCCTAATGTCACTCATCCAAGGGGTGGAGACTTGGAGAGGTCTGGATTTTAATATCAAAAAATCAGGGATTTTTCTGGTCAGTCAGAATCTGCTTTTAACCAGTAAAGAGAAGGGGAAGAGTCCAGAGAGGGAATGATCTGAACCACTTTAGATCCTGTGTTAGGGAAGAAATGATTTTCCTGTTGGAAACGTTGTTCCTTCCATTCACTGCGGAGGGGAACTGCATCAATAATTTTGGCAGATGATTTTTGACATCCAAAGCGTAGATATCCAAAATGTTATTAGTACAGAGCCATGGAATGCCTGTATTTTCAAAGTTTAGGAGTTGGAAGGTGCAGATAAAGGCCCGGGGGTTGGTTGGTTTTTGTTTCTGTGTTTTCAAGCAGAGCCCATCGTTCTGAAAATCTTTACAGCATCTCTAGGCACAACTCTTGAAAGAAAAAAGAAATACAAAAAAGTTCTTTTTTAAAACCAGGTTGGCACCTCTAAAAGATTTTTGTGAATTAAATGGCTGAGGGAGCAGCACTGATGAGGGAGCAGGAGCTAATTGCTGCTGTGGGGGTGATGATGGACTCCGAGGGCCGTGTGGGGTGCTGGTTCCTGCTCTCAGCTCTGGAGCAGCCTCCAGATTCCATTGAGGCACCTGGAAAATACAGAATTCTCCTCATAGCTGTCCCTCCCCTCACTTGAGAATTTAAACCATCTCCAGCCTTGTAATTCCATGCGCATCCTCTGATTATTTTCACACCTGGATGATGCTGAAGGTTCCTTTCAACCCAACCCATCCTTTAATTCTCTGATCTCACCTACCTTCAGCTTTTCCTCATTTTCTCACCTACCCTCAGGCTTTTCCTCTCATTTTCTCATCTATTTGTGCCGTCAGATAATGATTTGTAAAAAGCAAATTCTGAAATACTTTTATTTGGATGGAAAGCGCTGATTGCAGGATTTGGGGGAAGCTGAGGATTCCCAGCTCAGGGGACATTTTGGAGGTTGCATTGATTGCTTTAATTGTGACCTGGAATTGCATTCATCACGTGCAGGAGCACCAGGAGCATTGGGAAAGTGTTTTTAGAGGAAGGAAAGCAAAGGAATCGTTCCCATTTCAGTGCTGGGATTGCACCTTGCCAGCTGAACTCCCCAAAATGCTCAGGACAAAGGGCTGCCTCCCAAAGCTTGGGTTGGCCATGGATTTGGGCAGTCCGGGTGGGATTTTTTTGTCTGTCTGTCCAGAAACAAGGACAAAGGGCTGGCTCTCAAATCTTAGGCTTGGCCGTGGATTTGGGCAGTCCAGGGTTTTTTTTTTTTTTTTGTCTGTCTGTCCAGAAAATAGGACGAAGGGCTGGCTCCCAAAACTTGGGTTGGCCATGGATTTGGGCAGTCCAGAGGGGATTTTTCTGTCTGTCTGTCCAGAAAAAAGGACAAAGGGCTGGCTCCTGGGCTTCTTTGCCTCCATGGCAAATCTTGGGCTTGGCCATGGATTTGGGCAGTCCAGGGGGGATTTTTCTGTCTGTCTGTCCAGAAACAAGGACAGACAGACAAAATCTCTGCCCCACAGATTTTGCAGACAGATGCTCCAGCACAAACCCAGCTGCTGCCTTGCCCCAGCCCTGAGCGAGGCAAACAATTAGAGAAGCCTTCTCTTCATCAAATTCATTCGCAGCGATCTCTCCCCGAGCTCCTTGGAGAGAGAGGAGGAGAAGAGCCTGAGAATGCCTCCCAAAGCTTCTCCAAACCTATTTTAAAAGCGAAAAAAAGGGAAAACAGCAGCGTGTGAGTCTGTCTGCAGCTAGAGCAGAGGGAAGCAGATGCAGGCAAGGCTGCCCGTGCCTCCTGAAGCTCTGTGAGCTCCTGGAAGGCAGCCAGGGCTGAACTCATGGCTGGAGGCAGCAGCACCCTGCTCTCCCCCTGCCTGACCTGCTCCCAGACGAGGCTTTTGGATTTATCGAGCACAGAGCGTGCCTTGCTGGGCAGAGCTGCGGATCTGCAGGCAGGAAAGTCTTGTGTGACGGCAGGAACAGCCCCTGGGGTTAAACACACCTCCCTGTGGAGCTGAGGACACAAAACCCACCTGGGGCTGCTGTTCTGGAGTCAGGAGAGGTTCTGGGCTCGTTCCTTGGAGCTGCTGACCCCAAACCCACCTGGGGCTGCTGTTCTGGGGGTCAGGAGAGGTTCTGGGCTCGTTCCCTGGAGCTGCTGACCCCAAACCCACCTGGGGCTGCTGTTCTGGAGTCAGGACAGGTGCTGGGCTCATCCCCTGGAGGTCACTGAGGTGTGTGTGCCTCTAAATCTGCTCTTCCAAAATATTGGGGGGTCCTGGCACACCTGCATTTGTTCCTCTGCAGAGAAAGGACAATCTGTGGTGCCGTGCAACAGAAATATTTCACATTTCTCTTTCTACCCAAAGTTTCTTTGGTCCTCACCACTCCTCACCCCAGATTTAATTTTTTCAGCCTGCATTCTGCCCTCCCGTTTTATTGCAGAGGGATTGTCTCTGCCTCACCATGATTTATTTATTTATTGTTCTTTGTCTGGGCACCTCAGACTGTGCTTGAGTTGCAGTTATTTTGCAAGTCAGCTCATGGGCACCGTCCCATTTTGCTGTTGCTGCCCTGGAGTTCTCAGTTCCCATCCTGAGTGTCTGCCTCCCTGTGTGTGGCATGGATGGGCACATTCAGAAAGCTTTCTTCTTCTTTCTGTTTGTTTTTTTTTGTTGGTTTTTTTGGGTTTTGTGGAGTTTTTTGGGTTGTTGTTTGTTTTGGGTTTTTTGTTTTTGTTTGCTTTGGTTTTATTGTTTTGTTTGTTCTGGTTTTTTTGTTTTGTTTGTTTTGGTTTTTTGGTTTTGTTTGGTTGGTTTTTGGTTTTTTTGGGAGAGGCCCCTGAAATCCGAAATTGCCGAAATTCGATCATAAAAGATGTCAAGAGGCAAACAAAGCCAGGAACGATCCTTTACGAGCGCTCTTTGATATTTGGGGAAGTGAACCTTGAAAACCTCTCTTGTTTCCTGTTGTTCCATTCCTTGTTTTCTCTCACAAAGTTTCCTTTTTTTTCCCTTTTCCGAAGACTTCCAAAGTACACAACCTCCCTGAAAGTCTATTGCTCCCAAAAGAAGGTTTTTCTGGAGGTTTTGACCCAGGCCCATCTCCTGTCCCAGCTGCAGCAACTTTTCCTTTGAGGTGAAGCCAAAGCTGCTGAAATTCGTGTCAGCGCTGGAGGTTGAAGCCTTATCTGACCCAGAGGAAAGCTTGGGGGCACTTCTCCTCCAGTTTCCTGTCCAGGGCAACACAATGGGATCTTTCTAGAGCCAAAATTTGTCTCTCAGCCCTGGTGATCTACTCTTTGGATCCTCCAAATCCCTCCTTCCTTCCTTCCGAGTCGTGGTCGGAGCTCAATATTCAGACAGGGTGCTCTGTAAGCCTTTCAAGGCACAAAATCTACCTTTTAAAGAGGGAAAAAATTGCAAATGAGCTCCTTTGAATCGTGCCTGTGCTCTGGTGAGCTGCACTTTTCCCTTCCCTGTAGCTCTCTGCTTCTCCAAACAATTCCCCGGCGCCTGCAGGAAGGGAATTGAAATCAGCTTGGCAGCTCCGTTCTGCAAAGCCTCCATCATTTTTTGTCATCGATCCAAAAATCTTATGCCAGCTCGCCGACGTGAGGTCACCCTAATTTCATCCCAGGGCTGCTGGGAGAGGTTTTTTTCGGTGTGTGTGTGTCCTGCCTGCCCTCACCCCCTCCCCAGCTCGTTTTGTCGGAGGTTTCATCGCCGCGTGAGGTGGCTCCGTCCTCGGCGTGTGTTGTGATCTGGAAATTTGGTGGCTAATTAGTGCCTTTGCTCTGGAAAATGAGGCTGCACATCCTGCCCTGGGACATCCCTGGGCAGGCTGCAAGGAAAACAGGCTCCTCTTTGGAGAGTCTCGCTAGAAAACACTCACTCGGCAGCAGAAAATACCTGTCTGGGAGAGAAACTGTGCTGCTTTTTAACAAAAAAATCCCTCTGTGGTCTCAGCTCGGGGTGACACCGAGCCTTGTGCGGTGTGGCTTCGACATCCCCCAAAAAAATCTCGCCAGGAGGATGAAATTTTCTTTTCTCTTCCCTTTCTGGTCACGTTTTACCACTGGAGTTACTCAGCGAATTAATAGGTATAGAAATGCAAAGCTCTTTTCTTATTACACGCCATCGATCTGATTGCAGTGTCATTAATTGAAAGACTCGGGAAATGTGATGGATGGTTCAGTTCAGGATTCCACATTCGTTTTGGCATAGCCCTGCAGGAGAAAAGCTGCATGAAGCTGATTGAAGGGCTCTTTTTGTCTGACATGAATTATTCTTTCATTGTCAAACCTTGTAACAGCATTCAGACATAGGGAGATTTACAATGTGAAATCCTAAATGGGGTCTATTCTTAAAATAAAATTACAAAAAAAAAAGGGAGAGCTTTATCTCGCAACGTTGAAAATAGCTATGTTTAAAAAAAAAAACAACCCCACAACTATTCCTCCAAATTAAATATCTTCTGCAAAACCCAAGGGGCTGATGTTTCTCACTTAATTTTAAATTATTCCGATGGTGAGGCCTTAAATGAATAAAACAATCGCTTTAATCACATAACGGTTGTCAACATTTTTATTACATTCAAATATATTTGTTTGTCTGAGAGGGTTTGTTTGTTCTCCCCACCGCTGTCATTCCCCAGCAGAACGATTTGTGCGATTAGCTGGGAATCCTGCCCGTCCTGGAAAATCACACCAGCCCTTCTTTCCTCTTTGGGGAAAACCTAGGTGGACGCTGCCGCAATGTTTATTTAAGGAAATCATTCTGCATTTTAGAAAACATTTAAAAAAACCCCACCAGCGCTGCGCGCCGAACAGATTTCGGCTTTTCCCAGCTGCTGTCTGCAGGCAGATCTTATCAAGCCAGATCTGTTGTTATTTTTTAATTTTTTTTTCGGCTATAAATCCAGGGCAGTTCCGTGGTTAAATTCTGCCGCTTCTTTTGTCTGCTTAAAAATTTCTGCCAGGCTCTGAAGCTTGGGAGTCGCAAGCAAAAGCGGCAGAGAGGAGCAGCCCTTCTCCTTGCCTTTTACACCCCCAGATCGTCGGGCAAAGTTGATGAAGAGTTTGGAATGCCAAGCAGCCACCCAACTCGCAGCCTCATTTGAGACTAAAATACTGAAATAACATGATCCGAGATGGGAATCAATGTCATGCCTGTTACAAATGCTGGAGCTGGGAGAATAGCGAGATTACACAGAGCAGGCAGATTAGATGAAGAAGAGTATTCGATTACATTACATCTGATTAGTGGTGTCTATTCATCTGTGTGGGGCTTTTTTTCTTTTCCTTAAAGAAAGCTGGCTGGTTTTATGGGAATGGGGTGTGTTTGGGGGAGCTAAAAGCTGGAAGAATTGGATGTAAAATCGCGGTGGAAACGCTCGGCTCTGTTTGAGCTTCTGTGCTCAGCTCCCTGTGTGTCTTAGCAGGCACAGCACACGGGATTGACCATTTTTTACTATTATTTACCAACTTTCCACCCCCAGGAAGGCATGGAGTGATCACTCTCTGCCTAAACCAATGCCCCTTCCCACCTGAGCTGGACATTTGCAAACGAGACGAGTAATTCCCATTAAAGTGGGGAAAGAGCCTTTTTTTTTTTTTTTTTTTTTTTTTTTTTCCCCGGAGCCTGAGGAATAAACGGCATCGCTGGGAAATGTTGTCCTCATCCCCCGCCCCCTCCCCCTGCCTATCTGCATGGAATACCCTCCCGAACGTGGATTTTTAAGGTCTCATTGTTCGGCGAAAGGGTTGAGATTATTTTTGTAGGGTTTTTTTTTTTTATTTTAAATTTTTTGGGGGGGTGGATTCTCCCTGGTCCTGCTGGGGATGCAGAGCCTGACCGCTGCAGGTGATGCTCCTCACCCTGGGAATCTCCTGCTCTGCTGCCATCCCCAGCAGCCAAGTTTGGGGATGGAGCTGCCTGGAGGGTCAGAGCACAGCACCCAGCGAGCAGCAGGGTTTTTCCAGCCCCTTCTCGCTTTATTTCCAGGGATGCTCCCACCCAGGGCAAAGCCGGGCTGTTCCTGCAGCTTTCCTTTAATTTTGAGCACCTTCTGTGTCGTTAGCAGCTCCAACCTTCCAGCCACTGGCTGTTCCTAAAAGGTGAGGGAGCTGGGGAGGGGTTGCTTTCATTAGTTATTTTTCCATTTCAGACGATTGAATTTATTTCTCTCTTTTTTCTTTCCGCTGTCTCGAGCCTAAATAAACTCAGTTCCTCCGAGCCCAAAAGCAGCGAGGATATTTTGCCTTTGGTGTCACTAATTAGCCTCCCACGGAAGCTGAGAGCAGGAGAAAAGGAGCTAACGAGAGGGTTTGTGCAGCCTGGCAGGACTTGGGGCATATTGTACAGGAGGGGGGAAAAAATGCTTCTTCTCAGCCCCAAACTCCGTGAAAACGCTTCATTTTCGGAGTTCCCCGCGCTCCGAAATGCGGGGTGGATAATTTCTGCAAATTAAATTAGAGTTTGGAGCCCGTGGTCGCTCTGATCAAATCTGTGTAAATAACATTGTCCCCAGCCTGTGTTGTCACCTCTGAAATGCTCTCTGGATCGCAGCCTAGCTCTGTCTTTTCTTGTGGTGGAGTCAGGGTGGTGCTGGATTTCGGAGCTTTTTGCATTTTATTGGTTTTGGTTTTGTTCAGGGCTTTCTTTTTTTTTTTTTTTTTTTTTTTTAATTTAATTTTTTTTAGGTTTTTTTTTAAAGTCCATTTTGATTCTGACAGTTTTTAAAGGTAGAGGCTCATTTTTGTGGGGTTAAGAAGAAGGAGAGAGTAAAAGGTACCGTATCTTTCTTCTTAATTGTTTGGCTTAAGTCTAAAACATCTGAAAAACACCCTTAAAATGATCTTAGAAGCAACAGTCTCTTAATTAATAAAAATAGTAACAGATTTAGCTTACCCTCTTTATGGACTTAACTTCAGCAAATTAGGCATCCACTCTGTCTCCTGTGCAATAATCAGTTTCTTATCTAACAGATACGGAACGACCAAATACATCTTACATCATCTGCATCCTTTAACTCAGGCACAATCGCTCCAAAAAGAAATGGAAGCCCTGCTCCAGCTCAGAGCATCTTTTCCTTTAAACCCTCCAAGTCCCCCTGTTTATTCCCATCCCAGCCCCGTTTAATTTCCTTTTATTGTGTCGTCGGGCTGCAAATATCCCGTGCCATGCCTGATCGTGCTGCTATTCCCCATTAATAACCTGGAACTTTGCATCCCAACGAGGCAGGAGCGCGGAGAAAAAGCAGAAACAGATGCAATTATTTGTTGCTGGCTAAGTTCCTGTACGTGACCCAGGTGCTGGAGGACTATTTGCATGTGTTTCTCACCTTTGTTCACCCAGACACATGGGGATCTCGAGCTATTGCTGACTAATTGATAGTTGTAGTAACTGCTATAGGCTCCTTAGATTAGAAATGCATGCAGACGTGTGTCTTGATTCAAACATTAAGGAACACACACACTCTCACTTACTTACATGGGCAGAAAGTCTTCATACTATTAGAGGTGTGTGATGGAGATAGCAGGACATAAAACAGAAGAGAGAGAGGCACAGGGAGAGAGAGAGAGACAGAGACAGAGAGATGGCATGCAGCATATATACCCCTACAAATAGTTCTAAAATGCGTTTGCAAATGCAGAAGTCTTCAGAACCATCCAACAGTTCAGCACAACCCTTTTTATCTCTTCTCTGCGGGACGTCTCCATCCAGATTACTCGAAAAAAGCGGAAAAGGTGAGAGCTCTGCCATCTTAGCTCTGAATTCATCTGATTTCCTTTTTTTTTTTTTTTTTTTTTTTTTCCCCTATCCTATCCCCCCTCTCCCTTGTATTCCTCATGCCATTGTCCATTCTTATGATGGCAGCCGCCCTTGCTCTTGAATGCAAGTGTCACAGCGGGAGCAAAAAGGGTTCAGGGCTGCATTGTCAAAGCCATGGTTGCCTATTGTTTCTTAGCCTTTCACTGCTCTGCTTTTCCGAGCCTCTTTCCCTATCAGTGGCCCCTGTCAAGGGGAGGAGTAGGGAGAAAATTGCAAGAGTTAGTCGTCCTTTTTATTGCACACTGTTATGATAAACAGCCCCAGCAATACATCCCACAAAATTAGGAATTATAACGACGGGACGGGGGGAAAAAAAAAAATTTCTTTGTAGGTTTGCGTTTTGGCGCTGCCCTTATGTCAAAAGCTTGGCTTCTTAGGAAAGACTTTTGTATTGGTGGTGGTGGTTTTTTTGGTTTTTTTTTTTTTTTTGCCCAGCAAAAAATAGAGGCAGCTGCAAAGTGAACAGTGAGCTATTTAGCCACAAGGTAAAAATTTCCTGTTGCTATTTGGATACTGATGCTTTTCAATTTTAAAGGTGTGTGTGGGGGGGAGGAAGCATGACTGAAAGCATTTCTCTAGCTGTCCATTCATTCATCCATCCGTCCATCCATCCATCCATCTCTATTTTGTGTTTTAAAGCAATTGAAAACGGGTTTTAAAAAGGCCAGGGAGGCTGCTTGCAAGTTGGTTTTATTTGGGGGGAAAAAAAAAAAAAAAATCTCTCAGTGCAGAATGAGGTTTGTGTTTCAGCTGATTGAATCTTGTGCTGGGAGATGAAGGGGGGATGAGTGTCCTGCTCGTGCCAGAAAGTGCTGCTTTGTCAGGTCATCTCCAAGTAAAATCTTGTCACAATTTCTGTCTTTTCTGGGGGGGGGAAATTAATATAGACAGGACTTTAGTTGACATTTAAGTATGTGTTTGATTGTCTTGTGTGCACAGGCCAGCTCTGCCCGTGCTCAAAACTTCAGCGAGGTTACAAAGTCGTGGCCTCAAAAGTTTTTTTTTTGTTTTACTGCGTTTGAGATGAAATTGCTGAGGGGATAAAATTATTTCTAAAATCTGGCTGCCCAGAAGAGTGCAAATGTGTTCAAGTTGTAAATATTCCACTCGTTTCACTTGAAGTATTTTTTTGTCTCTAAAAAAAAAAATCTAACAAAGTGAGAGAGAAGCAAATGCAATTTAGTTTGTGCTTTTAACTGTTTCTGTAAATTTGAGCATCGTCTTTTCCATCCTTAAACTTCTCCTTCCTGCCCTCATATTTAAAAGTCTGGGGGTTTAATTTTTGCAAGCCTATGATTGTGTTCTTTTGACTGAGCTGTTATGTGATCAGAAATTATTAAAAGCAAACACTGACTGCAGACCGTTCAAATATGTGCTGCTTGGGGCTGAATATCTGAGCCATTGCAAATGTCTCGTGCTATTTTATCATCTCTAATAATAACAGGCAGAGTGCTTTCACTGATGGAAATATGGTTTAAGTCTTAAAGAAGGTGCAGAGAAATACTCCTCGAGTTATATTATTGGTGGGTGCTTGGGCTCTTGGTTTTGGTTTTATTTCAAAATATCCACTTGGCTGAGCCTCCCAAATGAGAGGTTTTGGTGGGAATTCAGAAAGGGGGCGAGATATTTCACCTGGATTCCCTCTTAACTCTCAGGCTGCCGAAATTGAAGTGTTTGAGGATGGAATTCTCCCAGCCCGTCCTGCAGACAACTCACTCTGCCTTTTATCCCCCGTGCTGGTGTTTTTTACACACATTTATTGTCCTGCACCGCCAAGTTCTAGGTCAAGTATGCGCCTGTTTGGAATATCTTTAGGTTTGAAACTTTTTTTTTTTTTTCCGAAGAAATGATGAAAGAACTCTGGCCTTGTTTTAAATCAAGCTCTGAATGCAGCCGAGGCCACCCTGGGAGCACAATGTTTAATTTCCATTCGACATCTGCCTTATATTTACCATTGCAGCCCAGGGTCTGCGTGGAAGGAGCACTTAGCGTTGATAAAAAGTTTGGCATCTCTTTTGTCAGAGGTTGTAATTTCTGTTCTCTCAATCTGGACTGTCATTTTGTAAAATCTTTTGTCACCGGAGCTGAATGGAAAACCTGGAATGTGCAAGAGATTAAAGAAATGGGGGAAGAGGATTCAAATGTGTAGAGCAATTCTGGGCGCTTCACTCTCTGAGACAGATGGTGCCTAATCCTGATTTTTCCTTATTCCAGTGTAAATTCCGAGCTGTCCCGCTGAATCCACGGCTGAATACTGATGAATCAGGATCAGGCCTGGCTCATTTCTTTGCTTTTTGAGACCGTGGGTTGGTCTGGCAGAGCTTTCTGCACGCACAGCTCTCGTTTCGCCCTCCCGGGGGGAGATGCCCACGGGGGGTGAGCCCCGAGTCCCTCTGCTCAGCCCTCCTCCAGCAGGGCCACGCTCTGACCCTCCACAATGGGAATAAATATTTGAATAGCTTGAGGTGTTTGCTTTAGGTAGGTCTGGGTAGAGCTGGGGTGGAATTTGGCGAGTCTGGACGGTCCATAGGGCGGGAAAAGAAGTTTATTCAGAGCGAGGGCAGAAACATTTGGCCCCACAGATGGATTTTGTTGCAAAAAGGGTGATTCAGGGGGAGAGGTGCTCCAGCCTGAACTGTTTCAGGTGGAGAAGGGCAAACTTCACTGGGTGTTTAATTTTTTAAAATTAATTTTATCTCCTTATTAATCGAAACAACTTGTGTTCACGTTGCTTTTAATATGAGAATATAAAAAAAGCTTTTTTGCCCCCCCAGATCCATTCTGTAATGTGAAGTTGAAGTGCTCTGTGTGGTGTCAGCTCAAGTCCCAGGCACTTCTTCCCCTTTCCCTTGTGGGATTCCAGTGAAGCACAGCCCTCACAGTTCTGTTCTGCAAAGAAATAAATGTATCTTTTTTCTTTTTTCCCTCTCACAGGAGTAACTTGATGACTTCAGTGGGAATTGCTCCTGAACAAGAGAGAGAAAGGATCACCTGGATTCTCCTGGAGGTGGAGTCAGGGCCAGAAGTCTCCAGGAAAGAGCTGCCCAAGGCACAAGAGGAGGATCTCACCTCTCCATCACCCCTGGAGCTTCAGGCAAGTACCATTTCTCCTTTTGGAGCTTCCCTGTGAGTCCTTGCGGCTTCTCGCACACGGAAATTGCGTCAGGGAAGTTTTGTTTCGTTGAAGCTTGGCGGGAATTTGGTGTGTTGGTCAGGATTGTTGTGCTCTGCCAGTGGCCAAGGGTGTCACTGCACACTGGAGGAGCTTCACAGAGCCCAAAATGCAGCAGGAGCCATCCCAGAGAGTCATGTGAGGAAAAACCGAACCTTTGCATTGTGGACCTCCTGCTGATCCCAAATCCAACTCCTGTTGCCACCTAATTTTCAAAGAAAATGTCCCTTTAAATCACTGATCAGGCAACCCTCTACCTTTCGAGGCTTTTTGGGTTTCACAATCCCCCAGAAATGAGCCCCTGCCATGAATTTTGTGTCCAGGTGGGCTCTGCATGTCCTGGGCAGCACTTTCCCAGGGAATTGTCACTGTTTCCTTATTCTTGTTTATGGAATTTATCACTCGACGGCAGCAAAGCCTGACAGGTAGAAAAGAGATTCTTCAAAAGTGGGAGAGTCTGAAATAAGGCATGAAAGAACTTCTGATCTTGCCCTGGGAAAAGCCTGCTTGGAGAGACTCACCCAGGCATGGCACGGTGGGAGAAGTGTGAAGTGCAAGACCAGCCAGGCAATGATTCTCCTGATGGGTTGGATGATGTTGGTTTTGAGGAAATCAGGGCAGATTTGTGGTTAGCTCTGCCTGCTGAGGAGGTTCTGAGTGCAGGGACAAGCCTGATGTGGTGGGAGCTGTCCCAGCAGCACTGGGATGCTCCAGGTGCAGCTGGAAGTTCTCCTGGGGATGTCAGGGATTGTGTCCTGCTCGGGCTGGGCCTCCCTGAGGTGGAGGCAGTTCTGTGCTGGCAGATTTTATTCCTTTCTATTCAAAACATGTGAGAGAGTTGAACCAAACCAGAACTTTGAAAGTGAGCGCAGCAGAAAACTTTCATGGGACAATGTTGACGAGAAAGAGAATTTTTTAATGGTTGTTGCTTTATTTCCAACTCAGGCCGATTGCTTTATTTTGGTGTTGTGCCTCACGTGCTCAAATCTGTCTTAATTCAGATTTCAGGACATCATTTCCCTTTGCCACAAGGTGATTGGAGTAGGAAAAGTATTAGTGGTGCAAATTCAGTTGTATTTCTACACTTGAAACCTACTCCATTGCTTTCTCTAAGCTGTGCACGGAATTCCCACTTTTATTGCCAGGAATGCATTTGCCTGAGCCAGGGTGGTCAGGGTGGAAATGTTGGGCAAGTTCTGAAAATCGTGGCCATTGTTTCGTTTCTTCACATTTACTTTGACTACGAAGGACTCAGCCTGGGGATGAGTTTAAAAAAAAGGGCATTTCCCAGCCTGTGGGAAATGTTTATTTGTGTTCCTCACCTGTTCCTTTGGTTTTTCAGCATTTTTAAGTAGTTTGAGAAGGGACGCTCATGTCTGGTGTCACCTCGTAGGGCCTGGTCTACTTTTTTGGTTCCTGCAGGACTTGGAGTAATTTAGAGAGTTTCAGATGAGATATTGGGATGGAATTGAGGGTGGGCAGGCCCTGGCACAGGTGACCAGAGCAGCTGTGGCTGCCCCTGGATCCCTGGCAGTGTCCCAGGCCAGGCTGGACAGGGCTTGGAGCAGCCTGGGATGGTGGGAGGTGTCCCTGCCCATGGCAGGGTGGCACTGGATGATTTTTAAGGTCCTTCCCAACCCAAACCATTCCATGATTTCTGTCGGGTTAGGAGGTTCAGGCCTTTACCCAAGGGAAAATGGAGCTCTGCACTGTTGGGAGTTCTTCCATCCTTCACAGCTTTTCATTATCTTCATCCTGTCTTGTGTGGCAAAACCTCGCAGCAATGGGATGAGGAAATCACAAATAACACTCTGGGCAGGATTACCTGAGCTCAGGTGAACCCCAAGGCCCTCAGCATGTGCCAGCGCTGGCTCCAGTGCTGAGGGAGCAATAAACAGCTCCAGGTCATGTTCTTCTTCCTCCAGAATTCACCTCAGGCTTTGTTTCTGCTTCCCTCTCCCCTCACTGTGCTGTGGATAACAACCCTGATTTCCATCTCTGCTTCATATTCCTGCCTGTGCATAGAAAATCCTGCCAAGTCATCACCTTTTCAACATGCAAATCCCTCCTAAAACCTCTCTTCCTCAGTATTGACCGCACGAAATGATTTATTCTGCTGAAATATCTGCGGATTTGCCAGGGCTGTGGAGAGATGAGCCACCTCTGAATGAGCTGGGTGCTGTTTTCACTGTAACCATGGTTCTTTCTCCTCATTTCTTTGACTTTCTTGGTTTGTTGTGAAATAAGCTGATCAACTGCTTGAGTTAAGGCATCACGTTCGAGTGATTTTAGTTATTCCTGGGATGCGTTCTTGAATTCTGTATAAATAATGGGTGATTAAAAAAAGATTGAATTGATTCAGGTACAAGCTGCAGCTCAGAAAAAGCACCCAGATGGTGTTGGAATTCAGTAATGGGGAGGGAAATCTTATGAACTACTGAAATAATTTTATTTCTGTGACATTCCAGGCTGATTTTAAGAGGAGGTGACTTTAAACATCTTCATGAGCTCACCCACCCTGAAGATAGGCATGGATTATGATGCTCACTGGGTTTATTACAACAGAAATAGGAACAATGAACTTAATTCTCATCTCTCACTGCTCTGTCCCTCATTGGAACATCATTTCACTTCAGTGCAATGCTGCACCACAGGCTCTAGAACAGGGATATTCCAAGGGTTGCAAAGGAATTGATGATTTTGTGGAGAATTATGGAATTGCTGTGAGTTATGAGTCTGTTCTTGACACTTTCTGTATGGATTTCAGTGAAGTCCAAAGCTTGGGAACTGATTTTGGCTTTGGGAAAAGATTGACAGACACTGGCAGCAAATAAAAACCAAAACGGGAGGGAAAATCCAATCGTGGAGGTGATTAGCCAGAGCAGTTGGTCTGCTGGGAGGTGTCCCTGGAATTCGATGGTTTTAGGGTCCTTTCCCACTTTTCAGAGATTCCATCAATACCAGTGGAGGATTTTCTCTTGCTGGGAGCCACAGGGTGGGTGAGGAATGGGACCAAGGCCCAAGAAACTTGGTTTGACCCCAGGAGGTTGGACCAGGAACCTCCTGAGTTCCTTTCCCTCATAATGGGACAGGGCTGGGGAGACATCAGAGGCCGAGGCCAAGCCCAGAAAGGCTCAGAACCTTGGGTGGAGCCGCAGAGCTGATTAAGTTCATCTTTTTTTCTCTTTGGACAATATTCCTGTACCTAAGGGTTCTGAAATCTGCAAAATGTCACACTGCTGCTGTCTGCTTGGTTGATAAATATGTGATTTTCTGTTTGCATCTATTATCTTTTATTAGGATTTGATTCTTTTTGGTTACTGCTTGTGTTCCTTCTTGGAATTATTGGGCAACAGATAATAACAATAATAATAATAATAATAATAATAATAATAATAATAGTGGCTGTTGTAATAATAATATGTAGCTATAATAATATCAGGTAGAAGGAATGTTCTACCAAACCCTAAATGTCTCATTTAGATTCTCCCAGAACCTCTGTCACAGATCCTATAGGATTGTGTCCTATAGGACAATCTGTAGGTTTGTGGCTCCTCCAGGCAGAAACTTGCCCAAACTTCCTCTCACCTGATCTATTTTAGCCATTCCTACTGAAATCCCAACATCCAGAGCTGCAGAAAGTCCCTGCTGCCCATTTTTTTTTGGCTGGTGGGATTATTGTGCTCTTTCCTCACACAGTGATGGGGAAGGAGGGATCCCAAAATGAGATTACATCTGTCGGGTTGTCTTTTTTTCGGATCTGTGACTCGCTGCAGAAATCGTGCAGCTCAGTCTTGGATGTTCAGCCTCTGCTTCTCGGTGCAAAATGCTTGGATTTGGCTTTCTGGGAGAATTCCACTGTGCAAATATCACCCCTTGAGGCTTTAGGAGCTTTAGGGAATAGGTCTGGATCATGGAACATTTCTTCATTGCTGCCCTTAGAATATATTTATAACCTTTTTATTAGTTTTTTGGTAATTTTTATTTGACACCTGAAGAAGCTGTGAGCAAGGAGAAAAGATTTGCCAGTGTTTAGCAGTGGATTCAGTGTCAGCCCATGATAAAATCTAAGCCCTTTAATTTAAAGCAAAAGCTGATGAGGAGTTTTTCACTAAGACATTTTTCTATTGAAAACTGTAATAGCTCCGTGAGTTAAATCCTGGGAGAGTTTTTTTTTAATATCTCCTTGCAAAGAAAGGGAGAAAAAAAATCGGTTTTGCTGAAGTTTTCAAAATTGCTGGAAGAGGCACAAACACTTGTGTGTCATCTCACGTGATTTGAGATGATCCCAGAGCTTTGTAAACTTTCCAGGGGTGACTCAATGGTTGTAGGTGAAGTGAGTGTAAAGGGAAAAATGGAATGAGGAGATGGGGAATGGAAGGAATTAGATGGAAGGCAGTAATTAATCCAGTTTATGGTTTAATTCAGTAATTAATAAAATTATGGTAAATAAAAGTAGCTGGAGCTTAGTGTTCGAATCAGCGCTGTTTGATTTTGTGTTCCATGAGGTGCTGGAGAAATTTAAACCTTTGTAAAGAATCTTTGGGGATCTTTTGGGATCTTTTGGGATCTTTTGGGCCATCTGCCTTGGGGGGAGTGCTCAGAGCAGCTCAGCCCAGGGCTGGGTGACAAACCCTCCTTGTGCTGAGGTTTAAAGTGAACTTGTTGTGGCTGAAGATGACAGACTGAGCTTCCCAAATCCTTGTTGTCCTTTCAGTGGGAGCTTCATCAACCAGGCTGTGATTAATTGCGGCAGGACTGCTTTTAATTGGAACCAGAATCCCAGGCTGAGCTTTCCCTCGATGTGCAGATCATATGGGGGGCTGTGCTGATTGTAAAAAATATGTATTTATCACACATAATATTATATATTGTAATTGTATAAATCTACCTAGCCAATTGATAAATTTCTGCCTATAAATAGATCTATTTATCTGTGTAATCAATACATATCTGAGCAGGGAGGGGATGGTTCCTCTGTGAGGTCACACCTTGAGCGCTGTGTCCAGTTCTGGGACATCGCTGCGAGGACATGGAAGGGCTGGAGGTGTCCAGGGAAGGGAATGGAGAATCCTGAGGGAGCTGGGAAAGGGCTCAGCCTGGAGAGAAGGGCATCAGGGGGGACCTTGTGGCTCTGCACAGCTCCTGACAGGAGGGGACAGCCGAGGGGATTTGGGATCTGCTCCTAGGGGACAGGGACAGAAGGAGAGGGAACGGCCTGAGGCTGGGCCAGGGGAGGCTCAGGGTGGATATCAGCAGGAATTTCCTCCTGGAAAAGGTTGTGCTGGGCCAGGAGAGGCTCAGGGTGGACATGAGGAGGAATTTCCCCATGGAAAAGGTTGTTAAACACAGGCAGGGCTGCCCAGGGAGGTGTGGAGCCCTCACCCATGGAGGTGTCCAAGGAAGGGCTGGAGGTGGCACTCAGTGATGAGGTGGGGAAGGGGCACAGGTCGCTCTTGATGTTCCCAGAGGCCTTTTCCAACCTTAATGATCCCGTGCATCACCGCAGTGCTCAAATCCCAGAGGAACTGTCTCTGTCTTGGCTCCTAGACCTGGAACGTGCAGCTCAGGCTGGAAGGAATTGTTGGTGTGGCTCTGGAGGTGCTGGGAGCACCCTGGACAAGGCAGCTCTGAGAAACCAACGAGCTGAAATGCCCCGGGCTGCACACTGGGAGATAAAAAGCTCATGAACTACTGAAATAATTTTATTTCTGTGACATTCCAGGCTGATTTTAAGAGGAGGTGACTTCAGACATCTTCATGAACTCCTCCACCCTAAAGATGGGCATGGATTATGATGCTCACTGGGTTTATTACAACAGAAATAGGAACAATGAACCTAATTCTCATCTCTCACTGCATTGGAACATCATTTCAATTCAGTGGAATGCTTCGCCACAGGCTTTAGAACAGGTTGCAAAGGAATTGATGATTTTATGGAGCATTATGGAATTACTGTGAGTTATGAGTCTGTTCTTGACACTTTCTGTATGGATTTCAGTGAAGTCCAAAGCTTGGGAACTGATTTTGGCTTTGGGAAAAGATTGGCAGACACTGGCAGCAAGTAAAAACCAGAAACAGAGATGAGGAAATTTCTGTCAGGATCTCTGTCAGGTACAATTTCAGCTGCGGTGTTTAAACAGAATTAAACAGTTTGTGGGGAAAACTCACGATAGGAATGTTGGATCCTGGATCAGAAGCTGATCCAACATCCAACAAACTGTGGTAATCTCTCTGGGAGCTCTGATGGATTTTTGGGTCAAACTCTTCCCAAAATGTGGGTTACCCTACCTTGACCTATTGCCAGTGGGGTTTGCACCGCTCTAAACAGGCAGAACTCAGCCCCCAAATGGAATAAGAGGGAGCTCCCTGTGGTGACCTCACTATTTTAAAATTCACCAAATTCTGGGGAATTCCTCCCAGCAAAGTGATGCCGTGTTTTGCATCGCTGCTGCTCCCAGCCTGTGCCAGGAAAGGTCAACAGCTTTCATTTCCTATTGAGTTTTCCTAGAGAGCTGAGTCACATTCTGGTTAAGGCCTCACAGGAGGAGCTTCAGGAATACCTCAGCCTGTCCCTGAGTTAGTCTGGCCCAGGCAGAAGGGGCATAATGCACTTAACACTTCACTGAAATGATCTCTTATTATTTTCTTATTATTTTCTTATTGTTTTCTTATTCTTATTCTTTTCTTATTCTTTTCTTATTCTTTTCTTATTCTTTTCTTACTATTTCTTGTTATTTTATTGAGTTTACTGAGTGCAGTGAACTCAGGAGCTGATCTGGGCAAAAGCCCCTGAGTATCACAAAAATCCTTCCTTCCCCTTCACAGTTCCTTCTCATGCTCTTCTGGATCCCTTTGGCTCCTCCATATTCTTCAGAACGAAGAATTAGCCTTGTTGATTTATTTCTAGATTAGTGCAGCCTGGTTTTAAAGTTAGAGAAAGAACCAAAAAGCAGAATTTGCTCTTCATCAACTTGAATATCTCTTCCTTTGCCCTGATAGGCAGCTCAGCTCTAACCAGAACAGCAGAGATGGACAATATTTAGGTATAATTGTTATTCTTATGAAAAAAAATGAAGATTTTGACAAAAAGCCCTAACAAATGGACAATTAAGCTGTTTTGCAGCTGTTTTATGGTTTAAAATAGGTAGAAATGCGCTGGTTATTCCTTGGGTCAGATGGATCCAGGAGCTCTGCACTTGCTGCCAAGGCATTGGAGCAGCTGGTCCTGGATGTGGTGGCACTGCAGTGTCCCTTCCCCGTGGCCACAGGTGAATTCCTGAGAGCAGCAATTTGGAAAAGAGATTTAGGAACCTGTCCTTGAAAAGAACCCGGTGCTTCAGCTCAGCAAATGGCATTAATTGGAGGCAATTAATTCCCATGGCTTTCAAGGTTTCTTACTCTTTGTTGATGCTGAGCTCAGTAAATCATCCCCCAGCGGAGTAAATGACCCCCTGGTTGTGCTTGGTGCCTTCTGCACGTGTGGGAATGGAAATAAAAAGCCTTGGATAGTTCTGGGATGGGCCATGGGGACTGTGGGGACATTTTGTGGGATCATTTTGTGGGATCAGTTGTGTTCAGTCCCTGTGGTGTGTTCGGTGAAAAGCCGGAGCCTTCCCTGGGTGTGTGCCCACTCCTCCTGCCCTGGTGTGGAGCTCTGGTTTAATTTGCTTGAGGGCTCCTCCTGATGAGATCTTCTCCGCCCTCAGTGTCCTGAGCTGGCGGAAAATTGGGATTTATCGCAGCCTCAGGTGCCCAGTGGCACCAAGTGACACAAACTGGACCCAGTGACCACAGCAGAGCATCCCCGGGACCGCTTTGTTCCCGGAACAGAAGAACCAGTGGAGGTTTTAAGGACAAAAAGTCACCAAAATTCCTGCGCACAAAGAGTGCAGGGGAGGGGAAGGACCCTAAACCCCTGGCACTGCTCACTTCCCTCTCCTGCTCAGGTACCTTCAGCTGCAGAAGGTGCAAAGAGCTGAGAAAACAAGCCCTGAAATGACATTTCCCTCTGCTTCAAAGGCAGGCAGAGGGATTATCCACCCTGCCAGGCCTCCAAGCTGTCTCAATCTGCACATTTGAAGTGCCTTGACTTGCTCTTGGGTGTTATTTTGGGTCGGCGCTGCCTTTTCCTATTTCCCCAGCGATAATTTTGGGATAAATGTGAGGCGCCGATCGGTGGGAAGGAGCAGATCCCAGATCCAGCCTGGCCATTTGTGGCTCTGAAGGGCTCTTTGGCAGAGCTGGGGACAGTGGGGGAGTTGGGCCCACAATATTATGTCACAGACCAGAAAACACCCGACCCTACAGCAGCTATAAGGACATAAAACCAGAAAACACCCGACCCTAGAGCAGCTGGAATGACATAAAACCAGAAAACACCTGACCCTACAGCAGCTATAAGGACACAAAACCAGAAAACACCCGACCCTAGAGCAGCTGTAAGGACATAAAACCAGAAAACACCCGACCCTAGAGCACCTGTAATGGCATAAAACCAGAAAACACCCGACCCTAGAGCAGCTGTAAGGACATAAAACCAGAAAACACCCGACCCTAGAGCAGCAGTAATGGCATAATGGGATGAGTGCGAGGGAGGAACAGCAGGGCATAATAGACACTCAGATGGGCCTCGGTATTTACCTGGATAGAAGAAAACTGGGCCAGCATGAGGACAGAGTGCTCCAGAAGGTGAAGTGAGGATGCAGAGATCTGGGGTGTTATGTAATAAATAATAATAATAATATCTGGCCCTGCTTGGCCTGAAATGCTTCGCCCGGCTCGGAGTGGGGCCAGGGCCTCTTTGCTGTTGGCTTTCCTAATTCCCTCTCTTTGGCGTTGGCTTTCCTAATTCCTTCTCTTTGGCGTTGGCTTTCCTAATTCCTTCTCTTTGGCGTTGGCTTTCCTAATTCCTTCTCTTTGGCGTTGGCTTTCCTAATTCCTTCTCTTTGGCATTGGCTTTCCTAATTCCATCTCTTTGGCGTTGGCTTTCCTAATTCCTTCTCTTCGGCGTTGGCTTTCCTAATTCCTTCTCTTTGGCATTGGCTTTCCTAATTCCTTCTCTTTGGCGTTGGCTTTCCGAATTCCTTCTCTTTGGCGTTGGCTTTCCGAATTCCTTCTCTTCTCCCAGCTCTCTAAAAACCTCTGCGTGGTGATTTGTGCTTTGTTATGGCTGGAGTGGAGAGGAGTTTTCATTTGCCTTTCTCTAGGCAGCAAGGGCTGAATTTTGGCTGCTTGGAGGGCAGAGAAATGGGGATGGGTGGCCAAGGCTGGCCATGGCATTTCCCATCCCTGGCAGTGTCCAAGGTCAGGCTGGACAGGGCTTGGAGCACCCTGGGACAGTGGAAGGTGTCCCCGCCCATGGCAGGGGTGGGCTGAGGTGAGATTCAAGGTCCCTTCCAACCCAAACCAGCGTGGGATGGGGAAACAGGAAATCAATCTGGGGAAATCCCAACGCTCCCTTCCTCCTCTATCCCACACACCGCAGCTCCTGCAGGAGGGATTTTGCTGCAGGTGGCAGAAATCTTGGCTTGGTGATGCTTTGGCGTCAAAGTGCAGAATCCTTCAGGCCAAGACATGACTTTCTGGCACTCGTGGCCATATTTAATCTGAGTTTTCTGCGCCGCTCTTTGATGTAGACTCGTCTTTGCTCGCGGCTTTGCGGCTTATCTACGTCCCTAATTTCACTTTTCACTTCTTTGCTGACTCGGGTGAAGATCCTCCTGCTTCAGTGATGAGTCATTTTTACTTGGATGAAAATTTGCATCTTTTTTTTCCACAGGGGCACTTAGGAACAGGTTAAATGAACCATTTAGATGATTGAGAGAGGGACATGCCAGGGGAAGTGGTGATGTGTGCTCTGCTTCTATTTTGTTCCTCTTTGCTTCAGATTCCTTTTATTCATTTAATTCCCTCCCTCTGCATTGCCTCCCTTTCCTGCATTCCTTGGGCTGAATTAGTTGGGATTCATTGATGGATTTGAAATTGGTATTTTCCCCATAGTGCTGTGCCATCCAACAGTAAAATTCCTATTATAGCTCCAGGAATTGTCAAGGTGGACTGAACTGTTGAACATGCACAGAAAGATGCACGTAGGAGTCTAGGAGTGAAAGATGAGGTGTTAAAAAGTCAAAAATGAAACTTTTAAATATATTTTTGTGGATTTTCTCTACTGGGGCAAGTGGTTCTTAGGAGGAAAATCTAGTTTAAAAAAATTCAAAGGTATGAAACAATCAATTTTAGCAATTTTAGAACATTTCCAAGGGGCAGATAATCTTTCCACAGCTTTGTGAGATTTATTGGGGGGAAAAATAATTGTTTATTTTTTTTTCATGATGTGCTGGTGGCCACACAAGTTACAAAGAGAGGAACTGAGGGCCATAATCTGACTTTGACCCCAAAGTAAAGAGGGGAGATTTTCCCTTAGCATTACCTTCGGGGAAGGTATTTGGGATAACTCTGCCAGTTTGGAATGAGAGGTTGGAATAACTGAACCATTTTGTGTAAAGATGATGTGAAAATCATCTCCAGGCCACGTCTGTCCTGGAGAAAAGGAAGGACCTGTTGAAATATCAATTATTGGGAGTTTGATGCTTCTCAGTTGTAATTAACTCTGAGTAAATGGTGTATTAATAATTGGGTTAAACCAACTCTTCTCGTGGAAATGTAGGTTCTTGCCTGGCCTATTTCCTGGAATATCAGGCTCTGTCCTATTTTGCAGGTGGATTCCTCTCACAGGATGCACAAATCCTGTCTTAAGAAAGGGAAACTGAGGCACGGAGGGGTGGGGATGGCCTGAAAAAAGACAAACCGGGCACAATGGCATTTTAGGGACTCAAAGGAGGAGCGTTCCAAACGCTAGGCTGGAATTCCTCGTGGCACAGCCGTTCGTACTCCCAGCACTGTTACTGATGGATGGTTTGGGTGGGGATGGGAGAAATGCACATTTCGGAGCTGGAATAGTCTGCAGTGTTGAGGGGGAGGTTTGGGAGTGGGGTTTGTTATCAAACAGCCTCTCTGCGTGGGCGCCGCGCGTGCGCCGCTCCCAACCCGCGCTTAGCTCTCTAAAAAACCCAAATCGGGCCCATCCAATCCCGAGCCCATCCCAGGCTCCAAAAACCATTTCCCCACTGCTGTGGGGAGCTCGGGAGGTGTTCCACGCCGTGTTTCCATCAACCCCAGCCCGCTTTAACCGCATTTACACTGATCTGGGAGAAACCACGGAGTTCTTTAGCATTATCGATCCCTCTTGACTTATCGGGCCAGGAGTTGCCGTTGACCCTGGCACCTCGCTGGGGCAGAGCGGCCTGTCAGAGCGGCTGTGTGCCTTTGTCCTTGCTCCCAGTCAATTCCTGTTGCACTCAGCAGATGTCTTTTGTTCCTGACAAAGATTGCTCATCCGATTGTCCGGGGTTAGCGGGTGTGCCCCATCCCGGGCCGGCCCTTCCCTTCCCAGCCAGACTCTCCCCCTCCTTCCCCCAGTCTGGGAACACCAGAAGGAGCCTGCTTTGCTTTGGTTTTTTGGCTTTTTAAAAAAAAAAAAATATTTTTTATTCCTCCTCCTTCTCCCCAGGGGTCTGGCTGGATTATTTCTGAAGCTGGTTTCTTTCTTCTGTGAAAATAAGCCAGGGAAAAATAGATTTGATTTTTCTGGGGAAACACCTGGGTCGCACCTTGGCTAAATCAGCGTCAACCCCTCCTCGGTTTTGGTGTAAATCTGGCCCACAACATCCAAATAGATTGTTTTTTTGGGGTATTTAAATTTTTTTTTTATTTGCTGCATGGTAATGCATTGCATCAACCTGCCAGAAGGGATGGGGGAAAAAGTTGGGGGCAATGACAAGGATTTGTGTGGCAGCCCACAGGATTTGGGTGCCTGATCCACTTCTCTCTGGTGCCAGAATCTGCTGAATTCAGCATTCAAATCCCAAAAGACAAATCCCTGTAACCCGAGGATTGCATTGCAGGGCTGTGGGGACCTTTAGGGCATCTCACAGTGCTCCGAGTGACAATTTGGGGATGCTGGGGAGGCAGGGGTTGGGTGTCCTGGAATGGCTGAGTGAGGAGGATGGGGGAGGATGGCCTGGGAGGCTGCAGCCTGGGGCTGGGAAAGCTCAGAAATTCTTAATTGACTCCTAATGACTCCAGAGTTCAAGGTTTCACCTTGAATTCCAGGATTTTGGCTCTGGCAGTAGAATTAGAGATTTTGCTGCTTGTGGGGTGTGTGAAATCCAGGCCAGGGCAGGGATTGGGCTCTCCCCCACTCGAGGTGGGGCTGGGGAAGTTTCTGCCCAGTTCTTTTTGTGTGCATTGCCTTTTCTCTCCCCAAAATGAAGTGAAAGAAGAATGGATGTGATTTCTGCCCCCACAGCCAGGCTGTTTGTCAGCATTTTGCTACTTTATTGGAACTTTCCTCGTGGAACCTGAACCAGGTCCACAAGAGCTTCTCAGGGGCCCATTATTTTCCATTATTATTCCTTTTTGTTCCAGTATTACTTTTTCTCAGGAACTGCATTTTTTTTTTCCTTTTAATTTAGTGTGGTTTCACTTCAACCCACACTTTTCCTCCTAAAACCACCATAAATTATTCTGTTACCACCTCACCTCCCTGACTGCAGCTTTGTTCACATGGGATTCTCAGAGAGGAGGGGGATTTTTTTTTTTTCCCCATCACCAGTGGGAATTGGAGTGGGGAAAGCGCAGATTTAAATTAATAAATAAACCGCGTTAAAAGGAAAACTGCTTCTGGTGCTAAAGTCACCTTTTGGTCAGTCCTGTATGTGATCCCCCTCTTCTGGTTGTCTGCGGAATTGGATACGGAGGGAGCACAGACAATGGGATTTGGGCAAATCGGATCATTTTCATCCTGCTGGTCGAAAGAGCTTTTTGGGATAACGGAGCAGGATGGGATTTTGCCGTGCTTTGGGTTCTCCCCGGTGTAAGATGTGCTCTGTGTGATGTTTTATTTGACCTGACTCCATTTTTAGTGCGTTTTTCCAAACTGGGAGGGACTGGTTCGTGCTTGGGAGAGGTCAAGGCGTGAAATGTGAAATGCTTTACGTTTTATTTTTCGGCATAAAAATCCTGGTGGGAAGAAACCAATCCCAGAGTGTTCTCAGGAGGGGCTGTGGGAGGCAGGAGCAGACAAGAGGAAAAAGTAAAAAAAAACCCCATGGGGTGCTGTGGATAGTCCTGCTTGGCTGAGAGCAAATCCACGATGGAATGTGGGTTGGGAAAGGGAGATGGGACTTCAGATTTGGAACCTCCGTTCCGGAATTATTGCGATATTTTTCCGGGTAAACAAAGATTTTATTTCAAAGCAGAGATAGGGAAACAGCCAAATTGATATCCATGTCCCTGCTCCATCTTCCAGAAACTGAACCTGATCATAAAGGTCGTTAAGGTACAAATGTAGTCCTGACTAATTGCCCAACATTTGCCATCTTGCTCTGTGGTATTCCCTTCATCTTTGCGGCAGGAACCACACCGGAGTTCATAACCTCTGCCCAGATGTTTGAAAGGAGGCAGGAAAATACTCAGGGGAAGGTGTTAAATTACAGACTGGGTTTGGGTGAAGAAAGAACTAAAGATCCCACAATTTTCCCCCTTCCCAGCTTGAGGAAGCAGCATTCCCTTACTGCTGCCCGTCCTTTTTGGGGAGAACCACGAGATGAAGAGCTTTTCTCTCTTCTTTTGTCCCTCCTGGGCTCAATTTCCTGCAATTCTTGGTTGTGTGTGGTGCTGGTGACTGAACATGGATCTTGGGCCCACTGTTGGCATAGAATGAGCCAGGGAATCTTCTGGAATTGAAAGGTGTCCTGAATTTCCTGGGGCTGGAGGAAACGCTGACCCTGCAAGGAGGAAGAGGAGGAGGAGGAGGAGGAGGAGGAGGAGGTTTCTCCTGGCCCGGGGAGGTGTCAGACAGGGGTTGGGTTCACACTGTGCCACCCGAGGCAGAGATGTTTTCCTCAATGTGGTGGGAGATGAGTTTTGAGAGGTGTGAGTGCCTCAGCATCCAGAGCACTGCAAGGTCACTCTGTCCCCCCCAAGTGTCCCCGTGGCCGTGGGTGGCAGGACTCAGCCGTGGGCTGAGCAATGGTGTGGCTCAGGGTGAGGATGTGATGTCCTGAGTGCGTTTGGAGCCACCTCACCCCTGCTCCTCCTCCTCCCTTCCCTCCTGCTGCGCCTGGCAATCGAAATACCCAAATCTGGGCCAAACGGGGCCTCTGGGCAGTGCCACCATGCCAGGGCATCGGTGTCACCCTCTGGGCAGTGCCACCACGCCAGGACATCGGTGTCACCCTCTGGGCAGTGCCACCATGCCAGGGACATCGGTGTCACCCTCTGGGCAATGCCACCATGCCAGGGCATCAGTGTCACCCTCTGGGCAGTGCCACCATGCCAGGGGCATCGGTGTCACCCTCTGGGCAGTGCCACCATGCCAGGGACATCGGTGTCACCCTCTGGGCAATGTCACCATGCCAGGGCATCAGTGTCACCCTCTGGGCAGTGCCACCACACATCGGTGTCACCCTCTGGGCAATGCCACCATGCCAGGGACATCGGTGTCACCCTCTGGGCAGTGCCACCATGCCAGGGACATCGGTGTCACCCTCTGGGCAGTGCCACCACCCCAGGGACATCGGTGTCACCCTCTGGGCAATGCCACCATGCCAAGGACATCAGTGTCACCCTCTGGGCAATGCCACCATGCCAGGGGCATCGGTGTCACCCTCTGGGCAATGTCACCATGCCAGGGACATCGGTGTCACCCTCTGGGCAGTGCCACCACACCAGGGCATCGGTGTCACCCTCTGGGCAGTGCCACCATGCCAGTGGCATCAGTGTCACCCTCTGGGCACTGCCACCATGCCAGGGACATCGGTGTCACCGTCAGAGCCGCACCTGCTGCTCTGAAAGGTGCCCGACGCCTTCCTGACACCGTGGGAAGGGACGAGTCAGAAACTGCCGCAAGCCCAGATCCACCTCCCTTTCTCTGGGAACTTTCTGAGGAGTAATAAATTCACTCAGGCTCTGCGCTGAATGCAGAATTGATCAGACTGCGGAGCCTGGGGATCGATTGGGCGCTGTGAGTGCTGGAGGCGTCTGCGCCATGCCCAGGGTGTGCCCTGCGCATCCTTCTCTCCTCTCGCCATTCCCTCCTCCTGCCCCTGCCCCTGGCTGCCCCTGGAAATGGATTTTTTTAGGAAATCCGAAGGTTAGGCCGCTCGGAGCCATCTGTGCTGTCAGGGCTCCTGTTGGAGGGCCTGGGGTGGTTATTTGGGGTTTCTCCTTAGGAAAATGAAGGCAGAAATGGCACTGAGGATGTTCCCTTTGTTTTCCCTACAAAACCCCTCAGGTTCCCTTCCCCTGACGGGGAAATCGGAGCTGCACGTGTGCCGCACACGTTTTGCAGCCACCCCAGAGCCACATCCTGCCGAGGTGCTGAATCATTCCCCAAAAACGAAATAACCCCTCAGGCACCTGCAGCATCCCCCATCGCACCCACCCGGGGAGAATTGCAGCTCCCGAGCCAGGGACGCAGCCAGAGGTGTCCTTTAAAGCCACGCCATGCAGGGAGAGGAGAGCAACAGATGCTGAGTCATGAGGCAGCGCTTCTGCACTCACCCAAAAACGCTGGAATTGGGTTGGCTTTGCTCGGCTCGGGAAGCAGGAGAGGAGAGGAGGGTGTGGTAATAAAAATAAGGGGCAGAGTTAAGGTGCTTTTGGTAACCTCTGTGTGTTTTTCAGCGCTGCTGTGTCTGTGAGTGTGTATATATATGTGTATATTTATTTTTTGTTGTTTCTCTGTGGGTTTTTTTTTCATTTTAATCTGTCTGAGTTACCGCTTTTTGTTTTGTTTTTCCCCTCCTTTTCTGTTTTGCTGCAGTCTGCAGGCAGCTCCTCAGCCATGGCAGAATCATGCCATGCTCTGAAGTTAAAAACAAAAAGAGATTACATTGTCCTCCTTCTTTATTTCACCGATGCTCACAATACCTTGAAGAAATGAGAATTTTTTCGGGAGGGATTCAACTCCCAGCCTGCAAAGTTGGGCTTTCCAAGCTGCATCTTCCTTTTCTCATTTCATCCCAACCTCGCCTCTGTTTTGGGATCATGTCAGCAATAACAAAGCCCCGCAAACCTCTCTCCTCTCCCCGAAGAACCAACCAACCCCAACTAATACTTTAATGACTCCTTCTCCTACCGAGGAAACAAATTCAGGAGCGCACACACAAACACACACGCATGAACAAAAAAAAAAAAATCTATTTTTTTTAAAAAAAAAAGGAGCTAGAGGCTGAGGAGGACCTCGTCTGGTCAATGAAAGAAAGAGACGGATGTCTGGTGCCATGGCAATGGAGCAGGGATTACTTTGCACTGGAAAATAGGTTCTTTTTTTTTTTTCTCTTTTTTTTTCTATTCCAGTTTTTTTTTTTTTTTTTTCTTCTCAGGCAGCTAAGAGTTGTCAGTGAGTCTGAGAGGCCCATTTAGAGGAAAACGAGCCTCTGAGGAGAATTGAATGCTTGCTTTCAGCGGCTGCTGCTTGAACAGTCTGCTTTGCTTTTCGGGCAAGGCAGGATGCAAACACCCAGATTTGTTTGGAGCACTTTCCCAATCCCTGTGTGTGTGCATATGTGTGTGTGTATCCATAAAAACCTCAGGAGCTGGGTGCAGGCCGCGAGGAAAATACATTCATAACAAAGCCACGTTTAATTGGAAAATCTATTTACGCTGGGCTGAGATATTGTGGATGATTCCATGAGAATTTATCACTTTATTGTCTGATTCGGGGCGTGTTTAGCATTTTCTTGCCATTAGGCTGGATTTTGACCAAGATGAATTCATTCCATTGAATGCAAGACAAGACATTTTGTGACAAAAGGTATTTTTTTTGGTGGAAAAAGCTGATTTGTGCAGATTCTTCCCTGAGAGTGATTTCCTTCTGTGCTGCTTCCTCCCTACCCCCAACTCTGAATGTTTCGGGGTTTGTTTGGGTTTGGTTTTCTGGGGCTTTTTTTTTTGTTTGTTTTTTTAACAAGTTACTAAGTTTCAAATTGAAGGAAATGTTTTGGTCAACACTAAGTTTCAAATTGAAGAAAATATTTTGGCCAGCGCTACCTTGTTTGGAAAATCCATCTTATTTAACAAAGAAATTGGCCAATGGAAACAAACCAAAGGGATGCTATTTTTAAGTGATTTTTTTTTTTTCTGCCTTTTTGAATTTCTGAACTTTTAAAGTATTTTTTGGCTGGGGTTTTTAATTTTTTTTTTTTTTTTTTTACCTCTTGGGGTGAAGGAAAGGCTTCTTGCCTGTGTGCCAGCCAAGAGATGAAGGTGTTCTCTGCTCTGTGAATCATCCACCCACCAGCTCCAGACATGCAGATCCCAAATAGATTATTTAAAGCAGGTAAAATGGAATAAAAGACCTTTCTGTGACATTGCTATGAGTCCCAGGTGACACCTGGGGTGGCTCTTGGTGAATTCCCCTCAATTTCCCACCCCAATTGTTCCTTCCCATCGCACGTGGGGTAGAAGCCAGGAGTTGTTTCCACTGCAAAATGTGATTTTTTTAGTGCTTCGAGCTTTCCCTCATGGATTTTGGGGGAATTGGGTTGATTTCTCTCATTTTAAGGCCTGGCCTGGGCATTAATTTTGCACTCTGGGTCATTTAAACACCGATTTCACTGACATCAGTGATCACACAAATTGCAGAATATTTACTTTCTGCTGCTGTTCTGAGGTGAGGTCGCTTTTTACCACGGTAAAACTGCCTCAATAAATGAGCCAAAATACGTTTTTAAGATATGTTAATCTTCCATGTCTTTTGCGTGGCAGGGCCACATGAAAGCCTCGAAATCTGTCTGTAATATTTCTTGCTCTCTGTCCTTTCTGAGCTCTGGTGTTGGAAATGGAATGTGGCTCCTTTCTCCTGTCTGCGATGAAAAATAGCTCCTCTCTTTGATCTTCCCCGCATTTGCTAAAAAGTAACCGAAAATAATCCCTTTTTTTGTTGTTGTTGTTTCTGTACGTTGGGGGGTAGGTGGTGAAATGTGCCAGGATTAAAAAAAAATATATAAAAAAATGTGACCCTCCTTTTCAGCGATTACGAACTGTGAAACAGAAAATCTCTGTCCAGGTAAAAAATTTGAGTTGTCATAGCAACAGCAGGATGGCTATTTATTTTTGGATTTCCATTTTCACTGATTTATTTAACACATTGACAATCCATTTATAATGAAGAGGAATTCAAGAGGGTTTTTGTTTCTGCCTGGGTTTATACTGAGCCAAGGTTGGGTTACTTTTCACCAGAGAAAATAAGCAAAGATAAAAGAGGTAAATAGAAAGGAAACCTTGTGGCTTTCGGGGGCTTTTCTTGTAGGCAAATACGGCTGCAGGGGAGAGTGAAACCATGGCTGACTTATTTATTTTGTCTTTTAGAGGAACCTTAGAGCTGTAAAACAGAACAAAGCTGGGAGTGCAGGGCAGCTGCGAGGCACAGGATGCTCACCTCCACCTGCCCTCAATTCCTGCCAGGGAGAGCTCAGCAGAGCCTTTGGGAGCTCCAGCTCCCTGCAGGGCTGGGATGAAATCCCCAGGGCCAGGGTAAAATCCCCAGGGCCAGGAGAAAATCCCAATTTCTCCTTTTGGTGGTGACCTCTGTGTGCTCAGGCTCACCTCCACCTGCCCTCAATTCCTGCCAGGGAGAGCTCAGCAGAGCCTTTGGGAGCTCCAGCTCCCTGCAGGGCCAGGAGAAAATCACCAGGGCCAGGATAAAATCCCAAGGTCAGGATAAAATCCCCAGGGCCAGGATAAAATCCCAAGGTCAGGATAAAATCCCCAGGGCCAGGATAGAATCCCCAGGGCCAGGGTAAAGTCCCCAGGGCCAGGGTAAAATCCCACGGTCAGGATAAAATCTCAAGGCCAGCGATAAAATCCCAATTTCTCCTTTTGGTGGTGACCTCTGTGTGCTCAGGCTCAGCTCTGCCTGCTCTCTGCTCTGCTCCAGAGCTTGGGAAAGCCCAGCCTGGAGTTTGGGGAGCCTGAACACACCTTGGGGTTGGCTCCCAGGATGATCCAGCTGGCCTGGCCTGATTTCGGGGTGTTTCTGCCCAAAACAGCTCTCAGGAGGGTAGGGTTTGCCCCCCGGGCTGGGGGTGGGTCTGAAGTGAGGGTCGGAGCCATCCCTGGGCACAGCCAGCTCCGGATCTGGGCAGAGGTACCCACAGAGTTTGAGGAGCCTGGGGGTTCTCCTGCCTCCCAGCACCGAGTCAGAGCCCCTGGACAGCAGAAAACACCCAGAAATTCCTGGAATTTAGCAATTCTTGTGTGTCTTCCTCCCTGGAGGTTCCATTTCGGCACATCCCTTTGCCATCTCATTTACCTGCCGCAATTCGGCCAAAGCTTCGGCGTTCGGTGGCTCCAAAACCTCGGGAGATTGGGAAGTTCGGGGCAGGTTTTGCAGAAGGGAGAGGTGAAATCCAAGTGGAATAAGCCAGTGAGAGCAAACCCAGCAGATTCCTGCTGCAGAACCTCTCTGGGAGTGTGGAGAGGAAGCAAATCCCTGCCTGGGTTTTCTCCCAGCCTGGGTTTGTCTCCCTGCAATTGCTCTGCAGATTGCCTCCTCTCCGGGATTTGTTTCCTGGGATGGATTTGGGTGACTGAGATGGATGGCTGTGATAGAACTCAGGGAAAATTGTGAGCCTGGCAGGTACTGGGAGAGATCTCCAGTCATTTTCTGCCGTTTTTGCTGCTTGTGGCATGAGTCTGGGCTGGTTTTCAGGACAGGAGGGCAGCACCTGACCAAAGCGTTGCACTTTTTGAGGCCAAACCTGTTAATTCGGGCTTGGGTTTGAACCAGGCACTCCAGGAAAAGGTGAGATTAGGGAAAAAAGTAAAAAATTGAGTGTTATTTCTGGTTGGGATCTCGAGCCTGGAGGGAGGAGAGTGTCCATCAGCGCTTCCCCCGTTTCTCCTGGTGGAGCATCCTGCTTGCAAATTGTCTTTTGGGGGCTGGGAATTGGGGGGGGGGGAAGGGTGGGAAAACCCAAGGAATCAACTTCCAGACATAAATACAATATGGACAAGTCATAAACATTATTAAAGCAAGTCTATCCCTGCAGGGCAGGTTTTTGCTCATAATGCTTTCCTGATTGCGCTTCCGCAGCGCCGGGGAAGTGAATAGGGGGCTGATTATCCATGGCCCATGATCTACAGCAGCGTAAAACTGCTCCCTTTGTGTGCCAGGGGGGAACTTTGCATATTTACTGCCAGGGAACAGCCGTCCTGCCCCTCATTCCACCCTCAGATGCGCAGGGCCCGATCCCCAGCGCGGCGCTGTCAATGGGGGGCTTTGTCTGGGGCGCTGCTCCTGTCCCCCCATTACCATTGCAAAACCTGCCCTGTTTGTCATCTTAAATATACACGGCAAAAAATGGGAGCCCAGCCCGGGCTGAGCCACCCAGCTCCTGGGGAAAAGGGGATAGGAGCTGTTTCTGTAAAGGCAGAATGTAGGGGAAAATAGTAATAATATTATTATTAATAATAATAATAGTAGTAGTAGATTCTGTGACATATTATCAGAATTGCCACTAATTTCTTTAAGAAAAAGAAACGTGAGAGAAACCCAAGTCCTTTTACAAAATGCTCTCCTGGAGCCACTGGTCTGGCTCGTCTCAGCTATTAGAGAATATCCTCAGTTGGAAAGGGTCCCCAGGGATCAAAGTAGCGCTGGTTTTGGTCAATATTCCATGTACAGCGTGGAAGAATCCAAATCAGATCTGTGGTCTTTAGTCAGAAAAAACTTGACTTTATACAAAGATTGGTGCTGGCAAAAATATCCTATAAAGGTCCCCTTGTGCTGATCCAGTCAGAGCAGCAGAGAGTTTTTAAACAGATGCTCAAGGTGCAGTCGTTTCATTATTCAATTATGACAGAATTTTCCCCAACAACTTAATGAACATTCATTTGTGATGTATTAAACCATTTTTTTTCTGTTGAACATAAAGATCAGTGCTAGGAGCTATACATTCTGAGAGATAATTGCACCATGTAATTCTGGTGCTTCAACAATTTATACTGAAATATTGATGGATATGTTCCAACATTCTTCTTTTTTTTTTTTAATTCTTTCTGCAAGCATATTTCATAATCTTTTAAATATCTCTCCCCTGAAAACTTTAATGTAAAGTACAAATCCTCTTATGTAAGAGAAGTTTAATGCATCTGGATACTGCTAACCAAACAAAAGCATTCCAGAGCCATTTCTATTCTCAGAAATAAAAGAAATTGGTAACAGAAGGTATTGTAAATATGAATTTATGAGGAATATGCAATAGCAGAAGGGCATGACTAAGGAAAAGTTCAGGGCTCCCCTTTAATACCAGAAATACAAAATATCTTTTCTGATTTTTCATTAGCATAACTAAGAACCAAAACCCTTCCATTTTCAAATAGGAACTTATGCTAAGTGACATTTTGCATAATCTCCTTAGGAGAAGCCCTCTGGAGTTTTGTTGTGTGTGGTTCCAGCACTGACCCAAGACTTGAATCAAGGAATTGAGATGCAGTGAGGCTGTGCAGAGCGCTGAGGAACATCTCAGAGAAGGAGCCTTGCTCAGAAATGGGGCTTGGAACAGTTCATCCAAGGGGTCTGTGTGTTCACCGTGAAAATCAAACTCCAGTCAAACAAATAAGAGTCATTAATAGGTAGCCAGGATGAAGCATTTTGTTGGGAATTTATACAAATTTTGCAGGAAATTCTTGGGTTTGCTCTGGGAGGGAAGCGTTGGAAGATCCCTGAGAGCTGAGAGTTTTGCTTTCCACTCTGGGGTCCATTAATGGCACTGAGAAGGTGAGGGGTTTATCTTAACCTGCCCTTGGTTCCTGCTGTGGGAACAGGACAGAAACCAGAGACAAACACCTGTGAGATCCAGAAATGTTCCTGGGAGGTGTCCCAGGTGTGAGCTCTGCAGTTTCTGTGCCTGGTGCCCTGGGTGAGTTTGAGCTCAGGATGTTTCTCTGCTCACCTGCAGAATTCCCTTGCCTGCCTTGGTCTCTCTTTCGCTGCATCTTTCCTTTTATTTTTCCCTTTTCTCTGCCCCATCTGTGCAGTGCCCAAGGCCAGGCTGGGTGGAGCTCTGAGCACCCAGGGCTGCTCTGTGGGAGGTGTCCCTGCTCAGGGAGTGCGACAAGGTCACCTTCAAGGTCCCTTCCAGCCCCGGCCATTCTGTGCTTCCTGCTGAAGCCTTCAGCACGATTGTCCAGGTGATATTCGGAACCCTCCTAGCTGTCCCCAGCCGAGTCCTGGGGACTCCTGTGGCTGACAACGAGCCACGGGGCAGCCTGGCCTCCCTCCAGCTCATCCCAGAGCCCAGCTGGGTGGTTCTCTCTGTGGGAATGGTGCTGAAATTCCCTCCCCAAGCTGCCCTGAGCCCCTCGTTCCGTGCCACACAGGTGGGAATCAGATCCTAATGGGTGTCCCAATCCTGGCATCCCAATCCCTGTGTCCCAATCCCAGCATCCCAATCCTGGCATCCCAATCCCTGTGTCCCAATCCCAGCATCCCAATCCTGGTGTCCCGATCCCAGTGTCCCAATCCTTCTATCCCAATCCTGGTATCCCAATCCCAGCGTCCCACTCCCAGTGTTTCAATCCTGGCATCCCAATCTCGGTGTCCCTCTCCCAGTGTCCCAAATTCGGTGTCCCCATCCTGGTGTCCCAGTCCCAGTCTCCCAATCCCAACGTCCCAATCTCAGTGTCCCCATCCCGGTGTCCCAATCCCAGCATCCCCATCCCGATGTCCCAATCCCATTGTCCCAATCCCAGTGTCCCCATCCCAGCATCCCAATGTCAGTGTCCCCATCCCAGTTTCCCAATCCCAGCATCCCAATCCCGGTGTCCCTATCCCGGTGTCCCGATCCCAGCTTCCCACTCCCGGTCTCCCCATCCTGGTGTCCCCATCCTGGTGTCCCCATCCCGGCAACCCCATCCTGGTGTCGCCATCCTGATGTCCCCATCCTGGTGTCCCCATCCCGGCGTCCCCATCCTGGTGTCCCCATCCTGGTGTCCCCATCCTCATGTCCCCATCCTGGTGTCCCCATCCTGGTGTCCCCATCCTGGTGTCCCCATCCCATTCTCCACTGCAGCCTTGCCCTGCCAGCAGAGATGTTGCACAAGCAGTGCCCACCCAGGGCTATCCTCCTCGGGCTGGTGCCATCCTTTCTGGGCAGGACTACAGATCCTGTCCTGAACCATGCCAGACACGCTGCTTGTGCCTCATTTCTGCTGCTGAGCCCGGCTGAACAAAAAAAGGAGCTCTCCCTGTATATTTATATCCATCCCAGGGGTGTTGGTGGATAATCTGACACCTCGGGATGGTCCTGGGGGATGCCAACGAGGCACCCATTTTGGCAGCCAGGAAGGGGTGGCACACCCCGTGCCCGCCTTCCTCCCGCGAATCTTCGCCTTCCTTTTTGGCACATCCCCGCAAAGAGGAGCAAGATGCAAAACCCTGCCAAGGCTTCGTGTGGAAGAGATGACATTTATATTGTTATGCAGTTCGCTGATCTAAACATACATTGCCTTGCCTCGCTAGCCCAGGGCGAGTGCTAATCAGCTCGTTTGGTGGGCACCCTGCCATGTGAGAGGGGGGACACAAATAGAGAGTTTGTGCATCATCCCCAGCCTTGCAGGAGCACGGTTCCCAGCTGAGAGCATGGGAATGTGTCTGTCTCCCGAGCGGGTGAATGTTGGCGTGGGGAAGAGAAGTGACGGCGCTCAGTGTGATGTGTTTGGGATGAATCGAGGTGGGAGCTTGGAGCTGCTCTGAGCTGGGTTTCATATTTAGGTCGCTGGTGGGAATGGTGAGAGCTCTGGGGGTCACAGATTCGATCAGCTGGGCTGAGGCTCTGTGGGAATGCTCTCCATGAGGAGCTTTCCTTCTCCTCTCACCCTCTGGGGCACTACCTGTTTGCTCTCACAGGTAGCAGGGAAATGAGTAATTGAGGTTCCTGGATTTTCTTCTGGGCAATTTGCCCTCTCAGCATCACCTCCTGTGTGCACCAAGAGTTTTATTTCATTGGTATTTCAGGATTACTTTAATCAAGGTTTGGGATAGTTCACTGGACTGGATTGCTGCGATGGATGGATGGATGGATGGATCCAGCTCTTGGACAAAGGAAAATAAGGAGAGGGGGCTGTGTTTTGTGGCTCAGGAGCAGAGTGGTTTTTGCCTTTTCCTTTTCATATATATTTTTATTTTTCATATATATATTTTTGCCTTTTCCATTTATATATTTTCTGTACCCTTTTATATATTTTCTGTACCCTTTGTACACTCTTTGTATCCTTAGCCTCCATGTTTGTAATTTTTGCAGTCTGATATTCCAGCTTAGCTTTAGGGTTCTGCAAGGCAGAAAGACCAAACAGTAAGAAGCAAAAAACCCCCTATACTATCTCAAAACTCTAAGTTTTAACCTTGGCTGAAACCTCCTCCCTGGAACATTTTTTGCAAACTGGGCCCTAGCCTCATTTGAGGAGAAGTTTTCTTTAAAATTGGAAAACATACTTCATTTATTAGGTTTCTTATTGGGGAATTGCAAACAAATATGCTCATTTGCAAAATCCATCAAATTGTATACGTGTTGTATGGTGTGTGTGCATCTCAGCGTGTCCCACCTTTGAAAAACTGTGCACCTAAACCCTATTAAAACCCCAAAGTGAAACCCTTTTATCCTTTTCACTATTTCCACCTTGCAATTCTAAGGCCAGCCAAAGGGCAGCAGTGGTGACTGTCCCCTCCGAGTGCCCCGAGTGAATGAATTCCTTCACTACAGAAAACCCTTCTGTCCCTCCGAGGGGAATTCTGCTTGGATTTAGGGGCAGGAGGAACCCCAGACCTTTAGGGGCAGCGGTGCAGCTCAGCGAGGCTGTGCCATCTCTGATCCCGAGGGTCTGCAGAGCTCGTGTGGACCCCGAGAGATTCCATTTTTAGATTAGCCACGGTTTGAGTGATGGTTCCAGTCATCTTTTCCACCCTCTGCATGGTTTTTCCACGAAGCTCTGTGACTCTCCTGAGTTTTTTCTGCATTTTTAGACGGATGAGGAGTGGCCTCTCCATCCTCACCCTCGCTTCCAGCAGCACCTGAAGTTCCCTCGGTGCCATTTCTTGCCTTTTTTTGGCTCTTGGATGCACATCCCTTCCCTCTTTCTGTGCACCCCTTCCCCATTTGCTCGTTCATCCCTCAGATTGGATTTTTACGGCCGTGTTTTAGGGAAAAAAGGGGCCATAAAAATCCAATTTATTTACAGAATAGAAATAGAAATATTTAGAAATAGAAAAAAAATTAGAAATAGAAAATAATTCCCTTTCAAAACCCCCAAAGATGGGCTGGAAGTGGACAGTTGCATGAAATAAGGAGGGACTTTGGGTGTAGAAATAAAACTCGAGTTCTCTCTGGCAATCTGGCCTTTATCCCAAGCTTTTTTTAAAGGATAATCATCATTCCAAGAGAGGTTTTCATGGCCTGTAGCATACACTTTATATTTCACTGTGTAATGGAACCTTCCCTACACTCAAGGAAAACAATTTACAGAGCTAATTGCTGAACTCTGCAGATATAATCCTTGAAATGGGTTCTGTTAGATAAGAGTTTATGTTAAAAAAAGGAGAAATGTTCTAGAGGAAAATTATTGTTTAGGGAACATTGATTTGCATGAATTAATGTTTTCACTTCAGCTGAGAGTTAAAAATGGATACTTAAGCTAAGCCCCATTTTAGTGTAACATAAATGCTTCATTAGTTATGATGTGAGCTGAAATCCATTGTTTGTTTGCTTTTTTGTTTTTTATGCCCTCAAACTTCAGCTGGCGCCGGATCAAACTATCCCAGAGATTTCGTTTTTTTTAATTAAACAAAAAAAAAAAAAAAAAAAAAAAAAAAAAAAAAAAAAAAGAAAAAAAAAAATTTTAAAAAAGAAAAAAAAAGAAAAAAAAATTAAAAAAAAAAGCCCTGCACGGACTCCGAGTTCTCATTGTTACTCACTGATTCCGTTTAGACAATGCTCTCCACCCTCCTGTCTCAGCCTACTTATCAGGGCAATTAGGGGTGGTGTTAATGATCTCACCTGACACGGTTGTGGCAGGCAGGAGCTGATGAATATTTGCACAGTACAATATTTGTACAGAGGTGCTGCAGGAGCAGCCATCTGTCACAGCTCTCACATCTGAAGGCTGCAAGGAGCATTTGGGGCTGGGGGAACTGGGGCAGAACTCGGTTTGGTCGCTGGTTTTAGGGTTTGGGTTTTAATTCAGAATTTAAATTTATTTAATTCAGTCTGAACCTGCCGCCAGTGCTTTCTGGTCGCTATAATGTGAGTTATGGCACAAAGTGAGAGGTTCAGCTCTGTTTAGGAGGTGTTAATAACGACCCAGACACAATATTTAATTGAATTTAAATCCATTTTCTGCCATGTAGCTGAGTGTTGGTGGTGGTTTGAGGGAAAAGGAGTAAATCCCAGTGTTTTAAAGCCATCCCAATGTGGATTTGTTTTCCGCAGTTTTCTTTAATTCTCCTGTCATTTCCGTGTTGTGCTTACCTTGATGATATTCAGAGGGAGCTTTCAGAATCATGGATATCCAAAGAGGAAGAAACTAAGGAAAATATTCCCACTGAGGCCACTCCCAGCACGTGAACAGAGCTGGGCTCTCCAGCAATCAGCAGCTGAGGAAAATCTGGAGATCCTCTCTAATTCCACCACGAATTTCCTTCTTTTCCAGGGTCTGCTGAAGTCCCTTTTGGGAAGCACAGGGAAAAGCTGCATCCCAAATCCGGCTGCTCCTTCCCTCTGCCCGAGGAGGAGCTGTTCAGAGGTGAGATGCTCCATCCAATCACCTGGAGGGATCAGCTTTTTGTTGGGAATGGAACTGATAATTAAGAGCTCGGGAGCTTTTTAACTCTCTGATTTATTTGTACGATATTTGCACTGTGATGTACCACACGGATCTGGTTACACCAACCAATTTTGCACTTGAAATCGCGGAATTGGATAATCTTTAAGGACCCTCCCAACCCAAATCATCCCGCGATTCCATGAAATTCCTGGCTGCAAAAACCCATCTTAAGTGACAAACAGACTCGAGTCTCGCTGAGATCATTAAAAACTCCATTTTACCTGCTCAGAAACCTGGATTTATTTCTGAAGTCCCCAATGAAGGATGGGAATTCCGTGCCAGGCAGATGCTGTCATTTTCTCCCAGCCCTTCCAGCAAAAACCCATGTGCATTTTGGTGCCTTGGGCTCCGAGGATGAGTTGGAGCATCTCTCCCTCCTGGGACCTGCAGGCAGATGAGTTTAATCCCAAAGTTCCAACACAGGAAGAACCCCCTGAAAACAGCAGGAATTCAGGATTTGGGCAGTAAACACAGCTTAGGACACTGTGGGTATTTTCTTTAATCCCCTCTGGGTCTATTTTGAATTTGCTGTGTTCCTGCTTGCTAAACCACTCTCCTTTTCCGCCCTGTTTCGCCGTGGCAGGATGGGCAGGGATGTTTTGGAAGGTGCCACGAATTCCTGCAGGGTTTTTGAGCTCAGCACTGCCACCCCAACCCTGAACCTCTCAGGATTCCCCACAGAGGTTCCCCATCCTCCCACCAGGCAGGGCATGCCCCAGGTGACAGGACTGAGGTTCCTGAGGGTTGGAGAGGATGAGGGAGTTGGGATTTTGGGGCTCCTGCTCCTTTTCCTCAGCAGCAGGGCTTCAGGGAGCCAAAATATTGCCAAAATATTGCCAAAAAATCAGGAGTACAAGTCCATCCTTGGGTTGGATGGAGCTCTGAACACCCTGGGGCAGTGGAAGGTGTCCCTGCCCATGGAGCTGGATGAGCTTTAAGCTCCTTTCCAACTCATTCTGGGATTCTATCAGGCTTGATTTATTATTTTTGCCATTATTTCTTGTTTCGTCTCAGCGTAATGAAATATTCCAGGGGTCTTGTTTCTCCTCTGCCCCATGTTTGGGTGTGGTTTAGCAGGAATTCCCGGAGGGAGAATCCCCAAACCTGTCACAGAGTGAAGCCTCTTTCATGGAGGAATAAACAACTCTCACTTCTACTTTTGGGGATTTTTTTTTTTTTTTTCTTTTCCCTTGAGCCGAAATTTGGGAAAGTCACTTCCTGTCCCCCAGTGAGGCTTGGAATAAGCAAGAAAAAAACCCCAGCAAAAAACCCCTCTGGTGTCTGCTCGTTCCTTAGGTGCACCACAGCGCCCACAGCTCCTCTCGCCACTCCCAAAGAGAGTTTGTGTGAGTCCTAAAATAATTCCATGCCTCTGGCCCACAAATATTCCCATTTGGTCAGCCTTATATAGAGTAATTACTGTTTGACATGGCACCGCAGCTGGGGCTGGGCTTATTTTGGGTCGGGAGATATAAAAAGCTGTTTGTGGAAAAAAAAATATAAATAAATAAGATGCCTGAGTTTGTTGATTTGTCATCCTAAACAAGTGAGTGCAGGGACTTGTTAATTTGCTTATTCTTTTTTATTTATTTTGCTTTAAGAGCCGTTTGTGAGAGCATTGGTTTGGTATCAAAGGCATCCAGCCTGGCTGTTTTAGATTTGTCTCCAATTAACCAAAATTCAGATTATTCTGGGGTGCTGGGGTGATATTGGGACAGTTCTGGTACCAAAGGCATCCAGCCTGGCTAATTTAGATTTGTCTCCCATTAGCAAAATTCAAATTATTCCAGGGTGCTGGGGTGATATTGGACAGTTCTGTGGGGTGGCACAAACCCAGGAAAAGGGGTCAGAGCTCAGCCAAGGGAAGTTCATTTTCCTGAGCAGATTTGATTTCCAATTGCCAAAATTATAATTATTCCAGGCTGCTGGAATATTGGGATATATTGGGACATATTGGAAAATATTGGGACAGTTTTGTGGGGTGGCACAAACCCCGGAAAAGAGGTCAAATCTCAACCATGGGAAGTTCATTTTCCTGAGCAGATTTGCTTTCCAATTACCAAAATTCGAATTATTCCAGGGTGCTGAAATATTGGGACATATTGGGAAATATTGGGACATATTGGGAAAATATTGGGACAGTTTTGTGGGGTGGCACAAACCCAGGAAAAGGGGTCAAAGCTCAGCCATGGGAAGTTCATTTTCCCAAGCAGATTTGGTCTCCAATTACCAAAATACAAATTACTCCAGGGTGCTGGGGTGATACTGGGACAGTTTTGTGGGGTGGCATAAACACAGGAAAAGAGGTCAAATCTCAGCCATGGGAAGTTCATTTTCCCGAGCAGGTGATGGGTGGGAAGAAACACCTTGAGGGAAAGGTCTGTCTTCCAAATCCTTGGATTTCTGAGCAGGCAGCTCATTCCCACAGTTCTGCGTGGTGTCAGCAGCATTTTTTCAAGTCCAACATCAAAGTCCCTTCTAATTTTAATACCTTTGATATGGCCATGGATATTTATACCCATGGATTTTATATTTTGCACATATATGGTTATATAGGAGAAAGGGAAAACAGGACCGTGTACAAACATGTGTCACTCCTCAGCTGCCCCCAAAATGCAGGTGCCTGTGTGGGAAACGATTTTTGAGGCTGTTTATGGGGCCAGAGCTCAGGAAGTTGGGATATTCTATCCTCTTTTAGAGTTTCCCGTGCCGGGCTGATCGTTTCACCTCCAAAATTCGCATCCCACTCCATTTCATGGAAGATCCCCACGTTTTTAGTCATCCTAGGAGGGAATGTTGTGCGCTGGGGTGGAGCGAGTGGCTCTGGATCAGGAATCAGGGCTTTGGTTGCCTTTTTTCTGCTGTTATGGGACAATCCTTAGCACTCTGGACCTGTAGCATTGAGTTACCTTGGCCAGAACTATTTCAGGAGGGAACTGAAGTTCGGAGAGCTTTTGGCACCGGAGCAGTTATGAGAACTATTCCTGTGGTTTGGCTTTACGAAGGATCGCAGCTTCCTGAGGAATTGTCTCCACGGAATTTTTGGGTTTGCTGGGAAGCAAACCAGGAGCAGATAGGGAGGGATCAGATCCCTTCAGGGGCACTTGCACAACGTGCTGAGCACAGCCCTGCGTTGCTTTTCCCTGGAAAAGATTCCGAAATGCACACGGAAAGCAATTCCTTATAACGAAAAAGCTGATTTTTCAATGGCTTTTGAAGCAAGGCAGGTCTGAAAGGGAATACATTGGGAATTTTGTCTTTTAAACTGGGAATCTGTGAGCAGAATGGAGTTTGGGAATGGCTCTCAGGTTTCCTGCTCCTTTCTCCATCAGTGTGCCAGCTGGTAGGGAATGGAGCCCTGGAGCCCTGGGCCAGGGCAGATCCATCCTGAGAAGGCAAACACAGCTATGGACACAATTTCCCCTCTGCTGGGGTTGGGGTTTCCTGTCAGAAAAACCTTCCCATTCCTATGGAATGAATATTGTCAATATTCATCCTATTATTCCTTATATTCATATTTATCTTCTTGCTGTTTCTGCAGGTGTTCCACCGCAGCTCTGGCTCCTGTTGGATATTTCCGTGTTCCTGGTAAGAATCTCATTATTTTTTCCAATTGCAGCAAATCTGACGTGTCCAGGTGAATTCTGGGGTCTAGGAGGTAACAGGAAGGAGAAAAGTTTGAGGCCAGGCTGCCAGGGATGGAATCTTTTCCATTCTATAATTACCCAGTGAGAGCTTTCATTTTATTTAAAAGGCTTTTATTGATCAAAAAAGCTTCACTTAGAGGCTCTCTCTTCTTGAGTAGCTACAACAGGTTTAACTCATGGCAGAAGTTCTTATTTGAGTTCATTTTTACTGTCTCGGATTTTGCTTAATTTGGTGTTTCTCTTAAAGGCAACAGGGAAAGACTCAGGTGGTGCAGAGACAGAAAAATAAGTGTCCAGAAAAGCAAGTGTCCAGAAAAAATAAGGGTCCAGAAAAATGAGGGCCCAGGGGAAAAAAAAAAAAAGGGTCCAGAAAAATTAAGTGTCCAGAAAAGTAAGTGTCCAGAAAAGTAAGTGTCCAGAAAATTAAGTGTCCAGAAAATTAAGTGTCCAGAAAAAACAAAGGGTCCAGAAAAGGGGGGGGGGGGGGGGGGGGAGGGTCCAGAAAAATTAAGCATCCAGAAAATTAAGTGTCCAGAAAAAATAAGGGTCCAGGAAAATGAGGGTCCAGGAAAAAAAAAATAAGGGTCCAGAAAAATTAAGCATCCTGAAAATAAGTGTCCAGAAAAATAAATGTGCAGAAAAATACATGTCCAGAAAAAGTAAGTGTCCAGAAAAAATAAGCCCTCCAGCCCGTGGATTGTCTTCCATGGAGCTCTGCACCAGTTTGAGCACACAACTGGGAGGAATCAAAACACAGACATCTCGATATTGCAGCAGCTCCAAAAGAGAGGAGATTTGTTTTGAAGTTGGGTTTAATGTATCTGTCTGAGGTCGGGGCCGTTTTTGGGAGCTCAGAACATTCTTGCTGTTCTGCCTCAGGATGAAACTCAGATCACAGGAACTGGAGAGAGATCCCAAAATATTTGAAGCTGTTTAAGTAACTGGGGCCGGATTCTGTTTTTTTTCCTTCCCCGCACAGGTGAGTCAGCAGCAGGACTAAGGCAGAACTGGAGTTTCTTTTTGTGTCCAGGACAGCACGAGGTCAATGAACTGAGCAGAGCATCCACTGTCCCCCAAACACCAGATCTTCCCAGCTTATTCAGGTCAGACACTTTTTTTAAAAACTGACCTGGTGTTTTGTGTCCAGCCACCCCCACCCCTGAAACAAATAAATAGATTTAGCAGTGGAAATTTCCGGAGGAAATTTTCCTGTCTTGATGAATAATTTGGGTTATTTTACAACAGTTTGGGTTAGAACTCTGCCTAAGTGTGTAATGTGAAGGACAGAGAGCAAGGGGAACGCCCAGGCTGGGAAGATCTGGTGTTTGGGGGACAGTGGATGGCTCTGCTCAGTTCATTGACCTCGTGCTGTCCTGGACACAAAAAGAAACTCCAGTTCTGCCTTAGTCCTGCTGCTGACTCACCTGTGCGGGGAAGGAAAACAGCCCCAGGGCTGCTGTTTGTTTTCCTGCTTTTTCCTGCTGTTCCCTGCTGTTCCCCTGGTATTTCCCTACGGTTTCCCTGATGTTTCCTGCTGTTTCCTGCTGTTTCCCTGCTTTTTCCCTGCTCTTTCCCTGGTGTCCAGTGTGCCTGGGGAGGGCTCATCCTCTGCTTCCCTGGGCAGCTCCAAGCGCCAGGCCTGGAGCCCTGGGCCAGTGTGGAGTCACTCTCCCTCTCTTGGTGCCCCAGGTCTCCATCTCTGCTGAGCGAGTTCCTTTTCCCGGTTTGTTCCAAAGCCAGGGGCAATATTTGGGTGTTGGGCATTTCATTGGTGCCCAGGGTGAGTCCCAGGCTGTTTTGCTGGCAGCTGGAATCCTGTTCAGCTCCTCTGTGCCTCCTCCCAAACCCTGACCTGCTCTGGGGTGGCACCTCTGCCCTGTCCCACTGCTGCTGCGTGTCCCTGCCAGGATTTCTCCATTGGAAGAGCCCCTGTTCCCAAATTCCTGCAGCCTGGCCATGCTCTGGGGTGGCACCTCTGACCTGTCCCACTGCTGCTGCGTGTCCCTGCCAGGATTTCTCCATTGGAAGAGCCCCTGCTCCTGAATTCCTCTAGCCTGGCCATGCTCTGGGGTGGCACCTCTGACCTGTCCCACTGTTGCTGTTTTCCCTGGCAGGATTTCTCCATGGGAGGAACCCCTGTTCCCGAATTCCTGCAGCCTGGCCATGCTCTGACTGTCCATGACTGCTCATTCCAGCAGCTCTGACTGTCCCCTGTTCAGCCAGGGGAGCTTTCCCTGGCTCAGTGCTGTGTTCCCACACTCTCTGCCTGCTCCAGAAGCCTTTCTGATGCCTCCAGACCGAGAAATTTCCTAAAACCTCTCCGGAGAGGGCATCGCTCACAGAGCTCTGCGTGCTGCGGTGCTTCAGCGAGCTGGGGACACCAGTTCAGCCAGGGGACACCAGTTCAGCCAGGCTGCTGGGAAGCAGCCTGCTGGAATCAGTGCCCAGGCAGGATGCTGACGGTCCTGGATGCGGCCCTGGGGTCCCAGCCCAGCATCCATCCCCAGCTCCGCTGCACGGCTCATTCCCAGCGCCGGCGATGCGGAGACACGGGCGGACAGGGCTGGAATGCAAATGCAGCCCTGCACAGCCCTGGTCCCCTCAGCAGCTATCGATTCCGTGTCTGGCTGCTCTCCCCTGGTAATAGGCCATGGGCAGGAGGCAGCAGGGTGAGGAGGAGGAGGAGGAGGAGGAGGAGGAGGAGGAAAACCTGTCACGATCGTTCGATGCGGCTGCCGAGCCAATGGGAGGGGAAAGCCTTGGATTGGGCTGGGAGAGAGCAGGGCTGGGGGGGCTCTTAGCAACAGCACAGAGCAGCTCTGCACCCTCCCAGGCTGGAAAGTTCCTGACGATGTCCCTTAATGTATTTGTCGCGCTCGTGCCAAGTCCGTACGTGATCTGGGTGACTTTGCCGCTCTGTCCCTCTCCCCTGTGGTCCTCTGGAGAGGGTGGAAGGGAATCTTTGCTTTATCTGTCCTGCTGAAGCCAACAAGTGAGCGCAAGGTAAAGAGATCAGCTGCTCGGTTTGGTGCTGTGCGAGCCCTGAGAACAAAAGGGAGTTTGATATTCTGTCTCTGTGGTCGGTGTCTTGCTCTGGACACCTTCCCAGGGCTGTGTGGTGTTCCAGCAGCCATTGCCTGTGCCACTGGACACCTGGACTGTGTTCCCATCTCTGCTAAGGGTAAATATATATTCACCTTCCTTATATGAAGCCAGGTGAATCCCTACCCTTCTAAACCCAGGGCTCTGTGATCTGGAAAAAAAACTTTCCCAGTTAAACCCTGCCTGGGACCTGTGGGCACAGCCCAAGACACGGCCCTGCCTCACCTCCCCTCCGCCTTGCAGCAGGAATTGCCATTTCTGCCTCTCCCCTGCTCAATCCATCACTGCTCTAACCAACCCCAAAACGAAAGCAGCAGCGAAATTTATCCAAACCTCGGGAACATTTCCCGCAGACGAGCGCTGGCGCTTCCAGCGCCGCGACCTTGGCCTTCCTCCCCTCACCTGCCTCTCCTCCTGCTCACTCACAGCATCCCCAATTCCTCCGGGATGCGCAGGCTGATGGCAGCCGTGGGTTTGTGCTGCCCAGACGTCGGGGACAATAATAGCAGCACCGTCGGGACCGAGATCTATCGGCCTGCCCGGGGTGGCCAATCATGTCTGGGTCAGGGAGCCTTTAACTGCAGTGTCAGGGAATTTAGTCAGCTGTCATCGCTTCTTAATTAAAAATAGCTGAGACTCACTTACATTCCTTCGCTCGGCGCTGGCTCATTTGTCATCTTGTCCTCTGCTGCGCAGCAAAGGCCCTGAGCACCTTGAGGAGAGGCAGAGGGGGAATTGCTGAGGCAGGTGAGGGGAGCAGGGAGCAGATCGCCCCTGCCTTGAGCAGGGTTCAGAGGGGATGAGGACACAGAATGAGATTTTATATTTATTTTATATTTATTTATTTTATATTTATTTATATATTTAAACCCATTTGATATTTATTTTTATATATAAACCCATTTAATTTTTATTTTTAAATATATACACAATATGTATCTATAAACCCATTTTATATTTATATATATACACCCATTTTATATTCATTTATATATAAAAACCCATTTGATATTTTTATATATAAACCCATTTTATAATTATTTCTATATATACACATTATATATATATTAAAAAATCCATTTGATATTTATTTATATATATACACATTTTATATTTATTTATCTAAACCCATTTAATATTTATTTTTATATATAAACCCATTTTATATTTATCTATCTATCTATCTATCTATCTACACATTTTATATTTATTTCTATATATAAACCCATTTTATATTTATTTCTATGTAAACTCCCACATGAATGTCAGGAATACATCGAACATTAACTGTCCTGGGGCTACAGGAAACTTTCCTTGCGGACAAACCAACTTCCATTTTTTCCATCTTGATTTTCCAGCCTCTTCCTCTGTCCCGATGCTCCCAAAGAATGCTTTTTTTTTCAGTCTGAGCCAGCCAGAGCTTTCCTATGTCCATAAGTGATTGGATTCTTAATTCCACACTAAATGGAATTCAGTGCAATCTGTGATTGCTATCACCTTCCAGCAGGTTTCACTAATTTATTTCGGATATTCCCGAGGGGACAGGGAGCTGGGAGGTTACCCAGAGGTTCGGGAGCTGCACAGGGAAAAAAAATAGCAGGCTGCAATTTCATTACTGACGGAAAAAGTATCCCACTCCCCCTGCCAAAATAAAAAAAGGATTTACTGTGATTCTCACTAATGCTCAGAGCCGAGGGACAGTTTTGGCACAGTGAGAATTTTTCTGGCTTCCTTTTTCCAAGTAAATCAGAGGTGGAAGGGCATTAGGCTGCCTGACTTCCCCAACTGGAATTTGCATCCGGATTAGCATATTTAATTGTCTGGGCTTGGCCTGATTTCCATGAATTTCACTCATCCATTTTCGAACCTGTTTATGTGTTTGGCCTCCCCAGCCTTGGGTGGTGCTGAATCTCAGCTTTGAAGCATTTCTTGGTTGGGAAAGTCCATCCAGGATGTCCTGCCCAGGGTGGCTCCTGCCAGGTGTGCCCAAACCAGAAAAATTCCCCTCGGGAACAGCTCCTGTGCTTCCCCTCCCAGGGACCAACTGGGACCAGTCTGAGCTCCCACTGCCACTGCTAAATGAGGATTTTTCTGGCCATGCTGTGATTTCCCTCAGGAATGTGTTCCTGAAGATCCAGAGACACTCGTGGATGTTCTAAAATCACTTTTATTTCCTGTAGAGGGGAATTTCACATGCAGCTTATGGGATACACCTGCTTTAACTTAATTTATTATCTTCAATCTGATTTTTTTTTTCTGAGTCCACTTCAAGAAGAGTTTCTAGGGAAGTGAACTGATTTATCTAGGGATTTTTAGTTATTCTGAGGTGGGCTGGAACAGAAAATCAGAAGCAACAGGTAAAAGCTCATCTGAAGCCCAAAGCTGAGGACAGAGCTCCATGTTAGTAGAGACATTTTCACTGCAGAATCTTTTTTATTTTTTTAAAACTAATTAAGCTCTGATGACTTCAGCTGTATTTTCAGCCTCTGATTAAGGGCATGATACTAATTAAACTCTTGAATTATTAAAAATGCAAATAGTCAGACCTGTGTGCAGCAGCAGACTTGCTTCTCCATTCTCCAGGACAGCAGCGGGAATATTTGACAGAGTCCCTCGTGGTCACAAGTTTTTCTTTTCCCTTTATTTTTTTTTTTTTTTTAAGGCTGAGCTCCACTGGAAGCAGAACTAAAAAATTCATCTGCTGGGGTGTAAATGTCTGCACTGCCTCGCAGCTACACGAGGAGGTTTGATTAAAACCCAGCAAGTTTGGGGAGGAACTCTGGGTTTTGTGCCATCCCCGCGGTGGCATTTTGGCTGGATGGGCTGCTGGCACTGAAATGCCACCCAGTCCTGGGAGATGTTTGCAGCAGCACAGCCCCTGGAGCTGCCTTGCAGCTCTGGTTTTGTTGGCAGAGCTCAACATGTGCAGTGATAAAGGTTCTTCACCCCCTGGCTGTCCCCTCGGCTCTGTCCCCAGCATCCCCTGGGACACAGAGCGATCTCAGAGAGGTGTTCCCACCCTAGGAGGGCTCACTGTGCTCTTTCCTTCAGCCCAGCTCTGGTTTTGTGTCCTTTCCTTCAGCCCAGCTCTGGTTTTGTGTCCTTTCCTTCAGCCCAGCTCTGTTTTGGGGTCACATTGTGCCCTTTCCTTCAGCCCAGGTATGTTTTTGAGTCTGACTATGCCCATTCCTTCAGCCCAAGTCTGTTTTGGGGTCTCTGCTCTTTCCTTCTTCAGCCCAGGTATGTTTTTGTGCCCTTTCCTTCAGCCCAGCTCTGTTTTGGGGTCTGGCTCTGCCCTGTTCTTCAGCCCAGGTGTGTTTGGGGTCTGACTGTGCCCTTTCCTTCAGCCCAGGTGTGTTTTGGGGTCACATTGTGCCCTTTCCTTCAGCCCAAGTCTGTTTTGGGGTCTCACTCTGCTCTTTCCTTCATCCCAGCTATGTTTTTGTGCCCTTTCCTTCAGCCCAGCTCTGTTTTGGGGTCTGACTCTGCCCTTTCCTTCAGCCCAAATTTGTTTTGAGGTCTGATTCTGCCCTTGCCTTCAGCCCAGGTATGTTTTTGTGCCCTTTCCTTCAGCCCAGCTCTGTTTTGGGGTCTGACTCTGCCCTTTCCTTCAGCCCAGGTCTATTTTGGGGTCTCTCCTCTTCCTCTCTTCACCCAGGGGGAAGTTTCTTCCTCGTGCCTGGTCAGTTCCTCCCAAAGACATAAATAAAATCAGGTGCAGGGGGCACTGTTCAAACACAGAGTGAACATCATATTTAATAACCTCTAAATCTCACTGGGGTGAAGTGACAACAAATTACTGGAGTCATTATCAGATAAAAATGACCATATTTTTATCAGATAAAAATGGCTGCAGGTGAGAGCAGTCAATGACAGGTGAGGTGGGAAAGCCATGGGTTTTTTTGGTTCTCCTGACTGTCCTTTTAGTGAGTTAAAACAAAGAGAGAAGTGGTCATTACTTCACCTATGACAAGGGATTTTTTCCCTCCTCCTGCTCTAATGGGCTGCAGGTGTTTCACAGCCAGCCCAGGCTAATCAGGACAGACTTCCTGGCCACTGGCCAAAATTATAAAACTGTCCAGGGAGAGAAGAAAAGACAAAGGGTGGGGGGGGGAGAAGGAAAAAAAACCCAATAAAGCAAGCGAGGGAGTCACTCCATGCTGAGATTTTGTACTTTTGTGTCTCCTGAAGTGAATACATCAGGAATCAAAGGTTTGAAAAGTCATTCAGCCTCTCCAAAGGAGAGAAGGAACCATCTGCAGGCCAGGGTAACCCTGGAGGGGTCCCAAGCAGTGGGATCCTGGCCGGGTGTGGGCATCTCCCCGCCAGGATAACGGGTGGGACACAGCCCTGGAGGGTTTGTCTCCATAGTGACAGCTCCTCCGCTCCAGAGCTGCCAGGGAATCACTGTGCCCTCGTCCAGAGTTAATTAATTAATCCCTTCTCGGCAAAATTAGAGCTGCAGAGGCAGAGCTCTGCGGCTCTCGCCCTTTTTGGATTTTGGGGGGTGTCGTGGCCTCGAGGCGCGCATGGCACAGCACATCCCGGGGGTCTCCTGGAGGCTGAGCTGAGCTGGGCGAGGGTGGCAGGGCCTCTGTCCCCACAGCTGGGGCTGTTCGGGAGCTGGGCTGGGCTGGGACCTTCCCCAGGTGTGCAGGGCTGGGGGAGCCGAGGAGGGGCTGGGGTGGGAGCACGGGGAAAAGCTGAGTTCAAGGGGAGCACAGGGAATTGATGGAGCTGAGGAGAGCACAGGGAAAAGCTGAATTCGAGGGGAGCACAGGGAAAAGCTGAGTTCAAGGGGAGCACAGGGAATTGATGGAGCTGAGGAGAGCACAGGGAAATGATGGATCCAAGGTGAGCACAGGGAAAAGCTGAGTTCAAGGGGAGCACAGGGAATTGATGGATCCAAGGTGAGCACAGGGAAATGATGGATCCAAGGTGAGCACAGGGAAAAGCTGAATTTGAGGGGAGAACAAGGAAAAGCTGAATTTGAGGGAGCACAGGGAAATGATGGATCCGAGGGGAGCACAGGGAAAAGCTGAAATCAAAGGGAGCACAGGGAAATGATGGATCCGAGGGGAGCACAGAGAAAAGCTGAATTCGAGGGGAGCACAGGGAAAAGCTGGGGCTGAGGGGAGCACAGGGAAATGATGGAGCTGAGGAGAGCACAGGGAAATGATGGATCCAAGGTGAGCACAGGGAAAAGCTGAATTTGAGGGAGCACAGGGAATTGATGGATCCGAGGGGAGCACAGGGAAAAGCTGAATTTGAGGGAGCACAGGGAATTGATGGATCCGAGGGGAGCACAGGGAAAAGCTGAGTTTGAGGGAGCACAGGGAAATGATGGATCCGAGGGGGGCACAAGGAAAAGCTGGAGCTGAGGGGAGCACAGGGAAAAGCTGAAATTGAAGGGAGCAGAGGGAAAAGCTGAATTCAAGGGGAGCACAGGGAAAAGCTGAATTCGAGGGGGGCACAGGGAAATGAAGGACCCGAGGCTCTGGCTGGCTCTCAGCCGATGCTTTGCCTTGCCCTGAGGCTGATGCTGAGGCATGGAGCCCCCGAGGAGCCTCTGTGTCATTGTGGGAGGGCCTTGGGGACACCCCTCACCTGCAGCCTCCTCAGGCAGGTCCCTGAAGGTGAGTGAGACGTGTCCAAGCCTCAGGGCATGTCCACGGAGCATGCTGGGTTTGGGGTCCAAACACCACCGTAATGAACACTTCTGAGGTGACTGAATCCCCCAGATTCCATGGGACAGGTCCCAGCCACAAGGATCTCATTCACGTTCGTTCAGAGCCAGGATTTCGTTTTGTTCTCTTGTTTATTGAAGATATGGTTTTGGATGCTTTTAGCAGGGAAAACAACAAACCCAACCAAACGAACCCAGCAGAACAAACCGTGGCTGATTGGTGTTAATTATTTTCATTTCAGATCTCCTTTTGGCAGCTGGATGAGGATGCCAAGGCAAAGGAGGGATTACCGAGGTTGTATTCCGAGGGAGCACAAGTTCCGTGGGTCACCTCCACACCAGGTCAGTGCCTTCTCCCTGGATTCACTGCCAGAGCAGCCCCGAAAACTCAGGCTGGTTTTGAGGGTGATCAAAATTTCAGTGGAAATTCCCGTGTATCAGGAATGACACAGTGGCGAGGCTCGAATGATTCAATAAATGGAATTAGATCAGTTCTTCCCGTATAGGAAACAAATGGCTGATGAAAAGAAGTTTCAGAAAGTGCTTTGTAATCAGGCAGGGTGAGTCAGTTTTGAATTTTCTGCTTTTTTGCGTTTTGTGTGGTTGGTTGGAAAGGTCTGTGAGTTCTGACTTGTTGTTTGCCAAGTGCTGAGAACACCGTGACACCTCTGAAAGCACAAATAACAGTGGCAGTGAACAGCAGCTTACCAAAACCTTATTTGATGGCTTAGAAATCCCTGGATTATTTCTTTCTCCACCCCTTGGTGTATCCTGCGCTTCGATTTCTGGCTTTGGATGCCAATAAAGCACAGCTGGCTCTGCTTTGGGAGCTGCTGTGAAGATGGGACACAGAACCACATGGATTTGGGGTGGCAGGGACATGACTTCATGCTCTTCTCTCCTTAAGCTTATCTGAGGGGAGGAAACCGCGGCCCTTATCTTTTTCTGAGTGGAAAAACTGATCTCAGGCGCAAATGTTTGAAGCTGCAGCAGCGTGAGCCAGGTTGGCTTGACTAAACCACGGAATCTGACTGAGCCTAATTAGAAACCAGGATGCCTCCCAGCACTTTAAGGTTGCTTTCAAGATGATGATGAGCTGACAAAACATATTAGTGAGAGGTGGGATTGGTATGAGCCGTGTTTGGCATTTTCCTGCTCCGTGGCAGCAGCAAGAGGCCGTGAGTGGAGATCAGAGCCTGGGTGAGCTCAGCCCCTCTGCGCTGGGGGTTTGAGTCTGAGTTAAACGCGCAGAGCTCTCAGGGTGGGTGGGGTGGACTGAACGGGAGATGCTGCTGATCTCAGAACGAGATGTTGTTGAGTTTGAAGCTAAAACAGGAGAGATTTAGATGTTCTTTGGTCTGAGGTGGGGTTGTCCAGAGGAGCTGTGGCTGCCCCTGGATCCCTGGGAGTGTCCAAGGCCAGGCTGGACAGGGCTTGGAGCAGCCTGGGATGGTGGTAGGTGCTCCTGTGCATCGCAGGGGGTGGAATTAAATGATTTTGAAGGTCCCTTCCAACCCAAACCACCCTGGAATTTGACGAAGGACACCCCTGAGAGCACCAGGCTCTCAGGAAGGATGCCCAGAGAGCAGGCACTGCAGGCTGCCAGCCCCTAAATCCTGCTGGGCTGCCTGCGAGCAGGGCTGAGGATTTACCAAGTTGAAGGAGGGCACTGTCGCAGTTTCTCACACGTTTCTTTCCAGGATTTGTTTTGCTCTGAGGCAGTGCTGGGTCCCTGTGCTCCCCACGGCGGTGTCGGTGGGGCTGGGTGCAGTGCCAGGCTGGTGCTGAGGGCAGGACTGGTTTGTACTGGAGGCTACTGGGATCCCCTGCAAAGCTCCCAGCTCCAGGCCAGCAGGTGCTGTGCCCATCCAGGCCCTGCCAAGCTTCCTCCTGCTCTTCCCCTGACTTCCAGCATCTCCTCTGTCCTCCTGCTGCTGTTTGCTATCCCTGCCTGCTCCGAGTTTGCTGTTTCCCTGGAGCCAGGATTTTCCGCCCGAGCCACACCAATGTCCACCAAGGTCCCCTTGCCTTCCCTGCAGCACACGGGGAGAGGTCTGAGGCTGAGCAGACAGCTGGGGCACCCTCCCAGGGCAGCCTCTGTGTCTGAGCCTCCGTTGTTTGTGTCCAAATCCTATCTGATTCCTTTCCAAAGGCGGCTCAGTCTGTAAAACCAGGCCAGGTGCCTTTGGTCGGGCTCATTCCTGGAATACCAGCTAGGAGCAAAAAAGCACTTTGGATTGGTCTTTGAATAAGAAGGAAGTTCATTTGAAACAGGGATGGTTTGGGGTTTTTTTTTTTCCCCTCACTTAAAGCATTTGAATCTTCCCTTGTGCTTTCCAGACAGAAAACTGACCTTGCTTGGAGCAGGCCCTGGTCTTGGACCTGATTTATTGCATCCTCTTTTAGGAGAGCTTCAGAATTGCCTCCGAAACCTCACCTGTCAAACACACCCTCTGCACCTTGCCCTGCCGGGTATTCCACAAAAACTCCCAGCAGGTCAGATGGGAGGCTCTGCCGCCCCATTCCACTCCTTAATTTGCCAAAACAGTGAGAGGGGGGAAAAAAAGCCAAATAGCCCTTCCCAGCCCAACTTGGTGAAAGTGTTTAAAAGCTCTGGTGGCCTCTGAGCTTTGGTTTAGTTGTGCATCCCTGCTCCCTGCCAGGCTCTGTCCTCCACTCTGCCCTTCATCCCAGCCGTTCCCCTGGCACGGGGCAGCTCCAGCGCTCCCCACGCTGCCAAGGAGATGGGCCCTGGTTTCGGAGAGGAGCTCTGCCAACCTTCTGTGCCGGGGACTTTGCAAACTTCCCCGAAGCATCTGCTTTGTTTCTGGCCGTGGGCTGCGCTCAATGCTCCTTTTGTGTGCTCCGCCTGACGGCTCTGGAGAAGGCCGAGATAAATGTGACAGCTCCGGTTCTGGAGTATCCCCTGGACACCGCGGCCGTGCCCGGCGTGTCCCTGAGTGGTGTCACTAATGATGTTTATATTGCTGTGTCAACCCCGGCTCTTATCGTGTAACCAGAGAGGGACGGGGACGGGGACAGCTCTGCTCCGTGGGGACACAGATGGGACGAGCTGTTTACCCCAATCGATGCCACCGTGTGCTGTGGGACATCTGAGGGGCAAACAGTGGGGTGGCAATGACACTGCTGCTCCTTTGCCGTTCCTCTGCGCCCCTGAGTTCCTCTCCGATGCCCAAAAAATCCGTTCCATTGGATATTTGGGAAAACTTGACCCATTTCGTTTATCTTTAAGCACTCAAAGGGAGTGGTTGTGCCTCCAGGACTCGCAGTGCAGCTGCTGGAGTGTCCCCAGTGGCAGGGGGAGCCGCTGGGAGCTCGGCCCTGCCCTGCTGTCTCTGGACAGTGTTTGGCTGCTTTTATCTCCCCAGCCTGTCTGGGGGAGTCGGGCTCCGTGCAGAGCCTGCATTGCTCGGCATCTAATCTGCTCTGCTGGACCCAGGCAGGCTCAGGAGGCCAGGGGAGGGAGATAAGTGGGAGGGAGAAAGGTGGGAGTGGAAAATAACATCTTTGAGGGGACAGCAGGAAACCTGGGCTCGCTCGCCTCTTGGGAATTGCTCAGGACATGGCCAAGTGAGTGTTTCCTGATCCCTTCTTTTATTTTTTTCCCTCTTTCTTCCCCCCCTCTTGAAGACCAGGAGGAAAAGCTGCTCAGTAGGGCACGGCTGGGGAATCCCAGCATGGGGGATGCCCTTAGGAAATGTCACTAGAAAGTGTCCCAGGAAGGTGGAACCTTGATCCACCTCAAGAGAGCTCAGTTGCAAAGATTCTCTTTCTGTTCTTTCCCTTTTTACCTGGATTTGCACTGACCATCACCTGCACAGTCCAGTCCACCTGGAAAGGAGATCCCTGCATGGAGGATGTCTCAGTTTGCTCGTTGTTCTTTGTTATTTTCCGTGGGGAGGTGAATCCAGACGGAGACTAAACGAGGTTCCTTGGCGAGGGAAAGAAAGCAGGAGGGATTTGTAACAGATAAAAGACGTGATTGCCTCTGGATGAGAGGGAGGGGAGTTGTTATTGGAGAGGTGGGGCTGTGGAGCAGGGCAGGAAGGGATCAGCTCTGTGTCCTCCCACGTGAATGTCCCACGCTGCCACCTCTCATTAAATTTGGGGATCCGCTCACCCTTTAGAGATCAATAACCCCACTCTGCACAGCCGGCGCTTGGATCACAGCATCGTGGCATGTTCCGTGTGCTCCAGGGATGGACGGTGTCTGTTCCCTGTCTGCCCTGGTGGAATCAATACATGGCCTCTGTGGGCACCTGGCTGCCAGGTGACGAGCTGAGCTGCTCGAGGTCAGCGAGGAGGGCACCGGCAGCCTTTGAAAAAGAGAAGGATTTTGATCCAGAATAGTCCTCATGTCCTACTTTCCTGCTCCCTTGGGCCAGCTTGTTCCTAGGGCAGGGCTCTGCAAGCAAAGAGAAGAGAACTGTCTCCTCTCAGGGCTGATCTAAGAAATCTGTATTTCTGCTGCCTCCAATCTTTCCTGTTCACTCCAGCTGTCACCTGTTCTGTTTCTCCCGTGCCTCTCATTAACATCCTGGTGACAATTAGGTGAGGGATGACATGGCAGGGTTATGATTTAGTTTCTGGTTATTATTTAGTTTCTGGGTATGGTTTGGTATCTGGTTATGGTTTGGTTTCCGGTTATGGTTTGGTTTCTGGTTATGATTTGGGTTCTGGCTGTGGTTTGGTTCCTGGCTATGATTTGGTTTCTGGTTATGATTTGGTTTCCAGTTATGATTTAGTTTCTGGATATTATTTGGTTTCTGGCTATGATTTGGTTTCTGCCTATGGTTTGATTTCTGGTTATGGTTTGGTTTCTGGCTATGGTTTGGATTCTGGTTATGATTTGGTTCCTGGCTATGATTTGGTTCCTGGCTATGATTTGGTTTCTGGCTCTGATTTGGTTTCAGGTTATGATTTGGTTCCTGGCTATGATTTGGTTCCTGGCTATGATTTGGTTCCTGGCTATGATTTGGTTCCTGGCTATGGTTTGGTTTCTGGCTATGATTTGGTTCCTGGCTATGATTTGGTTTCTGGCTCTGATTTGGTTTCAGGTTATGATTTAATATCTGGCTATGATTTGGTTTCTGGCTCTGATTTGGTTTCAGGTTATGATTTAATTTCTGGCTACAATTTAGTTTCTGGCTGTGCTGTGGCAGCTCTGGGTGCTCAGGCACTGATGGGAACTGTTGCTGTCTGTGTGAGCTCAGTGCTGCTCGGCCAAGGTGGAAAGAAATTTGGATTCACATCCCTCTGGCTCTGTCCCTGCTTGGAACCCAGCTCGACCCCGAATGGACCCAGATTTGACATGCACTGCACATTTCCCCTCAGTTCAGCCCAGCCCAGAGTGACACAGCCTCATTCAGAGCCACGCAAACAAATGCAAATCCCCGGCCATGGTTTGTTCTGCCGGATTAGCCCATTTTCCCCAAACTGGTGCAGGGCCATTTGCAGGTGTTGTCTCTGTGGCAGTCCTGGCATGCAGAGCTTTGGAAGAGTGGCAAGGGCACTGCCAAAAATGGTTTTTTTTCCAGGATAAAAGGGTGTGTGCAGAATCCTGACCCTTTGGGCCACATATCCTTCCATCCCTGGGACCCTTCCTCATCCTCCAACCTCCAACCTTCAAGGATTATCACCATAAAATAAAGCAGGATGGGCTTTTTAATTTTATTTTCTGGTAGGACGGGCTTTTTAATTTTATTTTCCCTTATTTGCTCAGGGGTATAAAAATGGTATCTTTTAACCTGTCAGTTTGCATTTACAACACATCTGAGGTTTGAAAGAGGCTGTCCAAAATGAAACCCAAGAGTAATAGGAGTGTGTTAGGAGAGCCAGTAGGCATTGAATAGTCTCTGTGGTGGCAGAAAAGCCTTAGGCTTCAACTGATTGCTAATTATGTGGCTTTATTCCTTTTTAAGAAAATACCATGCAAGGTTTGTGAAGGAGGTAAAGTGTGTTAATCTGTGGAGAGTTACAAGTTTTGGGGTTGGTGGTTTTTTCTTTATTTTCCCCCGTTGGTTTTCTGGTTTTTTTTTTATTTTTTATTTTTAATTCCCATGCCTCGATTCGGTTTTACAGCCTGGTTTGAAAACGAAGCCACATTCCCAAGTCCTGCCATCCATCTCTTAGAGATGTAAAAGGCACAAGTTATTCCACCTTAAAAAGGAGGAGGGGAAAAAAAAAAAAAAAAAAAGCAAAGGAGGGAAAAAAAAGAAAAGGAGAAAAAAAAAAGAAAAAGGAGAAAAAAAAAAAAGCAAAACCCACGCTGTGCAGAGAGGGAGAGAGTTACAGCAAGTGGGCCCCCCGCTTTTCTCCGAGGGGGAATGTAAGCAGATCCTGCCTGAAACTGCTTCCCTCAGCAGTTTTCAGCTTGTTTTAATTGGCCTGGCCTGAAAGAATTCTGAATGCTGTACCTGTGCCAAGGAAAATGCAAATGTTTCCCCAGGCCGGGCGCTCGCAGGGCCTGTCCCCTGCTCGGGGAGCAGGACACGGGGACGGGGTGGGAATGGGGAGGCTGTGCCCCTCCTCAGCCCTGGGAAACAAAGGGCTTTGGGAAATGGGGCATGAACAGGGAAATGCAGGGTTACCTGCTGGAAATGCAGAGCTTTAGGGGCTGGCTGTGGGGTTTTATCTGATCTCTGTGCGGGTTGAGCTGTGGTTATCTCTTATCTCTTTCTTTTGGGGTTTGTTTTTGGGTTTGAGGTGTGGTTTTCCTGTCCTGGGGATGGGCTTTGGGGTGTCCTGAGCTCCCAACCTGATCCCAGACCCCAAAAGCTGCAGGATGAGCAGGGTGGGCTCTGGGAGGGTCCCGTTCCCATTTCAGTCCATGGGTAGAGCTCTCACGGGGTCAGGCTGGGCTGTGTTTGTAGGGACAGAGCTCGGGGTGGTCCCCAGGCAGCCCCAGACCCCATTTCTGTGCTGGTCCTGCACAGGACTGTCCTTCACTGAATCCCAGAGTGGTTTGGGTTGGAAGGGACCTTAAAAATCTTCTCCTTCCACCCATTTCCACACCTTCCCCTGTCCCAGGCTGCTCCAGCCTGGCCTTGGACTCTTCCTTGCCCACAGCTTCTCCGTCCAACCTGCCCCACCCCAAAACTTAATTTTTTAATGATATTCATCTCCACGAATAAGCTTCATGAACCCCAAAAAGCCCCGACAAACACCCACAAACAACAATCCCTTTGAAACTGCCCAATTTCAGGTATTTCCCTGTGGTTTTATATCCCCCACGTGGGGCTGGGGTCCAATATTCCTCACAAATTGAAGTTTTCCATGTGCTGGGCATCCCTCAGGGTGACCATTCTGAGTGCAGGTAACTCAAAAATATAAATAATTCCGAGTTAAAAGTGTGTTTTTAGTCATCCATAAAACATCTCTGCTCCTAAAGGCCACATCCTAAAGTTCTGGAATGAAAGAACACGAAAAATTACCTGTCTCAGCTTCTTCTTCTGCCTCATGTCAAATAACAGCCCAGCTGTGAATTGGGAGAAGAATTAATTTTCAATAACTGGTTGATCAATTCTTTTCTGTCTTTGCAACTCCCTATCCAGTAATGAATATGCATCCTCTGCATTTTCCAGAGAAATATCCAGCATCTTAGGGTATTTAAAATTAGATCTGTATACATTTACAGAGTAATGATTATTCTGAATTTCATCCGAGGCAATTAAAAAAGCATCATGATGACATTTAAGGTGATATTTTTCTCCCCTATGTTAAATAATTATAAATAATAATAATGATTAAACAAATTATTCTGTTCCTCCCAGTCTGGATCAACCTTTAGGTTAATAATCTAAATCATTAAAATTCATCTGTCTCTCCAAGGATTGAGTAGTTTAAAAAAAAAAATTGGAGGAACCTTTCTGCATAAGGGTGATTGATAATTACCAAAGCAAAGATGTTTTGTGGGTGAGAAATGGGGCGGCTGAGCAGATTGATTGGGTTTGATCCTGGCCAGGCTGAGCGAGGTTTGCAGCAAGGAAACTCAGCCCAGTTCCGTCAGCTCCCCTCTCTGGGATGGTGCAGGGCTCGAGTCTGAGCCAAATTCCTACCTCAGGTCACCGAGGGCCATTTTTGGAGATTATTTCTTAATTATTATAGGACTTAGGCTCTTCTATCTGTAATTTTTTTGATTATTTTTCCTCAAACTGCTTCTGTGAATGAGCTTTCACTTGACTAAGTTCATTTAAAAGAATTCAAAATAATTTAAAATAATTTAAAATAATTTAAAGTCATTCAAAATAATTTAAAATCATTTAAGATCATTTAAAATCATTTAAAATCCAGCTGTGGAGAGAGTGGTAGTGCCTGTCCTTCCCTCTGCTTTGGGGTTGGTTGATTTACCCCCAGAGCTGCCTAAATCTCTTTATTGAGGATTTAAAGCACCAAAACAATGAGTTGAGAGGGAAAACTCAACTTTTAGGACGCCCAACTTTTAGGACGCCCAACTTTTAGGACGCCCAACTTTTAGGACACACAACTTTTAGGACACCCAACTTTTAAGAAACCAAACTTTTAAGACCCAACTTTTAGGACACCCAACTTTTAGGAAACCCAACTTTTAGGACACCCAAGTATACACAAAATATGGAATAAGGGTATAGAATAAGGATATATGAATACCATATTCAGGGGGATTGGGGCCAAACAGATTCCCTAAGTACAGAATGTAGAATAAGGATATTAAATAAGGATATATCAACACCCCATTCAGAGAAATTTGGACCAAATAGATTCCCTATATACAGAATATGGAATAAGGATACATAAACACCCCCTCCGAAGGAATTGGGACCAAATGGATTCCCTATATACAAAATAGGGAATAGGATGTAGAATAAGGATATAGAAATATCCCATTCAGAGGAATTGGGACCAAATAGATTCCATATATACAGAATGTGGAATAAGGACATATGAACACTCCATTCAGAGAAATTGGGACCTAATAGATTCCCTATATACAAAATACAGATTAAGGATATATGAACACTCCATTCAGAGGAATTGGGACCAAATGGATTCCCTATATACAGAATAGGGTATAGGATGTAGAATAAGGATGTAGAAATATCCCATTCAGAGGAATTGGGACCTAATAGATTCCCTATATACAAAATAGGGAATAAGAATATATGAACACTCCATTCAGAGGAACTGGGACCAAATGGATTCCCTATATACAGAATATGGAATAAGGATATAGAAACGCACCCTCCAAAGGAATTGGGACCAAATAGATTCCCTATATACAAAATACGGATTAAGGATATATGAACACTCCATTCAGAGAAATTGGGACCAAATGGATTCCCTAAATACAGAATATGGATTAAGGATATATGAACCCTCCATTCAGAGGAATTGGGACCAAATGGATTCCCTAAATACAGAATAGGGAATAGGATGTAGAATAAGGATATAGAAATATCCCATTCAGAGGAATTGGGACCTAATAGATTCCCTATATACAAAATACGGATTAAGGATATATGAACACTCCATTCAGAGGAACTGGGACCAAATGGATTCCCTATATACAGAATATGGAATAAGGATATAGAAACGCACCCTCCAAAGGAATTGGGACCAAATAGATTCCCTATATACAAAATACGGATTAAGGATATATGAACACTCCATTCGGAGAAATTGGGACCAAATGGATTCCCTAAATACAGAATATGGAATAAGGATATATGAACACTCCATTCAGAGGAATTGGGACCAAATGGATTCCCTAAATACAGAATATGGAATAAGGATATAGAAACACTCCATTCAGAGGAATTAGGACCAAATAGATTCCCTATATACCGAATACAGACTAAAGGTATAAAATCAGGGTATATGAACACCCACTTCAAAGGAATTGGGGCCAAAAGGATTCCCTATATACAAAACATAGCAAAATAAAGCATTAACACCCCTTTTAAAGGAATTGGGGCCAAATAAATTCCCTATATGCAGAATGTAGGCTAAGGATATATAACCTCCCATTTCTGAGGAACCAGGCCCAGTTAGATTCCCTTTATCTGGAATACAGACTAAGGATCTATAGAACACAGACAAAATATGGGAAATTTTGGAGTTCCATGTGATTTCCCTGCACACAGACCCGGCTGTTAACAACTCTCCTCTGCCTCCCTCTCTTTTCCTTCTTTTCCCCCTTTAATTTTTTTAACATTTTATCATTTTTACTCTCTCCTCTCCCATCTCCTCCCTCCCCTGTCTCCTCACCGCCCCAGCGCCGTTATCCCGCGGCAAATCCAGGGATTCTCGCGAGCCCAGCCCCTGCTGCAGACAGACAGACAGACAGACAGACAGGCTGCCATTCCCTGGAGAACAGCCCTGCTCAGGAAATGTAGCTATTTCCGCTCTGCCTGCAGTCAGGAAATGAGGAGGAGGCAGCGCTGGAGATATTTTTTGAATTTGACAGGATTCTTTTTTTTTCCCCCTCACTTCGGAGCAAGGAATGCTCAGCCTGGCTGGGCCTGCAGCAGGGGTGGTGTCAGATTTTGGGGTTGTGTCTGAATTTGGGGCCAGGGTCAGGTTAAGTTTTGGGATTTGGAAGAATGGGATCAAATGACCCCAGGATTCGAAGCCAAAATAGTAAACATGACCTCATAAAGCATCTCTGCTTTCCCTTGCTGACGTCCTCGTTTGCTTGGTTGACTTCAAACAGGTTTTTTTTGGGGGGTTGGTTTTTGTTTCATTGTTTGTTTTGACTCGGAACGAAATAATTTCAATTAAAATTTAATCATTTTAATTCCGTTCAGAATCCAGAGCTGCACCTTTTGGGTGTTGCGCGTGTGGAAATTCCCATCTGGTCCCACTGCAATGAAAAGGGATTCAGCTCCCACACTCTAATATTGGCCCACTTTTCCATTAATTTTAAATAGACTTTCTTCAAATTAATCTCATGAGATTGTAAAGCAGTCAAGGGTGCTTTAGTTTTAATGGAAGATGTGTGGCTGATTCCCTGGATTGTTTTAAAAATCTCATTCTTATTAGGGGGAATATCCTGGAAATTCCTATTGCTTAAAACTCCTCAAGTGTTTCCAGTGGAGATGGAAAAATATTAATGGTGATCATTTAGTGGTGTTTGAGAAATTTGTTGATTTTAGGGTTAAACAGAGGATAATTCTTGCAAAATATTTCAAATTTAGCTATTTTCAGAAGCAGACCCAGACTTTGAAATTCTCTGAAGGAAAGTTTTCCTCTTTTCTTCATAAAAAAGTACATTTCAACAGAATTCGCTATTTCATCGAAATATTGACCATTTAAAAAATACAAAATGTATTCACTAGGGATGGATTTAAAGGATTCTGTGTCAACATTGGATTTTCCTTCAACATATGAAAAAATAAGAGTAAAGCTTTAGTCAAAACTATGTTGAACTAAATACTACTAATACTAGTAGAGTTATTTAGTCAAAGTGAAAAATTATTTGTAATGAGAGGTGAAACATTTGTTCCAAAGGTTTATTTGTAATGAGAGGTAAAACATTTGTTCTGAAGGTTTATTTGTAATGAGAGGTAAAACATTTGTTCTGAAGGTTTATTTGTAATGAGAGGTAAAACATTTGTACTGAAGGTTTTGAATGGAGTTTTATGGGATTTAAAAGTTTCCATGTAAGAATATCGTTGCACCATTATCCCGATTTTTCCCAGGGTGTTTCCAGTGTGGTTCCCTTGAATCTTGTGGGATTATGTGAGGTCCACTTTTTGATGTTTGGGACCAGAGGCCAAAATCCCTCCATCACCTTGGGAAGGGCTCTGCCCTAAGTGTAGCTATTCCAAGAGTTCCTACACCAGACCTTTCCCAAGGAGCAGCAGGATCTGCACCCCAAAGGGGCCTGACCCTATGTCTGTGCCCACAGCCGTGGTGTTTAGGGGGTAGAGATGTGTGCTTGGATTTAGGGGGTAGAGATGTGTGTTTGGAATTCCAGACTGGGATCCCAGCTGGGTTTTTGTGCCGGGGAGGTGCAGCAATCCTCTGGTGTTTGCCCTACAATCCCAAAATCTGCTTTGCTGTGCCGCTCCGGCAGTGTTTGGCTTCCCCCAGGTGGAATCATGGAGTGGTTTGGGCTGGAGAAGACCTTAAAGATCCTCGTGCTGTGTTTGGGTTGGCAAAGGGAGCTGAGCGTCCTCCTGGTGCAGCTCAAAGAGCTGCGGGTTGTGGGCCTGGAGAGACAAAAAGGAGGCAGAAAAGGGGAAATTATTTGTTGGAGCCATCCAGGAGGAAAAGAGGCGAAGATAAGTCTGACCTGCCCTGCAGTTCTCATTCCCTCAGCACCCACAGCCTCCCAAACCATGTCCCACATCCCTCATATTCCGTCGGAGCTCAGCTGTGGCCGAGGAAACACAGATATTGTCCCTCTGCTCCCATCCCCAGAGCAGAGACACCCACCCTGTGAACCCCATCCACCCCCAAGGGGTGTCTGAGGGCACTCGGGATTTTGGCTGGTGCCTGCAGGAGCAGCGTCGGGCGCGTTCGGTTTGGGTTTTTGGAGCGGAGCACAAATAACGTTTGCTCACGAGGCAGAGCAGGGACACGGTGCCAGAAATAGAGGCTCCCGCCGATCCTCCAGGATGTTGCTGTGGTGTTATCATATGATTCATCCTCTATGAGGCTGAACAATCGCTAACCTCAAGACACTCTCACTTTCACGCCCTCTGACACGCATTCCACCGAGGACAAATATCCTCTGCGTGAGTAAAACCTCAGGATTGGGGTTTTTTTACTCGGAAAGGTCACTTTGTGCTGGGTTCGGATGGGAAGGTTTGACTTTGCTGCCCAGTCCTTGAGCGTGGGGAGGATTTTCTGTGAGCGCTGTGACGTGCTGGCTTAGAAAATCCTTTCTGGATGCTGATCATAGTGATGGCTGCAGAGAGGGACTCCAAAAAGCCCATGGTGGAAACCACTGAAATCCATTACAAAGAGAATAAATTTGGCCCAGCTGTTGTGATACAACTGAGCTGAGGGCAGGAGGGAGCTGGGCTGAGGAGCAGCTCCAGGAAAGCTGAGCAGACATGGCAGAGGCGTTTAGGGGCTTGCAGGAGGGTTCATCTCGTGAAAAACTTCTTGCTTTGGGACAGCAATAACACCTTGGACCGGGTGAGCAGCTGGATTTGGAGATTTTTATTTTCAAACTTGCAAATCCTGAGTGTCCCCCCCCATGGGGAACAGCTGGAAAATGGATGAGCTTCCACTGGAAGCGTTTTGTTACCTCGCCATGAGTGGTTGAGGGTCACCACCGCCCGTGCACTTGGTAATTTTGTTATTTAATGGGTTTATTTTATTTCTGGGCCCCCTTTCCCGAGCTTGGCTCTCGCTGGTGGTCGCCCCTCCAGCTCTGGGCTCTTTTCCCTTGCGAGCTCGCAGCACTAGATGGCAGTGTAATGGCAAAAACCTGCCCTGCCCGGGAGGAAAAGTCAAATTTCACCTCCAAAAACCCCCCGGGATGAAATTGAAAATTTGAACGGAAAACAATCCAACCTTAAAAAGGCCTCTCCAAGCTCCTTAAATTCCCAAAACACGCTCTGGGAAGAGCCAGGACAAGGTCTCCACTCATGAACCAATGGCACAGGAGTGATGCCAATTTATGCCACCCACAGATTTGGCCCACAGCAGTCTCTCAGCCAAACTCGTATAGGATATTTGGTCAGGAGATTTGGGTGAGGTCTAAAATGCAGAAGCACAAAACCAAACAAACATGATCTTTTTCTTCAAAATGAAGCTCCTGATTCCATCCCAGGACCATATTTGGAGCTGCTTCGCAGCCCCAGCGGTGGTGGTGCAATAAATTAAGCTGAGGATCATCACATTTCAGATCTCTGCAGGATTCAATCCCAATTTTGTGGCCCCAAAAAGGGGTTTAAGTGGAGCCCGGGTTTGGTTTTCTGTCGGGAAAATTCCATGCCGCGGAAGCACATGGGGTACGTGCATTCACGTCTGTTTTCTTAGGTCTGGATTAGCGCCCTCATTTATGACCAAGCCTTTAAAAAAAGGAGGAAAATGTCACAGTATAGAAAAATAAACAGGGTAAAAATAAATGGCAGAAAGACCACGCTAAACATGGCCCTTTCTGGACGTCACCGAGACAGCTGCTGGCCCGGAGTGAGATCTGAAGGTCTTTGTTAGGAAACGTTATTGCTGAGATTTTCACTGTTTGGATTTCCTGTTTTCCTCACTTGTGGACCCTTTAACTTTTGTAATCTAAGCAGGGTCAGGTCTGGTCATCCGTGGGGAAACAGGCTGGCTGTGAACAACAAGTGCTGCTGGGGAGGCTGTGGGTGAAGGCTGGGGAGGTGCTGGAGCCAGCCTGGATCCCCAACAGAAGCTGCTCTGACCTTCTGGGCACTGCTGGCCAAAAGATTTCCCTGTCTGAGCTGCATCTGGCTCGATAAAAAATACCCAGCCTTGATTTTGAGTGATGGGAAACCACCCGCTGTCCTTCAGGAGTGCGTGAAGGGGGGAATTGCTTTGGATAAAAATGTCTTGGTTTTGGTCAAAGCCTTAGGTTTAATCTCCTCGGCATGTGGTTGTACCTGTCTGTGTTTCTCGTGGAAATTTTTGCACAAATATTTGATGCTCTGATAAGGATATGCTCCAAAAGATGTTCCAAGAGCCATCATCATTCAAATAAGATGTGAAATTCTAATGGGAACCAACTGGTCTCCCTCAAAAACTGTAGTATTTTTAGGATGTGCCAAAATCCCTTCAGGTGTGATCATCCACAAACTCCCCAGGCAGTATCAGTGTCATAAACGCTTTTAGCAGTCCTGGGCTGGAGTGGGGATCTCTCTTTGTGTCTCCCTTTTTTTTTTTTTACAATTTTCCTGTAATAATTAAAGCAAATTCAGCCCTAGAAGGGATGAACTGAAAGCAGTGTAAAGGTGCAGGACTGAAAGTAGAGAGGTTTAAAAGTCCCCCCCCACTTGTTGGCAAGGGATTCTAACCCCATCGTGGTGGGCACTGTGATGTTTTTGTGCAAGATTATTTGCCACTGGGTGGTATTTAAGTTTCTCTGAGTGGAGAGATTAAAAGTACCATGCTCAACATGGGCAGGTACCAGGTGAGCCTGGGAGGAAATGTGTCTGTCAGCTCTGTGGAGTTTGAAGGAATGACTGCCAAGGTGTGCTGAGCTCATTTTTCCTCCTGGACGTGCTTTTGTGTAAATTAAACTTGGAATCTGACTGGGAATTCTGCTGAGCACCATCAGCATCCCTCTTCTCTTTTCCACCGTTCAGTTTGAGACTTCCAACACTGATTTTGGCCAGTTGGCTCTGCTCTAGAAAGTGATCTTCACAAGGCTGAAAAGCTTCATTCCCTTCCTGATTATCCATGGTCCATTTTCTCGGTTATCCGTGGGCTTTTCTCAGGGCTGTTGTGGCACAGCTCATCCATTAATTCTTCCATGATAGTGAAATCTTCCCAGCCACAACTGGGATTAAGCTTAGCTTTCTGGAAGAACAGATGGGAAGACTTTCCCAGGGTTGGATTTGTCCCCAGGACCTCCAGCCAACATTTTGATTTTCCCCTTCAGATCTATAGATATAATTCTTGCTGGTTTTTAGGGTGTTTAATGAAAACATTCATTTATGGAGGTGTCCTGAAGGAAGGCAGAGACACCACCTGGGGTGGTTCTCCTGGGGTGGTTCTCCTGGGGCGAATCAGCGTTGTTCATGCGTTTGTGAGAGCAGAATTGTGTCCTTGGGTCACTGGATGGACCATGTGTGGTTCCAGGGAGGTTCTCAGGCACCTGAAGGTGTCAGGGCACATCGGAGGCTCTGCTGTGGTGTCCCCATTGAGACAGAGACCTGGACCAGGACATCGCTCCCATCCCCGTGTCGTGGGAGCTCATAGGTAATCAGGCAGTCAGCACACACAAGATGGCGAAAAAGCAAAATTTATTTACAATGTTCTTCTTATATATGCCTTCATAGTCTAACAATTATTGGTCGACAGTTTTCCACCCCCTAAGAGGATTGGCCGGAGTCTTACAGCATCCAGTACCAAACCAAAAGATTAGAAAAGCACAAGAATTCAGCTTATCTCTATTCCCCATGAGAAAGAAGAGAAAAACTTTCAGAATGGTGCATCCACATCCCCGCTCCTCCCGAGCAGGTGGACCGGGCAGCAGCCGCAGCTCTCCCACTCGCTGACCTCCCAGCATCTCCTGTGCTCGGGCAGGACGTGGTGATTTACAAGGCCAAGGGCCAGCAGGAAATTCCGACCTCCGCCCCGCGGGAGCAGAGGAAGCAGAGTAGCTCTGTGAGTCAGAACCGCGCCTGTCACCGCGGCTGGGATGCGGTTCTGGGCTGGGCTGGGCTCCTGACCCTGCTGCCAGCCCTGCCCACCCTGATTCCAGCTGGAATGGGCTCCCACTGGGGTTCTCAGGGCAGGAAACACGCGTGGAAAAAGATCCGATTTGGTTCATGCTATTCTTTAATATACAACTTATGGCAGGTGCCTGGCGGCTCACGATGATGAACGGGGTATTTATTGGGATGGGAAAAGACACCGAGCTGGACAAGTCTCTCATCTGTCCTTGGCTGGGGTCATTTGCTGTCTGGCTGCAGATAATAAATCAAAGGGCTGGAGAGGCTGCGGGAGAGAGGGCACGAACTGCCCGAACATTCAGCTCATTGTGGCAGCGAAGGCGAAGCTTCCCCAGCCCATATTGCACTTATCCCAACCCCGTTCCTCCCTGAGCTCTCTGAGCAAACACAGGTCACTTCACCTTGACCAAACAATGATTTGCTGCAGTGGGTGCCAGCTCTGGAGCAGCACCAAAATGTGCTTTATGGGCCAGGTGGGAGCGGGGAAAATCAGGGGCAGGATTTGGGATGCTCGGGAGATGCTGCCGCGGTGGGATGGAGAGGGGATGGAGCATGCGAATGAGCGGAGAGGCTGAGGAGGAAGCGGCCAGGAGCTGGGGGAGTGGAGAAGGGATGACTTTCCTCTGATGTCAAAAATCCCATCATTCAGCGCTCGCCGTGGAAAAGGCGAGAGGAGAAGAATGTGGAGAGAGAGAGAGAGAGGGGGGGGGAGAAGGAGTGAAGGGAAAGGACATGCTCATTTTTCTCCTGAATTTTGTAGGCTAAGCTTGTCCACCCTGCCAGGATGGAGAAAAGAGCCTGATCTGAGTGCCAAGCCCTGCACAGCCTTGCAAGCCCCAGGGATTGTTCCCAACCCCATCCCGATCTGGACTTGGTTAGTACTGCCTTGATATGAATAATCAGGGAGATAAAAATTGTCAAGAAACTTACAGCAGTTTCCACAGGGCTGTCTTTTCCTTAGCTTTTATTTCTGGCAATTTGAATTTCCTGATCACTGTCTGTGTTCGTGCGAGGCGTTAGAGATTGAGCTCTGCCAGGATTTCTGCAGGGCTGGGAGAGAGGACCAGGGCTGGATGGAAGTGAAGAAGGAGGAGAGCTGGAGCTGCCCTGGAGCCCTGTCCAGGTTCCTAATTCTTCCTTCCGAGGGGCTGATTTTCAAAAAGGTGCCAAGTTTTGTCCTTCATGCATTTTGCTGTGTGCCGTTGCCTGTAATTAGTTTCTCAACTGAAAAAGCTTGCTCAACTGGAAAAAAAAAAAAAAAAAAAAGGAGAGGAAAGGAAAAAAAAAAAGCTAAAACGAACCCCCCACATTTTTGGCAATGGGTTGTTTTTCTAAGCAATTAATTAAGCGCTGATTTAAAAAGAATTTGAATGAATCCTTCCACTCTGTGTCAAGCATGGATTTTGTATTAATCACTGCACTAGTCGCTGACTGAATAAGGACTGAAAAAAAGATGCAGAGAGTAAAAATTTCCCCAGGAAATGAATCAGACGAGGAACCTATGCCTCATCTCGCCTCCTACAAATGAAGAAAGAGAGGATTTTGTCAATGGTGGGTCAGTTTACAAACGTGTCCTTTGCAGGGTGACTCAGAGGCAGTGATCCATTGCACAGCAATGCAGCTGCAGCTGCAACCAGCACTGGAGGCAGCTAAAGATAAACAGAAATGAATCCCCGTGCCCGTAATAGTCAGGAGGATGAAAATGCAACCCGTCAGACCTGCTGCAGTGCCAGCCAGCTCTCGCTGCGTTTGAAACCGGCGTCAAAATTCCCTCTGGCTTTTCACGGGAGCAGAGTAATCCCTCGGGACGTGGTCTTGTGATTCCCATTTGCTGATAAAGGAGGGATGTGGATTTTTGTAGGATGAGGGAGAGATGTGGGTTTTTGTAGGATGGAGCTGCTGTGGGCAGCCCCAGCTCCCCGCAGTGGCGTTTTGAGGAGAGGGGACAACATTTCAGTGGGATCCAGTCCAATGTGGGTGTTCCCAGGTGGGCACCACCCCGTTGGGATAAAAATCAGGAGCAGGTGGGAAATGCTGCTGTCTCCGGATTTGGCTGCGATGTGTTCCAAGTCTGGAGTTTTCCAAAATGCTGGACAAATATTTACGTTTTTTTCCCCCAAGCACCAGCCTTTGTTAGTGTTAGAGCTGTTAAGGGATGCGTAAAAACTGTTGTCATGAAACCACCGCCGAGATTTGTTGTTGATGTTTTGGTTGTGGGAGACATAATGAGATTTAGCAGAGAATCTGAGCTGAAATAGGAAAATGTTAATAGTTTTCCCTGGTGCCACTTTCCCCAGTGTTTCCTGAGACTAAACCTTGTTAAGTGTGTTGGTCCTCGTGGTTTTGGGGTTTTTTTTAGTGAGTTTTCTGGAGCTTTCCAGGCTGTAAAAATGTTTAGGCAAGAGGATGGAATATTCGGTGGGTCAGTGATGAGATCACAATTTATTGCTGGCCAAGATCCATCCATGGTGTCCTGAAGTGGGATAAGAGGAATGGCTGAGATGCCTCAGGTCTTTTTCTTGAAGATAATGCTCATCCTTGGAAAGATCTTCATATCAAACCTGTTCCTAGACTGAATGGGTTTTTTTCAGTGCAGTTTTTCAGGCTCTTAGCTCAAAGACCATCCCGGTTTGCAAATATCAGCAAACTGGGGCAAAAAAAGCTTGGGAAGTGGGTGGAGAATGGCAGCCTTGGAGTCAAATTGAAGTTTTTGAAGTCCTTGGCCAGCACTTTAACCATGAGTCCTCTTCTTTTTAGGGTTGAACGTTTCCTCTTGGAAAAAGAGCCAGAGGCTCTTGATTATCCATGCAAAACAGGCCAGGGCTTTGATTCGTAAGGTTTTGTCTGCCGCACTTTTAAAGGGATGAAGCTTAATTTAGATCCCACAAGAAAATCAAAATTCCACGGCAGAGACCCAGCCCCACTTTCCCTCTCTTACCCCGAGGGTTCCCCACCCTTCCCCTTCCCTCCTCCCCAAAAAAACCCCAAAAACCCTCGCGCTGTGAGCACATTTGGGGGCTCAAGTGTGGGGAACAATTAAAGCAATGCTCTGTGCGCTTCAAGGAGAAAAGCGAGCTGCGGTAGCTGTGCTTTGACAGGTCTTTGGAGGATTTCAAGGAAGTTACACCCACTTCATTCATGATAATCGGCTGTTTAACGCCGAGCAGCTCAGTGTTATGAATGAAAAGGGAGCGTGTTTTGGCTTGCGGAACAACTCGCAAATCTAATGCTTCACTCGTCAAATAACCAGCCGCGTTCGCCAAAAAAAAAAAAAAGGGGGAAAAAAAGGGGGAAAAAAAAGGGGGGGGATCTGACTTCATTCTGGAAATTAAATTAATGGATGAGAAATTTAGTGGGGAAAAATAAGCCTCAACAGCACCTGAAGGTGCATCTTCTTTTTTCTGTAGAGATATAGGAACGTTTTACCTTTACCCTTTGCCATATTTTTGACTCATTATGGCTGGACAAGTTGGGGGAAAAAATGCAGCCTCTGAATGGACTTTGATGCAGCTAAACCCAGGTCCTGGTGGCTTTTTGTGCCTTTGATCAGAATGTGGGGAATTGCTGGATTTCACATCATTCTGGGGGCAGAAAGAAAACAGAAGGGAAAAGAGTATTAGGAAGGAATAAGTTTTGATTTGGATGGATTGCAGAGGGTCTGTGGGCTCTGTGTGGACTCATTGATTAGGAATACTTTGATTTTTTGAGTATTGAGGCTGGATTTGAGGAACACCATGATTTCCTGGAGCTGCCCTGTGCCAGGTGCCTTCATCCCTTCTGCTTATAAAGCCTTACATGACCCCTGGGAGGCTTTTTTGGGCTAACACTGCTTCGGATATATTGAATTAAAGGCAAAGATCATTTAAGGGAATCTTCCTCCCTTCCCTTATTCCCAGTTCTTTGGGAATAAAATGGCTTTTTGGAGGAGCAACGTGCACATCCATCCTCCAGCAGGAGGGAAGGGATCTGTCCATGCCTGGGCAGGAAGGAACGCTCCTCCTTTGATCCAACAAACACCCACAGGTGGTTGCAAAACGTGGAGTTGGGCTGAATGTCTATTAATTGGAGTTGAGGAAGAAATGCGTGTAATCATTCCCCTCGCTGCTGCTCCTCGGGATTCGGGGTGAAATGCCAGCTGGGATGGTTGGGATTTGAGCAGTGTTTGACAAAGCATTAATTGGTGCATACATCGAGGCTTGTGCTGTGTTTGTGGGACTGGCCTCTCCCTGAAAGAGGGAGTTTTGCTCGAAGGAAGCCAAAAAAATCCATTGGAGGAAGCACAGTTCTATCTGATGATCTTCCATCTTTGTTCAGCAGATGGGAGCCTCTGATGGAAGGTGGCAAAACAATTTTTCTCATCCTTTTAGTGCTAAAATAATTCCCAGAGCAGTGTTTGGCTCAAGGCAGGGTCTCACTGGAGTCCTTTCCACTTAAAATTGGGGAGAAAAGGGCAGTTTTGGGGGAAAAAAGGGCAGTTTTGGGGGAAAAAAGGGCAGTTTGGGGTGAAAAAAAGGGCAGTTTGGGGGAAAAAAGGGCAGTTTGGGGGGAAAAAGGGCAGTTTGGGGGGAAAAGAAAAAGGGCAGTTTGGGGGGAAAAAAGGGCAGTTTGGGGGGAAAAGAAAAAGGGCAGTTTGGGGGAAAAAAGGGCAGTTTGGACAAAAAGGGCTGAAGGCAAAGGTGGCTTGGGTGGAGCCTGGGATGGGAGGGAGGATGGGGATCACTTCTTCATCTCCTACACAATAAATTAACATCAATAAATTAGCATCAATAAATTAACGCCCTCCTTTCTTCTCCTCCACAGGATCGCGCTGGGGGAACCCAAGGACCGAGCAGATCTTCCTTTATTTATTTCCACTTGTTTTCAGGGTGAGTGAATCCTCTTGTCTCCATTCCTGCTGTCGTGTCCTGCGCAGCTCCAAAGTGTGACTTAAGGTTCAGAGGAAAATCTCTCTTTTCCTAATCTTTGTGCTGATAACACAGAGCTTAATTTAGCAGCAGTGAGGCAGAACATTTGGATTTTGTCATCCATTTCCAAAACTATTGTTGGCTTCTTCTTCCTTTGTTTCCACACACCGCCACCCCCAACTCGTTTCAGATTTACATTTTCTTGGAGGTGCCAAAAGATAAGTTCATGCCAACTTGATGATTAATTAGCTAATACTTTCCTCTGCCCTGAGATGGAAAGCCTTTATCTGAGTCACCTATTAATTATTATTTTATTTATTGCTGCATGGGTACGTTTGAAGGGATTCGAGTTCCGCCCTCCTGAGAAATTTGCGCAGGATTTTATAGGAGCAGGACCAAAGAAAGCCAAAGGAAACTTCAACTCGTTATCAGAAAATATGTCTTAATGTTGAGATCGGAGGACTTTTTTAATCTGTATTTTGCAAACCCCAAGCAATATCAGAGTCTCGTTGTCAAAATCACTGGAAATATCCAGTGCTGAGGCTTTCCAGTGTCCTCAGAGATGCAAAAACCTGTAAAAAGTTTGATTTTCCAGAGGCTGGGAGAGTGGCTCTGTTATTCCTAAGCTCAGCCTGCTTGCCTGAGCTTAGAAAAGTTGTGGAAAAAACACACCTGGGACTTCCAGTGGGGAAATTTCCAGGAGTTCTGGGATATTTCCCTTCTTTTGGGGGCTGGGAGGTGGCTGGAGACATCTCATCCCGAGGCAGAGTCCTTCCAGTGGGATGCTTGGAATTCAGGATGGAGTTCAGACCGAGGGAATGATTACTCAAAGTGCCATAAATGCATTAACACAGGAGGAAGTTTAATTTAATAATGATAAAAAATGGGGGAAACTCGGGTTGGACAATGACGATAAATTTATTGGTGGAGAGTTTGGTTACCTCATCCCCTTGAAACCATGATTAGGAATGAGGTAAGTGCATTTTTTATGGCACTTGTGCATATTTTTTGGCATTTGTGAGAGAAATGGGCAGAAATTAATGCCAATTAATGCCAATTAATGTCAATTAATGCCATGCACAGGAGAGGTGCTGAGCATCCCAGGGAAAATTCCCACCAGGAAAAATGAGAGGACACCACAGAGCAGGAAATGCTGAGGAGGGTTTGAAACACCTCTGTGTGCATTGAGATCCATCTCTGTCCCTCCTTCCCCACTCCTGATGTCCTATAAGGTGTGATTGATGTCCCCAAGTGTCCCTGCAGGGTAAACATTGAATGTGAAGAGCACCCGTGGCTGGAGATACCACGATATGGCCTGGGAGCGCTGTGTGCTCATGGAGTTATCATCCCAGCCTTGTCCTCCTGGGATCAGAATTCCAGGTCCAAATGCTTTTTGGCTTTGCTGAAATCCAGGTCCAAAAGCTTTTTTTTTTGCTTTGCTGAAATCCAGGTCCAAAAGCTTTTTTTTTGCTTTGCTGAAATCCAGGTCCAAATGCTTTTTGGCTTTGCTGAAATCCAGGTCCAAAAGCTTTTTTTTGCTTTGCTGCAATCCAGGTCCAAATGCTTTTCTTTTGCTTTGCTGAACTCCACGTCCAAATGCTTATTTTGGGTTTGCTGAAGCCCTGGGCATGGCTGTGGTGACACCTGTTAATCTGCTGGACTCGGTGGTGCCTGAATTAGAAGTGCACCAAGTTTTCAGAAGGCTCCAAACTCCCCTTGACTTCAGTGGGATTCATCTGATCCTGGGGGTGTGAATAATGGGCTGTTTTTGGGGGGAGGGAATAAGGGAATATTGGGAAGTTAAGAGAGAAAAATCTGCACTTTCCCTCCACCAAAAGAGAATCTTTTCCCCTCACGCCATGTTTTCCTTCAGGCTTAACATAAAATCTTTGCCTTGAGCCTTCCCAAAGCAAAACAGGACAGTGATAGGGCAAGGGGGGATGGTTTAGAACTGAGAGTGGGTTTAGATTGGATTTTAGGGGAAAATTCTTCCCTGTGAGGGTGGTGAGTGGATGGAATAGGGTGCCCAGAGAAGCTGTGGCTGCCCCTGGATCCCTGGAAGTGTCCCAGGCCAGGCTGGACAGGGCTTGGAGCAGCCTGGGATGGTGGAATGAAGGGTTGGAATGAGATTATTTTTAAGGTCATTTCCAACCCAAACTGTTATGGGATTTTATGGAAATGCGGAGCTCCGAGGGCTGGGTGTGTCAGGATGAAGGAGGAGCACAGCAGCTCCTGTCCCTCGTGCTGGTGTGGTCACCTCAGCTGTGGGACAGACACCCTGCTCTGGTCACCTCGGGAAATCTGAGCCCATCCAGGCTGCAGGAACGTGTGCTGAGTCCAGCCTGCATTAATGCTGCTCTGCTTTGTGTGAACAGCTCAGCACTGATGGGCAGGGGCTCACGGGGGGTGTTCCCCTCGCTGCCTCCTCCAGGGGCTGCAGAAGGGTGGGAATGGTGAATTGTTTCATTCCAGTCCTTGTTTTTAATGGGATTATGGCTCTGAGGGCTGTGAATTTGAATTGCCGATGGTTTAACGCAGCGCTCGGAGCAGGGCTCAGAGCTCTCCCCTCGGCCAGGTGAGCTCTGCTCCATCTTCCCGTGCATCCAATCCATCCTTCCCACTGAAAATATGGAAATTCCATCCCAGGATGAGCTCCATCCTTCTCTCTGGTCACCTCTGGGAAATCTGAACCCATCCAGGCTGCAGGAACATGTGCTGAGTCCAGCCTGCATTAATGCTGCCCTGCTCTGCATGAACAGCTCAGCACTGAGGGGCAGGGGCTCACGGGGGTGTTCCCCTCGCTGCCTCCTCCAGGGGCTGCAGAAGGGTGGGAATGGTGAATTGTTTCATTTCAGTCCTTGTTTTTAATGGGATTATGGCTCTGAGGGCTGTGCATTTGAATTGCCGATGGTTTAACACAGCGCTCGGAGCAGGGCTCAGAGCTCTCCCCTCGGCCAGGTGAGCTCTGCTCCATCTTCCCGTGTATCCAATCCATCCTTCCCACTGAAATTATGGAAATTCCATCCCAGGATGAGTTCCATCCTTCTCTCTGGTCACCTCGGGAAATCTGAGCCCATCCAGGCTGCAGGAATGTGTGCTGAGTCCAGCCTGCATTAATGCTGCCCTGCTCTGCTTTGCGTGAACAGCTCAGCACTGACGGGCAGGGGCTCACGGGGAGTGTTCCCCTCGCTGCCTCCTCCAGGGGCTGCAGAAGGGTGGGAATGGTGAATTGTTTCATTCCAGTCCTTGTTTTTAATGGGATTATGGCTCTCAGGGTTGTGCTGATGGTGAGGAATTGCTGATGGTTTAACGCAGCGGTCAGAGCAGGGCTCAGAGCTCTCCTCTCGGCCAGGTGAGCTCTGCTCCATCCTCCCCCGCACCCAATCCATCCTTCCCACTGAAAATACGGAAATTCCATCCCAGGATGAGCTCCATTCCTCTCTCCCCACAGCTTTAGCAGGAATTGTGGTGGGTCAGGACCTGGGGAAGCAGCAGGTGGTGAGGCACTGAGGAGAGCCTGGATGGGCAGCAGTTCCTCCTCTATTTCCTTGGTCTTTTCCCACTGCTCTGCTGCAGAAATGGATCATTTTCTAGGCCTTTCCGTGTGATTTGAGATGATCACTGCATTTTACGCCCAGGGCTGGGTGGGACACGGGTGGCAGGACTCTGACTTGAGCCTGACACTTTGGGAATTACTCTCCTGGGCACCTCAGATCCCCAGATTTGTGTGCAAGGAATCTGAGTTTTGTGGAATGAGCTTGAGACCATTGAGGAAAATTTCTCCCTGTGAGAGTTTTACCTGCAAGAGCTGCAGCCCTGTGAGGGTTTTATGCAGAAGAGGTGAGGGCACCACACTGATAGCAATTCCATCTCTTCCACATCCAAAGGGAATTCCCAGTTGAGGCAGGAGAGCATTTGTGGAGCAGTTTCCTAATTGAGTGCGGTTGCTAAATGTTGCTAAAGGATGTTTAAATGTTGTGCCTGTGGAGCAATGTCCAGCTCTAAATTTGGAGGGCATCAAGCTGTGCTCCTTCCTGAGCTCTGTGTCCTGGAATGGAGGTGCTTCTCCTGGACTGTGGAGCAGCTGGGAAAAGTGAGGAGATTAGAGAGAGTGGAGGTAAAAAAAATAAATATAATTTGAGGCTGAGGCCAGGGGGAAGCCCCAGGGATGCTCGGGATGAGCTGTGCCTTGCACGGTGCCCTCAGCTCAGGTAACTGTGGGAAGGAGTGAAAACAAAGCAAGGAATGAAGTGAAAATGGAGAGAAAAAAGGAGCAAAGTGTCCAAAAAGTTTGGAACCATCTGGCAGAGGAAGATGATGTCCCACAGATAGACTGGGCATAATCAGGATGTTCCTATCCAGAGAGCCTTTCGTTTTCCAGAGGGGTCTTTGCCCAGGAGAGCTGGAAATGGCAACTCTGGCTCCTGCCTCTCCCTGCTTTTTTAGGGATTTACCTCTCTAGCTCTGTGCTCTTCCCAACACCTTCTCCTTTTCCCCTCAACTTGTGCTCTTCCTGGAGATCCAAGCTCTTTCTCCAGGCGCTGTTCTGAGCAGGCTGCAGTGGTTTTGAGCACCATTTTAATCTATTTCCAGCATCAGAGGGAGCAGAGCTCCACACTGCAGCCACAGCCATCGAGGAGCTTTGTGGAATGAGCTTGAAACCACTGAGAAAGATTTCTCTGTGTGAATTTTACCTGCAAGAGCTGCAGCCTTGTGAGGTTTCTGTGGAGTGAAACCTGAATTTTACCTGCAAGAGCTGCAGCCCTGTGAGGTTTTCATGGAGTGAAAACTGTGAGGTTTTTATGGTTTTTACCTTGCGAGCTGCAGAGAAGGTGAGGGCACTGCCCTGATGGCAATTCTCTCTCTCCCACATCCGAAGGGAATTCACTTTTTGCCACACTTGGAGCATCTGAGAGAGGCCTGCGGCTGCAGGAGCTGGACAGTCTCGCCATGATTAGCATTTTAATGGCCTCGGAGAGGAGGTCTGGAGGCTGCAGTGGTTTGGAAGCTCAGCATCGCTGGCACGTTGGCAGCAGGAGCAGGGCAAGGCTCCCGACGTTGATTCCGTGGCCCATCAGGCTGTGTCCTGATCCTGCTCACTCATCCGTGCTGGGAACAGCTCAGCCACGGTGCTGAGGATGCCGTGCCAAAATCCTCTTGTAGGCCATCAGCAGGGCTGTCAGAGCACCTCGCAGGGCGATCAGAGGAACAGAACTCTATTAGTACCTGGGGCTCCTTTGATCCACCCCAAGCAGGCCCAGAGACACTCCAGAGACACAGCCAGAGCAGTGGGGATTTGCTTTATTGGGCGCAGGCTGTGAGGATTCACTCCTCCAAACACACACACCCAGCACTGCCAACACACAATATTATGGGTAACACTCATGAATATTCATCACATTCCCCGGGACAGGAGTGGTTATACAAATAATTTCTGGGAAATCATTAATATCATTTGCATGCACTGTGTGTCCTGGTGGTCTTTGGGGTCTTCTCGTGATGAAGATCTGTAGTCTCCATCACAGTGCACTTTTCCCCTTTCTCTCTGGAGCGTGGGCAGTCCTTGGTGGGTGATTCAGGGTTTCTGTGCTGGCCTCAAACAGATCCTTGTCCCTTTTGTCTTGACAAGATTAAGGGAATTCTGTTTTCCTAGGTTTTAGAATTCACATATTCTGTCTCTCAATAGTTAACTGGAGTTTCCTATTGACTACCCATTTCTCACCTTGGCCTTTCCAAAACGGGGGGGCTCACCGTGATTGAATTGTTGGGGCTCTGGAGGAGGCTGAGGGCTGAATAAAGGGACTTCATCCTAGGACAGGAGCTGCCAGGAGAGGTTCCCCAGGGAAGTTCTGCCTCTGAGATGTCACATACCTGTGCTCGGAGTCACCAGCCCATAGACCTCGATGTTTTCAGCAAGTCGGATGTGGTTTGTTTGGGGTTTTGGGTTTTTTTATCCCATTTCTTCCCTGTGCTTGAGGCAGAGGAAATAGGATGCGAGGGCCTCATGTGGTTTGTGCCCCAGATTTCGGGTGGAATTGTCTGTCCTGGCCGTGGCTCTGAGCTATCCTGCATTCAACTTTGTGCTTTGCTTGTTTTGTGCAATCCCAGAATGGTTGGGGTCGGAAGGGACCTTAGAGCTCATCCCCAGAGGACACCTTCCTCCATCCCAGGTTGTTCCTGGTCCAGTTTGGCCTCGAGGACTTCCCGGAATGGGGAGTTGTGATCTGGGCGTTTCCCAGTGAGTTTCCAGTTTCCTTCCAGGGACAGAGGTGTGCAGAGGACAGGAGTGAGGAATGGGTGTGGGACAACCTTCCCTGGTCCCATCTCCTGCCCAGCTGTCCTTTAAACACCTCATGGATGTCTCACAGCCTCTGCCTGAAGCCCACAGCTAAAGGCAGGAGGTTCTCTCTGTTTCTCCAAGCTCCTCACTGCATTCCTGGCAATTCCTCTCTCATTCCCATCCCTGTTCTCTGCTCCCTCAGTCCATTTGCTGCTGCCCTTTTCTCCCTTTTCTCAGCACGCTCCCGAGCACAATGGGTTCCTTTCTCGGTGGATCCCCTGCCCCGTGCAAACATTGGCGTTTCAATGGGAAGAAGAGGGGAAAGTATTCCCTGTTCGTTCGCAGTGAAAAGCGGCACTGGCAGCCTGGGTTATTTTGTCCGACGTGTGGCTTTAAGTGACGCCTTTGCCATCTGTTCTGTCTGCTAATTATGAATGCAAAACAAACGTAGCCCACAATTGCTTCATTTAGAATAAGAGAGATGGCAGTGACCAAAATAGTTTTATTTTGGTGTCAGATGCTCTTTTTATTTCTCCTGTCTCTTCCTAATCTGCAGCAGGTCTGGAGCACTTCTCCCTCTCCCCGTTTGCAGCAGGGGATGTTGCTCTGACAAACAGAACCAACTTCTACCTGTTCATCCTTTAGGGACAACCCCACACGAGCAGGAAGAGGGAAAAACTGCATTTCTTGAGCCGTGAGGGCCAATTTCAGCTTTTCTGAAATCAATTTTCTGCTCTCAGTTCAGTTTTGCTGGTCATAGATCTGCCAGGAGGAACACCAGGACAGCTCTGGAAGGTTTGCCAGCAGCGTGTGAAACACTTCCTCATCTCTTCCATCACTGTTTCCTCTCCCTGAGATGAGTTTGCAGCCAGCCTGGGATGGGATCCTGGAAGGGAACGATGCCCTTTCCCGTGGCTGTGTCCCCAGAGATGCATTTTTTGGCTTTTGACTGTAAATGAGCCATCCCAAAGGTTGGTGGTCCATCCCCTGACCCCCTCCATTTGCTCCTCTGACATTCCCAAAATTGCTGCTGGCTTACTCCAAGCCATGGAGGCAGCAGAGCCATGGATTGGGGTGACCTGAACTGAGAAAATGGATACTCTCTTACTCCTCCTGCTTTCCTTCCCCAGCCATCACTCCTGTGATAATCAACATATTTAATTTCATTTTTTGTCTGGGTCTTTAGGGCAATGTGGTGTTGTTATACCTACTAAAAAGCAATGTTCTGGACAATAGAAGACCTCCCTCTTTCCTCCCCACAAATCTCCAAGAAAACTTGTCAGTTTGTGCTTAAATATTTTGGAATTCTATTTACTACTGCACATTTTCCTAAAGTTCCCATTATTCCTTTTACTTTCTCCTGTTTGGAAAGGAGTGGCAGGGGACACTCTCCCAGTGAGAGATTCTATCTGGAAAGTTCTCCCTCACCATTTTCAGCTCCCAGCAAGCTGCCCTAGCCCAGCTGAGGCAGAAATACGTGGAGAGCCCAAATCTGAGATTAAACCCAATTTGGGCTGAGATCCAACAGACAGATCCAAACTGGGCTGGGTTCTTCCAACCCTGGGCAGCCAGATCAGGATCCTGCCCCAGCCTGGAGCCCACCTCCCCTATAAAAATGACCAAAAATGCTTCAGGAGGTTCCAGCACGAGGGTTAAAGGTTTTGTTGGTGTCCCAGGCCTGAGGGATGATGTTGTGGTTGAAGCATTTGGAGCAGAACCAAGAGATGTGAGATAAATTCCAGGCTCTGCTGTGCACTTCCTCCGGCGGCTCCTGGAAATCTCTGCCTCTCCCTTGCTCCCATCCTCTGCTCTGCCCTCCCCATTTCAGCACCGAATTTACTCATAATCCAGGTTTTTTTCTGGAAGCCTTAACTTCAGGGTTAACAAAGTGCTCTAGCCCCACGTGCCTACAAGGTGGAAAGAGTTTAAAATCGGAAATTAAGTGCAGAAAGCTCAGAAAGTTGGAAGGACGTGAATGGTGACACTGAGGAACAGCCTGGATCAGTGACTGAGGGGTGGCAGCCCCAGGAAATGAAGGTAGGGCACATTTTTTCCCTGCCTTTGGTTGGATTCCCAAGGAATGAGTGTCCATGAGCAATGCTGAAAGGATCAATGCAAAGAAGAATTAATTTTGTACCTCCAAAGCTGAATTTTAGTCAGTTCTGCTCATTGAAATCCACCTAATTGAAGAAGTTCTTTGCAAATGTCGCAATGTGATGGATGAAGGTTTGTCCCCCAGGTACCTGACACGTTAGGAGGGAAGAAGGAAGGACAATTTCTGGACACTTTTTTTTAGGTGTGTCAACATCTATTTTCTGCTAAATTAATTCCTACTTGATGGTTTATGTGTCTAGAACAGTTTACAGAATCAGCTGCACTGTTTTGATATTAAAATTTACCTTTGGTCTCCTTGTCACAGCTTTAATTTCAAGCTGCAAGAAGGTAGATTTCCTTTTCTCTGTGGGATTTCCAGAACAGGGCATGGAGAGGTCAAAATTCCTTGCTAGAAAACCTTGACAGGTGTGAAAAATTCAATCCAAACCGTTCATGACACGTGATTCTCTTCACCACTTCACCTTCTCCTGGCCGTGAGTCAGCTTTTATTTCAAACCCACATCAAACCCAGGAATCTGAGGTGGAATTTGGGCTGGTTTTGGTCAGGAATGGAAGTTCTGCACATCTTGGTGGTGCTGTCGTGGCAGTTTCAGGCATCGCCGCCTGAGGTTGAACCCAGAGCTGGAGAATTTTGGTCTTTTCTTTGTCCATATTGTGGTACCTGTAACAAAAAAAAAGTTGTGTTTTGCCTGCTGGATGAAGAGATTGGAGAAAATCTCATTTTCTTGGCTGTCACTGGGGTGATGAGGCAATAAAAAACCCCATGGCCATCAGCAGCAGCAAGGTGGAAACTCCAGAAGGAAAGAGCCTTCCCAAATTAAATGACCTGAGCTGCATTTGCATCCCATGATAGGAATCTTTAAGTGGAATTTTATCCTTCTTTTCTGGGGATTTGTCAGCTCCCAAACAATTTCTTTCCCCAGACAACTCGGGGTTGTTTTTCCTTTCACCGGGATGCACCAGCTTTTCCCAAATGGCAGACATTATCCCAAAATATTTGCTCGAGGGGAAGCAACTCTCAGCCCCCCTGCAAGGATTTTATCTCTCCTTGAAATTACCCAGTTCAAATGCACGGATAATGACACTTGTAATGATGATAAAATGGGAGTGTGAGTGCACAGAGTAACGTTTAAAAATAATGATACACCTCGAACTAGGTCTTATAAAAGGAAATCTTAAATAGCTGCAGGGAAAACAGATGCTTTGGGGGACTGGGGGATAAAAATAGTGCCTTCCAGTTGGCAACCAAAACAAAAATGTAGCCCCACTTAACCAACCTGAGCACTAGAAATTCCTCTGAAAACCTCGGGGCCTGAAACTGGGAAGGTGTGGAGAGCACCTGGTGCTGCACCTGCCATGGGGTTCAGCATCTCTGATTTGGGTGGAAGGGACCCTAAAGCTCATCCCTGACACCTCCCACCGTCCCAGGCTGCTCCAAGCCCTGTCCAGCCTGGCCTTGGACACTTCAGGGACCCAGGGGTGGCCACAGTTTCTCTGGGAATTCCTTTTCCAGGGCCTCCCCACCCCCCCAGGGGAGAATTCCTCCCCAAAATCCCACCTAAACCTCCTCTCTTTCAGCTCAGAGTGATTTTTCCTGTCCATTCTCACCTTTTTCTCCGCGGTGTTGCCTTTCAGGTGCCCTGTGCAGTCAGGAGCTCTGCCCAGGGTTCCTTTTTGGGGCTGCTCAGGGCTCGGTGCTTCTCCTTTGGGCTGACCCAGCCCCAGCAGGGCTGGAGGTTTCTGCTGGGGAGATCTGCAGGTGCAGGCAAAGGCAGGAAGGTCCTCCCTGCTCACCTGGGCTGGGGGAAGCTCTGAATGTCCCTCAGGGGACAGAGGGGTGTGGGCAGCCCCAATGGGTCTGGAATTTTGCACTGATTTGAGGTTAAAATATCAGGATTTTCATTGACACGAGGAGCTGTGGCTTGGTCCCTCCTCCTGGCTCTGCTGTGGAAATGAAAACCTCCTCCAGCAATCCCTTAAAGTCATCCCAGCTGTTTCAGGTGCCTCAGCCCCACATTTTTGGGTTTGGGACAGGAACTCCAGCCTGTGCAAAGGAACTGAGCCAGCTGAGGAAAGGGGAATGTTTATTTTGTGTGCTTTGGTTTAACTCGGGAAAACACTCGAATGTGAGCAAATCATGTTTTTGCGATGATTTCTACAGTTAGGGCAAAAGCCAAATCTGAAGTGCACGGTTTTAATTTGTTGTTTTAATTTCCTTTTAGGTGGCTCCTCCCAAGCAAAGACAAGCAGTCAGGTGAGTCCAATGTTCCCCTTCCCGGTAGATCTATGGAAGGAAAATGAGGAATTATGAGTGGAGGCAGTGCTGGACTCCTCTGAATTTTGGGGACTGAGGGTCAGGAGAGCTCTGACCCCACCTGAGCACCGAGGGGCATTTTTAAAACGCACATTCCATTCCCTGATTCCTGTGCAGTGCCAAAGATTCCCTTCCGTCGGTCCCTAAATGTAGCGGTTAGGACGTTCTGGGTTTCTCCTGTGCCAGGAAAGGGGGACACAGGGACGAAAGGAAGTGACACTGCCAGAACTGTCCCCAGCAGGTGACAGTGACCTTGGGGGGGAGGATTCCAGCAGAGCTGTCGCTGCTGGCCGCTCTCTCCTTTCCCCACGGGCCTCTCGCAGTGCAGCTCTGCTTTTCCTTTCCCTTTCCCACACTGTGGCTGTGTTCTGCCCTGTCAGGAGCATTGGTCACAGCTCTGGCAGTGCAGCTGGGACAGCTCAGCGCCCTCAGCCTGCTCCTGCATCCCCAGCTCCGGGAATTCTCCTGCCGGGGGTGGCACCGACAGGGAGCCCTCCGAGGGAATTCCTTCTCCTGTGCTTTTGTCCTGGGTCTGAAGCAAAGGTGATGCTCCTTAGGGAACTTTGGAACGTTCTGGAATGAACTTTGTGTTCCCTCAGTAAAATCCCGCACCCAGAGGATCCCAGAATGGTCTGGGTTTGAAGGGACTTCAATTCCCACCTCATTCCACCCCCTGCCACCTTTCCCTAGAGCAGGTGGCTCCGTGGGAGCTGAGGGTGGGGTAATGCTCCAAGGCACAGCCCATGGAATTGGCTTTTCCTCTTGGATTTGTAGATCACTTGATCCCTCATGTGAGGATGGAAATCCTCATCTCAGGGCACAAAGGGAGCGGAAAAAGCAAGTGTTGGATGATCCCACCATCAGCAGGAGGGGATTTGAGATGGGGAGGGATGGAAGGAGATGGATTTCCTGCACCCAAATCAAGGAACAGGGAAAAAAAAAAACAAAAAACAAACACCAAGTTTAATTCTGTCCCAGACAAGGTCAGCAGGCACCACTCACAAAATAGCTCAGGCTTCGATTTGATCTGCCCCTTCCTAAAAGTGGAAGGTGAAAATATTCCATCCGAGTGTCTGCTTCGGGAGCTAAAGGGGGAAGGAAGAAAGGTTGTTTAATATGTATTTGTGACCCCGGCGAGAACGAGCCCGAGCGTCTGGTGGCAGCGAGTGGGTCGGACATTGTTAGATCTGGCAGGGATTCAGACATCTGCCAGGGAACAGGGATTTTGTCAGGAGAAGTGGGAGAGGGAGAGAGGGAGAGAGAGGAGCGGGAGAGCCGCAGTGCAAGCCTCGCCGCCTTCTATATCTGCCCGGATAACACTTCCTCTTTAAAATTCCCTTACTAAGCTGGGCTCCTATATTTTATATTCAGCAGTGAGGTCCCCGCCCCCCCAGCCCTCCCCACCCACCCGGCCCCGCTGCCTTTAACTTGTTAAGTTTGAAAGATGATCCATACAGGCGCTCTGCTCTGCCAGGCAGCCCCGTTTAAGGCCAAGATTAATGCAGTGCATTGGTGCAATCGTGCCGCAGTGGTGCGTGATCGGAATGCGAGATGGAATATGGGGGGAAAGGCCAGAAATGTGCCTGCATTCCCAGTTTACACAAGTCTCCTTAGCAACTTGTCTGATTATTTTATTTTTTTCCCCCCCTTTTTTTTTTTTTTTTTTCTCGTACGTGTGCATGCAGCGGCGTTGTCCCAAATCTCCAGCGAATAAAACACTCCCCGAGTTTTTAAACAGCTTCGGTTGATGGTCTTGCTGCTGGTTTTTCTTTTTCTTTTGTTAAATTAGTGGCTTCATTTTTTTTTTTTTTTCTTCCCCCTCCCCGTACCCTCCAGAAAGGATGGCAGTGGGGCTGGGGGTGGGGGCACTGTAAGAGTTTTCATTGTGACTTGCCCAGAGTTGGTTCCTTTCCAGTTGTTCACATCTCAGCATGTGGAATTATTGTGCTTTCTCCCGATTTGCCACAGAATTGGCACTAGCCTGACATTGTTACTCACTGGAATTGCATTTGGAGCCGGGGCTGATTCTTTTTTAATGTTTTTTTTTTTTTTTTTTTAAAAACTTATTTATTTATTTTAATCACCCGCGTCTTTATTTATTTCATAACAATCCCTTTGATTCTGCAAACATGCACAGTGTATTTAACAGTCTGTAAAATGGAGGAGAGGAGGGGAAAAAAAAAAACCACCAGGGTGAGAGGATTGTCCCTGAATTCCATATTCCCCTCCCTGTGCCATTTTTTTTTAGTTGCCTCCTGAAGAACCCTCTCCCTCCCCATAGGAGGGAGTGGCCTTTTAGGGATCAAGGTACGTTGGATTATTTTTTTTTTTTCCCCAGCTTGTGTGATACTTTATTAATAGCGTGGGGCAAGAGACAGAGGCTGAAGGGTGGGGAGAGCAGGGGAGGAGGGTGGAGAGAAGGAAAGAGTTCTCCTCCAAGTCCTGTACCTTGAAATAACTCAAGGGGAAAAGAGTTGCAGCCTCACTCGAGTTGTTTCAAAATCTTCCTGGGCGCTTTTACTTTTTCTTTTGCTTCTATTTCTTTTTAATTTTTTTTTTCCAAGGGGAGGGGGTAGAAAAAGGAAAAAAAAAAAGAGAAACTGAGCCAAAAAAATTTTGAAGGCTTGATCTTGGCTTCTATACAAACAGATGTTGCCTGTCATTCCGTTGTTAAGCAGGCAGCAGATTGGAGCAAGCAGCAGCAGTTTAGGGGGAACTGCAGCAGAACTGGAAAGTGGGAGATATACAGATATATAAATATATTTTTCTTTGTTTTTTTTCCTTTTTTTTTTTAATTTTTTTTTATTTTTGTTTTTGTTCTACACATAAATATTTTCCCCCTGGAATTACCTCTAATTACAACACGTCTATCTTCAAATATTTTTTAAATTCAATTTTTTTTCTTTTTTTTTTTTTTTTAAGTGGGCAAAACAACCCCAAAACCAAACGGAAAAACAGTAGGAACCTTCCCCGAAATTTTCCCACAGCAGCTATTTTTTGGGCTTTTTTTTTTTTTTTTTTTTTTTTTTTTTTTGGTTGTTGTTGTTCTTTCTCCCACGTGTAGGGAAGGGGGTTCTGTTGGAAATGCTTAAGGCATTCTCGGTAAGTGAACCTTTGCAACGAATTAGGTCAGGGATTTCGGGGTTCTCTCACTGCTCCCGCTGGCTTTGCCCTGGAATCGCTGCTGGCGGTGCAGTTACAGAACTCGAAGGCCTTTCTGTGTCCTCTCCAAGTTTTAGCAATGCTGGAGGAGCCAGGACCATGCTGTTTGTCCAGAAGTTCTCCCGAAGCACCAGCCCAGGGTTCTTTTGTGCTCTGCATGTGCTGCCTGTGGCTTTCGTTCCCCCATCCTTTTTATGCCCTCGTATTTTTTATTCCCCACTCCCTTTTTCTCCTTTCTCCCCTCTGATTTAATGGCTGCGTCGTTGGGAGGAGAGAGGAAACAGCAGAACACGGCGAGCTTTGAGCCGAAAGAGTTAAAAGTTTCTTGGCACCAGAGCAGCAGTTTAGCAACAGATCAATTCATTTAAATGAAAGAAATCACAGCCCGAGCCATCTGATTTTGAAATTTCACATCTTACGCTTCCACTTTAGAACAAAGCTTCTGTTTTTCTTTCCCCCTTATTAATTCCCGCTGCTTTTGTTCGAGGCTGGTGGGTTCGCACAGAAACTTTGTCTGGAGCTGGGCTGGGGTTTTTCCCTTCAGATATGAAATTGGGGGGTGGCTCCATCTCCCTCTCCTGCTGCGGAGTCAGCGCGAGGCTCCGCACACCCAACAGCTGGCGGTGTTCTCACCCTCGCTTATTGGGAACGGCTTCCATTTTCGGGATAAACACTCCCCTCCGCACTGGGAAAAGGAGTTGTCTCCAGTGGGGTTTTTTTGTGGAGCTCTGGCTGCAGGGGTAACCCAAGGAGCCGTGTCCGAGTGGGGATTTGCTCTGTAGGATCTGAAGTTGGTGCCCCTCCAACATCTGCAGCAGGAAGCGCTTGCTCAGAGTGACTCCATGATAAAGGAGTTGTGTTATTCTGCACTTTATTCTGCACTTTATTCTGCACTTTGTGTGTACATAGAGCGTAACCCCCATCATGGTTTTAATATTGGAGCCTGAGAAGGATCACAAACAACTTTTTGTTGCTGTTTGTTCATTTAAATGAGCCCCAGCCTTGGCACCGGTCCCAGGAGTTTTGCGGCTACGTCAAGGAAAAGGAAATAAATCAACTCCTCGGCGGCGAAGTTGGGGATTTAAAAAAAAAAAAATTAGTAATAATAATAAAAAAAAGTGTAAAAAAATCTAAAAAAAAAAAATCTAAAAAAAAAATTTAAAACAAAACAAAAAGAAATTTGATTTTTTTTTAAAAATTAAGAAATATTTTAAAATTTTTAAAATAAAATAAAAATTTGAAAAAATTAAAATTTTAAAAATCAATCTGTTGAAAAATCATAAAAAAAATTTTAAAAAATGAAGAACAGTGGCTCACGCTAAAGGAATGTGTTTGGAGGAGGACCCCGGGAGGTTTTGCCGTGGAGCCTCTTCCCGGTGGGCATCGCCTCAAAGAAAGGCCAGGATGTTTGGGCATGGGTGAATCCCATCGTGGGCAGGCAGAAAAAGGCCAGGGTGGGGCGGGAGGAGGTGTGCAGGGAAAATCCTTTTGTCAGGAGGCTGCTCCCCAACCTCGACGGAATCCTCAGTGGGGAGGAACAGCCTTAAGCTGCAGAAAGTGGATTAAAAAATGAGGTGGTGGTGCCGAGGGGGGGAGAAGCACCAACCTCCATCCCTGGTGGGGTTGCTTGTGGGTCTGGCTGGTTTTATTCCTCCCTCGTCTCCCGGCGGATCCATGGGGGAACGCCGCGATGGCGAGCGCCGGCCCGTCCCCCCCAATTTTGGGAATATTTCTGTGGGTGTCGTTGTGGTTACATCACAGCGCGCTCCTTCCTCGTCTCCATTCTTGTGCAAAATTCAAATAATTCCCCCCCTCCCCGATAGCAGCTGTGCATGGGGATTTTTTTTTTTTTTTTTTTTTTTTTTTAAGTCGCTCTTTAACGTTGCGAAAGGAACAATAAAATGAAAGGCAAAACCGGCATCTTAAAACTTGGCAAGTGAAAGCAGCTTGGACTGGCAGCCAAGAATCCTGCTGTGGTGCAAAAAGAATAGCATCCACGGAGCCACCACAATCCGGGGTTTCTCCTCTTTTAACAATCGCGTCGGCACAGAGAAATAATTATTCCTTGTATCAGTGTTAAAAGAGTCAACAAGCTTAAAAAAGCTTGCTTGGTGAGCCTTCTCCAAAGCAGGTAACGACGCTCCTCTTTGATTCTGTTTTCTCCCAAGTGGAATTTTTGGATGAGGATCTGGAGATGAGGACTAATCACTTTTAGGAGTTGGTGCGCGATACTAACGACCACGGGAGGCGTTTGCCGGGGCGACCTCCACATTTCTGTGTTTTCCTGGCTGCCTTTGGTGGGAATGGGACTGGCAAACTTCTGCAGTGGTTGTGCTGCAAGGAATGTTTTATTGCCACGGGTTTGACTCCTCGTGTGTTGGGGGAGGCCGCGAGTGGGTTGATCCAAGGTGGAACGGGGAAAAGAATCACCCAAAAAAAAAAATTTAAAAATTAGTTTATTGGGAGGGGGGAGAGTTATTTCATTCGTAGGACCTTGTTGCTTTTGCTCCTCTGGAACTGTAGCCTCTGGGTGTAGGAAAACAACATCCATTCCTTGAAAATATGCCATGGAAATGTCCCTAAATATTTTGTCTTCCAGAATACGTTCCCGAGGAGTTGGGCCTAGCAATATGGCAGCGCACGTTCCATAAGAAATCCTGCAAAATGCTGCTGCTGCTGAGGTAATTTGGATTCTCAGTCAGTACCTCCCTTTTCCTTCCCATTCCTTACAATTATTTCAAGCCCAGAAATCCTTCAAGAGTTGGTCTTTAAACCTAGGATAGAGTGCATGTGTGTGTATATATATATATATGTATGTATTTATAGGCCTAATTACCTTGGGGTTTAAACTGGGGGGGAAAGAATGGGAATTATTTTGCAGTTGTGTTTCTTATTTGCCTGATTTTCGGGGCAGAAGGATGAAATGGCTGCAAACAGCTTTTTGCTCAGGCGCACAATGCATTCCGTAATGATCGATTTTCCTGGACAGGGCATTTCTGCTTTGTGGTTTGCAAGAAAACCACCCACAGACCAAGCCCCAGTGTTAGGTCTTTAGAGATTTTATTTCTGCGTGTTTCCCTCTATATTCCTTTGGCTATAAATCTCTGAAATGCCAGCTTTATATTGGGTTGTTACTGACAAAAATATGTTGTATTTTTGGCTGTCCCACGTAGCAAAGCCTGGTTGATCCTGGTGATCGTTGATATTATAAAATTAATAACAAAGCAAAGTGTAAGGCTACAACAAACCTTAATAAAAATACCTTAATGTGCAGGTTGAAACTTTTTATTTGTAATCTTAGCATTCGAGGCAAATCCGGGGTGACGCTGATTGATTTGTTTGCCTCGCATGGATTTTCTGTCACTGTGTGTGTGTTCATCAGGTTTTCAAAAGGTACAATAGCTGTATGATTAATCAATGGGGGGAAACGTTCCCAACCCCAGATCTTGGCTAATCTATGGCTCTCTTTCAATCTCCCCGAATATATCAGATACAAGTGAAATTCCTGTTTAAAAAGCAGCTCTCATTAAAAAAAAAGAAAAAAATTTAAAAATCCGTATCTCTCAACGAACAAAACTGTTCGTTTGCTGCTGCATTTATCAATTTGCTGTCGCCAGAACCGCCCGTGGGTTTGTTTTCCAGAAGGAGCAGGTCGGTTCCTGGATATTTGTAATTTACAGCACACAGGTGCCATGCAATGACATCCCCGTGCCCCATTCCTCCAGGGCTCTCAGGAATGTCGAGGGGGACAATCAGATTTATAGTGTGGGATTTATCTGGAGCTTTTCCAGGCTCAGCTCTTGCTGCTTTTCCCCTTTTTTCTCCCGTTTTTCCCTCTCCGAGTGAAGCTCTGGCGATGGATCCCAACTCTCCCTCTTCCCTTTTGTGCTGGAAAAGCCAATCAGGTAGCAAGGGGGTGGGAGGTGCTGTGGGATCAGCCCTCCTTTAGGCAAGGGAAAAAGGGTGGATTTTCCCAACAAATCCCAGCTTTCCTCCGGCATGTGCCAGGATCCTCGAAGGTCTGGCTCGGGTCTGGCTCTGGGTGTCCCTGCAGGCAGAGCTGGGGACACGTGTCCCGTGCAAAACACAAATGTTGGTTTGCTTCGTGGATTTGAGCTACCCCAGGGAAATGGGATTAGCCCAGGAATTAATGGGAAAGGGAAAGAAAAGTTTCGGAACTGAGAAAACAGAGGAAAAGTGTAACCTCGTCCCCAGCAGGGGTATTTCAGTGAGGTCATCTCACATGAAGAAATCAAGTATTTCTCTGCCAGAAACATTCAAATTAGCTCACTTCTCATACATAACTTAATGTTAAGAATATTAGGGTTAAAATGAATATACTGAATATAAAGCACATATTCTGCCTCGTGCAATTTTGCAGTGGAAAATGGAAAAATTCCCTGCCCGGGGAGAAATCCTGGAGCACGCAGCACCAACACTCCCAACATGGTACCTGTTAGACCCTAAAACAACCTGGATTTGAACCTCAGCTTCCCTGCAATAAATGAGCTTTGTCACGGAGCCCTGGGGTTATTTTTGGGTGACATTTGTTGTGTTCCATTTGCAGCTCCGCTCCCAAGGAGGGCACAATCCCTGCCCAGCTCCAGCCTTGACCACCGCAGGGACGGAGCTTCCTCCATCCCAAATTCCAACAGCAGATCCATCCCTGTTTTCCAGAGATGCCGCAGGAATTTTGGCTGCCGAAAGCTTGGGGAAAAGCTGGACGCTTTTAAGGTGAGCATCAGCGTAGGAATCGAAACTTGGAGGATGAATTTAGATAACCTTTGGACAGATGGTGGAAGTTTAGCATCTATTGCTGGGTGGAACAGGAGTTTCTTGCCACCCAGCGATTCCAAATAAAGGAAAAATTGTATTTTATAATTGCATATTTGCCAGGCTGGAAAGGTTGAAGTGATTTATTTTAAGAACCTGCACCCAAAAAAAAAAAAAAAAAAAAAAAAAAGAAGGGAATATTTTCTACCAGCATCCAAATAGCAGAATTCTTTTCCAAGAATTCTTTTCCAAGTGGTGCCTGCTTGATTTTACAGAGGATAATACGAACTTGCATTAGTGCAGTTTGTCTTCTGAAGGAAGAGATGGGAAAAATTGGTGACACTTTGAGCAACAGTTGATCTCAGTGATTTTCTCCACCAGCTCCACGTGGAGCTCACAGCCAGGCTCCTTTCCAGCCTAATTCCCCCCCAGTAAAATGAGAAATATTCATCAAGCAGGAAAGAAACCTTGGAAACCTCAGGGGAAGGAGGGGACACCTCTCGCTTGCAGTGGCAAAACTTCGCTTTTCAGGCTTTATTAGAAAAATCCTGAAGAAGTTTTATATTTGTCTGTGTGGAAGAAACGCAGAGAGCTGGGGTTAGGGAGAATTTCCAGCTTGTTTAGCAGAGTGAAAAGGGCTTTGGTGTTTTTTTTGGGGTTTTTTTTTTTGCCTTTAAAAATAGCATTAAAGCAGAACCCCAGCCCAGTAATGACTTCTGTGAAAGTTAAAACAATTCTTCCGCTGTTGTTTTTCTGCCTGCTCCAGCCAGAATGGGAACAGGACAGCTTTTACAGGGTGGGGGGATGGCTGTGCATTGTAATTCTGTTTATATCCCAAAACTCTGCTCTTGGATAATTTTCTACCCTGTTTTGGTGACATACCTCCAATGCTGCTTGTTAATTATATTCCTGCTAATGTGCAATCACCAGAAATTCTGTCCAGCAAAGAGGAAGAAACGCAGGACAGCTTTATTTTTGGTTTAAAATTTTATTTTCCATTTCATTTTGCTGACTTCCTTGTGAGAAATGGCAGCGCAGGCAACTGCAGCTTCGTGTTCTACCCAAGCCAATAACCAGCCCTGCCCCTCACCTTCCAGAGGAGAGGGTTTGAGGGGATGAAGGCTCAGAAATTCCATCTGCAGAAATGTTTTTTCTCCTTCCACACCCCCCCAGAAGGCCCCCCAGCCCCTGCAGTGGCAGCAGGGACCCCTGCCCGGTGCCACAAACCCGTAGATCCGAACTTGTGCTCATATTCCACACAAGCTTGTATCTATAGGTCTGTGTCTGCCCGGCGAGTGCAGCTCACCCCAACCCTTTCCTCCTTTTTTTCCCCCTCCTCCCTCCTTTGTTATATTTTTTTTTTTTTTTAGGAAGGAATTATTTATTTAATCCTTATTTAAAGGAATATGAAAGTGGAGCTGCTGATCTGCAGCGATCAGCTCGAAATCCCCTCGTGCAAAGGGCTGTGCTGAGGAAAAAGGGATGGGGGAATTTATTGGACATCAGGTGGAGAAATTCAATCCCACCCATGCTCTGGGGATGGGGATGTGATAGGGAACGTGCTTGTGTTGGTCAGTTCTGAAACAGATAAAATAATTTCATTTATGAAGTAATGTGGAGCTGTTCTTTCTCTGGTGGCAGCAATTTGAGAGAGGAACTACTTCTTTATGTCCAGGACCTTGGAATCTCTGGGGTCACTGCTCTGACCTCCAGCTCCTCTCAGAAAAATCCATTTATTACAGAATCCCATTCCTCCAAATTCATGGCATTTGAATCCCATTCCTCCAAATTCATGGCATTTGAATCCCATTCCTCCAAATTCACGGCTTTTGAATCCCATTCCTCCAAATTCATGGCATTTGAATCCCATTCCTCCAAATTCATGGCTTTTGAATCCCATTCCTCCAAATTCATGGCTTTTGAATCCCATTCCTCCAAATTCATGGCTTTTGAATCCCATTCCTCCCCAATCCATGTGTCTTTCAAAATAGTTTTTAAGAAATAAAACTGCTCCTTAAAATAATAAAAATAATCGTGCTGGAAAGTCAGGACAGGAAAAAAAAACCATGGGAGCAGGCAGTATAAAACCTGCTGTGCAGAAATAACCTTTCGAGTTGGGAGAGTGAAACAATTATTTTTTAAGAAGTCATTTTTTTAAAACCCCAATGTACAGATTCTATATGAAAATAATTAGGCTGTAAACTCAAAATAAAATCTGACTGTTTCTTTCCAGCAGCTTTCAGTGTTAATTCTACCCAAGATTTGCTCTGCATTTCCACTTTTAAATTGCTCTGGGTTTGGACTTGGCTGCTTTGACACTCACTGCTGTAGGCCAAAAAAGTTTTTTTTTCCCTCTTTGCTAAATTTCCAGGGTTTTCTATGTGTTTTCTGTTTATTATAGAAGCATAAAATGATGTCAGGGGAGTCCAACTACTCTTCTTTCTCCCCGTGACTTGAAACTAGCTTAAAAAAAAAGGAAAAAATTGCATTTTGGCCTCGTGTGTGACGTAAAGTTGGGCATTAAACCGGTGCTCAGTATTCCCCAAATGTTTGGATAAGAAATCAAGGAATAAAAAATCAAGGAATAAAAGCTGCACTGCTGAGCTGTTCCCAGCAGAACTTTGCGTCTGTTTGGGATTAAGATTAAGGACCTGGAGTCAAACCTCCTTTGGGGCTTTGGGAGTGGACCTTGTTCCATCCATTCACCACGGAAGCAGAATGAGATCAGGAGAGCAAAAATGACTTTTCCCAGAGGATCTGTGAATATTCTGTGCTGGTTTGGGGTTTGGTTTTTAAATGTTGGGAGTGTTCACCTTCAGTCTGAGCTCCGAGGAGAAATGAGATGGTAAGACCCCATAAAATCCATATTTCTGTAGGGTGGACGGAAAATTCACTCCTCTGTGAAGCCATTGTGGTGGGACAGGCTGAGAAAAGCCTGGAATTGGTCATGGATATCCCCAGGGGGTGGCACTTCAGGTGACATTGCTTGGAGAGTGCCCAAAGACCCCCGGCAGGGGAATTGGGTCAGATATGTCCCAAAATGAGGTTGGTTTATTATTTTTTTGATTAGGAAATCAATACTTGAATCACAGCAGAGGAAAGAAGAAACAGATTTTTTTTTTTTGTTTCTTCTCTGTACAATATTTTTGTGCAGTTTCTCACTGAATATGTTGGGATCTGCGAATCAATATCCAATTTTTTTTCCCCTCCTTTTGGCGAGAGGCTTGATCTAAACACAGCTGGATGCTCAGAAAGGAAACTTTGAGAAGTGGCACCACAAGTGGGGTGAGCTGCAGGTCTGTGCTGCTGGGAGGAGAAGCAGGGAGTTATTTCTGAGGCTGAGAGTGTTTTCTGATTGCTCCCGGGGGTTTTTTGGGGTGAATTTGGGGATGCTGCGGCCTCAGCTTTGTGGGACAGGTTCAAGGAGGGCATTTCTGGCAGCACCACCAGCACAGCTTCTGTGAGCTCAGATTATCCAACAAACCCATTCCAACCCATTCTTACTGAATTTCAAAATTCATTTTAGTTTGCCTCTTGTTAAACTCAAACTAAACTAAACTCAACTCAACTCAACTCAACTAAACTGAACTCAACTAAACTAAACTAAACTGAACTCAACTAAACTAAACTGAACTCAACTAAACTGAACTCAACTAAACTAAACTCAACTCAACTGAACTCAACTAAACTAAACTGAACTCAACTAAACTAAACTCAACTCAACTCAACTAAACTCAACTCAACTAAACTCAACTAAACTAAACTCAGCTGAACTCAACTCAACTGAACTCAACTCAACTAAACTCATCTCAACTAAACTAAACTAAACTAAACTAAGCTAAACTAAACTAAACTCTAAACTAAACTAAACCAAACTAAACTAAACCAAACCAACCCCCCCTGCTCTTTTTTAGCTGCAGCCTCCCATCCTCTCCCCCCACCCCCTTGTTTTTCAGCCCAGCCTTTTGAAAAGCTCTGCATTGTGTTTCCCTGCCTTAATTTGTATTTCTTTTCTGCTGCTTGTGTTTCCCTGCACTTCATTAAGTTCCCGAGTGAAGCTGGAGCCTGACAAAATGATGTGGAGGACCTTGAAATGTGTCTTCCTTTTGGGATGGGGGAGCCGAATTGGAGTCTGTGGGGCTCCCACCTGTGCAGTTCCTGTGAGGGGATTTTTGGGGTTATTTTCCCCTAATTTTGTGGATGAGGAGCTTGCATTTCTGTGGCAGCTTTGATCCCAGATCCCTTCATCCATCACTGGTGCACAGAACTGAGGCTCAGAGCACTTCACCCACCCCGAGGCTGCAGGAGGCACTTTTGGGATCAAACCATAGCACCTGTACGCAGGAATTACCCAAAAATGTCCTGATATCCTTGCCAAAAATCGGTGCCTTAATCAATGCAGCCCCTTTTTGGGGCTGAAAACTGAACTGAAGCTCAGAGCACTTCACCACCCAGAGGCTGCAGGAGGCACTTTGGGATCAAACCACAGCACCTGTACACAGGAATTACCCAAAAATGTCCTGATATCCTCGCCAAAAATCGGTGCCTTAATCAATGCAGCCCCGTTCTGGGCAGAGTGCTGCTTTAGGGCCTCCCTGGAGGTAAAAATCTCTTTAGCGTTATGACCCTTGACATCCCTTGCTAGCTTCAACACTACAGCTTGGCTTTCCCAGCATCATATCTGCATGTCCAGACAGTTTTATCCTCATCCTTTAGTCTGTCCTTTTAGTCTGTTCTGTGTGTGTGTTCTTTTTGCCATGAATGTGGTGATGAAATGCCTTTCTCCTCATTGATCTCCATCTCTTCAGCCCCTCCAGCTTTCAAAGTTGCCTTCCCAAAAACCTCAACTACCTCTTGCCAGAATAAACTGGAGTCCTGAAGGCTGGATAAGCTGGAGTTCAGGTTCTGCGCTGTATTTCTAGCCTTCCTCAGTATGCTCAGGGTTTAGAATATTCCACTGTTCAGAAAACTTCCCATCCTGACTGTTCCTGACACTCTCTGGCAGTCACACTGTGTCTGCATCTGGGGAGGCTTTGCTGTGCTTGTGTTTGCTTGCCCAGAGTCCGAGTTGAACCAGCAGAAGTTCTCCTAGGAAACAAAACTTTCCCAAGCCTCTTTCCCCCCCTATTTTTAAAATATTTTTTCATGTTCTAATATTAATAATAATATTTTAATATGGAATCTGTATATTTTTTTAATATTTGGTAAATCTCTTTTTCTCCGTTTCTCGCTCCCGTTGGGGACAGCCTTCCCTGGGGTCACCTGTGGGGTCTCCTGCAGGTCCAGGATGTGCTGTGGTCCCCACTGGGGGGTGAAAATGGAATTTATTGGTGTGTTCCCTCCTCTCCCCAGTGCCCTTGGCAGCAGAGGAGCACACAATAGCGCTGGGGTAATTAGAATAACCATATGCAGTGGCAAATGGGATTCATGATAAGCAGAATGGAATTGTGTACCCTGGAATTTGAACCGTATCCAAATACTCTTATTCAGATAATCAAATCTGGTTAAACTCTTAAAAGGCAGATAAATTTCAGTATTCTGCTTGTTTCAGTAATCTGTTTTTTTTTTTTTTTCTTCCTCCCCCCTCCCTCTTTTTGTTTATTTGCTTCCAATCAGTAAGGGAGAAAAGAAGGAAGAGAATGAGGAGAGGAAGTTTTTAGGGGAGGGGTCCCCGAGTGGAACACCTTGGGGTGCTCAGGAATTTCTGGGGAGCCCAGGCTGGACCTGTGCAGGTCCATGGGGAATTCCACCCTCCCCAATGCCCCTGGAATGGGCACCAGGTTCTGGTTCAGTTTCTTGGGAGTTCCTTCATTTTCGGTGTGCAGCCTTGGCTGTGGGGCTGGATTGTGCTGTGCAGGGTCTCGGTCACAGAGCAGGCCTGGGATAAGCCCAAAAAACAACAAAAAGAAATGTTTTGGGGTCATTTAGAGTCATCAGCACTTAATATTGTGCCACTTTCCCCCTCTAGATCCTCCAGGTCGTGGTGCCTCACCCCAGCTCCTCTCAAAAGGAAGTTCTTCCCCGAGGAAACAAAGCTTTCCCAAAGCTTTTCTCAAAAAAAAAAACCCCACCAATTTTTAATACTAATATTAATAATAATAATGTTATTATTATGACATAATACGATTATATTACATTGGGTTCAGGAGTGAGAGCCTGGCCACCTTTCCCCTAGAAAAGCCCAAATATTGAAATGTAACATTGAGCAAATTCAGATTGCAGCAACCCCGGCTAAAAGTTGAGGCCAAAAGTTGAAGCTAAAAATTGAGGCTAAAAACTGAGGCGCCGTTTTTTTGTAATGCATTGGAAAATTTTGGAGAGCTCTCAAAATATTGACTTGCTCTGGGTTTCAGCTGAGCCCAGATGAGGTTTCTTTCCCTCCTTTGCAGCCTTTTGGACTTCCAGCCCTTTTTGGGGTGGTTGCCAGACTTCTAGGAGAGCTCTCTGAGCTGGAGCAAACCTTTGAACCTCTCGAGGTTCCTCATTATAACCGAATTCTAATAAATTTTCATCAAATAAGGCTGAGGGGCTGAGGTGACCAGCGGGAATCGTGTCAGCATTTCCAGTGTGAAACCCCCTCCTGTCTGAGGTTTATGAAAATCAGCTGCAAAAAAAAAAAAAATTAAAAAAAAAATAAAAAAAAGATCACTCCAGGCTGAAATTTGGCAAACAGTATTTCAGCCCTCCGACTGGAACGATGTCATTTGTGGGTTTTGTATTTATTTTTTGCTCAATGACTTAAGGAAACACATTTGCTTCGGGAGTATTTTCTGCTTTCCCGCCCCCTCCTTGGCAAGGCCTGCCTGGGATCTGAGAGGGAAGGTGGGCTCTTCTTCCTTCTGCATCGTTCCCAGCCCGAGAGATTCAGAGCCAAACCTCAGCCGATGATTTTCCTGATTGTAACAAGACAAAATTCAGCTTCCTTGAACATCTGTAGTGAGTGTCCACTGCTGGAATCCTGCTCAAAGGCTGTAGGGCTGTAAATGCATATAAATTGTGATTTAGTGCAGGGGATTAATGCATGAGGCACTGTTTTATGTCATTATTTGGGAATATTCTGCCCTCTGAACCCCTGATTTTCTGTGTGACTGAATTGCTGCTTTACATCGAAATGTGTTTGAAAAGGATGGCGGTTCCAAAAAATCAGCTCAGGGTTGGAGTCCTCACCTCACTCTTGGGGAGATTAAATACGAAATTCGGGCAGGGGAAGCCCAAAGGTTTGTAAATTCTTCAGGGAATAAAAGGAGTGAAAAGTTCCCAAAGCTTGGCCCTGGTGTCCCCTGAGGTCACGGCATGGGCTGGTGGCACTTCCGAGGTGGAAAGGCTGGATTGGGCTGGGAAGAACTTTCCCAGTGGCATTTCCTCTCTGTTTGAAACTAAATATCCTCTGAATGTGAATCCCATCATTTCTGGGGTAGGGCAGCAATTGCATTCACCTTTCCTTCAGGGATCAGAGGCTTACACGGAGCAAAAAGACAATTTTTTAATGGCACTGTTGCTTTAAAGTGAGGCTGGCTGGGCTGGGACGGAGATTCCCTTTTGTCCCCAGAAGTGTGAAATCATTTCTGGGATTCTGAAAAAGCAAAGAGGCCTCGAAGGGGACCTGGACAAAGGCAGTGGGGCCCATGAAGTGGTGCAGGAACACAGAGCTCCACGTTTCTCCCTGTCCCACTGCTGAGCAGGAACTTCCTGACATCGATAAAGTATCGTAATTGAACATTGTCATTAGATCCCAGGCTCGCCCTAATTGCGTAATTAGGTATGATTGTGCTAATTGGGTAAAGACATAATTGACAAAAATCAGCAGAAAAACAAACAGGGAGCTCCATGCCACCGAAGGGAAGTGTCCCAAGGGCTGTGCTCAGGGAGAGGTGACACACAAATGGCCATGAGGTGGCTCCTGCTTGAATATTCGATCTCAATTCCCAAACTGAGGAGCAGCAGATATTCAAAAGAACAGCAGGATTTGAATGCCTGGCGCTTTTTCCTGCTGGAAATTACATTTCCTTTGGATTGTAAATCCACCTTCAGCTGCCCAAGCTTCACCTGAGGGACCAAAATACCCGAAGCCAAAAATGAGGAGAATTTGCCAGGATGGTTTGTGCAGCAGGAGGATGGGGAGGTGCCGAGAGTTGACCCCAGAGGGTGAGTGAGGTGTCAGAGCCTGGGGTTCAAACTGCTGTGGTGTTCAGAAAGTGCTCAGAGCTTCTTTGTGTGGAGAGGGAAGAGCAGCAAGGAGAGGTGGAGAGCCATGGGCGGAGTGGCACTGGCCAGCCTGAGAAAAATTTAGGTTATTGTGGTGTAAGTTGAGAGTAAGGAATTTATTATTGTAATTTAGACCTTGGCTGAGTCGAGGATACAAATGAAACAAAATTCTCTACCTCTCTCTGCTTCAATTACAGAGCAAATTATGGGAGAATTGTTGGGGTTTTGCTCAGCTCTGCTTATAAATACCTGGTGTGCAAGGGGTGCCTGTGTCAGTCTGAAAGTTAGCAGCACCTTCTCATTAAACTGACCTGATAGAGGAAATAATTCACAAATTTTCAATTATGGAATTGTTAGATATTGCAAGGTTGAGATGCAGAACAACACTTGCAAGCTTAAGTTGTGGAAAAAATGAGTGGTTTGGTCATGTGGTACCGAAATGGGTTGGTTCACAGCTGCAAAATGTGGAACAGGTTGTTTTTGGAAGTCTGAACAGGAATTTGTCTCCTCCGTGACACAGAGGTTGGTTGGGATTTGGGATTTTCCACCAGCCTAGCTCAACACTCAGGTTCATTGGCTTCCACAGAGCTCCTTTGTTTAAATAATTGGATTTCACATTGGAGAAAAGATGTTCAGTGCACACAAATGATGATGTTGTGTCGAGGAGTTGGGATCAGGATGCTTTCAGACAAGGATGAAGCTCCTGGTCAGAAATCCGTGGTTTCCTTATCCAGAGCTGTGCTTCGCTCTCTAATCAAACAGTTAACAGTGACTCTGTGCTGGTAACTAAAATATCTCAGATTTCCACTATTTGGTCCAAGTAAACTTTCCCGAATATGGAGTCAGTAGAAATTGGGATCCCATCAACATCATGGGCATTCCAACCTTGCAGAAAGATTGTTTTGCTTTTTTTTTTCACCATATCCTGCTGTTCCAAACTGAGCTCTGAACAGCGATGAATCTTCTCCTTCATTCCTTGGGAAGCAGTGGTGGAGCATTGGCTTTTCCATGATCAGAAATGCTGTTTTATCCTGGGAAAAGAGAGGAGCATCCCTTCCCGGGGGTTGATTCCCTCGGAATCCAGGGGATTCCAGCTGAGGGGCAGCCCCAGCCCCAGCAGCAGCTCTGGGGACGCTCATCGTGGTTGGTAAAGCCATCAGCACCTGCTGCTTTCAGCAGTGCCTCGGTGGGTGCTGCGAGGGAGTCACAAGGATGACATCCTGCTCGTTCGGCTGGGGATGGAGTTCAAAATGGGTGTTTTGTGCAGGGAACGCGTCTGGCTGCTGAGGGAGGCTCGGTGGCGCTTTTCCAGAGTGGTGAATTTGAACGGGGGCTCAGTGCAAGGGTCGAGTTCACCTCAAACTTTCTGCAGTTCTCCTCCCAAACTCATTTCTTTAAACATCCCAGAGCCAAGGCACGTGCTGCAAAGTCAGCGTGGGGTGTGTTCAGAAAGGAAAATGCACGTCAGGACAAATTTCAGCCTCAATTTCAGCCTAAGCCTTTTCTAAGCGCTTTAAAAAAAAAATCAGATATATACATCTGGGTATGTTCTGTGCTGGAGCACAGCTGAATCTGCTGTGAAGGGGGAGCACTGTTATTTTGGCCAGGGAAAAACCCCATCCCATGTGAAAACCTCCGTGATCTTGTCCAAATCCAACAGGAATGACCCTGGCTTCTTGTGCCTTATCTGCTCACAATTCCACTGTGGGGAGCTGAATTTGGGGTTGGTGTCTTTCAATTCATTCCCTCTAAATTAAACCACTGAGGATTCGGAGGCCTTTTTTTTTTTTTTTTTTTTTTTATTTTTAAAATTTTTTTTTGGTAACTAGAAGCCCCTGACTTTATCCATTTTTGACTGCATGCATCCAGGTTGAGGTAGTAGGTTGTATAGTTTAGAATTACACCAAGGGAGATAACTGTACAACCTCCTAGCTTTCCTTGGGTCTTGCACACAACGGCGCGAGGAGCGACCAAAAAATCCAACAAAAATCCTCAGCACTCTTTGCTCCGGACACGTGGGACGGGAAAGAGCAGGTAAGACCACCTGGAAAACCTCTTTATTTCCTCCCACCTCTCTAGAATTACAGAAATGTTCAATTTATCAGGGGTTTTTTTTGACTTGTTGGTGCTGTGTTGTTGAGTTTTTAGCAAATCCAGTGATGTTTGTCTTCCTTCATTAGCCCTCGAGCAGTTCCCAAAAAGCACCATGGCAACCTGTCAGTGTTCTTGCCTTCGTGGTCAGCAGCCAGAAGTCTCCAAAGGTAAAAATATCCTTTATTTTTCCCCCTTTCCATCAGTATTTAAGTGGCCCTGTTAATTCTACACCAGGAGTTAAACCAGGATGATGTTTCCAGATAAAGCCTGCCAGGGCTTTGGTGAAAGTACCTAAACCTAGGAGAAAGTATGTAAAAAAAAGTACCTAAACCTGGGAGAAAGTACCTAAAAAAAATACCTAAACCTGGGAGAAAGTACCTAAAAAAAATACCTAAACCTGGGAGAAAGTACTTAAAAAAAATACCTAAACCTGGGAGAAAGTACCTAAAAAAATACCTAAACCTAGGAGAAAGTACCTAAAAAAATACCTAAACCTGGGAGAAAGTACCTAAAAAAAACCCTAAACCTGGGAGAAAGTACCTAAAAAAAAATACCTAAACCTGGGAGAAAGTACCTAAAAAAAAACCTAAACCTAGGAGAAAGTACCTAAAAAAATACCTAAACCTGGGAGAAAGTACCTTAAAAAAAATACCTAAACCTGGGAGAAAGTACCTAAAAAAAATCTAAACCTGGGAGAAAGTACCTAAAAAAAGTACTTAAATCAGCCTTCAGGAGAGCTGTTCCTAGGGGGTATCCAGTAGTGAATCCGCTCAGCTAAAATGGGGATTTTTAGGGATTTTTAGGGGTTTTTTTGCTAGGTTTACAGGGTTGAATTGGGTGTTTCAAAGGTTGGTGCCTCCAGCAGGGTTTGCTTCTCCCTCACTGCAGTTCGGGTTAAGGAGCTGTGGAACACCCCAAAAATTGTGGAGACAAAAAAAAAAAAAAAAACCACATTTTTAATATGTTTGACATGTCTGAAATGCAGGCAATTCACCCAACGTCCTCCTGAAATCTCTGGTTTTATTTGCCTGGATATTCAAGACCTTAAAAAAACCTTGAAACTCTGCTAAAGTTGGAGCAGAAAAATGAACATTTTGCTGCTGGCAGCGTTCGGGGTTCAGGTCCTGCGGGGCCCTGGGTGAAGGTGGTGGCCGCAGCACTTGGTCAGAGCCCAGGACCTGAACTTAGATCTTTTGACTCTCTATGTGAGTAATTCTGGCAAGGGTTTGTGATTTCCCAGAAATAAGAGGCACTGTCTCTTCCTAAACTCGCTGAGTTGGTGAATAAAAATAAAGAGGAGGCGCTGGGTTAATTTCATTGGGTTAATCTAAAGGTGGGAACGTGGTAATGGTATTTCATGGTATCTAAATAATGCAGAAAATTGGGGTTTTTTGTGGTAAAATGGCACTTAAAAACTTGAATATCTGCAAATCCCTGTTCAGCGAAGGCGGAGAGAAGCTGTGAGGTTCTCGAGGGTTACTCAGGGCTTGCTTATGAGTTATTCCAAGAGTGGATTAGTGGGATTTTATCCCATCTTGCTCTCAAAGAGGTCATAGATATCCCAGCCGTGGTTTATAACTCTGCAGCTCCCCAGGACAAGGAGAGGATCTGTGTTTCAGGGAGGCACATGCACTAAACACATGCAGGTAGTTAAAAAAAGAGGAATCTTTTTGGCACGTTTTAGGCACTACCTTATTTCCCCCCCATAAATCTTTTTGCAGATGGAAGTGCAAATTTTCAGCTGCATTGATTCCCATCCAACACAGAGTTTTTCCATGAGGTTTGGGTTTTTTTAACCTGTTTGGGACTTCTCTGGGAGCGGTTTTGTGAATAATCCCAAATAAGAACAGGCTCTTCTTTTTTTCTTTTTTTTTTTTCTTTTTTTGCGGTAACATTTCAGATTTGCTCCGCACACTTCAAACTTCATCAGGCTCAAAAATAGGCGTTATTTATAATAACCCTGTCACAGATAACTTTATATTAACGCTACGAGACGTCAATGAAAAGATCCATCCCTCTCCAAAACCCGAGGAATAATAATTAAAAAGGAGAATGGTCAGTGGCGAGCATAATTCAATGTGCATATTTTTCCTCTGAACAAAACAGCATTCCAGCTCTCCCCCTGATGAGAGGAATGTATTGTCAATTAATTAGACTTCCATCATATGTCCTCGGATGCCCTTCTATCATATGCCTTCCATATGTCCTTATGTCATATGCCTTCCATATGCCCTCTATGTAATTAAGCTCCTATCATATGGCTTCCATCATATGCCATTTAAGTGGATTTCCAGGAGAATGTGGCACTGTTACAGTTATGGACCTTTTGCAACGAGGAGAGGAACAACTCAGGAGCTGCAAATGAGAAGAGGAGGAAGCGAAAAGGAAGGTGGCTTTAATTGCCGGGTTTGTTTCTCTCAGCTCGAGCAGGGAAGGGACAAAAGTGTCCTGTTTTCCTTGGTTTCCATTCCCGGTTTTTATTCAGTTCAGCCTGTGGATAGCCAGGGAGATAGCGACTGTTTTTCAGGGAATGTTTCCGCTGGAATGTGAAATGAAAAAGAAACAATCCGCCTCCCGGCGAAGCATTTGTCCCGCGATAGCAAAATGTAAACTCTGTCCTTGGTTTGGGTGCCTGGACGGGAAGGGAAGGAGCAGGAATAGCCTGGAGAGGGAATTCATGGGGAGGAGGTGGCACGCTCCACTTCCATCCCTGTTCTCCCTCATGGACTGTGCACGTGGAGGGCTTCGTGCTGTTCTTGGCTTGGGAGATAATGTCCAAGCAAATGTGGTGAGATGGATTCCGAATTGACTGCGATTTACTCGGGGTAAAGACCAAAAATAGGCATTTTATCTGATGCTTATATGTGTAATGAAGGGAAGTGACAAAATCCAAGGGATTGTGAGGTCTTGGAATGGTTTCCAGTGAAAGGACAGCTCAGTTGTGTCTCTGTGCCTTCTTCCCAACAACTTCTGAGACTCTTCTAATCCAAATCAGATCTGATAGAAGAGCAGTGACTTCCAAGGGTGTTCTGCTCCAGATTTGCAGGAGTTGCAGAAATCCCAGCCATGCATCCAGAAATCCCAGCCCTGTATCCAGAACTCCCAGCCTCGTATCCAGCAGTCAGGGAGGAGGCTGAAAGGACAAAGAGAAGGTAAAATAGTCATTTGTGCTGAGGTCTCTCAGTTAAAACATTCAGAGCAGTTTGCAGCATATCCCAGTTTGCCAACAAACTCCCGCTGCCTGGGAACCTGTGTATCCCTAAAAAATTGGTATTCCAGCTGCTAGAGAACGGTAAACCCTGATATTTTGAGGTTTTCTGCCTAGATTAAGTCAGTATTGGCCAGAAAATCATCCCATATTTGCTATTTGTGATACAGGTGCATTCCTGAGAGACAGGTGACAGCTCTTGCTCTGCCTTAATCTTTAATTTTCAACTCAATCCTCATTTAAACCACACACCAAATACAACCAAGCCCCTCTGAAATCCTCAGGTCATTAGGGAAATGATTTGGGAAATTTCGTGGTCTTGCACCAGAGTTAGTTTGCCACAGTTGTAAAGTGAATATTGAGAGAAGCCTTTAAGCCTCTTGTAGAGCACCACTGAAATTATCTGCCCAGGATTACTGCTCAGGTGCTGCATTCAGAAATATTTTATTCTTCTGGCTTGCTGGGCCAGAAAAATAAAATTTTTAACTGTCTGGGCAGCAAGAAAATACTCACAGTAGTGCTTGTGGCAGATTTTTTTCTTCTTCATGTTTTCATATGCCTTTGATGCTTGGGGAAGATGAAATTTTCACCATTAGAGGGATTTTTTTCCCTTTTTTTTTTCTTTTTAAACAGTGAGTTCCATCTATTTCCACACCCAGCTGAAGCTCTGCTGCCACCCCGCTCAGTCAGACGCACCAAACGCTGTGAAATTTGTACATAAAAGTTTCGTGAGGACTGGGATGAGATGGATGGAATGCCAGAATGACTCATTGTTCCCTGAATAAGGCCCTGAGTGTTCTATTGATGCCATTTCTAAATCTGTGTAAAATGTATAGAATTCGTGTCATAACTGGAATTCCAAGCACAGCAACCTTGGGAGCTGAATTAATGATGATGATGATGATGATGATGGGGTTGTGCAGGAATTAATCTGGATTCTAACATGCTCAGACAGTTAAAAATAAGACAATTTCATCCCCCAGAGCTCAGAAATTCTGCTCCTCACGCATTTGGGGATGCCAGGAGAGGGAAGTTGTCTCTGTGTGAGTGTGTGTTGGTGTTTAAAAGTAGAAAATTTGAATCTACAAGGGACACAGATGTCCTTTCAATTAGCTGGGGACATCGATTGCAGGGCTCAGTGCAGTTGGAAAGTGGAAGGATGAGCTGGGCTGGACCAGCTCAATATTTGGAAATGAGCAGTCTGAGGCCAGAGCAGAGATGGGAACACACATCTTTCATTTTTGATCAACTTTTGCCTCCTCATTCCCGCTTTTCCCTCTTCTTGGGGTTTCAGATGTGAAGTCAGGTGGAGTTCAGCATTTCCAGTGTGAGTTTTTGGGGTAAATTCTGCGTCCACTCAGATTTCAGTCAGAGACAAACTCCTAACTGTGGTGTCGGACTAGCAGGGTTTAAGCAATGAAAGCAAACTGGAAAAGGAAAAAAATCTCACATTTGGAAATTTCCCATAGCAGAGGAAGATCTTTTAAGCAATAAAAGCAAACTGGAACAGAAAAAAAATCTCACATTTGGAAATTTCCCATAGCAGAGGAAGATCTTTTAAGCAATAAAAGCAAACTGGAACAGAAAAAAAATCTCACGTTTGGAAATTTCCCATAGCAGAGGAAGATCCAAAATATTTGGGAATACACCCCCTCCCTTCCTTTTTCTTTGTTCTTTAAATAAGAAGAACTCCTGCTTGCCCTGACTCTGCTGCTGCTCCAGGCAGTCCCACTTGCATATATTTAGATTTATACATTGGAAATATAAAATGTATTCTCCCTGAGCAAATAATCTGTACATGCTATAGGGTGAAATTAGCCTCTTTGTGCAATGTCATGGCCCTGTTTCCCGGTGAAATAAGTTCAAGAATCAGGTTTCTGGGGCAGACATGGAAAGAAATTGAAATTCTTCCTTCTGTCTTATGAGCTCCTCCTTCCCATCACCTCCTCTCCAGATCCCTTTTAAGAGTCGTTGAATTCTTGATGGGCAACCAGACTTTGCTGCTCGTTTTTCTTATGTCCAGTAGATTTATAACTCAAGCCACGAATTTAAGTTTTTAAGAACATTTTAGGTGCTGCTCCTCTTCTAAAATTGGAGTGGATAAACCTCTGCTCGCACTGAAGTGAAAATGTTGGGGTCCAAAGACACTAAGACAGCACAGGAGCTGTTGCACCAAACCTGAGAGGATAAAAAGTGGCTAAAAAAGTGCCAGCAAAGCTGATCCTGAGAGGAGAGAAATCTGAAATGGATGCACTGAACCATTCTCACCAGAGGCAAAAAACCAAATGGATGTTCTGAGGAAAAGAAAAGAGGAGGGAGACCGGGAATGTCTCAGTTTCACAAAGTGAGTGCAAGGAGACGTGTAGTGAAATTAAATAGTGACAGATTGGAAATGTTTTGCACAGCAATCCTTTTTCCACCAGTATTTAATTTAAATAAAGGAACCTAATTGCTTTTAGAAGTTAATGGGAACTTTGCACGTCTCGAACAGATCAGATACTTCTGTTTCTAATAACCATCCATAGAATTATGGACGCTCGCTGTCATAACTTTGGAACTGAGCTTAGAGTTTTGCTTTGGGATGTTTTGAAGGTTTGGGATGAAGTGCAGCAAATCAAGAGCAGGGGAGAACCAGTGGGAAGGGCAGATTTGGGCAGATTTTGGGGGAGGAATGCTGGGGAAGTCTGGAATGAGGCCTAGTCTGGGTTTGGCTCCTCCGAAGGATTGGGCAGTGGCAAAGAAAGAAAAAGGTTGGTGGATGTTTGCCCTTTTGGCTTCACAGGCTGAACAACTGCAGCGCTGCAGCATTAATGATAATTATTCAAATCATCTGCTGAGTGACTCCTTCCCAGTGGAAGCCAGAGCAGAGCAAGGGGAGGGACTTTTCCAAGGCCAGGCAGGGCATCACTGGAGGGCTGGGGACAAACCCCAGGTCAGTCAGACCACAATCTGCACCCACACACCGACTGGGGCCTCTCCCTCCTCATTCCATGGGTTCCTTGGGAGCCTGGCATTGCCAGGAATAAAAGGAAGGAATAGAAGGAATAAAAGGAAGGAATAGAAGGAATAAAAGGAAAGAATAGAAGGAATGAAAGGAAGGAATAGAAGGAATGAAAGGAAGGAATAGAAGGAATAAAAGGAAGGAATAGAAGGAATGAAAGGAAAGAATAGAAGGAATGAAAGGAAAGAATAGAAGGAATGAAAGGAAGGAATAGAAGGAATGAAAGGAAGGAATAGAAGGAATAAAAGGAAGGAATAGAAGGAATGAAAGGAAAGAATAGAAGGAATAAAAGGAAGGAATAGAAGGAATGAAAGAATAGAAGGAATAAAAGGAAGGAATAGAAGGAATGAAAGGAAGGAATAGAAGGAATGAAAGGAAGGAATAGAAGGAATAAAAGGAAAGAAGAGAAGAAATAAAAGTCCCTGCAGCACTGAGGGTCACACCTGGCTCTGCTTCCCCACCCCCTTTTCAGCGTGGCTGAATCTCACTCCCAGACCATCCTGGCTGGAGATTTGGGGTCACCACAGCCCCTTTGTGCTGCTCGGCTGAAGTGCTGTTTAAGGAATTGCTGCGATCACAGGTCAAACCCATTCCCGGATTAATGGCGCGGATGTGCTTTAGGGAGAAGTTTGTTTTGCTCCTGTCTGAAGTGCCTCTCATCCTCTTGGACAGCAAACAGCAGCCATGGCATCCCAGAGGCTCCAGGAGCGGTGTTTGCAGCCTGGCAGGTGCCACAGCTTCCCCCAGAGCTGATTTTGCTTTAACCGAGGAGCCAAGGGTGGGGAGGATGGAGTTTGGGAAAAGCACGAGGGAGAGAAGGGAAAATGGGGAGGAAATGGGAAGGGAAGGAGGGAAAGGAGGGAAGGACAGAAGGAAAGAAGGAAGGGAAGGAAGGGAAGGAAGGGAGGAAGGGAGGGAGGGAGGAAGGGAGGAAGGAAGGGAGGGAGGAAGGGAGGGAGGGAGGGAGGAAGGGAGGGAGGGAGGAAGGGAGGGAGGAAGGAAGGAAGGAAGGAAGGAAGGAAGGAAGGAAGGAAGGAAGGAAGGAAGGAAGGAAGGAAGGAAGGAAGGAAGGAAGGAAGGAAGGAAGGAAGGAAGGAAGGAAGGAAGGAAGGAAGGAAGGAAGGAAGGAAAAAGGGGAGAAAGGAAATAAGGAAAGAAAGGAAGAAGGGAAGAAAGGAAGAAAGTAAGGGAAGAAGGAAAGAAACGAAATAAGGCAACAAGGGAGGAAGGAAAGAAAGGAAGAAGGGAAGAAAGGGAAGAAGGGAAGGCTGGGCTGCTCTCTGCTCCTGATCTTGTGGTTGAAGCTGATTTTAGAGAGTGCCCATCTAGTCCCTCTTGGAGTGGGAAAGGAACTGAGTTTGTAAGAGCCCTGAGATTGTTCAGTCACGTGCTTGCCTTCATTTGCATGTGGGAATAATTACTGAATGAGGAGTTAACCAGTGGAGGTGTTAATGGGAAAAATACAATCAGTGTCCCCAGCACAGCACGCTAGTAAAGGTGTGGTGAGGCTGCTGGATCTGTGGAGCTTCTAGGACAGGAGTCACTGATCAAAAATATAATATTTATTTTTATATTAATAAAACACACTATATATTATATTAATTTCTATTAATAAAACCACACAATAATTTTATAATATAAGAAAATATGATTTATCACATATAATAATAGATAATAATATAAATACGGTGTTTATAATATTATATTAATATTTATATTTAGTTTATTACAGCACCCAATAAATCCACAACGGAACAAGGGACAGGACAAGAGGCAACAGCCTCAAGCTGTGCCAGGGGAGGGTCAGGTTGGACAGCAGGAGGAATTTCCTCATGGAAAGGGCAGGCAAACACTGCAAGGGGCTGCCCAGGGAGGAGGTGGCATTCAGGGACCACCTGAAGGAAGGACCAGAGGTGGCACTCAGTGACATGGGGATGCTCCATGGGGCAGCTCTCAGCAACAGGGAGTTCTCGATCCATACTCAAGTCAAGGGTTAAATGTTTAATCCATAAATTAGTGCTGGGAATCGAGGAAAGCCTGCTTGACATCCGAAATGACAGGGAGGTTTTATTCCCTGGAAGGGGAAAAAAAAAACCCTCTCCAAATTATTTAAAGCCTCTTTCTCTGGGCCAGTGTTAGCTCTTGGTTCACTCAGGATTTTCCTCTTTAAAGGGAGTTGGCTCCTTTAAAGTCGAGTTGCAAAGGAAGTGTTGCAAAGGAAATTCAGTTGCCATTCCCATGGATTCTGCTTTGAATTTTGGTTTAATAATCGATGTCATTTGGTCACCCCTGTGTCCCTAAGTCAGCTCACAGGTGAGTTTCGAGCTTGTCTTGAACAGCAGTGATGAGTTCTGCTGTGAGTTCGTATTTTTGTTTGCTGCTTACATGAAACGGGGCTGAAACCTCAATGGGAATTTCAGAGAATCCCAGGATGGTTTGGGTTGGAAGGGACCTTAAAAATCATTTAATTCCACCCCTGCCATGTCAGGGACACCTCGCACTGTCCCAGGCTGCTCCAAGCCCTGTCCAGCCTGGCCTTGGACACTGCCAGGGATCCAGGGGCAGCCACAGCTTCTCTGGGAATTCCATTCCAGAGCCTCCCCACCCTCACAGAGAGGAATTTATCCCCAAAATCCCATCCAAACCTCCCCTCTGTCAGTTCAAAGCCATTTCTGCCACAACAGCGAGCACAAAACCAATCTCTCCTTCTCCTGGGCAGCTGAGGGAGGTTTAAAAGCCCCGACCAGGACAGAATTCCCTTGGGAAGCTCCAGGATTGTAAAGCAGCTCCCTCCCTGCCTCCTGCCACACTGCATCACATCTGAACGGCGCTTTTTGCATTATATATCAACCCAGATTTGTCCTCAGATAGCCTCCTCCGGAGAAGACCATTTTTAAATCTTTAATAGGGCATTAGAGCAATTTGCCTGAGATTTAGTTCTAAGTGGGCAAGGGGAGTGGTGACAAACGAAGCCGGGAGGCCCTGAAATTCTTTGAATATTCCATGTTTTCCTGGAACTGCGGGGAGAAGGCTGCCAGAGAGGTCTTGGCAGGTTTTCTAGGTGGCTGGCCAAGTCTGAAGCAAACGTGGATGGTGAACAGGCTAATGCAGCTCTGCTCCCAAGCTCAGACGTATAGAACATACGTTTTTATTTAAGAGATCCCACCACATGGAGGAGCAAATGTAGTGCTGATATATCTTCCCGAAGGAAAATGGCAAGGGGAAAAACAGGGTCGTCTTGCCACGATAAAATAAAGGTTCTTTTGCCCTTGCTTTTTAGGGACTTGGGCCGTCAGCTGAAGGAAATGAAATCCAGTGGCTTTCCCACGAGGGCCCCTTATTAATCAGGAATGGCTTATAGAGCAATACTTTGTCTGAGGGAAGAGGCAGAAGTTGTTCAAAGAATGGATTTCCGTTGCCAGATTGACTTTTTGTTGTTGCCATGCGAGTAATTAAAAATGGCAATTAAGCAGGAAAGTGATCAAATAATCACTTGGGAGCTGCTGCGGCTGCAGTTGGCTCCGTGTCGAGGAGCAGGGACCACCCCGAGGGTCCAGCAGTGAGAATTGGGGGCTGTTCCTGGATTTTCCCAGGTAGAGGTGGATTTGGGATGACCTCCTCTGGGAATTGGCGTTTTCTGAAGGTCCAGCAGTGAGAACTGGGGGCTGTTCCTGAATTATCCCAGTAAAGGTGGATTTGGGAGAGGCTCCTTTGGGAATTAGTGTTTCCTGAAGGTCCAGCAGTGAGAACTGGGGCTGTTCCTCAATTATCCCAGTAAAGGTGGGTTTGGGAGGGGCTCCTTTGGGAATTGGTGTTTTCTGAGGACCCAGCAGTGAGGATTGGGGGCTGTTCCTGGATTGTCCCAGGTAGTGGTGGATTTGGGATGGTCTCCTCTAGGAATTGGTGTTTCCTGAGGGTCCAGCAGTGAGAACTGGGGCTGTTCCTGAATTATCCCAGTAAAGGTGGGTTTGGGAGGGGCTCCTCTGGGAATTTCCTGGGGGAAACGTGAGTTTGGATTTCCTGGGGGCACAGGTGAATGAAGGTTGTCATTATTTTAATATTACCCCGTGTTTTTGTGCAGCTCACAGGGCTTGTCTTGTTTTATTATTGATGGGGCAAAGCCTGTGCAGAGCCTCTCTCCTTCTGAGTGAAACCATTTATTTTTCTTTATTAAGCCCTTGGTGCAGGCCCAGAAGTTCTGCTGAGGACTCCCTGTGGGGTCTGGGATGAGTCACTTATTTTCCTTTGGTTCCATCCCCTGCCTGTGAAACAGAGCTCCTTGTTCCTCTCGGGGAGAGCTGTGAAGGCAGAGCTGATCATGGATGAGCTGTTCAGAGCCACTCACGTTGGAATTGCGAGGAGAAATGTTCCTGATGGACTCTCTCTGTGCTGACACATTTTCTACCTTCACATTGATAATATTAATCACCTAAAACTATTTTTACGCCATCAACTCGAGAATGTTATTACAACACATTAAAAACCCCGAGTAACGCTATTTATTATCATCTCAAACAAGCTGAAATTCAGATTTTCCTGCATTTTTCCTCCACATCGCCTCTCATGGAAGTGTTAACTCTGTCTTTTTGCCTTCCAGCCAGGCGGAGCTGCGAGCTCAGGGTGGAGCAGAGGCTGCAGTGAAGCCATGCAGAAGTGCAGAGGGGCTCGGGGAGCTGCGCTGCCTCCCGCTGCTATTTCTGGCACGCAGAGACTCCGCGGTGTCTGCTGGGCCAAACGTAAGTCCTGACACTCATTCTGTCTGTCACATCCCTCTCCAGACGTAGCTCCCCGGTTTTTAATCCCCTCCCAGCACCGGTGGAGAGGCTGGGAAGGAGCTGGTGTGTGAAGTTCTGTGTCTGGGCAGAATTCCCTGCCTGGGGAGCCCAGAGCTCTGATTTCTGTGACAGCAGCACCTCAATATCTCAGCATCCTGCGGTTTCCCCAGTGAGCAGAGATCCCTTTTCCCCTGGAGTTTGCAGTCTGGGTGGATAAAGGAGGCAGGAAAGAGGAAGGGATGGAGAGACTCGCCCAGAAGGGCTGGGAATGGGCTGGGAATGGGTTGGGAATGGGAATGGGAATGGAATGGGAATGGGTTGGGAATGGGACGGGAATGGGATGGGAATGGGATGGGAATGGGTTGAGAATGGGAATAGGATGGGAATGGGAATGGGATAGGAATGGGCTGGGAATGGGATAGGAAAGGGATGGGAATGGGTTGAGAATGGGTTGGGAATGGGATGGGAATGGGATGGGAATGGGTTGGGAATGGGATGGGAATGGACTGGGAATGGGTTGGGAATGGGATGGGAATGGGCTGGGAATGGGAATGGGAATGGGAATGGGAATGAGAATGGGTTGGGAATGGGAATGGGTTGGGAATGGGAATGGGAATGGAATGGGAATGGGCCGGGAATGGGATGGGAATGGGCTGGGAATGGGTTGGGAATGGGCTGGGAATGGAATGGGAATGGACTGGGAATGGGATGGGAATGGGCTGGGAATGGGATGGGAATGGGATGGGAATGGGATGGGAATCCCCACTGCTGATTTGCGGTTCCTCTGGCTGGAATCCTGTGCAGGGAACAGAGCCTTGCACCCACCACCAGCTGCAGGAAATATTTTGGTGTCCTACCCTTTGGTTTCATTCTTCAACAGTGCCTGAAACTTGTAATTTTTTTTTCTTGCGAGAAGTATGTTTTGGGTTTTTTTTCCTTCTTTAAATTGTGTCATCTGTAGTAGTAGAAAACCTGGGAAAGATCTCTTTGTTTTATCTTTTAAGCAATTCCACCCTGTCTTTAAAAAGAAAGCAGTGCTGGTGGGAAAGGCGAAGAGTCTGCCAGGAGGTCTGGGGGATGTTGAGGAATTCCTGCCCTTGGAGGTTCCTCAGGGCCCTCTGATCTCACAGGGCTCTTCACCAACATTAATTCAAGCTCAGGGTCCCAACTGCTGTCTTAGGTGCAGGAGTTATGTTCTCAATTTGTGTTGTTTTTCTGTAGGGAAGAATTGAAAATAATCCCCAGTGAATTCTGGGAGGAGGTGGGAATGGATCTGTGGACTGCAGCCCTCCAGTCTTGGAATTACAATCTTTATTTTCCAGAGTGACCCCAGCACCCCTTTCCTACTGAAATACAATTAATTCCAGCTCTTCTCTAAGTCCCGTGGATCTCTAATTTAATTTTCTACTTTTTCTGCCCAAAATGTCCCTAAACCTCCTGTGTGTTTCTGAACTTGAATTTAGGTTCAGCAGTTTCAACTCCAGTTGAACAGCCTCAACAGGTATTATTTTTACTGGCTTTGGAAAAAAAATAAATAAAGAGTTGATTGAGGGACTCCGCCTTTTCATGCAATGATTCTACTAAAGTTTAAAAAAGCATTAAGTGTCGACCAGACATTTTTTGTAGCAGAATTGAAGGTTAAAATATTCACACAGCTCCATCTCTTAGTAACTGATATGTTTCAAAATTTGCCAGATTTCAATGTGAAGCTTCAAGTCTTAAGAAATTTTATCCCCAAACCAGGTTAGATTTATCTGAAACAAGAGTGAGGGTCTTGGAGCTTTTGTTATGTCCTGAATTAATTGAATCTTCTTTGAAGCCTTTGGAAGACCTGAACCTGTGTGAAATCTGAGGGGTTTGGGTGCTTTATGTGAGGTGGGATTGGCAAATCACACGAGAGCGATGGAATAATTTTCTGTGTGACTCTATCCACAGAACTTTGAGTTTTAGTTTGGTTCAATCCATTTTGTTTTAGGAGAGCTCGGCATCAGGGCAGGTTGGAACTCCCCACGGGCAGAACACAAACTCTGGGTACGGTGCTCCCACTCCTCTCTGATAGTGATGAATCAGTCCTTGTGACCTTCTCTCCAAATCCCTCTGTGACTTTGGCTGACCTTTTGTTGAATTCCTCCCTTTTCCCCGATCCTGTTTTTCACTAAGTGCAGTGTCCCAGGGCCTTTCCCACTGCCTCATTTCCCTTTTTTCCCTCGCTTTACTCACCTTGGCATCCAATCCTTTCGTGGCTTTGTCACCTTTATTATTTCGATTGTTCTTCCTTATCCAAGGATGGATGGAGTTGGATTTTAAGGAGAACCTGGGGAATGGGGGGAGAACCCAATCATCCCTTTGTGGTGCCCGGGGGAGGCAATACCCTGCGGGTTTGGAGGGGAAAATTGCTGGGAGAAATGGATTTGGTGGTGCTGAAATGGGACTGAGATGATTTTGAACCCCACTCTGTCCTCTCTGTTGAATCACAGGGGATCAGATGAAGGTGGCAAAAGGAATTGGGACACGGCAGCTCCTTCCAAGGACCCCCAGCACCCCAGGGACACGGTGAGTGCTGTCCTGATGGCTCTGGATTTTGGCAGAATATTGATTTGATCCGTGATTTGGGGTGGAATTGATCTGCAAAGCAGTGAGGCTCACATGAGAAGCTTTTAGTTGTCAAGAGCATTGTTCTGGAAATATCCAAATCATGATAACTTTGCCCAGTTTTGCTGTCCATGGATGTGCCCCACACTCTGGATTTGCACCTTTCCTCACATCATTTGAATTCTTAATTTCTTTGCCCAGTTTTGCTCTCCATGGATGAGCCCCACACTCTGGATTTGTACCTTTCCTCACATCATTTGAATTCTTAATTTCTATCAGGGAATGCTTTCATTTCCCTGAAGACATTGAATTAATTTGTAAACTATTCTCATATGTGCTGTCCATATAACTGAGCTATAACCATTATTTTAAAGATATTTCCTAACTGACCTCTGTATACTTTGCCCAGAGTGAAGTTATTGACTTGTCTCAAAAAGGCCTCAAGGTTTTATAGTTAATGCTGAAGTCCCTAAAGCTTCCTCCCTGGCTGAACATCCCTTCTCCTGTGTGTCTTCCCCTTTGAATTGCTAATTCCAATTGATCTGGGGAAAAAAAAATTGTAATAGTTTGTATTTACTCCACTTTCTGCTGTAACAGCACCTACCAAGGTCTGTCCTTCCTTTGATCCTGTCTCTATGATTAAATTCATTCTTCCTTTCTGTTTTCCAGCTTCTCTCTGCAAACTTTCTTTCACTCCCATTTCTGCAAGAATTTCCTGCAAACCACGTCCCTAAGAGGATTAGTGGAGGGGATACCAATTTTATTTATATTTATTTATAAATGGACTGCAGAGACTTGGCCCCTTTTTAAATATGAGAACAATTTTCAGGCCTCTCTCAGTTGTGGTTATTTCACTCAAAAAAAACCCCAAAAAACCAAACCCAACAAACCACAGAACAACAGAGAAATACGAGAAGTTGTGGAAACCCCTCAAACTTTCTCTGTTTAAATTTTGAATTCCTGGGGTCACAGGGCCAGGTGATGCTGCCAGTTGTGGGATTTTGTGTAGTGCCTGGCAAGATGAGTTCCATGCAAAGATGAGATCAAATCAAATAGAATAACAGTTCTTTTTTTTTTTTTTTTTTTTTTTTTTAATTTTTGCCATCCTGGAGGCCTTTAACACTTTGGAATTTGAGTCTTTGCAAAACAGGGCTGCTGGACTCCGGTAAATGCAATGTCCGGATGTTGGTGGTGATTCATAAAAGCAATTAAAAAAGGAAAGTGCTTTTCCTCTGAGCGCAATGTCTTGGTTGGAGGATGTCCTGAAGTGAGTGCGAAATGCTCCAGCAGTGCTCAGGGCATGGGGGCTGTTGTCTTCCAGGTCATGGATCTGTTTCCAGCAGATTTTAGCTTTTTTTCTTTTTTCTTTTTGCTGTGCTGCTGATTAATTTTTTTCTCTGAGAGTCCCAGAATTTGGGGTTGGAAGGGAGCTCTGGAGGTCACTCAGTCCAACCCCCCCGGGGCAGGTGACACAGGGACACAGCCAGGTGGGTTTGGGATGGCCCCAGAAGGGGACAATCCAAGGAAAAGCTCTTCCACCTCCATGGGAAGTTCCTCCCCAGGCTGAGGTGGAACTTGTGTTTTACTTTCTGGCCATTGCTCCTGTCACCAAAACCAGTCCAGCCCCATCCCCTGACACCTGCCTTGGGGATATTTGTATGGATTTAACAGCTGAATCTTATTAATTTCTATTTCAATGTAGTTCCCATTTCTTCCTTCTTAAATTTGAGGGAAAACCTCCCGAGGATGTAAAGTTTTCCACGGGAGAAATGCAGTTGTTGCAACATAAATTTTGGCGGTGACGGATAATTGAAACTCATCAAATATTATTTCCCCCCGCCCCCCCCAGTGCAACTCCCTGGCATTTCTGCCCTTCCCCAAACACAAAACACCTCATTTGTACAGCTTTAAAGCGATTTTCCAGGAGCAAGACTGAGCTTGGTTAGAACACGACGGAGGTTATTGTTGTACACGAGGATCCATCAGCACGGCCGCATTACCTCAGCAAGAAGCAGACCCTGAGGCACTCATTACAAACTTCCTCCGTGGCTTTTCCAGCCTTCCCAAGGAGCTTTCCCAAGTTAGGGATGGTTGGAAATGGTTGGGATTGGGTTCCTAGAGAAGGCTCTTCCAGTCCTGCCGCCTTCTCCAAGCGGATTGCTCTGCAAATATTGAAGTTGTGGCTCTGCCCTCCCATCCTGCCCTTGCTTATCCCATTCTGAGGGAAGCAGAAAGAGTTTACTGATTTATCATGGATCATTAGGTGGAAGTAACTATTCTTAAAACATCAGTGTGGATACAATAATTAGGGATGTGCTTTTGTTAACACCGCCAGCCTCTACCCTCTCGTACAGTACCCTTGGGTACTAAATAATTACCCACTTTGTGTGGTTATCTAGCTCACTAATTACCCACAAAAATTGGGGTCAGGTGTTAACTGCTTGAAATAAGTATCCTCCAAAGGCTTGGGTAAAGTGTATCAAGAAATTATGTGTTTGCTGCAAAACTTTGGAAAAAAAAAATCAAACATTTTTTTTTTTTTGGGAAGGAAGATGAGGAGACAATGGATGTGAAATCTTCTGTGTGATGGCAAAATCTTGCAGTGGTGGTGAGGGACTCTAAAGGGAGTGAAAGGATGGTTGGCAGATACAGTCACTAATCCATTCTACTTTTCCCAAAGATTAGATCCTTCAGTACACAGGGTTTGATTCTTCCCCTATCTAGGCTGATGCCAATCAGGATTATGCCGTTATAAATAAGAATATTTGTGTCCGTGGATTCCCAGACCGACTTTGCTGCATAATCCCACCTCTTCCATCACCCAGGGACTTCTGCATTGCACCCAATAATTTAATTATGGATTGTATATTTATTTCCACGCGTTTATTTTAGCAGTCTCCAGCTCTGTGTGCATGCAGAACTTCATTCTGAGGCTGCTGCTCATAAAATGCAGTTTGCTTGGAGCAATAATTTGATTCCTGTGCTCAGGGAGTTACCCCAGTGAGTCAAAGATTTCTAGATAGCCCCACCCTCCCCAACTTCCCGAACACTCACACTGCAGCCACTTTCCCTTTGCCAGACCCACACAAGATGTCTAACTAGCCAAAATCCCGAGGGGCAATCCCAATCTCCCGCCTCCCCTGGTTCAGCCCCAGAAAAGTGGGAAATTTCAGCCCTAAAGCCCTTGAAATACCCGGCACGTGTACCGAGGGATGTCGAACAGCCCATCTTCCTAACCTGCTTTCCTGCATAGGTGCTCCCTGCCTTCAGTACAAAGGAAAGGGATTTCAGAGGGAGCTGAGAAGGTGTTTGTGGAAATCCTCGGCTCTTTGGATGCCCGGATACCTTTAATTCCTGAGCGTCTGTGCGGCGCTCAGCGTAACAAAGAAACCGCCTGGATTTATTGCTGCATTTTGCGTTAGGTGCTTCCTCTCCTCCATAGCAGAGCCACCTCCTGTTCCTACAAACACCTTCCGCAGCCTGTGTGGGTTCGGGAATCAGCCATCCCCATCCCATGGTTTGGGGGGGCTGGGGACAGCCCCCGGGCCGAGGTGAGGGCTCGGTTTTGGGGCTACCTGCGCCCCGCATTGTGCGGAGCATCCCTGGGAAAGGCAGGGCTCAGCCTCCTGGAGCACAATGCAGATTTAGTCGTCATCTTTGTCTCTCCCCCCGCGCCCCCCCCCCCGCCCCGCTCCACTCCCCGCTGATGTTAACTGTCTGTATTATTATTTATTGTTATCAGGGGATTTGGTTTGATCAATGAAGTGTATATGCGTCTGACGGACATTCGGGGAGGAAATGCTTGGAGAATGAGTAACATGTCTGCAGTGGAGGGTGTGTGAGAGGGAGAGAGAGGGAGCATCGGTACTAGAAACATTGACTGATGAGTTCATTTTAAAATCCAAGGGCATATAGCTGGTAAATTAGCACATATTGCAAATATAGTCTGGTGCGAGAGGCAGCAGTGCTGCCATTGAGCGCAGGGGTGGGTGTGGAGGGGAAGGGGGGGTCGAGGAGAGGAGATTGTCAGCTCTAAAGTCATCACGGGCATGAGCCAGGCAGTCTGCCTGCCTCACTGCAGACGTGGGGCGTGCGATTTCCACGGGCGGCTGCGGCGTGGCGGAGGGGGGGAGCGGGGGGCACCCGGGAGAGCCAGCGCTGGATTTTATTGTTTTAAAATCCACAGCCAGCCGGAGGGACGCGAGGCGAAGGGCTGCAGCCCCTCCGCTTCCCCCTCTCTTTCCCCTTCAGCCCCCTGCACCCCTCGGGAGGGCGGAGGGGAGCGGTGCCGGAGGCTGCCGGGGCTGGTACCCGGCGGGGATGCGGCGGGGCCGGGGATGCGGCGGGGATGCGCCGGAGGGTTTCTCCCGGCAGCTTAAGAGATTATTGGGGAGGGGTGGCCGGGAATGGTGTGTGAGAGTGAGCGAGCGAGCGAGTGAGTGAGTGAGTGAGTGCGTGTGTGTGTGTGTGCGGGGCTGGCGGCGGGGGGAGCCGGGTCCTTATTCTGTTAAAGATTTAAGTAGGCATGCAAGGAATCTCTAGGATAGTTGGCAAAGGGCGAGGGTGGGGAGGGGGGGAAGGATCCAAAAGAGTCTGTAACCAGACACTGAAGCTTTCCAGGAGTGAGAGTGTGTGAGAGAGAAGGAGACAGAGCGAGAGGAAGAGAGGGGGCAGTGTGGTCTAGTACATTTTCATCTGGTCGTTGATTTGAGCCTGATGCTTGCTGTCCCTCAACAGCCTCCCTTGCCTGGATTTTTTCTTTCCCCCTCTCCTCTCCTTTCCCTTCTACTTCATCGAAGCCTAGGGGAGCCAGGAAAGATTAAATGTGCTTTCGAAAAGGCAGCCACTTCATGCAGCTATGTCTGCTTTCCCCCCCACACCCCCCAGCCACCCCCCCACTCCCCCTTTTTGAAATAAAAAAAAAAAAAAAAAGAGAGGGGGAGACAGAGAGGGGGAGAAGGAAGGAGGAGGAAGAGGAGGACTATAGTTTAATGATGTCGGGACTGGCTGATCCAGAAGGAGAAAAAAAAAAAAAAGAAAAAAAAAAAAAAGGAAAAAAGATTTGAGCTCCTGGACGAGGAAGGACTTTGGTGAATGGGCTCAGACTCCTGAGGTGAGAAAAGGACGGAGTGAATGATGATGATGATGATGATGATGGTTCCGTAATGGTGCCTGTTACCGCTGCCCCCGGCCGGGCGGCGGCGGGGCCGGGGCCGGGGGGGACCTGCCTTCGGCAGCGCCGGATATTTTGCATTTTTAACCTCGGGCCCTCCGGTACGTTTCGGCTTCTCCCCGCTTATGCCGCTGGGCCTAAAGCGGTTCCAGAGCTGGGTGGAGGGTGCGGATCCGTATTATTTATTTGGGCGGGGGGGCGAGGGGGGGGAAAGAGGGAGGAAAGGGAGGGAGGGAAGGGGAGAGAAGAGCGGAGGGAAGGAGGTGGCAAGCTGGGGACGAAATCCTGCTCTGGGTTATGGCCGGCGTAAATTTCCATTGGCTGGGGGTGCACAAGGTGCTCGGAGAGAGGAGTCGGTGCAGGATGGAGTCCCTTTGTGTGTGTGTGAGTGTGTGGGGTGTGAGTGCGGGGCTCGGCACCCTCCTCTCCCGGGCGAGCGGCTTTTTCTCCAGGTTTTCCTTTGAAGCCCCGGCCGGCGGCTGGCAGGGGAGGGCGGCCGGGGCTGCGGCGCTGCTGCCCGCGCCCTTCCTCCCTCCTCCTCCTCCTCCACCTCCTCCTCCTCCTCCTCCTCCTCCCCGCTGACAGTCTGGGGCTCGCTCCGGCACCGGGCTGGCCCCGGCTCCCGCAGCCCCCCAGCCCCGTCTCTTCATCATAATAATAATAACAACAGCAGCAGCGGCGGCAGCGGCATTGCCGGGGAGCGCGGAGGGCGGCAGGCGAGAGGAGCTGCGGAGGAATTCGGTTCCTTTTCCTTCCCTCCCCGCACCCACCCACCCCCCACCTCCTTTTTTTTTTTTTTTTTTTTTTTCCTTTTTCCCCCCTTTTCCTCGCTGTATCTTTTTTTTTTTTTTTTAAACCAGAAAAAAAAAGGGAAAAAAAAAAAAAAAAAAAAAAAAAAGAGAGAGAGAGAGAGAGAGAGGGATGTTTTAAAAATGCAAGCGGCTTGCCCAGCTGCACACAGCCGCCCTCCCTCGGCCGCCTCCCTCCCCCGGCTGCGCACAGCCCGCACGCTCGCAGCCGCTCGGGTGTCAAAGCCGCCGGGCACGCAGCCTGCAGCGGCACTGCCCCGGCCCCCCCGGCCGCTCCCCGCGCCGCCGACCGGAGCCTCCCCCGCTGCCGAATGGTGAGTTTCTACCTGCTTTTGTGGCGACTCGGGGTTTTTCTCCATCCCCGGGGCTGGCGGAGGGGGCGGGGAGGCAGCGCCTTGCTGCTGCTGCTGCTGCACGCTTTGTGCCAGGGGCCGGGAGCGAGCCTGCAGATTCCTGCTCTTATTTCTGCATTCCTTCTCGTTGAAACAATGAAAATAATTCCGTCACTGCTCCAAACTTCCTCTTCGTTATTTAAATGCGGAGACTTTTCGTGTATTTGTCGCAAGCGACCTTGTTGGGAGCTGTAAGGAACCTGCCGCGCCATGTCTTTTTTTTTTTTTTTTTTTTTTTTGTATAAACGATTAAAAATGGAATGTATTCTCTCAACAGAGGGTCCTTAGAGAAGCTCTTTCCTTCCACCTGTGTGTCCTGTTTTGTAATCTTGAGCCATGAATTGAACTTGCCTGCTATTCTTTTCCTCTTTCTCCTTTTGATCTTTTTTTTTTATGATTATTATTTTTTGATCCCCGTTGGTTTGGGTTTTTTTTAAATTTTTTTTTTTTTTTCTTTTTGCAAGGACTAGTTTGTTGCGCCCCTCTCAATCCCTGAGACCCTAACTTGTGATGTTTAGCTTTTAAATCCACGGGTTAGGCTCTTGGGAGCTGTGAGTTGTGCTTTGACATCTTTATTTTATTTTATAAATATATCCTCTCTCTATGTGTATACGTGTGAGCGCGGGTGTGTATATTTAGAGCCGTATACACACACATACAATAGTGTTTAGAGACCTTTTAAGGCAAAAATAAGTGTATTTCTCCTCCTTAGGCTCCATCGGCTGATGTAGGGTCATGGCCATTTTCTGTACAAAAATCAAATTAAAATTAGCGTTTGTACCACAGAGATTTTTTTTTTAATTTTTTTTTTTTTTTTTTTTAAACGTGTGTGTGTATATTCACGAGATAATTTTCCAGCTGATCCAGATATGGGGGTGTATGTGTGTACACACAGAGTGATTATTATATATGCGTGTGTAGATAAGATATACATGATATGGATGCATGTAAATACAGTTATTGAGGTGTGTGCGTGGAGATCCACAGACGGATGCTACATATGTATTCATCTCTCTAGGTAAATAAAACTAAAAAAAAATCTATTTACATATGTAGGAATATTAATATCACGCCTGTGGTGAAAGAGGGAGATTTTTTTCGCTGCAGGCCACTGCGTAGAGCATCTCAATTTTTATTTTTTCTGCCTTCCCCCCCTTCTTGAGAGCAACACAGAGTACCCTGAGAGCGTAACAGTAACAGCTCGGTACATTGGTGCTTGACCTCAGCTGAAATCCCAGCATGCCTCATGCTTCCAAGTTTAAAACTGAACGATTAATCTTGGAAATGTGCTCTATGGACACACCAAAAAAAAAAAAAAAAAAGGAGAAAAAAAATTTTAAAAAAATAAAAAAAAAAAAAAAAAAGGAGAGAGAAAAAAAAAATAAAAAGCCAGGAGACGGGTTGGATTTTATAGGTGGAAAATAAACTGCAGAATAAAATGGTTGCATGTATTAATGGTTGGAAACGGAAAAGAAATGCTGAAGTTTTCTTTGAGTCCTTTTCTAGAACTTCAAGCTTTGCTGCTCTTCCGGGCGATATGATATGTAAATGATGAATCAGAAATGTTCGAAATGTTTCCTGCTGCTGTTTTCCTTTATTAGATTTTTTTTTTATGTTGCTGTAAAATTAATTATGGTTGGAACTGTATTTCTTATCTCTGTTCTTCAAGGCAATTTATAATGAAGTTACTGTACCTTGTTATGGCACCGAATTTTACTGTTTGATATTTGAATGCAAATGCTTGAACTTAAAACGTGATGCACCAAAAATTAATTGACGGTGTAACATTTTGGTATTTAAGAGCTCTAGGATATGTTTGCTGGTTCCTGTTGTTTAACAGCTATTGAACTGGAAAAGGTTGCTCGTTTGATTTGGATTTTGATTTTTTCCTTTTTATGAATTCTAGCTGCTTTTTCTTGCCACTGTAATTTCACTTAGCGTTTTATCTCCGCGGGGGGGAAAAAAAAATGCCAAGAAAGCCTTGTACTTCTGAATTTCTATATCATTCCAAAGGTTCTTTAATCCCTGATCGAGCCGCATTTATTTTCTGTTACCTGCTCGGCGCTCTAAATTGGAATACGGAGCGCTGGAGCCCCGCACCTTTGTCCGGTCTATACCAGACCCGCAAAAAATAAGATTTTTTGGAGTGCTTTTTCCCCTTTTTCCGAGGTTTTTAATCGCAATTTCCCCCCCCTTTCCCTCCGGCAGAAGGGAAGGGGCTGGGATGGGTCCCGGCGCGGAGGGCGCTGCTCGGGGGGTCCCCGCTGTCCCCTCCCCGGGGGTCGCTATTGTGTCCGCGCTGCCTGCGCGCTGCGGGGCGGGGGTTGCGCGGGGCTGCGGCAAAACAATGGGCGGGGAGGGCTGGGGTGGGAGAGGGGGAAAAGAAGGGGGAAAGGAAGGGGGGAAAGGGGGAACGGAAAGGGGGGAAAGGGGGAAAGGAAAGGGGGAAAGGGGAGGACGGACCCCGCGCAGGCTCCGCGCCCCTCCGCGCTCCCAGCGCTGCGCTCCAGCCCGGCCCGGACTCATCAATTACGGACCCGCGGCTTTAAAGGGCAGAGCGCAATGGGGAGCGGGGGGGACCCCAAAAATCACCGTCGGGGTTCAAATAAAGGGGAAAAGCGGATCGTGCGCTGCTCGGGGGGAAGGAGAGGTTGTGGCGAGGAGGAAAGGAGGGAATAGCGCTGGGGGTGAGCGTGTGCCCCCCACCCCTCTCCCTTCCTTTCCCTTCCCTTCCCACTCCAGAATTCCCTGCACAGGTTCAGGGCATTCTCAGCCCTGGGAGCTGCAGCAATGGCAGCGCTGTTAAAACTCGGGGATATGATAAATATCCAGCCGGAATCATTTCTTTTTGAGCAGATAGGACTCGATCCGGAACGATTCCTGCAGCGTTTTTTACCTTCTGCAGACAAAAGGAGGGATATTGAGGTTGGGGTTTATTTTTTGCCTTATTCCTATGGCTCCAAGGCTTTCTTCTCTTAGTGTTACGGAGTTCTTCCGATAATAATTTCATCAGTTTCCATAATTCTGTTTTTTCTCCCTGGAGTAAAACGAATCTGTGGGCAAAAAGAGGTTTTTTTCTCGTATGAGGAAAATGGAAGAGAAAATAAATATCAGGCAGTAATTTAGTCACTAAATAGAATAAGTGAAGCTTAATAAGGATTGAAGGTCCTTTTCGGCACTAAAATAAAAAGCACCAGGCTGGAATTAGTTTCAATCAAAAGTAAATCTAACATGCTGCCAATTGTATTTGATATGACACATTGCTAAATATTCTGTGCAATATGTGATGCAAATAATTAAGGAGAAAGATAAGCCAACGAGGTGTGGGATTTTTTTTTTCTTAATATGGTTCTTTTAAAAAAAAAAATAATGTCAATTTTGCAAATGTCTGGGAGTTTTGTGTGAGCAGCAACTGTAGCATTGAGCTCGGTGACTTTGACCTCGTTGTGGCTGAGTTGGAACTTGCTCTCCCAAGTTGAAAGGCGCAGGGTTTGGTGGCAGGAAAAGGTAAAAAAAAAAAGGTCCAAGGCATTCTGCAGTTTTCCATTGTTGCTCTTTTATTTCCAGGGGTTTAACAGGACCTAAAGTTGCACAGTGCTGCAGCTGGGGGGGAAAAAAAAAAAAAAAAAAAAGGAGAATATTTTTACTGCCTTTCTTCCCTGAATCATTTCCAAGGTACTTAAGCATTTATTGGGCCAGATAGCAAATTGCAGTTGAGATGCTGTGTAGTGGCTAGTGCTGATTAGGTGATTGATTAATTCCTGATCGATTTCTAATTCCGAACTTAAATCACATTATAAATGCTCGATATTAAAATGCAGTTTATGCTGAAATCTGATTGCAAGCTCTTCACAAAGTCGGTCAAAATGCCAGTTGGAAATACCATAATATTCCTATTTTCTGCTGGATTTGTTAACCCTTTCATTCCTCCGTGAGGAAGTGTTTGGCCATTCCTCAGTGCTTTAGAGCAATGAAATGCTTATTCATAGCAGGTTTGTGCACAGTCCTTGCAATAATAGAAGACAGCATAATTCCCAGAGCATTAACTCCACGTTAATCTGCACCTCTGACCGTTGCCAAACCATTTCGATGATTTTTTTTTTTCTTTTTTTTTTTTTTTTCCTTTTTCCACCCCGATTTTGGTGAGCGAGGAAGGGGCGGGGGGGGAGAAGAGTTGAAGAGTTCAAGGCGTGGGTTTCCCAAAGGTCCAATTGCAGTTTCTGCACGAGGCTGGAGCTCGCCATGCTCGGCAGAGGAGCCTCGGTGCCAACTGTGCCGCATTCCTGCTGCCCTGCCTTTTTCCCAGGGCTCCCAAGGAAAGAGCATCCCAGTCCTTCCTCACTCTTGGGAACACACACATTGTTTCAATAATCCAGGCAATAAATGCTAATTAGTAATGCTTAAGGACCCTACCAGTCGGAGTAATTATCATAATTTACCTCTTCCTTGGTAAAAAGCGTTTCCTTGCTGATTTTAATTTTTTTTTATTTTTCCAAAATGGTGTTTTCTCCCCTTTTTTTTCCTCCCTCTGGAAAGCATTCCTGGTTGGATTAGCAATAAATATATAGGTCCGCTGTAGCTTTGAAATGCGATTTTTGTATGGCACAGGGAGCTGGAGCTGAGCATGTGTAAAGCTTTTCCCACACGTAAAAATTTCTTTAAAACCTGATATTTTTCCTCGGCCTCCGCTCTCCCCTCCTTCCCCAGCACCACCGAAAAACCACTTGCAGAGGGAGAACAAAGGAAATCAGGAACTCTAAAGGCATCATTAAGTATGAAGAGCAACAGCAAGACAGAGTGTGATATGACAACATATTTTATGGCACAAAAGTAGAGATAATTAAATAATTCAGTGGTATTCTTAGCTAATTAGCACAAAGATCTTTCAGAAGCCATCAAGAAAATGGATCTCATCAAACCTAATAATATGCTAGGTTTCCCGAAGATCCTGTGTTTTCCAATGCTGCTGCTGCTTCCCCACCTGATAGAGTGACACCAAAGGTTGCGAAGAGTTGCACATTTAATTGGGCTCTTCCTCGAGATTTTATTTGCCGTGGAAGGGGATCAGCTATTTAGGGGAAATGAATATGCACAGGTGGAATTTTCAATATTGATCAATAGCAGAGAAAAAAAGATCAGAGCTTCGGGAAAGGCAGATCTGTTACAAGGGATCCATTTAGAAAATGAAATTATCAGCCAGGAGTCTCTCTTGGGTTGATTGGCATGGGGCTGACTCTTTGGGATTGGAGCTGGTGGATGAGTGCTGGAGTCCAGGATCTTTTTACAGAGTTAATTGGGCTCCTGGATTGGCTGATTTCGGCATTTTTTGGGCATTGAGAAACGTGGCCGAGCCCAGGGGAGGTTTGGGACCTCTGCTTTAACCTGGGCTCTCATTTCAAGGCCAAAGCTTTGTCCCATTTGCCACTGGACCAAACTGGGAAGAGCTCCATCCTCACCTGTGGAGCTGTTTTAGGCCTTCAGGAGGATGGCTACAACTCTCATGCCATGCAAATATTTTTTTTTCCTTTGGATTCATGAGGTTTTTCAGCTGGAATCAGCACCTGCTGATGCTCCTGAGCTCAATCCAGGTTGGCAATCTCCAGATCCATGGGCAGGGACCTGCAGGACATTGATCCTGCTCCTGGAAAACTCCGTCAGGCACGTTCTCAGTAATTAGGTGCATCAAATATTGCTCAGAATATCTCGGTTTATATTATTATATTATTGAAATATCTGAAATATTATTCAGGATCTCTCTTTATGCTCCTTTGATCTGAACTCATCCCCAAGATCACGAGAGGCGTTTGCAAGTTCTCATTCCCTGCCTCTGTATTTGATATATTTGGGGTTCCTTTTCCCTCCGCCAAACAAAGGAATGCCCGGAAATGTGACTTTGCCAGCCAGCTAAAAATCTCCTGCTTTAAATCATGGAAGGGGACGTGCACCAGTCTGGGATTCAGCAATAATTTTTGCTTTTACCCTGGGCCCAGACTGAGCTTCACTCCTGTGTTGCACTTGTGGTGCTTTTGGCTCCATGGATGCCCAGACAAGCACTGGGGTGAGATCTTACAGCTTGGGATTATTTCTTATGTAGGGAAGGGGAAAACTTCCAGGCTCCCCCCAAATTGTCCCTAGAATATGGAAACAGATTTTTCCCTGCCCAAAAAGAGGTGGAGATTCGTTTACACGAGGCAGAAGGAGGGAATAGGAGGGGGAAAGGCACCCAAGAGGGCTTTGCCCACGGAAGCAAAGCCCATCAGGATATTTGTGTCTCCTGGTTTACAGGGCTGCTGCTCTTTAAGCACAAATTCTTCCTCTCTGGAACTTTCCTGGCTGGGAATGAGGTTCTGGCATGCCAGGAGACCCTCGGGTGTACCCCCACATGGAACAATGAAATCCATGCTGCTTCTGTGTGCAACTCATGCATTTTTATTTTTTTCTCTTCTGTTTTTCTGTCGTTCACCCAATGCTCTGGCACTGCATTTGAATATATGAGGGCATTACAACCAATTTAAAAAAAAAAAATCATTTCCAAGATGAAAGACGAATCTCTGATTTCCGTGGTGAGCCTGCTGCAATTGTTTTTATTTAACAGCTCTTCCCACACTGCAGTCAATGAATCTCTAATCTCCTGGACTGAAATGTCTGACACTTCTAGAATCATTTATTTGCTGCCTCGACTCGCAGAGCTCCACCTCCAGCAGTGTCTCAGCAGTGGGCTGGGGGTGTATTTGATAGAAATGTCTGTTCTTTGGGGGGCGGGAGGGATGGAAGGACAAGCAGGGGCTCTGCTGTGCAATCTCTCGTGCCCTCCTTTGAGCCAGGGGTGTCCCCAGCAGCACCTGAAGGATCTGAGGGACAGGAGTGGGTGAGCTCTGCTGAGTTCATTCCTTGCTGCTGAAAAAACTGAGTTTATTCGCTGGCTGCTCCTGCCACACACCAGCACTGACCAAACCTGCTGCTCCTCGCTGTCACATCCCTCTGAAGGTGGACAAAGCTCTTTCCCCGCGTCCCAAAGAGGAGGAGAAGCTCACTGCCGACAGAATTCTCCAAACTGCTCCTTCTGGTTGCTCCGAGAAGCTGAACCCTTCCCTTCCTCCCTTTCCCTGGAAGCTGAGTGTGGTGTCCCAGACCACACTCCTCACTGGACTGCCCCGCTGGGAGCTTCACTTTTAGGATGAATTACGCAAGAAATGCTGGGAAGCATCAGAAATGCCGAGGATGGAGAAGAGTCCTCTCGGTGCACAAAGTCATTTCTGGATAAAGCCTGACCCTCACCTGGATTGCAGCTCCTCCAGAGAAGGACAAAAAGCGCGGAAGGGATCCCAGATTAATCAGTGGACTTTGGTTTTGCTTTGGTGTGCTTGTATCATGTCTGAACTTGCAAAGAACTTGGTTATCCAGCAGGAATCCAGTAAAGGGCACCTCTGTAAATCAGTGACTTCCAGTGTGTCTGTCTCATTTGCTCACCCCTTCCTCCCCTTCCCACCAGGGCTTTTGGAGCTCCTCCTTCGAGGATGGAGTGCTTGGGACTGGGTTCTTCTGGGGTTTGGATGCAGCTTGGGAGAGGGTTGGTGGGCTCGTGGAGCACCTCCCACACCAAATTTGCCTTTAAATTGAATTGTGTTTCCACTCCAGCAATGTCTGCCTGTTGCATCTCACCGCCGAAGGCCCAAATAGGCAAAAAAAAAATCCTGAAATCTGTGTTTCTCTCTCCCCTGTTCCATGGATAATTCAGAATTAACAGCAAACTTTGGCATAATTCCTGTTCTCCTTCATCCCCCTGTGCTCTTTTTCTCATGGCCTGACCTCCTGTGTGTGTTTTTGGGGGATAATGTGGATTTTGGAAGACGCTGCAGCAAAAGCAGAGCAGGAGGGAAGCCCTGGTTTTGAATTAGTGAGGTCCTGCTTGCTGTGTTTACATCAGCACCCAGCTCCTTTTGGAATATATGAAGAGAAGACTTAAAAATAGTGATCAAAACCCGGTAAAAACACAATATTTTGGTTCAATTGCCAAAAATACTCAATAAGGAGCTGGAGTCCCCTCATTCCTCAGGCAGCTCCTTCTCTTTACAATCATGGCACACAAGCTGGCATTGCAAAGGCAAATAAAATCGCTCCAATTTTCTTCCCTCACCCTTTATTTTAAGGTATTTTAGGAGGGATTTTCCCCAAATTTCGGCCCTCACCCTTTATTTTAAGGTATTTTAGGAGGGATTTTCCCCAAATTTCGGCCCCCCACCAAGCACAGCCTCCATCTATTGTGTGGAGCGCTCTGTTGGTGTGAATTTTGCGGGAGGTGAGAGGTGAGAGGAGACTCCAGAGGCACAGCCAAAGCTTCCAGAGCTCATTTCTGCTGAGGGATCTCTCCCAGTCCAAACACGACACTGCACTGGGGCAGTGGGGGAGGCGTTTCCACATTTATCTTTGCAGCTGAGATATGAAACCCAAGGTCTCCTCTGTTGTTCAGGGACAGATGTCCAGGGAGAAGTTTTGTTCCTTCGGCACATGCTATGTGAAACCTTCCCTTCTTCCCCCATCCCTGCTTTTTAAGAAAAAAATTCCTATTTTTGGTTTCAGTACCCCAAAAAGAGACAACAATGCTGTTGGTGCTATCAGAAATAAAAAAAAGATAAGATATTCTGGGAAGTGTTTGATCCTCTGCAGACTGGAATGGATGATCCTGTTGGAAAACAACCCTGAGTGTCCTAAAACCCATGGAGCAATATCTTTGTTTTTTCCCATGGGATGGTACCCATGTTATTATTTAGTTATTTTTTAAAATTTTTAAGGTTTTTAGGTTTTTAGATGTCCAGGGAGAAATTTTGTTCCTTTGGCACATGCTGTGTGAAACCTTCCCTTCTTCCCCCATCTCTGCTTTTTAACAAAAAAATTCCTATTTTTGGTTTCAATACCCCAAAAAGAGACAACAATGCTGTTGGAGCTATCAAAAATTTTTAAAAAAGATAAGTTATTCTGGGAAGTGTTTGATCCTCTACAGATTGGAATGGATGATCCTGTTGGAAAACAACCCCGAGTGTCCTAAAACCCATGGAGCAATATCTTTGTTTTGTTCCCATGGGATGGTACCCACGTTATTATTTAGTTATTTTTAAAATTTTTTTAGGTTTTTAGGTTTTTAGTTTTTTAGATGTCCAGGGAGAAATTTTGTTCCTTTGGCACATGCTGTGTGAAGCCTTCCCTTCTTCCCCCATCCCCTCTTTAAAAAAAAAAATCCTATTTTTCGTTTCAATACCCCAAAAAGAGACAACAATGCTGTTGGAGAAATCAAAAATTTTTTAAAAATTTTTGGGAAGTGTTTGATCCTCTGCAGATTGGAATGGATGATCCTGTCGGAAAACAACCCCGAGTGTCCTAAAACCCATGGAGCAATATCTTTGTTTTGTTCCCATGGGATGGTACCCACATTATTATTTAGTTATATTTTTTTAGGTTTTTTAGGCTTTTTGTTTTTTAGTAATGCAGCAACTTCCATCTGTGGAGCCCCAGAGGGCTGAATTAACTCTCACATTAACTCTCACAGGTCCCTCTGTGAGGTGGGTATGGAAATGTCCCTGACCCTGCTTCACACAGCAAGAGGACCACGTCCCTCATTTTTGATATTTTTAAGCTCTCTGTCCTCCTTTCCACACTTTGGTTTTCCTGCTAACATGGAGTAGGAATTTTGATTTTCAACCCAGCTGTTGGAAATGTTTATCAAGCGCAGGATTATCAAATAGAATCTGATTTGATGGGTTCCTTTGGGGGTTTTTAATGTATTTTTTCCTCCTGGACAGGGTGGAGGAAACTGGAATTCCACGCTGAGGCTTTGCTTTGCAGAAGATCCATTATTTTTGTAGGCTGGGGAGGTGCAGAGCACCTCTGAAAACCAACCCAAACCTAAAAGCACTGATTAGAAAGTTTGGCTTAAGCCTTTTGCCTGAGATGGCAGAGCTGATAATTGGATTTCAGCTCGCTGAGACCCAGTCCATTACTGCAGCCATAAATCACAGAGCTGCAGTCGCTCCTCTCATGCAGCCTCCGATTTCCAGGGTTTCCTTTCCAGCCTTTTCCATCTGTGCTCATGAGGACACCTCGAGTTTGGGTAATGGGGAGAAAGCTGTGCCTTCAGCAGCTCTGAGAATTGTTGCCTCCCACCCTTAGTGCAGGTTTGGGGTGTTTGGGGCTGAGGGTGCTGCATTTGAACAGCTTTTAGTCAAGATTTTCCTCTTTTAACTCACATTGGCCTGAAGAAGTCACACACAAAAATTGCACAGGCAAATCTTGGCTTAATCAAGGCCTTCACTTCTTGAGATGCTCACTTGGTTTTGACCTCAAGACTCAAAAGCTGCAAAAGTCCTGCTTTATGATTTTTTATTTTTTTTTTTAATAGATCATGATGAAGCCCTCACTGACTCTGCACATCTTTTCCTCCATCATTAAATTCTGCCTCACAGACAGCCAGGCTTCACTGTAGGTGAATATAACAGCAGTGAGGTGAGTCTGGAAGGGTCAGGATTAGGGAATTCCCTGGAATTTGCCATGGGAAACGCTGGCTCAGTTGGGTCCCTGCACTTCCTTCTCCATCCCCACCACAGTGCCTGCAGAGTGACCTTCATGGACTTTTATTTTATTTAATGCAAATCTTACTAGGAGGCTCAGGAAAGCCCAGCCCAGAGGGGCTTGGAAGCTGCAATTGGAGGGGTGTTCCACAAGGGAATTTCTGATTTTTTACATCACATGGGCCAGAATATCCTGTCACATCCTTCCCTTTCAGCTTGCTGCTAAAACAGAAGACAAAGGTAACAGCTCTCAGGTGACTTCCCCCTCCAATTAGTGATACCCAAGCAATTAATCCCTGAAATCCTCAGCATTTTTGGTGCCTCCATGTTTCTTCTACAAACCCAAACATTTCCACTCCTGTTTAAAACAATGAGCTCTTACACGTGCTCTTTCCTATTTTTTAAACCAGTCTATTTCTGAGTTTTGGCTTTTTCTCTGTGTCTGCTCCCAAGAGCCGGACTTGGGTGGATTTAAAACCCACACACGCACTGGAAGGAATTCTTTCTTCAGCTGACCTTAATGTCATTGTCAAAATTGCACCAGGCTTCGTTCTGACCCAGGGACAGTCAGATCAGATGTTAAAACACTGAACCAAGAGCTCAGCAGCAGGAGGTCTCGTTCCTGCTGGGATTAGTCCAGCCAGCCCTCCTAGGCATTTTTATCCATATCAAGAGGAAGTTTGGGACTAGATTTAATCTGTTTCCCAGAAGCTGTTGATGCTTTCATGTAAAATGAAGTTTTTTTTTTTTTTTTTGGTCAGGACAGGAACACGTTTTTCCCTGATTTGTGTCCCAAAAGGTGAAGCAATTTGGTATAGAATGGGAAGAATGGTTAATGCCCCTCTTCCAAATACACATCTCGAATTCCCTCCCTACCTAAACACACCCTCAGCCCCTGCCCCGTGCTTAGGAACACAAGAAAAGGAGAATTAGGCCACACCTGAGCACTCAGTGCTCCTAAAGTGACCCAGCTGAGTAAACCAAAGGGATTGCAACAAGCCTTTCATCTCCTAATGGTCTAATGGGATCCCTTTGTGTTGATTTTAGCACTTTCTCCTCTTGGCTGAGCTAAAGAATCCACTGCACTAGCACGGACCTTTTATTGTTGTGCCACGTTATTCATGAATTTATTCCAGTTTCGGGGTTATTTCTGCTTCGGCACGGAGCCTTATCCTAAAATATTTGTCAGAAAAAAAGACAGGAGCATCGTTTTTTCCACTTCCCCTCTGTCTGTCTGGAGCTGTGGGTCCGAGCAGCCTGAGAATTCATAATTCCACCTGATAATTTATGAGGACGGGATGGTGTGAATCAAGAACTTGGCATCCAGAGGCTTGCATGTGTTCTAGGCAAGCTCTAGTCCTGCTCCTCATAAATTATCATTGCTCACCCATCCCTGGAGAATGTGGGAACACCGAAATCCATGTCCCGAGTCTCTTTAAACTGCAGGCAGAATTCGGGCTTGATTTATCCCGCCAGCCTCTCTTAGAAGACTCAGCAAAGGGTGTTGAGAACTTGGTCTCACCTCTGATGAATAACATCTTGTGACATTCGGCTCTCCACTTGAAAAGAACAGAACACAGAGGTAACATCAGAGCCATGTGATAAGGGAAATTCCCCTGCCCCCTCAGTAAAAAATGGATCAGGCCATCTAATATTGCACAAACTGACATCTCTTGCCTAAAAATAGCTGTCTGCACACTCAGTCAATGGGCTAATCCAATTGCCTGAACATTCTTGGGTGCTTTATCATTTAAATTGTAATAAATCTCGGCGTGCCACGGGCTGGATGGAGCTGCATCGAGTTACCCTCCCACCAGGAACATGCGGGGACCAGATGAAATCAGTGTGACGTGATGTCATCGAGCTGGAAATTCAATGCATGCCCTGTTTTGTCTTAAAAAGTTGGCTCGGAGGTCGTTTTAAAATTATGGGGGGGTTTTCCAAAAATCGCTGCCCCTGTCACATTTTGATTCACTGTTTCTTCCCTTCATTTATTTTAAATAATGAGCACGTGGGGCCTGCCTGTAAATCCATGGAACTCTATTGAGAAATTGCTATTGATTCCAGACTTTGGACCTGCTGGATCGGGAATTTTGCAGTAAAACATGGAAGAACAACTCTGGGGCATATTTTAGGGCAGCTGAACTAACACACTAATGCTCCCATGAGTTCCCCAGGAATATGCTTCCCCAAACTAACACCCACCATTGTTGGGAAAAATTTCATTAGATTTAGTTTCCCCCCAGTTTCTTTCTTAAGAAAAAGTAATGGGATAAACCAATTTTAACTCTCTGTGTTTCTCAGAGCAACATTCCCCTGGACCACCTTAACGAATTCCCTCCTCGGTTTCCTACATGTTTCAGATATTTATACAAGATGTATGAACATAAAAGGATTATTCATAACATTATTGTTTCTGAAACAGGGGACTAAAGCTAAACATAATCTGCTTCAATCCCCAGCTGATGTAAATCATTCCTGCCCTCCTGGAAGTTGCTGGATGCTGTGCTCCCAGTCAGGAATTGCTTTCTGCAGGGCTGGGAGGAGGCAGAGCGCTGAGTGAAAGTGGTGGAAACAAAACCAGGTCGCCTGTGGATGGAAATTCATCCCAGAGCTTGGCTCTGCTGCCAGAGGGGAAGGTGTGATGAGGTTCTGGCTCAGGTAAAGGTGGGGTGGAAATGCGGCAGCGCAGAAATGAGCCTGACCCATTTCCCTGGATAAGAACCCGGAGCCCTCACTCAGCTCCATCCCAGGAACTGCAAATTCTGTGTTTTAGCTCCTTCAGAGCCACATCCTGCTCTGTCCCCACTGCTGGGGCACCCCAGCCCTGCCCAGCTGTGCCAGGTTTGTTCCTGCAGAGTGACAGTGACCAAAGTGAATTCTCTCAGGGGTTGGCGCACGCTGGCGATGGGCAGAGCTGGGCTGGAGGTTGGGCAATTGCACACCTCACTCACTGTCCGCAGTGTAAAAGTGACAAAACAGGAGAGGGGATGGCTTGGGAAGGAAGATGATGAGGAGGAAATGGGAAAGTGGAGGAGAAAAATGTGGGGAAGGGGGGAAATAAAGCAGGCAGGGCTCTGTGTCCCTGATAAACCCTTCAACAGGGAAGGTGCTGGGCAGCAGCAGCCAGGGGAGCAGCTCAGGGACAGGGACAGGGACACTGCTCGGGCACTGCAGTGACCCTGGCGATGGAAGAAGTCTACATCAACTCCAAAGGAGGGCAGAGCTCTCCTCCCTCACCCCCAGCCCTGCCTCCCTTGCAGCTCCAGCACACCTTAAACTGCCCTTTTTAACCCCAAATCGAGAAGCGATCATGCAGGCAACAGTGCTGGCATTTTCATCGGGAGATGCCTCCCCTGTTCCCCCTCCACTGGAAGCTGCAATGAGCGGCAGCTGCTGAAAATAGCCTCGGAGAGAAGCTCTGCTGCAGTCAGAGCACACCAGAAGAGCTCAGTGTTCCACCCCTCTTTCCTCACGTACTTTAGGAAAGTTAATTAAAGGAGGCTGAGATCTGAAAAGTGAGAAGTACCACTGCCAAAGCAGCTCCTCCGTGTTCCTTTTATTGCTCCTCTGACCTGAACTCGAGCACAGCCCTCGTTCCTGCTCCTTCCACGCCATATTTCCACAAACTCAATGGTTACAGCATGGGGAGGAGCAAGGGATTATCAGATGCTCAGATAGGATGGATCTAATGGCTGGGCTGCACTTTATAGGGTAAGTACAATTGTTATTTAATCCCCCCCCTTTTGCAGGCGCAGGGAAATTGAATTATTTCCCCCAAATTTCACAAGAAGTCATTCACAGAGTGAGGGAATTGGCCAAGGTTGCATTGATATTTACTGTCCAACATGTGCAGAGCTCCCGCACTGAAGAGAATATGGAATTTAGGCCTTCTTTTCCTGCACTAGATGAGAGTCCATGGCCACCACCTTTTTGTGGAAGAGATTCCCAATCCCTCTCCCATCGTGTGAAGTCCCAGCCAGTTGTGATGCACTGAAGCAGCAGAGACAAAATCTTTAACAAACGGGGCCAGGAAGGAAACAGCTTTAATTCTTTGGCCAGAAAGCCTCTGTGACGAGCGGTGGTTTACATGACTACACACAGACAAGAACCCTCTGGGCTTTTCCTAAAGCCTTGTGCTCTTCATATTTATAGGAGAAAAATGCCAAGAAATATCAAAGCTGTATCTCGTCTTGCTTTGTTAGCACGATCCCCCAGCCTGCAAAGTTGATTCTTTTTATTGGAACCCCTCTTTTCCAGCAAGGACCATCCCAGCTTGGCACAGAGAGCCTCCAAGTGCTTTCAGCAAGGCCTTCAGCCTCTGGCCTCGAAGCTGAAAGTCACCATGGCCCTTTCATGCTCAGATTCCTGGTAGGAAGTTTGGTTTTCATGCTTTACTATGGTTTCCCCCCCAACTTTGATCTTCACTCTTGGGAGTCTCATTTACACTCAGCTGCATCCTCATCCCTGGCCTTAATCTTTCATAACGGAGTGCCCTACTTATCAAAGTGTGACAGCTCTCCTAACCCCCCACCCACTCCCCAAAGGAGATGCAGGAGCCTCTCCAACTGTTATGAAATCAGGGAAGTTAAATTGGCTGAGCTGCTTCTTGTCCCACCCCAAATATTTGGGCTCGAGGTCTTCAGTTCTCCGTCAGGAGTCCCCAAATTTGGAGCTCCTGAGGGGTGTTTTTCAGAGGGTTTCTGTAGGTAATTGCTTCGTTTTGGCTCATCCTTGTGCTGGACATGGCTTTATTTTTGAATCATGGGAGTGTAGAATGTCCTGAGATGGGAGGGACCCACAAGGATCCAACTCCTGGCCCTGCACAGACACCCCAAAAATCCCACAAAATCCAAATTCTCCTGGAGCAGCCTCGGGGCCGTGCCCATTCCCTGGGCAGTGCCCAGAGAGGAAGAACCTTTGGGGGGAAGAACCCTCTGGGGGAAGAACCCTCTGGGGGAAGAACCTTTGGGGGAAGAACCTTTCCCTGACCCACACCAAAACCTCCCTGGCTCAGCTCCAGCCCTTCCCTGGGTGCTATCCCTGCTCACAGAGAGATTTAAGGGCCACTCGGAGATCATTAATTGTGAATTTCTCGCCGTGCTCGCGTGGCAGAGGCTGTGTCAGCGTGAGTCAGCAGTGCCACCATTGGGGACGTGGTGCGGGAGTGACAAACCTCAGCCGCCACAGCCTCGCGTGGAGGACAAAATCTGTGCTGCTCTGGAGAATCCCTCTGCAGGAAAAACCAGGGTGGTTTTGAGCGATGAATTTTTTGGGTTTTGATTTTTTTTTTGGGGGGGGGGAATAAAATCGGAGAGAGCTGTTTATTCTTTTATTGGAGAGAACAGAAGGCTGAAAGTGAAACTTGAAAATTGCATCAAAGGGAGAAGCAGAGCTGGGAGCACATTGTTCCCCATGTCCACTGGAGATGAGGCCCACCAGGCAGCTCTGGGATTCTTCTCAAAGAAAAAAAAACTCTTTTGTGCCAACTTGGGATCTGCTGGGCTGCAGGGTGTAAATGCATTTTGCCTGCGTTTGCTGGCCTGCTGTGGGCTGGTGACAGGTTTTTTCCCCTCAGCTTCCTCCTCAGCAGTCCATTTAGAAGTGGCTCATATTTTGTTATTACCTCTGATGGTTTTGCAAACGACCATATCTAGGAGTTAACTCTCATTTATGATCTCCTCATAATGATAAAGTGGTTCTTTTAAGAGTCCTGTTGCTTGCCAAAAACCTATTATTGCAAAAGTCGAAAGCCATTTCTGAAATAATTTATTGGACAACTGCACTCGGAGCAAGAAGCTCTCATTTAATACCAGTATTTAAATACATTTTAATGTGCCCATAACCAGAGAATCCAGATGCCATGGATATAAGCTTAGCATTATCTTTCTCTTCCAAAGAACCATTTTCCCCAGCCCTCAATAAACCTCCCATTCATCCCTGAGGCAGATTTCAGGAAGGACAGTTGGAGAAGTTTGCTGAGCCAAGGGATCTCCACAAAGAGGGAGCAGCAGGAAAGGACAGACAGGTGCAGAGACATGAAAGTTTCTCTTGCTGTGTCCAGAGCTCCCCAAAGGCTGAGGTTTGGGAGCTGTGCTGACAGATCAGGATGGATAAACCCTGAGCTGGTTCCATCCACAGCAGAGGAGTCCAGGACCATCCAGCTCCATGGAAATTAAGCTTTGCACCTTCCCAGAGATGGCTCTGCCAGAGGCTGCCCATGAGGTCAGACCCTGCAGGTGGCTTTGGGCTCAGCTACAAAACTCATTTATTCTATAAAGATGAGTTCTCTGTGTTATTTCACATTTATAAATCACCCTCTCTCCCTCCAACACCGAGTCACTCACAAAGAGGAAAGCCTTGCTGAGTTATTTCCTTTCTGTGAGTCTCTCATATTAAGAATCTGTCGAGTTTTTATTTCTTTTTTTTTTAAATTTTATTATTTTTGTTTGAAATCACATGAGTTGTGTGACTCACGAGGGCTGTAGGTGGTATTTGTTTTGGTGTCTGGAGCCCCAGCGTCCAACTCGTCTTTGTCAGGAGATTGATACAACATTGGTTTTGGCCATGAGCAGGGGAGGAGAAAGGACATCACTTAGCAGATACTTAAAATGTGGTCAGGCTCTGAAAAGCGACTCTCAGAAATGACATTGTGGTTTTCCATATTTATTTTCTCTCGACAGCTTCCAGGAACAATCTGCTGAGCTCACAGATCCGAAGGTGATTTGTTGAGCTGTCACCTCTCGGCGGAGGGGTTTGAAAACCGCGCTCTTTTCCAGGGGCCTCTTCCATCACCGCTCTTAATAAGGATTCCAGGGCTGGGAAGTGCCTGACACGCTGCTGATGGATGCTCCAGGCTGAGTAAACTCCAGCTTTTGCTCTGCCACGGCTCCCTGGGCTTATCAGGGATGAGAAGGAGTCATAATTCAGCCTCAGCTTGAGCTAACGCAGAGGTGCACGGGAGGAAAATTAAAAAGCAGGATGGGCCGGTGGGTTAAGACAGCTCTGAGGCCTTAATTCCAGTCCCAAAATTAAAATAATCATGGTGGCTGTGCTCTACACTCGCCCAGCTGTGGGGAAAGCAGTTTGCAATAACACAAAATTATTAATATGGAGATAATTTCTTTTAACAAGATTGATTTTTTTTTTTAACCAAAGCAGGTAGAAGAAGGACTGCCCAAGATTTAAAGCAGAATTTCTCAAGGTTTAAAGGAGAATTTCCCGAGATTTAAAGAAGAATTTCCCAAGGTTTAAAGGAGAATTTCCCAAGGTTTAAGGGAGAATTTCCCGAGATTTAAAGAAGAATTTCCCAAAGTTTAAAGGAGAATTTCCCAAGGTTTAAAGGAGCATTTCCCAAGGTTTAAAGGATCATTTCCCAAATGGTTTTCATGGCTCTGCCATTCAGGTGTGGGGCCTCCCAAATGGCAAAAGACACCTTTGCTATGTGTTGGGGAGAAATGAAATTGAGGGGTGGTAGCTGGAAAAGGGCTGCAGTTTAATATGTTGTCCAAATCTCCTGATTTTGGGGAATTAACTATTCAGATAAAGCAGAACTCATTTTCTTCCTTTCTCACAGTGCACAAACAGGAGAATGCAGAAAGGATAGAAAAAGAAGGATATTAATACACCCTAAATACCTTTTTGCATTGGACAAAATCAGTTTGAGGGTTACAAATCATCAGGACTAGCACCTCCACATATTATAAGTGCAGCTGGTGGGAAATTCTAGTGCAGCTCCTGTTACCTCCTGAAAACTGAATTGCAAAGTGGTGCATATGGAATAAACCAACTTTCAAATGAAGGCTTTGGAAAGGAACTTGCACTAAATAACAGTTTGTAATTGCCCTGGTGATCTCTCGCTTGGATGGAGACTGGAGGAGCAGCCAGATCATTCCTTCAACCCCAAAAAACCCCAAAATCAGATTTTTGCTCCCTGACACCTGGGCAGGAGCTCAGCTGGGACATGGAGATGACATTGAGCCAGCTCCAAAACTTTGTGTGAGTGTGTGAAATGCCAGTGTGTGAAATGCCAGATTCCCTCCCAAAAACCCGAATTAGTCCATGTGGAAGGAAGCTGCTGCTGCTGCCAGAGCTAGCAGGGGTTCCTCTCCTCGGTGCCATGCAGGGGATAACAGTCAGGAAAAATAAATCAGCAAAACTGAAACATCCTGGGCTTGCCGTGGCAGAAAAGTCAGTCACACGAGTGATGATATTGAGAAAAATCCCTTCATTTTTTCCACGGCAAATATTCAAAGGCGGTCAAGATGCCAAAAAATTAAGTCACTCTTTTATAAGCCATTAGACTATGGAGAAACATGAGGGATGATCACTTCCTTTAGATACCTCAGAAATCAGGTAACTGACTTGCCCGTGTAAAAACATGCAGAGGTTCTGAGTTTTTATTTCCAGAACATGTCATCTCTATGACTGACACGCTCAGAGTATAATTTTCCTGCGCAAAGGTGGAGTCATTTTGGTTAGGCAACATTTTATTACTTGGCATTCTTTTTAAATTGAATTAAAGCAGTGCTCCCAGAGAAAGCTCGTTGGGAAGAAATTTGGCCTAATGAGACTTGAAGTCGTGAGCCAGGAACCCAAAGTCCTTTTTCAAGTGCTGTTAAAGCCTGGTCCAAAGTGAAGTAGAAGGAAAGAGTCCCACGGACTCTTCAAAGGCTCTGACTCAGGCAGCTTTTTCTCTGGCGCTTTCCTCATCTTTAAACTTGGCAGAAATGCCAATTTGTGAGGTATGGGAGCCTAATGATTCACCCACAGTGCGCAAGGATCACGGCGAGTTGTGCCTCAGGGGCTGCAGGGAAATTACAGGAGGTTTATTTTATCAACAGCTCTTCCACCAAACTGCAGGAGCGAAGTTTAATCTGCGAACCCAAGGGGTTAGGGAGAGAGGACATCCGTAAAAATCTCCGGAGGGAATGGGAGACGGTGAAACACGAATATTGGGAGGGCTCAGGTTACGTGGCTGAGCAAATTTGCTGCAGGTTTAGCTCCTGGGGCTTGGGCAGGCAGAGTTTTTGTCTCAGCTGGGAATATTTTGTGTTTGGGAAGCCATTTATGCTGTGCATCCACCGTTCAAACTTTGAACTTCGGGTGTTTCTCATAAACCCAAGACTTGTGCGTGTGTTGATTCTATTTTATTCGAATTTATGGGTACAAAGAAGATAGTTTTAGCTCATCTCCACAAGATCCAAGCTAAACCCAGCCCAGACCCAGCCATGCTGGTGTTTAAATTCGATCCCAGGTGTCCTTCCTCAGCCCCTCTGCCTCCACCCTTTGGCTGAATGTCCCCAACTTTGTCCCCGTGACGATGGCTCTGATCCATGGCCACTTCCCAGAGACTTCCCCAGCGCCAGGTGAAGCCACTGAGTAAATCCCTGGGGAATTCTTGGGCTCGGGGGTCACATTTAGCCACAGGTCCCACCCTCAGCTCCCAGCTGCAGCCTCTCAGGGCTGAGTGGGACTGGGAGGAACTGGGAGGAACTGGGAGAGGCTGCTGGGGAGCAACACTGCAGAGCCACCTCTTGCAAAGGTGAGTGCCCCGAAAAGTACTTTTTAAAGCTTTTTTTCCCAGCGTTTCTGGAACAAAGAGAGCGGTGGGGAGAGCAGGGCTAGGAGCTTATTGACAAACGATAGCTGCAATGCAACCCAGACACACAGAGCCGCCGATTACAGTAATTTTAATTGCTTGTAACGCAGCCCCTCTCCCCCTCCTTGCTTCTCCTTCCTCCTCCTCCTCCTCCTCCTCCTGTGCTCTCTTTCCCCCCGCCAGTCCCCCCCCCCCAGAGTTAATCTGTCGCTCGATTCTCAGCTTTTCTTTTGCTTCTGGTTTCATTTTCAGATGACAAAATTCAAGGCACACAGCTCTGCTGTCTGGTTGCCCTGGTAACGGCAGCCTATTATCGTACCTTGTCATTCATCAAGAAAGAATTGCACTTGACAGAGATAGACCAAAATGCCTGCAGTCTGCAGCATAAAAAAAAAAAAAAAAGAAAAGAAAAAGAGAAAAAAAAAAAGGTGGGGGGAAGAGAGAAAAAAACTGTTTTCTTTTCTTCCAAGTATGTAAAAGGCCTTTAATGCCTATTTAGCTACATGTTTTATTTAACATCGCTGATTATCCGCTGAAGTGATTGTCGAAACTCGGAGAAATAGATATTCCCCTCCTCAAAAATAGATTTAAGTCGAATTTGTCATTCTGCCCGGCTTTCAAACCCTTCCAGCCTGGTGCACAATATAAAGGAAATGGTTAAATGATAAACGTTCTGCGTGTTGGATTGGCCAAGTGACCACACAAATGCTGCCTTTCTGCTTAATTATGGCTTGTGTTGGGTAGCTTTTCCTGCTCTCTTTATGGAGCCTCAAAAATAATTAGCAGGGTATGTAATAAATAATTGAATTTTATCTTTAATTAATCCTTCAAGTGCGGGGTGTTATGGAATACAGATAAGTGTGCGGCCATGAAAAGTACATATGTACACATGTGTTGTGTGTCTCGAGGAGGGAGAGGTTTCTCTGGGCAGAAAATCTGTAATCGTTCTTTCGAAAGTTGGACCAGTTCCCAAATTCATTGTTCTTCAAAGGCAGGAAAAGGTAATTGCTTGTTATTTTGCCTACCTCATCTCTGCCATCTGAATTAACCCAAATTAATTCCTGAAATCTGTGGCCCTCATGCCTTTTGGTTGGTGAGTGGTGAAACTCCCCGTATTGTGAATATTTTTTTTTTTTTTAATATTTCATAAATCTGGGTATTTTTCAGATAATTGTTTAAATGGCTGTAATTGAGGACTGGGGTGTTCGGGGGCTGTTTTATACCCGGATTTTGGGCCAGTTTTTTTTTCTTACAGTGGTCAATTTGCTTGTTAAAGGTGAGATCTGCTGTAAAATAGCTTTTATTGGCCATGTGGCATTTTAAGCACATATCCTCCTAGCTTGGGGTTTGGATGTCTAATTGTTGAACCTTTTGTCCAAGGAGATCAGAGGAAAAAAAAAAATAGGAAAAAGAGAGAGATAGCAGAGAAAGACTGAGTGCACTTAAAAAAAAAGGGTGAAAATAATTTCCTTGCGTCGATGTTATGTTTATTTTCCTGGAGTGTGTCATGGGTGTTGTGGTGGGAACTTTGGGACTCACTTTGCAGCTTTGAAAATGGAAAATAGAAACCCAAGAGTTGCTCCTGCTCCCTCTTTCTGCCTCCCAAACTGGGAAGGGTTGGGGTGGCACCAAATGGGAAATGCACCCAGAGCCGCAAACACAGCATTTGTGGGGTTTGTTTGGTGTCGTGACAACAAAACCGACCAGAAAAAACCCCAAAACCCACCACCATCCACAAAAAGAGCAGGGAGAGAGGGACATGGCCCTAAATTCGTGTGAATCCACCCATTCCTGGAGCCGCCGCTGAACTTTCTCCTTTCCTAGCTCCGCGCCACCAGCGTTCATTTCCTGCCCAACCTCCGTCCCACCTTTTGATTCCCAAATCTCCCTTAGGCGAGGGGGTTTGGGCAGACAAAGAGCTGCACAGGCAGAAACAATTAAACCAGCAGATACAGTGAAAGCCAACACCACGGCACCGGGGCAAGAAATTGCGCCGGGTGAACGAATTCTGGCGCGGATTTGATGTTTTAAGGGTTCCCCCATTATTCCTGCAGTTTCTTCCAGCCTTCCTCTTGGCTAAAGGAACTCTGCCATCCCTTAGGACCTCATAAATACATAGAGGCACTGGAAATATATATATATATTTTTTTTTTTTTCTGTGTATTAATATTACATGATAACCTCGTCGGAGGGGGGAAAAAAAATAAAATGCTGGGTCTCGATCTTCTCTCTCATCAGCTGCAAAATGGCTCTTTTAGAGCCCTTTTAAATGCTCGCATATGTCTTGATGAAAAATTGGGATTTGGAATGTTTATACAGCCCTGAATAGTGCAAGTGAATATCCTTAAATTAGCTTTTCAAGTTGATTTACAGCCTGAAAATTCTGTAACAAGACATGAGTGTTATCTGGTGAGGAAGGAATAGGTTTTGCTGTTATTGTCTGTCTGGGTGCCTTTGCTGTGAAACAAAATGGGAGCCAAAATTCCAGCTCTGAAATGAACTTCTGGGGGAGAAAAGGCAAGGAAGGAATGAACTTGCTCAAAAATTATAGTGCTGATTGATTTTCTTTAAAAAAAAAAAAAGTGTTTTAACTGAGATTAATTGATCAAATCTCACTATACAAGGGGAAAACCAAATCCCTGGGAGTTGATATTTGTTTTGCTTGAGCAAGGACTGAACATCTATCAGCTATATCTAATTAATTGCTTCTGTCTATTGATGTGTGTATCATTTATCTCACTGTCCTTCCAGCCTCTTATTTTGTGCTGTTAGTCCTGATGGCTGAGTTGGTGATAGATCAGGAAATAAGGGCAGTGGGACTGAGCTTTGTGGACTTATGAGCATTTTTAACTCCATTTTCTGATTTGGCCACCAAAAAATCCATGGACTGAAGCCTCAGTTGGGTGGAAGTGTATTTGGGGATGGTCAGGGCATAAAAGAACAGCAGAAAAACTGAGGAACCTCACTCAGGAAACTCAGATTGTTTCAGCATCTCTTTCAGCTTCATTTGTCCCCTGGAAGAGCTGATCCTGCAGTGCCAATCTGACTTCCCTTAGTCCTCTCTGGCTTGGAATTGTCCTTTTTTTTTGTGCTGAGGTTGGTGGGGAAGGTTTTCCTGGAATCTCCCATACTGGTGATTCAGAGGCTGCTGGAATTCCCTTTCTGCCAAGAATGGCCATGAAAATTAGTTTATTGGTACTCTTTATGGGACTAACATTTCCTTCAGTGGCAAGGTGATCCTGCTTAGAACAGCTTTGTAGATTTACGAACATTTTTAACTCCATTTTCTGATTCGGCCTCCAAAAAATCCATGGACTGAAGCCTTGTTTGGGTGGAAGTGTATTTGGGGATGGTCAGGGCATAAAAGAACAGCAGAAAAACTGAGGAACCTCACTCAGGAAACTCAAATTGTTTCATAAACTCCTTCAGCTTCATTTGTCCCCTGGAAGAGCTGACCCTGCAGTGCCAATCTGACTTCCCTTAGTCTTCTCTGGCTTGGAATTGTCCTTTTTTTTTTTTTTTTTTTTTTGTGCTGAGGTTGGTGGGGAAGGTTTGCCTGTAATCTTCTATATTGGAGATTCAGAGGCTGCTGGAATTCCCTTTCTGCCAGGAATTGCCATGAAAATCAGTTTATTTGTACTCTAAATCAGTTTATTGGTACTCTCTTTGTGGGACTAACATTTCCTTCAGTGGCAAAGTGATCCTGCTTAGAAGAGCTTTGTAGATTTATGAGCATTTTTAGGTTTGTTTTCTGATTCAGCCACCAAAAAATCCATGGACTGAAGCCTTGTTTGGGTGGATGGAAATGTATTTGGGGATGGTCAGGGCATGAAAGAACAGCAGAAAATCTGGGGAACCTCATTCAGGAAACTCAGATTGTTTCAGCGTCTCTTTCAGCTTCATTTGTCCCCTAAAGAGCTGATCCTGCAGTGCCAAATTTTTAAAGCACTCTTGGCACATCCTCGGGCTCTGAGGGCATCCTCTCCCTCCAAGGTGGAAGTCCCAGAGATTTTTCTCTTGGCCTGACTCAGGAAAAGCCTTGTCCTGCTGGGATGGGAGGGAAGCCCAGGAAAAAGCTCCCAAGCCTCCCAAATTCACCTCAGGAAGGTGAGGAAGGCTCTTGGAGGAGCTTTGTCTGTGTGAGAGGTTTATTGAATCCAGCCTTTGCCTATCCACACCATAAAACACCTCCTGGAAACCAAACTTTTTTTCTATCTCTCTCTTTCCCTTCCCCTTTTTTCTTTTCTTTTTTTTTTTTTTTTTTAGATTTTTTTCCCCTCTCTTTCCTCCTACTGCAGTGAAAATTTGAGGAATGCTGCGAGGAAAGCAGAGCCGTGGCACAGCGTGTGCTTATCTAAAGTTCAGGCAGAACAGAGTGACTCTCCTACCTTTGGATATGTCTGAAATTCAAATGTCATGGCTCGGATTCCCACTTTAGCTCATGATGAGTTATGTCCTGGGCTACAAATCTTCCCTTCAGTGACCAAGGCTGTGCTGGGAGTGAGGTGCAGTTGTGGAGGGCATTCCTTGTATAAAAAAATCAACATTTCTGGGCTTTTTTTAATGTAAAATCCCTGCTTTGAGGGCTCTGCTGAAGGTGAAGGTCCAGATCTGCCTTTTCTCTCTCTTATTTCAGTGGTAACAGCCAAGAGCTTTCTCTGGAGGCACTGAAACAACACATTTTTAATTATTTTCTTTTAAATAGGTTAAAATGCAGTGAAAATATTGGAAAATATGTAGTTTTGGGGTTTTTTACAGAGTTGAGGGATAAATATGGAGGACAGTGTGGTGACAGTGGCTTTTTCTGCTGAATGATACGAAAATATCTCAGTTGTACCATCCTGGCAGTCCAGGATCTTGTTAGGATTATTCACCTCAAGGAAAAAAAACTGAATTTTTATCTCCTTTCTCTATTCCTCTCTGGTCTGCAACTCATTTTAATCCCTGGCGTTGGGATCTGCAAATTTTAGGTCTGATTTTCAGCCCCTGCCATGGCAGGGCTGTGCCCCAGAGCCACCAGGAATTGATATCCATATTTTATATATGGAATCAAGTTTTCCATGGGGGAAGGGGACATTGTGTGTGTCCCTAAGGTTTCTGCTCACCCCAAACCAATAAATTAATTCTGATTTCCCTTCGTCTTCTCTGGCTTGGAATTGTCCTTTTTATTTTTGTGCTGAGGTTGGTGGGGAAGGTTTTCTTGGAATCTTCCATATTGGAGATTCAGAGGCTCCTGGAATTCCCTTTCTGCCAAGAATTGCCATGAAAATCAATTTATTTGTACTCTAAATCAGTTTATTTGTTCTCTCTTTGTGGGACTAACATTTCCTTCAGTGGCAAAGCGATCCTGCCTAAAAATATCAGAAATTAGGAAGTGTTAATGAGAGTTATTTCCCTAATTCCTCATTGGAGTTTTCCTGCATGGGAAAAGGTGGCTACAGCTCAAAATTAAAGATTTTGGACTTGGGGACTGAAACGATCCATTGGTAACTGTCAGTGAAAAATGTGAAATTTCCAAGCTACATTTATGCTGTCAGAAGGAACTTTGAAAGCTGAAATAAATCTTCCCTTCCCCATCAGAACCAGGGGAAGATCATTTTTGTCCCCCTGGTAGATTTTTTTGGGGTTGTTAAATCCATAGAAATACCTTCGTTTTCACATTAATACAACTTCTCTAATTTTTTTCTGGGTTCTCCCAGGGCAGTTTTTAAATTTAATTGAATTAAGACAACGAGGGAAACTTTATTTCGTGCAGCAGGACAAAGCAAATGGCCCCATTCAAGTATCCACTTCTTCCTTTTGGAAATTTGCCTCCCAATTTCCATCAAGATTAAAAATTTCTGGTTGGGGAATTGGTTTAATCATTAGGTACAATGCGTTGGCAGACCAAATATCTGCAGTGGTTTAGGGAAGAACCAGAAAGTCTTTGAGGTATTTTTTCTCAATTTATTCTCTAAAAAACCTAAAATGCTGCTTTGTTTCATTAACATTTAAGTGTTTTGGCAAAGATTTCAGACAGACTTTGTAGCCTTTCCACCTTTTCCCTCGAATTCCTGCAATCAGGCTGATATTTCATTATTAATTATATAATTAAATGCGGATATTTCATTATTAATTATATAATTAAACGCTGATATTTCATTATTTCTCTACTAATTTTCCCCAAAACTTTTCTTCTCACGAGCAAAAAAGGATTAGAACCACACCCAGCACAGTCACCTTTAAAAACTCCCATTCAGAAAATGAGACAGAAATGCAAAATTGGATGAGGATTTCAGTTGTGACAAAAAAAGGAGAACATTATAAAAATATTTTAAATTTTTTTTTGTTCTTCCTGTTTGTTTCAAGCAGATAATTTTAGACATGGAAGTGCATGGGATAGAGATTTTCCCACCACCAAAAAATGAGATGCACCTGAAGGGAGTCAGAGCAGGATTTTGCTGCTGCTGAACACTTCTTCCTTTTTTGATTTAATGGCCAATATGGATTAGCATAGGAAAAAAGCAACAGAAGGAGGAGAAATGCAGAAAATTTCCTGTAGAAATTTTGGATCCCACTGATATCAATAAAGATTTCCCTGTGCACCTGAGCAGCAGTTCGGGTTGATATCGTAGCATTCATTTTTGGTATTGGTTTTTGGTAGTGGTTTTTGGTATTGATTTTTGTATTTTTTTAGTGAATCATTGTATTAATTTTTGTATTAATTTTTTATTATTTTTTGTGTTAATTTTCAGTATTAATTTTCAGTACTCATTTTTGGTATTCATTTTTGTATTAATTTTTATTAATTTTTGTGTTAAATTTTTATTAATTTTGGTGTTAATTTTCGGTATTAATTTCCAGCATTAATTTTTGGTTTCAGCTAGGCTGCTGGGCTGAATTCTCTTTTCCCTCCCCATCAAGCCCTTCCTTTGTAGAAAGGAGATGAAATATTGGTGTCAGATTGTGAACAGAAGCAATTCCAGACTCCAGTGCCAGATGTCCACCCCGAGTTTGACAAGGACGAGAACAGGAAAGCAACACCCAAACCTTCTCGTTGCCTTTGGAAATTCTTGGTTCTTTTGGGGCTGTCTTTACCAGATTTTCATGGTATTTTCCAGATTTTCCTCCTCAACCAGGAGTGTTAAAGCAGCATCTCTCTTTTAGATGCTGCCCTGGAGTTCCATGATTTCAGGAGCTGAGTTTTATGGAAAAACGGTGTTAAATTGGTGGTCAGGGCTCTGCTGTTGGAGAGTCGGAGGTCTCTGGGCTTTGAAAGGCATTTCTAGCTCATGGTGATGCCTTAAGGAGTTTTAGTTTCTATTTTTCATGTATCTGTAGCTTTGGTGTGTAGCTCCAGGCTCCATAGAAAGTGCTAAAAACCTCTGCTCACAGCGTTTTAGACAAAACAATTCCTCTCAGTTGGAAAATCCAAGGACACTTGGCTGCCTCAGAGCCCCAAAATATGGAACCAACAGTGAATTGGGGGAGCAAGCTTGGGGTGGTTGCCATCATCAGCTGAAGGTGGAATTGGAGAATTGAGGCTCAATATGTTAATAGACAGAAATTATAAAATGTGCAGAACTCGTGACTCGCTGTCCATTTTGGGTGTAGCCTCTCGAGTGGCTCTGTCTGCCCTGAGTACACCTAAAGGTCTTTAATAAATTAATCAGTTTTTATTCTCCTAACTCTGTTTGGCCTCTGTTTTAGGAAACCTTGTTTAGGCATCAGTGGTTGAGGTCAAATATTGTGATTTTCCCTGCGCTGGGCCGGGCTGGGGACAGGGCTGTGCCCTAGTTAGGACAGAGCCCCTGTCCCTGCTGGCAGGGGGTTGTTTTGTTGTTTTGTTTGCTTGTTTTGATTTGGGAAGCTCTGAAACAAAGGCAGCTCCAACCAGGCCGTGCTCGTTACAAAAGCATATTTGTAACGATATTTACCGATAAGGATTAAACAGAGCAGAAAATATATTTTGTTGGGTTTTTTTTATTCTCTTTTTTTTTTTCTGGTGTTTCAGGTGCTTTTCCCCCACTGCCTTTGCTGCACGTGAGAAGCATTTGGATGTGTTCAGGCCATGATTTTAGGGCAGGATCGTTTTCTTCTTCAGTTTTTAAAAAAAGGAAAGAGCCAATTTTATGTGTGGCAGCAAACAGGGTCTGATCTGAGGATATAAAACCTCCTGTCTCGAGCATTCCTGTCAGGACCCCTTGGGGAAAGTGGAGGGGAAGACGGGAAAAACAAAAAGATACAAAGGCAATTTTAAAAATCAGGTTTTGAAATGCCTTTTAATGAGCAACTCTGCTAAAAGCACCTGTCATTTACTCCCAAATAAGTTATCCTAGAGGTTTGGGGGATGCTTTGCAATGGGTGTTTGTGGTAGACTGGATTAAATATCGTTCTGGGCATGCAGTTTCCAGCAGAAACCCTATCGAAATTCCTTCTGTAAATCCAGATTCCTCCCAGGACGGGTGGATTTGTCCATCTGTGGGTAAAAATCACCCCCAAAGCTCCTGCTCACTGCACAAGGTCCCACTTTGGCTCAGCCTGAGCTGCTCTGACAGCCCTTTGACCAGCCACACGTCACTGCTGCCTTCAAATGATCAGCAATTCCCCCAAAATCAGACCTTGCAGCTCCTTTGTTGGCCGGAGAAATGAGTTACTTGCATGTGGAAAAAATGGGCAGAGTCTAATCTTCATTATTTTTAATAATTGAGCTGCCAATAGGCAATTGTTCTCAGCACTGGAAGCATCAATGTACACAAAAGCTGTATTTTTCAAAGTGGTTTGATCCATAGTGGAGGAAAGGATGAATAAGTGGAGAATTATTGGGAAGAATTTCAGAAAACATTCCCTGTCCAAGTCTTGTCTCTGATAACCTCTGATAACTGAGGTTATTGCACTTGTGTCTGTATTCTCACGTGAATAAATATATTCAGGGAAAAACTCAGTGGAGAGAGATTTTTGGTCTTGTTTGAGCACACCTAGAGAATAAAAAAATAAATGCTTTTCCCTCTCCTTTTAGCATCTTCATTTCAAATAAACTGCCTCAAAACTACGATGCTGAAAAACAAAGGAGAAAGAGCAGCTCTTAAAGGAAATGCTCTTAAACATAAGGATATGAGATAATGAAATGGGCTACTGGGATAAGCATATTTATTGGGTTTGTTATGTATCAAATGTAACAAAAGTAAAGTGTCTGAAGAACTCCATGTGTGGTTCCTTCACACTCTTTGATCACACAATTCCCCCTTTAATTCAGATGCAGTAGAGCTTAAGTGGCTTCATTGATGTGTTAAGTGTGGAATGATTTTTGTATAAAATAAAAAAAAAAAAAAAAAAGAAGAAAAAAAGAAAAAAAGAAAAAAAAAAAAGGGAGCCCATTATGTGTCCAGAAAAGCCTTGTGTGCACTTGTTTATTGAGACAGGAAGTCGCTTTCCCACACCGAACAACGGTGCCGAAACACTGAAAAATTGTGTGGGGAAGAAAAGTAAAGGAAACTTAATTTTCTACCTGGCAGAAATCGGCCTCCGGAGGAAGAAGTAGACAATGAGATTGGGCTTGGAGTGAATAATAGCGGCTGATTGATTTTAGGGAAATGCTCCCCACCATTTAGAGAGGGGGTTCATGTGCTGCTTTTGTTAGGAAAATGGGAGGCTTTGGTGCGAGCTCTTTGTAGTGAGGCTGGGGCTGCTGCTGCTCGAGTGCTGCGGTGCCCAGAGGAGCAGAGCCCCAGCAGAAGGGCTGCCAGGTACAGCCACGGCATTTAAATAGATATTAAAAAGAAAAGAACCGCTTTCAGGTCGCTCCTTAGCGGTTTGATCACTGGCAGGGATCTGCGTGAGGCTCTCTGGAACAAAGCCTCGGTGTAAAATCGGGAGAGGGGCTTTTATCCCAGACAAAGGAGTGGCTCCCTGCTCCCACACCTGATACCCAGGCCTGAATTTTAATATCTGAACCGGAGAAAAAATAAATCAGAAGGCAAGGTTTTTAGGCTGAGGGTTAAGATGTATTCACTCGCACCCAGGAATTTGAACAGGAATAACGCCAGGCTCTAATATTCAGATTTCTCAGTCTCCCCTTTGGTCAGGGAGCGCTGTGGGCTGGCAGGGAAATTCTGAATGCAGACATTTCTTGGTGTTCCGGGAGCGGCTGTGAGTGCCCACAAAGGTCAGGGTGCAGCAGGGCCAGCGCTGTGGCTCCGAGCCAGGGCTGGGGTGGAGGAGGCAAACCCAAGGTCTGAGCAGCAAGAGTGGCACAAAGACACGAGTGCCTCGCCAAAGGTCACCGCAGCCAGGGGTAGGCTAAGGATCAGGATTTGCAGGTTCTGTGTTGCTGTGTTTTCATATTTCCTGGCTTTTTTTCCCTGGTTTTACTCAGGAAATAATGTTGTTTTCTCCCTCTGCCACCGTTGGGTGCTTTTGTGATCAGCGCCGAGGTCTCTCTCTGCTTTGGAATGTTGTAAAAATGTGCGGTTTCCTAAAACCAGGGCTGTTCAAACCAAACAAACACAGGAGCCCTCCAAAACACAGAGTGGGCTTCCTAAACATCACCTTGGGGTGGATTTGTGCAGAATGGTCACGGGGAAAAATCCCAAATCTTCCCTTCGTCCCAAGCCAGGCCTGTAGGACCTGAGGGACAGCCAACCTGGCTGTGTCTCTGGGGTCAGCAGCACTGCAGGACACTTGTTCCTCTTGCCTGGATGCCAAATCCCCTCCCAAATGTGTCCAGGACTTTGGGATTTTCCCCAGCCTCTCTTTAATCCTGGGAAGGCAGGGCTGGGAGGGACACCAGCCCTTTTCCCAACCCCTCGTGCACCTTCCCCTGCTCTCCCCGAGCCTTTCCCAGCCCATGGAAAACTCTTCTTCCTTTCAGCACCATCTCCCCACACCCAGCACATTCCTTTCATGTGCACAGCCCGGTGGCCTTATCTCTCCTCTCGCCCTAATTATGAAATGTGTGGTATGTTGCTGCTCCATGAGAACAGAGAGCTGCAACTGGGCACGAGTTAAAGGACTCCTCTTACTGCTCTTCAGGCGAGTCAGGGGCAGGATAAACTGGCGGTTCTTGGTTGTTTGGATGGGGGTTTTAATCCCTTTTTCCTTGAGAATGAAAACAAATTGAAATTGCCATTAAACCCATAAGATGCACGTTGATTATGAGGATGGTTTGGGGGAGTTTGTTGGTGCTGAGCGCTGAATTTGAAGTGTCAGTCACACCTGACAGACACAGAGAGCCCAGAGGATTTGGGTTTTGAGCTCCTGACTCGACCTGGGGCTCTGGCTGCCGTGGTCTTGCTGCCTCTCTCCATCAGCACCAATTTTCCTCTCTGCTCCCATGAGCTGCAGGACCTCGGAGCAGGAGCAGGAGGATTCCTGTGTCTGGCAGGCATGTGGTCCTTAAAATGCAACTGTCAGACACTTTGCAGTGGGGTTTTCAAAGGGAGTGACTGCTGGCTTATGTCTGCCTCCACCCAAAGCGGCTGGAGCGGCAGGGCAGGGAGATGGATGCCTTTGAAAATCCCACCGTGAAATGCCGTGCCTCGGAGAGCTCCTCGGAATTGGGCAGAACCCCCCTCTCCCCCAATTATTTGAAACCACAGCCTGCATTAGCCTGGTCATCCGTTGAGAAAGAGGAACATATTCGTGACCTGCCATCCATCCCTGCTCCTCCTGACCCTCCCCCTATCCCCACTTTGCCAGCCCTTAGTGAACCAAAAACTGGCTTTTCTGATTTGAATCATGATTCAGCCTGATGCGATTTGAAATGCCTGAATTCTTAACCCCCTGCATGATGGGATTTTATCTAATGGAAATGCCAGCAGCCTTTAAGTCAGGCATGGCAGAGCCTTGCCAGCCGCTCTACCCAGCATGCTAAATAAATGATAAATATTGTTGCACATATGTTACATCTGTCAAAAGTCTCAGCATCACGCAATCATTGTGTGGCCTTTATAAGGTGATGAAAGGAGCAAAAACAACAACAAACCCTAATGCAAACATCAGATAGGCATTAGAGATTCCCTGACAGTGCAAATAAAATCCCCAGTTGGTGAAATAGGCTTTGAGGAAGGGGGGATGTCTTTGCTGGGTGAGGTAAAGAGCTGAAAACAGTGGATGTGCTGTGGATTTAGAGATTTTCCATCGGGTCAAGCGCCCCCAGCTCCTCACGCTGCAGTGGGGATGGTGCTTTTAGAATTTTCATTTAAGAGGTCCCAAGTCGTGCTTTTGAACAGCAGGTTCAGGTGCAGGAGGAAAAGGAAAATAAACCAAGAAAACTCTTCCTGATGTTCCTCCTAGATGTCGATGCGTAGCCTCACATCCTCTGAAACATCCCAGCCTGCTGAAGGTCGATAAACACAGCTTTGCTCTTCCCCAAGGCAGGAATTTTGAGTGTCCCTAGCTCCAGGAGAGACATTTGGCCATGGATGGGGAGCTGGGATCAGCCCCAATGCCACGAACTCAGACTCTTGTGTGCCTGAGCTCTGCCAGGGTCACCTTGAAGGGCACCCTGGCCCTCAAAGGTCTCACCGTGCCCGGGGCAAGGAGAAGGCAGGGCGAGGGTGGCACAGGGAGGAGAAGGCTGTCAGTCTCTGCAGCAGCTGAGCAGGGAAGGATCCTGCAGAGCTAATGCATCTTCCTCCCCTGCAGCAGCACATCTTCCTCCCCTCCCCTCCCCTCTGCAGAGCTGCTCATCCTCACAGGAGCTCCATCCCTCCCCAGGGCAGGCGAGGAGCTGCTCCACCTCCCGCCCAAGGCTCTGCCTCGGGGCAAAATCTCAGCCCAAGGAGCTATTCCTCTCTCTCTGTCTGAAAAATAAGGGTCACAGTGGCATTTACCTCGAAGTCTATTAAAAAACATTGAGCTCCCAGAGTGTGGCATGTGTGTTTCCTATTAAGGAGGCAGTTCCAGACTAATAACCATTTTTAATGGCTGTCGTCGTGCCTTGCACTAAACGATATCAGCCATTATTGCAGGAGAAAGGCAAAGAAGGCTGGAAAATTAAATGAAATCCTTCTGTGGGAATTTCAAAGGGGATCAAAGATGCTCCCCAGCTTTTTTCCTTGAGCCCAGGTGGAGCTTTTCCTAGTTCCAGCGTGAGGTAGGGAACCCCTGGAAAAGCAGAAAGTGGGGATAATGTTCCCTTTTCTTCTTTAAATGAAGGAACTGTTGGAAATCAGATAATTTTGTTAATAGAAATGAGAGTGGAATTGGGTCTGGTGAAGCTTGGGAAGGTCAGTGGATGGTGGCAGAGAGCAGAATGGGGTTTGGTCAATCCCTTGTCTGCTGTTCAATCTGGCAGTACAGAAATAAATCCTTCTTATAGGATTTGATCCATCTAACCCTAAAATGCAGGTGAAACCCCAACCAGGGCTGCTCCTCTTCTTTATCTGCAGTAGGATCCAAAGATGATTAGGTCTGAGGACTGACCTTGAGGAACAAGACAAGAGGGAGAGGCAGGACAGGTCTGTTGACCTCCACAATGTGTTTTGAATTAGTTGTAGACTACGAGTGCAAGTTGAGAAAAATTCAAACCAGCCTGGTGGTGTTGAAGCAAGTCACATTTGGCTGAGGCCTAATGGTTTGTAATTTAGTTTAAGACCATGACTGTGAGGCTTAAAAATCCCAAACAGTGGGGCTTGCTGGCAAGTCGAGCATCTATTAATGACAAGGTAGTGAAAACAGAGAGTTTTTTTTTTCCTCAGAGCTCAGTCCTGCCAGGTTTTGAGCTGCCCAGACCTCCCACTATTTCTGTGGGAAGGGGAGGTGCCCACAACTTCGCAGGGTCTGACCCTCACTGGGATAAATCATCTCTGTCCCCTCAATTCCAGCAGAGTTACCTCATCCAGACAAGTGCAGGAGTGTCCTGGTACCTGCAGGGAAACTCTGCAGGTCAGGGTGATCCATTTCGATTATCCCATTAAAAAAAGATGCAGCCTGTTCTCCAAATGCACACAAATCTAACTAACTTAGCCGCTCTAATTAGCCCCCGCTGCAATTTCCACCATGCTATTAAAATAAGTTATACTCAAATGCAATGAAATGCCTGTAAATCAGGGGAGATTAAAAATCCCTCTGGCTGCAGAGATGTGTTTATCATAAGGGCTTTAGCATCCTGAATTTTAAGAGATGCTGCACACTGAGTTCACAGGGAGGAGCAGTGTCTCATTGCATCCTCTCGTGGAGCTGAGAAACCAAGATAGAGATGCTATTGTGTTTTCCTTTGTTTTTGAGCACAAAATATGTGCAAATTCAGTTGTTTAGGCTGGAGGTGGGTGTTGTTCTGTGCCTGTTCAGAGCCTCCTCTCTGCGTTTCACGATGGTTGGGGTTGGGATGAACCTAAATCTGAAAGGGAACTTCAGGAGATTATCTGGCTCATAATGAATTTGGTGCTAAATCTTAATATTTTTTTTTAAAGATTTTGTTAGGAAAGAGATCAGTGGTTTCAAGTTTTGAACTTAACTTTGAAGTTAAGTTTGCATTTGACTAAGGAAGGAACATGGAATAAAAATTACTTTAGGTCTTTTTATGGAATAAAAATTACTTTAGGTCCTTTAAGGCTATTTCGGCAAGACTGGGGTATGTCAGGTGAGAACCTAATCCTTGCATCTGTGCCAGTCTTCACTCATTGCTCATTAAGCTTCTATTTGATTTCTGAATTCTCTGTTTTTCTTCTCTTTTGGATTGGATTTCCAAAGGCATGCGGTGCTAGGATAACAGGGGATGGCTTTAAGCTGAAGGAGGGTAGATTTGGATGGGATATTGGGGAGAAATCCTTCCCGGTGAGGGCAGAGAGGGCCTGGCACAGGGTGCCCAGTGCTTGCCCCATCCCTGGAAGTGTCCAAGGCCAGGCTGGAGCAATCTGAGATAGCGAAAGGTGTTGGGGTGGCACTGGATGAGCTCTAAGGTCCCTTCCCACCCAACCACTCTGGGATTCTGTGATCCATTTGGTTGTATCCCCTTGGGCCCACACGCCCTCCCTCATTGTCCCTGTCCTTTTCCCCTCCTGGGTGAAGCCCATGGAGAAAACGGACCCAATCCATCTGAAAGGCACGAGGAGCTGATAACATTTACCCTCGGTCCAGCTGCAGAGAGATTAATTGCCAGGCTGAGCACCACTCGGGGAAGGCCGTGGCTAATCTTCAACCCACCCTCCCTTCCCACCATCGCAGGAGCTGTTCCGTGCCGCCGTTCCAGTGTTTATTCTGGCAGAATCCCGCATCCCTCCCTGCAGCTCGGCCGGCAGCGTTGCCATGTCACTGCAGAGCCTTCCTCTCCCCACCACTCGTGCAGAAATCGCTTCTCCTCCGCCGTTCTCCTCGGCGGCAGCAGCAATTTGTTATTCCCGTTGTGCCGCGAGGAGCTCCGCAAACAGAACTTCTGTTCGCAGCACCGGACCGGGATCCGCTCGGAATTTTTTCCCCCCACCACCACCGATAGAATTCTCCTTCTGTTTTACCAGACAAATAATCTGTTGCGACTCTTATTGCTTCTTATCTTTTGCAGCTTGGCCCCGTTCCACGCACCATTTTGTTCTCAGAGATGCCTAAGCTGATTCTTCAGCGCCAGCCAAAACAAATGAGAGTCTTGGCTGGCGGCGTGGCGGCAGCAGCTGGTTCTGCTGTGGCTCCTGCGCCCATCTCTGGGCTCACATCGGGATTTGGGGAGCTCTGGGGAGCAGGCAGGAGGGAAATGAGGTGTTGTAAAGTTGGTTGGCTTATCTGGCTTTTAGTGGAACCGTGGAAGTCTTTATTAGGGTCTTTATTAGGGTCTTTTTGTTGGTTGTGTGTTGTCGCGAGGCCTTGGTCATGATGTCCTTGCAGAGCTCGGGACTGGGAATTGGGACACCCAGGGCCTGTCCCAGACACTCTGTGACTCTGAGTTTACAAGGGCTGGGGCAATGCAAATATTCCTATCCTGACCTGATAATATTCCTGTTATCAGCCCTGGTGCACAAACAGATCATACAGCGTCCCCAGGGCATTGTTAGTGCCTGCAATGAGCACAGTTTGAGTTGGAGAAACGAAGAGAAGGTGTAGGGACGAGATGGGGTTAATGAATAAAAAGTGTGATGAAAAGCGAGGTCCAGCAAGTTTCTGAGCTTCTGAAATTTGGGATCTTGCCTCTGGATCTGAGCTTTCTGGTGCTGCCCTGCTCTACCAGTCACTCCCACCCAGGTGTGAAGCTGCTGCAGGAGCGGGATGAGTTCTCAACTTCTGTTTCACAGATTGAAATCTTCTTTTTACCTTTTCCTGACCATCCCAGTCCAGGTGAAGGGCTCAGAATTGGGAACACCAGATGGGTTTGGGGACTGCCTGTCCCTGCTCTCTCACTGATTCTCCTCAGTGGTTCATCTTTAATAACAACATTCTCCTACAGCTTCTGTAGGGCTGTTGTGGGGTCAAGGTAAAACTGTCAAGGTGTGTGGCTGTCCAGAAAGTGGGAAATGATAATGGATGGATGGATGGATTTATAGATTTGTAATATGGGAAGGCCAAGCCGGTCAAAACCTCCTAGACACGCTGTCTCTGCCGAGCCGGAGGAACATTATGTCACCGTGAAAATGCCACGCATTTTATTTTAAAAGGACATTATGGCAAGGCTATAATCAGATCCCTTAGTGCCTTAGACAGCTTCAGAACCTGATTCAATAAAAACATGGCCGGACTCCAGCGGGATGAGGAGAAGCAGGCTCGCTGTGGGGACTTATCTGTGCCTGCAAAACCTCTGCTCCGGAGCACTTTGGAGCCCTTGAGCTCCTCTGGGCTGTTCGCTCTTGACCAGGGACTTTCTGAGGGGGGACATCAAAAAATATGATGTTTGGGTGGGGAGAGCTAATTGATTTGACAGTTAATCAAAAAGTACTAAGGGAAAATCAATACGGAGTAAAACAATCTAGTCTTCAGTTCTATATTGTATTCCCAGTGGCATTGTTGATTGTATAGCATCAATGTCATCTATTTTAGATGGAAATGTTACCAACTATAATGCCACTGTTGATGTTTCAAAACGCTTCTAATCTCATTTCAATAATAGCTTCTGTCTCTCTTAGTGACACACGTGCCATAACATTCCTGGCTAAATTGACAGCACTAATAACACACTGGGATTTTTTATTATTCGGACCCCTGTCTGCATTTTTGATCGTTCGGGGGGCTGTGCAGCAGCAAGGGCAGGCAGCTCCCTGAAATCCTCAGGTGAAGGAGTGCCAGTGGACATTGCCAGCGCTGTGCTGGCGCTTGGAGAGTCAGCTCTGTGGCCAGCAGGGATTTTGGGGTTCGGGGGTGACCCCAGAGCTGGGAAGGTCTCAGAGTGATCCAGAAGGGCAAGGTTAGGGCTGAGCTGGTGGCCAGGGCTGTGGTTTAACTGCGCTTCCTCCCGAGGTCTCGGCTCTCTTCAAGTGGACTAAAAAAAATCCCACAGGGAAATTCCTTGCTGGTTTTCTGGAAACTCTTCCTTTGCATCAAAGCCTGACACAGCCAACTCAGAGCCTCTGGTGTGGTTTTAGGGCTTATTTTGCTTTCATCCCTCTCGCAGCCCGGGGGTGAAAACTGAATGTCCCAGGGGTGAGCTGGACACCTCAGGGTGAATCAGCATCTCCAGACAAAGCAGGGAGCTCCAGCTCCTGCATGCCTCATTCCGATGAAATTCAGAGCACAGCTCACCATCCTTTTAGCCCTAATTTGACTTGAAAATTTAAGGAGGTCTCTGGAAGTTTTTATGGGGAAAATTGCAGCACTTTTGGTGTCTTCCCAGGCTCCTCCTGGAGCAGGCTGAGCAATAAAAGCACTGCCTAGGCAAAGCACTTCAGCAGATGCTTTGTTGCAGACTTAATTTCGGTGCCACTGACCTTGACTCAGGCTTAAATTTTAGCAAATAAAAAAGTCACATCGGGGTGATGGACTCGAAACCTGCGCTGAATTTTAAACTCGGACTTTGCCACAGCCCTGCACTTGAACCTGTTTCTGGAATATACAGGATGGAAGTGGGAATGCAGAAACAGAACCTTTCCAATAGATCCTTCATTTAAAATAGCTTTCCTCTTCAATTATCAGCCATGGATTTAAATGGGATGAAAATTCAGTCTTTTATTTCTGATTTTATCTTTTCTTTCCTCTATTCTCTTGCGGAGGAATTTTCCCTTTATTAACTTTTTGAGCATAAAACGCAGAAAATAAATGAACAAACAAAACCTGGAGCAATATGTGAGATCTTTAAACTAATTCAGCAGTCGTTCTTACTGACATCAGGAGAAAGAAATGCAAGAACACAAATCTATTGCTTTAAGCTGGGATTTTCAGAAGAGCCTGTTGGAGTTTGGCACTCAAATCCCACGAAATCCCCTTTATACTTTTCACTTCTCTTTCTTTCCTTTTAATTTATTTTTCCTCGACATGGGAAAGGGCCTGGTGCATTTTGTTAGGGAGGGTTATTATTCCACGTTTGGGATCAGCATCCAGGATCGGAGCCAGGTCAGAGATCTTGAGGAGCACAGAGGAACAGGGAATTTCTGCTCTGAGGAAGGGTGGGAGGTTGTGGAGTGAGGTTTAGTATTTAAAATTCCAGATGTCGATTGCCAGGAGAAATTGTGGATAGCCCATCCCTGGAAGTGTCCAAGGGAAGCTTGGACAGGGTTTGGAGCAGCCTGGGAGAGCAGAAGGTGGAAATGGATCATCTTTAAGGTCCTTTCCAACCCAAACCAGTCTGGGATTCCGCGATGAGGAGAAGGGAATGAGGACCCAGCAGCGGAAGGGGGAGAGGATGAGGAGGAGCTGGGGCAGGGGACAAGGCAGCTGAGGTAAGGCCCAGAGGATGAGGAAGGCAGGGCTGGGATGAGAATATTGACAAATTCCGGTGATGTTCGAGGGTTTTTCAGCCCAGGGGTTGCTGGTTTTGGGTTCCTCCATGGACACAGCTGGCAGCCATCAGCCACCCTAGTGCAGAATTATTGATTAATTATTCCTTGGGAGCTGGACACGTTGGACACCAACCCTTTTGTGACCCTGTCCCTCGTGTAGGGCCCTGAACGTGCCCAGCACAGCCCCAGACTGAGGGAACAGCCACATCCCCATCCTGAGCTCCCCTTCCCAGGGGCACGTCGTGCTTTCTTCTCACCCAACGACTTGTGCTCCTACACCAGGAGTATTTTAGGAATTTGTAGCAAACCCTCTTATCCTTTTGGGACAAGCCAGCCTAAAGATTGCTGCAGCTAAGCCAGCCCTGAGCTCTGTTTCCCTTTCTCTTCCTGACAGAGGAAAATTGATATTTTTGAACACACCCAGTAGAATTTGCTCTGTTTTGCTTCTCATTCGATTCCTTAGGAACCACATCCTCAAACCGGGGCTATGAACTAAATTCTCTGCCCCGGCCATCAAAGCTCTGAGAGATTTCAGGGCTGCAGCACATCCTGGGTATTTGGTTTCCTACCCCAGCCCTCCCTTCGGTGCTGATTCCTGACCTCATTACGGTCTCTCTCCTGAAGACGAGGTACCAAAAACGCGATGCTTGCTGCAGCCCCTGAGTGAGGCTGCTGCTGGTGTGACCTTTTCATTATTCTGCAGTTTGACTGACTGGCTACCCCAGCCCCTTCCCACCCGGCAGAGGAAGGGGAACGCTGGATAATCAACATGCAGAATGCAGAAAAGGTCAGGGTAATCCACTCTGCACGGGAGATGGATGTGCGGATAGGTAACACACAGGCACAGCTCGAGTTTTCTAACCTTCAAAGAAAGTTGTGCTCTTCACTCTATTCCCTCCCTGCCCAAAGCAACCCACAGAGCTGTTATTTTTAAAAATGCATGTAGTCTTCACAGCTTTTCATATATCATGGGGAAAATGCCTCTCCAGCCTTGCTGTCTGCAGGACAGGAGCAACAAGATGCAGGGGGAAATAGCAGAAACCTTCCAGCACTCTCTTCTTTCAAAAAAATAATTTCAGATATCTTACCCCGGCTCAGTTTTTCACTCTTTTCCCTTAAAAAATATGAAAAGAGGTATTGCATGAATATTGCAAGAGGCAGCCTGTTAAAAACTGCAAATAGAGTGAGCTGTGCTCCCTTTTTCCACTGGTGAAGCAGAATCAGCTTCTGAGCAGAGGAGAGAAAAAGGGAAAATGGGAGAGATTTTTAAAAGTAGTGCATTGTTCTGTCCTCTCAGGATGGAAGATTTGAAACAATGACCAAGTACTGGTTTTCTTCTGAAAATTTCATGGCCAGCTATTTAATATTTCTTATTATTAACCCTCCTGCAGAGCAGTACAAATTCCTCAGCTGCAAGGAGATGCTCAGGGACAGCATCACTGTATTGAAGTGGAGATAGCTGAATTTATCACAGGAATTAGATGGATGTTCTAGTTCAAATTTACATGCCTAACAGCAGCAGAGGGACATAATTGAAGAATAAAATCTAAATAATCTGTAGGAGGAAGCTCCACGTTATTACAAATCAGGTTGGTTATCTTCATTAATCAAGGCAGAAATCAGCCCTCTCCTATCCTAGAGGTTCCCTTCGCGAGATTCAGTGTAACCCAAAGGGTAGAAAATAATTACCCACAATTAAAGAATGTGCAGGACAAGCCAAGGTCAAGGTGAAGCTCGAGGCAACTTCCATCAGCCACTCGAAGGCAGGTTGAGAGCAGGCTAATAAAAATCCTGACCTTCATTATTTTGTTGTCTAAGCCAAACCCAGCCTTGCTCAGAGAAGAGGAGGTGTTTTCCTCGTGTCATTCCCCATCTGGGATGATTTTTAGTCGCAGCAAAGTTTATTGGACTAAAAACGCTGCAGATTGCTTCAAACTGAGAGCATCAAACCTGGGAAGGAGTTTTGTAGCAGCTGCTGGCTCATCCATGAGTGGTTTTCTGTGATTTTGGTTGTCCCTGTCCATCCCTCTGCCTGGGATCATGGCATTAGCATTTCCTTGGATCACTCAGGAATTTTCCCTTCCCTCCTGGTTCTGTCAGCTCTCCAGCGTTTCCCAGGATTGATCACATTTGCTTTAGGACTGAATCCTTCAGATATCTGTGCCTTTTGCCCTCTCAGCTCCATGCCCAGGCAGCAAGAAATGCAAATAATCTTCCCAGTTCCTGCAGGAGGGGAGAGGGAAAATAAAGCCATACCCATCCCTAGATCCAAGTCACTCCCTGTGCCCTCAAATCCTCCAGAGCTGAGGGTTCTCTACACCTATTCCGTCCCTGAAATCACGTTTGGGGTGAAACACTTGTAAGGCCGGGGTTTAATGAGGATCTTCTGCTGGCTGGGGGCTGATTTGGCCTTTGGAATTGGATATAGAAAAGCAGAACTTCTCTGCATCCTGGTTTAGGTACGGAATCGCATCTCTGGTTCAAATCCAACCTTTTTTCCTCAGCCTGCAGGGATTCTGGGGCCAGATCTCTCGTTACCCGGTTTGATCCTTTTCTTGGCATCTAAAGCAGACTGTGCCTTGTGCTGCTCAGGCCCTGTTTGTTAATTATCCCTCCTGGAAGGGTCGGTGTTAATTGTGCCCTGGGGCCATGGGGAAAGCAGCTCCAGGCTCTCCCTGCCCACCTGAGCACTAAAAAATCATCTCTCCTTTGGCCCCTCAGGATGTTTGGGAGGAAACAACCCCAGCCCTGTTATTTCTGTGGTCACTGTGCAGTGCTTGTGCTTAATCCTCAGTCCAGTCCTGTCCTGTGCCACTGCTCCACTGAATTGCTCTGTGCCCACAAGGATGGGACAGACCATTCCCGGGGGTCACTGCAGGATAAATCCCACTGGAGCAGCCCAGTTCTCATGAAATCTGACTGGATTTGTTTGGGAATATTTCATTCCTTTAACTCTCTGTGGATGGATGGCCTTCCATACTGAATTCCTGCCCGAATTCAACTCCATTTTCCTTTCCCTGCAGCACTGAGGGTTGAAATATCTGTATTTTCCCCTCTTTCCCCCCATCCCAGCCTCCTGCAGCAGGGAGGGGATGAAGATGTCACCCCTGGCACCTTTTTCATGAAGATTGATGCCTGCTCACCTCTCTCTTTCCGTGTAACCAAATATCCGCTAAACATTTAGCAGATGGAGAGCTGCGGAGTCTACCTGAGGAGGGGGAATTCTCAGGACAACCTGACAGTGCCAGGAAAAATGGGGATAAATTTCAGAGAGGTCAAGAACTCTGGATCTGGTGGAGAGAGATGAGCAGACTGTAGGTAGATACATATAGATATAAATATATTTTATATATGTATTTTACAGGTGGTGATGCCCATGTTTGAGGACAGGGAAGCTGCTCCTGCTTTGTTTCATTTCTTTGCTGCAACAATTTCTATTTTCCCCTGTTGCCCCCCTGACTTCAGGAGACAATACTGGAGAGATTTATTGCTGAGACAAGATGTCAAATTTTTGCCATTAGATCCAGGTTAAATCTACAGTTTTTCTTTTAGCCCCACTGGCTCTTCCTCCCCATATTCCGGACACCGAGGGAGCGCAGCTTATGAGCTGAACACTCAGAGGAAAATGAAGGAGCTTTGGGGAGGGAGAACTCGGTGAGGTGGGACCTAAATGAATCCCTGCTGGAAATCCATCGTGGCCCTTGTCTGATGGGGCTGAGAGCAGTGCAGGTGATGAAAAGGCAGCAGAGGTTTGGTACAGGGTGACTTAATTCTCTTTTTTCTTCTATTTTGCTCCTTGCTGGAGTATTTAATAATGTGGGGATGGATAACAGGAACTTCTTGGTTCTTTCTCTTCAAGGGACTCCTTAAATCTTGGGCACTGTCACTGCCCATCATTACTTTCCCCCTCTTGCAGAGAAATAATCTGAATTTCAGCAGAACAGGGACACTAATTATTAATATGATAAATATGGCAGCTAATTAAATAAACAATTTGACTTTAGAGTCTGCTGCCATTTAACTACAAGTGAAGTCAAAATAGAATACTCAAAGCCTTCAAAATGAATCTGCAGTGTACTTTCTGTCACTGTTTTCATTGTTTGAAAACAATTAATGCTCAGGAAGCAATTACAGTGAACTGAACTGCTGCTGTAACAGCCAGGTAAGGGAACGTTCAGGTTGTGCTGAGCTCCTTTCACATAAAAAAGCTGAATTTAGGAGTTCTTAATCTCAGTTGAGCAAGGCTTGCTTAATCCATGTCATTGTCCAGACCTGGTTTAAAGAATTCTAAAAGCTGAAATAAAAATTCAGCACCAATACCTGGGCAGTTTGACACCAAAGAGTTGGTATTGATCCAGAAAAGGGAAATTAAAATTATGTAGAGGAAGTGAATAGTCCCAGGTAGAAGAGATGCTCATCTTTTCTAGTTGGGGTTTAGTCTCCGTTGGGTCAGGCCAGATCCAGCACACACCAGAGCTGCTTCCATGTTTTATTTCATATGCTCTGATCCACCCTAAAAAACCATTCCAGCAGCTCCCAGATCCTTCTCTTGAGGAATTAGGAGCACATTCCCTGCGGGAATCAGCCCCACACTTTCCTTTTCCTTTCGAGAGAAGCCCTCCTGCTTGAGCTGAGCATCCTTCCTGTTGGGAGTTGTCCTCCTCACTTCACCTGCAGCACTAAATAGAAAATTACCATTTCTCCTACAGGCAGATGAATTCATCCTTGCTGTAAACTAATTTTTGTGGGGGGTTATTTATTCTTTTTGGCCTCCCTGCTTGAGCTGACCTTGGGGTTCCCCCATTGCCACGATGACCCTGATCTATCCCAGCATGGCAAATTGTCCCACAGGATCCAGGGCAGGAGCAAGGGCACAGGGCTCCATCCCTGGCCACGAGTCATTCTGATGCCTAAAACAGAGGCCAGACAAAGTTAGGAGAACAAAAAGCAGATTAATTTATTAAAGGCCTTTAGGTGCATTTAGGGCAGACAGAGCCCACTCGAGAGGCTACACCCAAAATGGACAGCGAGTCACGAGTTCTGCACATTTTATAAGTTCTGTCCATTGACATATTGAACCTCAATCCTCCAATTACACCTTCAGGTGATGATGTCAACCACCCCAAGCTTGCTCCCCCAATTCACTGCTGGTTCCATATTTTGGGGCTCTGAGGCAGTGAAGTGTCCTTTGGTTTTCCAACTGAGAGGAATTGTTTTGTCTAAAACACTGTGAACAGAGGTTTTTAGCACTTTCTATGGAGCCCGGAGCTACACCCCAAACCTACAGATGCACGAAAAATAGAAACTAAAAACCCTTAAGACACCAATTCCAGCTGCTGGAACACACCATCTCTGCAGAGTTCCCTTTGGAGCAGGAGCCTGGAGCCTGCTCCAGCTCGCAGTGCAAACATCTCCCCCAGTTTGAGGACAAGGGAGCTCTTTCAGAGCCATTGCTGAGGAAAATCCCTGGTGGGGCTGAGCACGGCACGGACACCCCCAAGGCCGGGGGGAAAAGCCACATATAGTGCCACGGATTAGATGTGGAGCCAGCAGATGTGACTGCAGGGCAGGAGCAGGTCTGGCTGGTCACAGGACAGCTCCCTGGCACGTGCTGGGGACAGGAGGGTGGAGGGACACGGAGGAGGAAGATTTGCCTCATTTTGGAGCGGCCAGGGTGGGATGAGAGCGCCTGGAGATGGAGATGAGCACTGCAGGGCCTGGGAGCATCATTTCATGGAGTTTAAAAGGGAAAACGCAGGTCCAGCAGCTCCTCTGAGGGCTGCTCCATGTTTCGTCTCCTGCCAAATCTGAACTCACAGGTTACAAACACCTGTGATTGCACTCCGGGAATGGGGAATGATTTAAATCTCACTTAAGTCCCTGTAAAACACCACCCTCTGTTTGTTTTCCAGTCACAGATTTTCCAAGTAGTCATGGTTTTTATTTATTTATTTATTTCCCTGAGCTTTTCCTTGCCCTCGGTGCCGGCTGTTATTGCAGACTCAGGTTTTTTCTCCAAGTGGGGTTTGGATTGGGTCATCCTTTCCCTTTCCACCTGAAAATCTCATTGCAAGGTGCTGACCATCCCACAGATAAAAATTTCAGGCCCTGGTACCTTAAGGCAACCCTGGCTGTCCTTTTAATTCCTCGCTTTCTCTGCTCCAGTGGCTGATAAGCCACTTCTGGCTGTCTAGTCATGTAATCCTTTAATTTTTTAATTTCAAGGAACTGTTTGCAGTTCAACATGACTCAACATTTGACTGCAAACTCATTAGAGGCAAGGGAAAAGTTGATTTGTGCAGTGAAGGCAGAGTGATGACGGTGAAAAATCTCAGCACAGTGCCTCTTTTAACAGATTTTTTTTTTTTTTTTTTTTTAATTTTGCTGGAAAATTAAGCATCTGAAATGGTGAACTTCATCCTGTAATAGTCACACACTGCCTGGTGCAATCTCAGTGCTCTGAGAGCAGGAGGAGGGTGGGGAAGGGACATCTCTGAAAGGACACGAGGGATGCTGAGCTCCCAAAAAAAAAGTTGTGAAGGGGAGGTGTGAAGTCCAGGAAGTGGAGAATCCCTCAGCAGTCATTTCAGTGCCAGCCGATGGAAAATTATTGGGGGAAAAGGATAATTGGAGTGAGGATCTGCTCACACCCGGAGGGTAACAAGGAGGAAAAGAGAGCAGGGAATTGTCGGGCAAATTGTGCCTGAGCTGGGTGAGATCCTGTTCTGGGAGAATCTCAATAAATCCAGATAAAAGAGGAGTTACAGACAAATTCACAGGCAGTTTTGGGGATACCTCATACTATTTGTGGCATAAAGATGATAGTAATGTACCTGAATGCATTTCCAATGTACTTGATTGCATTTCACTGCCAAGACAGTCCAAGGGCCTGTTCTTCATGGGGAAAACTGGGATGGAAAAACATTTTTTGTACCAAAAATCACCTCCTGAGCCCCAGATCACTGAGACAACCCCAGGAAAGGAGCTTGGCAACACCAGGAAAAAGCTCTGGAGAACCAGGGATTAAAAAAAAAACAACCTAACCAAGATTGGCTAAACCAGGGAGTTTATTCTGAAGTGTTTCCAAATGGCCACACATCTCTGTTTCGGTGGTGAAAATCCCTCTTTAAAAATTATTTTATTCGATCAATTAAATGCTACCAATTTCTGGATGCACTAACCGCAAATTTGCTAAATTCCTGAGCTAATGAAAGGCTGGCTTGCTTTGACATGAATGGGAGTTTTGTTTGAGTAACAATCCAATAAGGACTTGGCCCAAAGATAGCAAGGAAAACATTTAGATGTTAAATATGTATTCAGAAGACCTTTCCACAAATCTTTTCTCTCCCAGGAACAGGACAGGAATTGTGTTCTCCAGAAGGGACAGTTCAGAGAGACGTCCAGCACCTCTCAGCATTTAGCAGAGGGAGCAAGAAACTATGCAAATATTTTAGTTTAGAAATACTTGTAGCTCCTTTTCAAACAATGAAAGCCTCAATTAAAGCCAGATCTCTGTTATTTAAAAATTCCAGGCAGCAACTGAGAGAGAGAGAGAGAGAGAGAGGAGGGAGAGTGAGTTCCATTTTTTCCTCTTCACTCTCAAACATAAAGTCCAAGGTATTTGAGAGTCAGGAACATTGGGTCTAACATTAAAACTGTGAGGGCTGAGGAGGCTGAAGCTGTGATTCTTATCTTCTAAAGAGTTTTGCAGTCATCAATACCTAAAGAAAGCTGGAGTACAACAAATAGGTGACCTTAATAGATATAACTCTGTATGGGTTCATTGTAGCATGAAATTAAATTTTTAATCTGAATTGATGAACAAAAATGCTGGTTTGATCCTCCCCGCACACACAATAGTTTAAATAGTTTGGTAACTGTTTCACTTCCAGAATGGAGCTGCACAAACAAGGTCAGCAGCAGAATAATCCACTCCACGGGCCATGGGCTGGGGTGATCCAGAAACAAAAAGATTATTTTGGCTTTGTTAAATAGCTGCCAGCGAGGTTTGGGATTATTGGGAAGGTAAAATGATGTTCTTTTGCCTCTGGTAATTAAAAGCATGGGGGTTAATCCAAAGTCACCAAAATCTGTGGGCACTGAGTCTTTTGGTAGACTTCAGCTCCAGGCTCTTGGGTTTTTCCCAGTGGAAGACACTGGGTTTGTTAAAAATCACACTCAGCAGTGCCTCATCCTCTGAGCTCATCCCATTTCAGCCAACTTCCCCTAAAAGTGACGCAATTCCTCCATGGGCACCTTTAAAATGCTGCCAGGCTGAATTCCAGGCAGGTCTGTTGTCCAGGAGGGAATTGCTAACTATTTTTTTGGGCTTATGGCCACGAAAATGCTGATATCAGTCCTAGAAGCTGAAATTAAGATGCTAATAGAGGATCACCTGCAAACTGACATCCCCCATTAAAAAAAAACCCCAAAAGAACTTTATCTTCATTATTTCATTTTTAAAAGCCAACTTCTTTTCCATCTTTTTCATTATTATTCAACACGACCCTCACTCCATCATCTTATTTACTCCTTCTTCTTCCCCTAAAATTACTAACGGAGATTTGGCAAACACAAACAAAACGGGGGCAAAAAAAATTCATCTTTTCATTGGACCAGAAGCTGAACCGGGATCTGTTGGTCAGCTGAGGCTGTCAGGAGGGCTGGAGGAATTATCTGCTATTATCTGCCGAGCAAACACCATCCCAAAGTGAAAACTGATGCCGTGGCATTTTTTCAGCGTGCACCAGGCCCTCGCTCCTGAGTATTGGAGCCAAATGTTCTGCCATGGCCCTATACAATAGCCCTGCTTGACAATAGCTCAGTGTTGGGGTTGTTATGAAACCCAGGCTATTTTGGGAGGGCCCCATTGTTCCTGTTTTATATGTGCTGCAGACTTGTGTCTCGGGAAACATGGGATTCATTGCGGAATGTGCTGGAAAAGCCGAAGGTTTGGCCCCCACGGAGAGGGGAGAAGGTTCCCTCTGGTTTGTAGGGTTCCTCGGTGTGGGGAGGAGCACGTTCAGCTCCTCACCCTTTTGCGGTGATTTCTGGAAGTTTATCCTGGAGGTTCTCACCTTGTTTCTCAGAGAAAGATCTCCTTTATAAATAATGAGATGAAGCAGAAAATATCCAGCTCACAGAACCCTTGGATTTGCTGAAATAGGGTCATGGTTCCTCGGTGTGGGAAGGAGCAGGTTCAGCTCCTCACCCTTTTGCAGTGATTTTTGAAAGCCTCTCCTGGAGGTTCTCACCTTGCTTCTCAGAGAAAGATCGTGTTTATAAATAATGAGATGAAGCAGAGAGTACCCAGCTCACAGAACCCTTGGGTTTGCTGAAATAGGGTCGTGGTTCCTCGGTGTGGGAAGGAGCAGGTTCAGCTCCTCACCCTTTTGCGGTGATTTCTGGAAGTTTATCCTGGAGGTTCTCACCTTGTTTCTCAGAGAAAGATCTCATTTATAAATAATGAGATGAAGTAGGAAATATCCAGCTCACAGAACCCTTAAATTTGCTGAAATAGGGTCATGGTTCCTCGGTGTGGGAAGGAGCAGGTTCAGCTCCTCACCCTTTTGCGGTGATTTCTGGAAGTTTATCCTGGAGGTTTCTCACCTTGTTTCTCAGAGAAAGATCTCATTTATAAATAATGAGATGAAGTAGGAAATATCCAGCTCACAGAACCCTTAAATTTGCTGAAATAGGGTCATGGTTCCTCGGTGTGGGAAGGAGCAGGTTCAGCTCCTCACCCTTTTGCAGTGATTTTTGAAAGCCTCTCCTGGAGGTTCTCACCTTGCTTCTCAGAGAAAGATCGTGTTTATAAATAATGAGATGAAGCAGAGAGTACCCAGCTCGCAGAACCCTTGGATTTGCTGAAATAGGGTCGTGGTTCCTCGGTGTGGGAAGGAGCAGGTTCAGCTCCTCACCCTTTTGCAGTGATTTTTGAAAGCCTCTCCTGGAGGTTCTCACCTTGCTTCTCAAAGAAAGATCTTGTTTATAAATAATGAGATGAAGCAGAGAGTACCCAGCTCGCAGAACCCTTGGGTTTGCTGAAATAGGGTCGTGGTTCCTCGGTGTGGGAAGGAGCAGGTTCAGCTCCTCACCATTTTGCAGTGATTTCTGGAAGTCTCTCCTGGAGGTTTCTCACCTTTCTTGGTGCTGCTCAGAGAAAGATCTCCTTTGTAAATAATGAGATGAAGTAGGGAATACCCAGCTCGCAGAACCCTTGGGTTTGCTGAAATAGGGTCGTGGTTCCTCGGTGTGGGGAGGAGCACGTTCAGCTCCTCACCCTTTTGCGGTGATTTCTGGAAGTTTATCCTGGAGGTTCTCACCTTGCTTCTCAGAGAAAGATCTCGTTTATAAATAATGAGATGAAGCAGGAAATTCCCAGCTCGCAGAACCCTTGGATTTGCTGAAATAGGGAGGGTTTGTCCCCATCACGGAGCTGACTCACTCTGCCATTAAAGAGGAGGGGTTGCTCTCTCCTGGCCTGGGTCTGCCCTCCTTTCTCTCCCAGCAGACAAGGTCAGGGCAGGAAATTTCATAAAATGATTCATGTGACAGGAGAGGGGCACAGTGATGGTGTGCACTCCTGTTTTCACCCTGGAGAGCAGGACCCTTAGGTAGAAGCACTGCAGAGCCAAATTTTATTTTTTTTTTGCAGTTCCATGGGATGCCCCATTGCTGCAGAGTCCCTGAGGGTGTCCACATCCCAAAAACGTCCCTCTCTCACCTTGTTCCCCCTGGGCAGACCATTCCTGCCTCCAAAGCTGCCTCAGCTCCACAGAGCATTTTTGAGCCTTGCCAAAATGTCGGTTCCTGCTGTAACATTGCTCAATTTAAGCTAATAATTCCAGGTAAATCCACAATCTAGGGATGTATTCAGGTCTACGGAAGGGAATTCTAGCCCTGGCCTGTTTTACAGACAAAACCAAGTAGAACCATGAAGATGACCAAAAGAAAAGAAATCTCATTGGCTCATTTCTTTAGCTTTCTTTGGACTATTTTCTTCTAATTTTGCATGTTTCTAAATAATTCCTGGCTTTTCAAAACTCCCTGTGTGCTTCTAGATCTATCCTTCCCAAAACTGGCCCTCCTAATCAGGTTCACCAGAGGACTGAGGCTGGTGGCACAGCCCATGGGGTGTCCTAAGCTTGGGTTTGGTTCCACAGAAGAAAAACCTTTCATTATTTCTCACTCTTTGCCTTTGGTCCCTGGCCCAAAGCTCAGCTGAGCTGGGAGCAGCCCTCCCCAAGCGTTTCCTTCTGCACAGAAAATGTGGATTTGTGCATCCTCGTGAAGTTTTAGTGGAGTTCCTGTAAATTTGGGCAGCCAGACCCTCCCTGCTGAGCTCAATCTGAGTGAATTTAGAGCTATCGACCCTCGCTAAATAGGTTCCATGTGTATTTTTTCCCTTTTTTTCCCTATTCAAACCAATTCCAAGTTTGTTCACTGAGTGCAGATCAGCAGATGAGACAGAAAAATCACATTGGTGCACTGGTTCCTGGTTCATCCTTCTGTTTTAGGAGGCAGAGTGGAGTGGCAGGAGCACAGGAGCAGCTCTTCCTCCTGGGGACAGAACCTCCTGCAGCGCTGGGGACATTCCCAGGAATTAGGGACGCATGGGAATGAGGGAATTAGGAGGTGGAGCACGTTTGTTATCAAATCTTTGTGTCCAAGGCCAGGTTGGGAGCTGGGCTGAGCGCTCCTGGAAGCACAGGATGTTCCTGCACTCAGCTCAGCAGGACAGGAGCACTCTGCAGGAGGATCTCCCCAGGCTCATCTGCTGCCTGCCAGCTCTGATCCCGGGGAAGGAAACATTCCCAGACTCCTTTCAGCTCCCTCAGGACTCTGGGGGGCTCAGGGATGGCAGAATTTGACGTGTCTGGTGTGCGTTCCCACCTTCACTCCCCACTTTGCGCTCCCCCTTCCCAAGGAGCCATCAGAGATGGAATTCCTGCTGGAGCCGAGCTGAGCTGCTCCGTGCTGGCTGAGGGCCAAGCCCAGGCACAGAGATGGATGTGCTTTACCTGGTTTGTGGAATTGTCAGAGGAATGGTTTGCTTTGGAAGCTCCCCAGGCTGAATTTGGAGAGTTCCGCATGCCAAAGCTGCTCCAGGGGAAGGACTGTGCCTCCTCTATTGACTGGAGTGGTGCAGCCCCTTGTTTAAAATACAGCTGCACTCTGCAACATCAGAGCATTTTATGTCCACTCCAAGGGCTTCATTCTCCAAGGAGAGCCTTTTTCTTTCCTCCCTCAGGCCCCCAGCCCAGCATTTAAACCCAAGGAGGCAAAGCCTGAAGGGTCCCCGCCTCTATCTAATCATGGGAACTATTGCTTAGTATTGATATTGCCTTATTAAAGCAATTAGCTGAGCATTTCAGAAGCTTGTTAATGCTTCTAGAGTGACTTCTAATGAGGGATAATGATAACAAGCATGGAAGGTCTCTGGTGAACTTTAGATAATGATGTAAATCTGAGAAAGGTCAATGGTATCCGTGGATTCGATGATGGCCGTTCCATTTCCGTTCATTACCTGGTTCAGCTTTTATTTTCTCTTCCCAGGCCATTTCCATCTGCAGGAACATGTTCCTTATCCAATCTAGAGCCCAGATTGACTTAGCCATGAAATAAATGATGCCGAGCCTTTAGTGCTCCTTGTAATGAGCTCAAGTCTAGACAAGAACAAATCAATTAGCGAAAGGAAAGCAGGAACAACAGGAGGCACCACACAGGGACAGTGTTTGCATTTCCATAGCAAAACATTTCCCCAGAGGATCCCAAAACAGGGGGCTGGACTTCCAAAAACCAGGCCGGGGAGGGGATAATGCCAGAGGGAAGGGAGATCAAACAGAAAGAGAAAAAAGGGGTCCTGAAGGGAGGCAAGAAATGGAGCTGGGAAGTTCAGGTGTGACAGAGAGGTCTGGAGCTGTCACGCCTGAGCTTTTTATTAACTTTTAGACAAATTTTAAATGTTTATATTGGTATTGAATAGGCAGTTGCTGGCAGAGAAGTATCACTAACTTGTCTGTGCTGACAGGTTTCTGGTTTGTCCCTGTGCTTTAATGTGTATCTATATATATGTGTTTGTATATTTATATAAATGGTGCAGATATTCAGACAAACCCTGCTCTGAGAAACCCAAACTAATAAATCACAGCCCAGAGCAGTCAGTGCAACACCCACCTCACCCAGGGGTGCAAACCAAGCTCTCCAGGGGTACGAAATCCTGGAAGTGAGCCTGGAAATATGAGGGGGATCAGAGCAGACGTGGCCTCAGTGCAGATGTCACATGAGGTTCTGGCTGAAGGTCTCAGGCAGCCCTTGGAGGAGGCAGATGTGGGTATTTCCACCCATCCAGGGTGTAATTCTGATATGAACATTGTTTTTTGAAGAGGTTTGAGGGGCAAAGTGAGTGTTTCTCAGTGACAGACTAGAAGAAGAGTCTATTTAGGAAAAAGGATGGGGAGAGATGTCTCCATTGCTCCGTGCTGGCACTGCGCTGGTACACTCAGGAGATACCAAAAGGCCATTTAATCTGCTAGAGATAAGCATAAAAGCCTATTACCAAGCCAGGCAACTCCAAATGGAAATAAAGGGCACTTTTTCTTATTTTTTTTCCCTCAAGTGAGGCTGATCACCCAGGGGAAGAACTCCTCAGTGGATCCATAAAGTTCCTCTTGCCATTGCTGAGGGACCACAGAGCACCAGGGGGTGGGACTGGCCTCACCCTCATTGCCCCCAACCCTATTTAAACTCAAGATTAGAGCCCCAAATTCACCTCAGCTTTGCTGTGGGGACTGCCCTGCTCTTCCTGACCTGCAGATTGTTTTTCCCAGGTTAATCCTGGAGTTTCTCCTTCGCTGGACCACAAACTGCATCCTTGCTCCCCGTGCCTCAGTTTCCCCATCTGCTCAGCAGCCCCAATTCTGCCTGGATTTTCCTGCCCTGCCCGGGCACTGTTTTGAGGATTAATAATTAACAATGAGATTTTTTAAAATCTGGGCTGAGTTCAGAGCGTTGTTCCGGGCTGGTACAGAAATCAAAGGAGGCACAAGGTGATTGTAAATCATTTTCAGGAAGTAGTTTCATGCCTTTGGTGGAAAGATGTGTAGAAGGGAAAAGTATTCAATGCTTTCCATTCATCCACTCTTTGCTGATATTTTGAGTCCAATATTTAGATCACCTTCTGATTATTAGTGCAAATATTTGCTCTTTGTTTGTTATTCTGCACATCTCGAAGATGGAAGGGGAAGGGGAGGAGGAATGGCTGGGGAGAGGGGCAGATGGGAATTATTAAATAGGTAAATAAAAGGCCAGGCAGCACATGAAGCACTGCAGATCCCAGTCTGGAAAGGTCCCCAAGCTGGGGAACTTCTTTCCCTGACCCCAAAGGGACTGGAGTGGAGGGGACAGTGGGACTGGGATCAGGATCTTCGTCTGATCCTGAATTTTAAGCTGCAAGGTTCTATGGGATGGGATCAACACCGTGATCTTTAGGCTTTCCCAGGGATCATTTTCAGGGCTCAGCTGCTCCCCCCAGTCCTGCCTTCACCTGAAATTCCTTTCTTGGCTGATCTACCCCAGGCTTGTCTGAATAGCTGAGCTATTTGTAAATATATATACACACTCTACATGTATGTAAATGCACACTGTACACATATATTCACGTATAATTAGAACTTCGGAAGTTCTTATTCGAAAGAAACCCCCAAAACAACCCAAAATAACCCACAAAACCCACACGGCATCGCCACAGAGCATCTGCTGTCTCCTCCCCAAGTTCCTCCCTGAAGAATGCATGAAGAGTAAGAGTTGCTCCATGGTTTGGATGAAATTATGGATCTTTATTAGGTCTCTCTTCTCGGGAAACAATTTATTAGCCACAAGAATGTTGTGTTATACTACCTCCTCCTTTTTGCCTGGGAATTTACACTTCACACACTGCACCAGCACATAAATCCAGTTTTATTTCTCAATTTATTCACCTGGAACTAAGTGGATTAAATTTTTTTTTTCCTTTTTTTTTTTAAAGGAGACCAGCACCGCATTTTCATTTCCAACCAGCACCGCTGCAAACAACAGGCAGACAAATTAGAGGTGCAGCCGCTTTCTGTGCAAACTTTTTCTGCTCGCCGAGCTTAACGGCGATTTTTTTCCCCCTTTTGTTCTTTTTTTTTTGTTTTGTTTTGTTTTTTCTGCAGCAAAAAAAAAATTTTACCTTTAACGACCCTCTCAATAAACGGGGATTGATTAGAATTTGGCTTTAAGAGATGAAAGGGCTCTGCAATTATCTACTTGTATATGCCCTTCAGTAAACTACCTTGTCTCCCCCTCTCCCACCTCCCCTTCTTCTTAAGAAGACTTTCCCAGGTCCCTCTTGGCTGCGGTTGAACGATGTTGGCTCATGTCCATGCTGCAACAAAGACCTGGCATTCCAGCTGTCTGCTTCTAATCTCCAGTGTCAGCTCTTGTTAATGTTTCAGCATGAAATCAGAGGGGGCAAAGCTGCATGGAATATTAAAACCATGATCAGAATTCCACTGAAATGCTGATAGTCTGCGAGAGAGAGAGAGAGAGAGGGAGAGAGAGAGAGAGAGAGAGAGCAGCACACCATTAGGAGGGCCGGCAAATCGCTGCCTGGCGTTAAATTAAAAAAAAAAAAGAAAAAAAAGGAAAAAAAGAAAAGATTTCCATCCACGGGGGGAAGTACAATCAGTGAATCGCCGGGCTAAATTAGCATTTTTTCAATTGGGGATCGAAGTTGATTTATTGTTCTACACAACATTAATGTAACTGTGTGCTTGACCTGTTAAGGCAGCTAATTTTTCATTTAAATGGGGCCTTTCTGTATGCAAAAAGGTTGTAATCATATTTCAACTTTGCAAAGTGATCAGGGAAGTACTGGACTGTTTCAAAATTGTCTTAAGGAGTCTCTCTTCCCTCCCTCCCTCTCTCCCTTCCCCCTCCCTTCTGCCTAGTGGTCAAGGGCAAGCAGTTTGGGGTTTTTTTGCCTTAAAAAAAAAAAGCTGTCTCAAGTAATAAGCTTAATTGTCATTTGACTTGAGCTGTTTTACACCACTTTGACCATGTAAAAAAGCATCTGAGTGGGTGTAAATATCACAGCCCCAAGCCCTGCAACAGGAGCTGAGTGTGCAGGGAGGGTCTGTCCCATTAATGATTGCAGGGTTTGCCTAAAAAAGGTTTTTTTTATCCTTCCACATTCGTTTTTCTGACCGTCTTGAGTAAACAGTCACTGGCTATGACTGCAGAAATATTGTATATTCTGTAGATATTAAAAAAAAATATTAAAAAGCTCTGATTTCAGTGACAGAAGAATTAGGAATCATTAGAAATAAGGACTGAGCAGTGCGACCAACACAAAGCTGGGAAGAGAATGAGCAGTGCAGCAATTCCTGCTGCTTTTAATCGACTTTGCACCATCCATAGATGGGAAGAGTTGTAGTTTTCCAGTTTGTTCTGCAGATGAAAGCGATGACTTAGTGGAAGTGATGCTGCCTGTGAGGAAGTGTTGCTGGTGGTGGCTCTGGAGAAGAATGAATCTGTCCAGGAGCAAATTCAGTTTTCTGCTCTGAAAGGCCACTCCGTGCTGCAGATGTCATTTCTGCTTTGGGGAGGGAGGGATGGGTGCTCAGAGATCCAACCTGTGTCAGGAACCTGCCGAGGTTGTCCTTGGGTGAGGAGGTGCACATTTGCCACCTCCAAGGCCTGGAAGGATTTTTCCCTTTCCCACCTGAGCTGGGTTTGTTTCCTGTTAAATGTGCCCACTCCAAACCCCCTCACCCCCAACTGTTGCTGCTTCTGCTCCTTTCCCCAACCTGGGAAAAGCCTTTGTCCCAAGTGACATTCCCCAGATGACAATGGCCAGTGCCCCGGAGCCTCCTCCCCGAGCAAGTGAAGATAATATACATTTCCAATTAGTGGCACACATTCTGGTCATGTTCTCTTTTTACTCCCTAACTATCTTTGTTTTGCTCCAAAGCTGTTCGGTCATTAATGAAATCCTGCAGTTCTGCTAATCCTGGATACAATGCAGCTTTTCTCTGGCAAGCTATCCCTGACATAAAACTACAGTTACCCAAGCTCCCCACCACATTAAGATTCGTTGTCATTTGCCTTTCATTACATACCTGATGTAGCACAGTAGCAGTCAAATGTCCTTGGCAGGCAAAGCAAAGTATTTAATTGTATTAGTTTCCGCTTGCTCCGCCTTAAGGACATTTTTTTTTTTTTTTTGCCTTGGGAGGGAGGGGAGGAAAAAAAAAAAACCCAGAGAGAAAAAAAATCCTGTATCATGGAAACTTTATATTTCTGCTGGATGTAAATGTAATTACACTTCTCCAAGCCATCCTGCAGCCCCCTCCCCAGCAGCACTGTATTGCCAGTGCCATATGAAATGCCTCTCCGGCGAGGAGAACAATGAGGCATTCATCAAAGGGAACCAGTGATTAGATGTTTTTCATTTTCAGAACTTTAAGAGATAAATAGGGGCCCTGTTCCTCTATTTGATGTACAGTACTGGTGGGATTCAATTAATCTCTGCTGATAAATTCCGAATTTCTGCAAGAGTGTTTCTGGGGGGAAAGGGTGGCACAGAATGGTGGCTGCAGTTCCTCAGAACAGGGTGCTGGGTCTCAATAAAGAAATATATTAAAGAGGGCCTGGGGCAGGGCTAGGAAGCTGTGCAGCTTTTTCCTTGCTTTTTTCCAGTGCTTCCCTTCAAAAAAATGACATAGGATGGAACAAGGAGCAAAAAATTAAATAGCCAGCTTATATTTTAGATCTGAATTCTGGCCCTGAATTTTCTGTGGAGTTCTTGGGTCTCTTGGTGTGTTTGTGCCCAAACTTGTGTTAAACTTAATGATCTTCTTCTTCATCAAGGTGCTGGGGAAAGTTTTGTTTCAAACTCTTTAGAAATGAGAAGTCTTTTCGCAAATGCTCGAGCAGCACAGGGTTAAAATGTTCAGGTACCACGGGGTCAAGCAGTGCAGAATTCTCTACAGGCAAATGCAGTTATTAAGTTTAATTTCTTCAGTTTTCATCTGAATATTCAGAATTACAGCCGAAGGGAGGGCTGCTCCACGGCCTATAAAAATGAGTGGCCAAGAGCACGGTCCAGGCCGTGTGTGTGTGTCCCAAAAGCCGTCCCTGCAATTGCTAATAACTCACCCACCCCTTCCCATCGATGATTTTATTAATCAGATCAATGGCTGAACCCTGAACGTGCGTCTTGTCCTTGCTGCAGCAGATGAAGGCTATCGATGGAGCAGGTCTGTGCTGCTGCCCGGGTGCACCGAGAAAATAGGTCAGGTTTGATCAATACAGAGCTGCTTGAGGAGGGCTGGAGCTGCTGCACAGCAATGAACCAGCTCAATTAAAGGAATAAATAAAGTGGGGAGCGATCAGGGCTGATTTAGGGTTGGAGTGAGGAAGGAATGAGCACGGGGCTGGTTGGTGAGTGGTGCGTGAGCTGCAGGGAAGGTGCTGCCCATCACAGAGGTTCCTCACTGATGTCACACGGAATTCAGGTGACACTCGAGCTGCTGCAGCCCTCTGGGGGGGTTTGAACTCTTTAAAGCCCAGCTCAGCACAATCCCAAACTTGTAACTCCATGCGCACGTTTTAACGAATGTGCCTTAAATCGCCACGAGCCCTTCTGGGTCTATTTGTGGTTTTTATCACGGTCATGTTTCACTGCTAGAATTTATAATCTGCCTTTCCTTGTGATTATTCTGCACTAAAAGCACTCCGGGTGTTTTGCTGCAGCACCGGCAGCCATTTATTTAGGGTGGCACGCATTGGGAAACCAAAGGACTTAACAAATGGTGTTCATTAAGGGTTTGATCCTCCTCCCTTTCACCTCTTTGGAAAACCTGCCCCTGCTTTTCCCAGAGCAGAGCCAGATCCTGATCAAACACGAGTTTCCCACTGAGGACAAGGTGGGGATTTATGGTCAAACCCTGCACTCATTTCCAGAGCAGCACCACGGAAAAATCAAGGGACGAGGGGCAGCCGTACCTATGAGATGAGAAATGTTTTTGGCACCAATCTTCATCTTTGTGTTGGAAAGATGCAGCAGCTCCTTTGTAGTCCTCAGGATTGATGTTGGGCCTGGTGGGGTCAATAGGAATCTCTCAGATTGTTTCAAGGGCTTCGGATCAAACCTAAAGCCAAACTGCTCATAAAAAGTCAAGAACTAGGCATAGATTTGGGGAGGTCATTGGGTGAAAAAAGTGGATTTTCTGCATTTCTGCTGGTTTTATCAGGTGCCTTCTGAATGCAGCTCAGCCTGTATTATCTGCAAGATTTGATGTCACTGCAGTATCTCAAGCTGCACCGATAACAGGATCTCACAATGTATTCTTAACACAAAACATGTCGAGACTTTGGGAAGGTTTAGTCTCTGGATTAACTGAGTGGAAAATGTCTTTCATTGGAGCTACAGATGGCTCACAACACAGGGGAGGAATCTGGAGGAAAAAATCAGAACCTCTTTGTCTTTTCAAGTTCATTAGGTTTTCCAAAGCTCTGAGCAAGATTGTTCAGAAAATGAGAGAAGAGATGAAGAATTATTATTTTTCACATTCCCTCATTTGTTTTCATCTCCTCTTTCCCCTAACAGAAAACATTAAATGCATTTCTCATCTTAAAAAATATGAGTGTGGGGGAAAAAAAATATCCAAGCCTTTTGTGGGCTTTTTTTGTTCATACAAGAATCTGATGCTTGAAGATCTAGCAAGAAATTCAAATATTACACAGCCAGTTGTGAACTTGAGGCAGTGGGGAGCAGCAATTTGGTGATATTTCTGCCTTGTTTGGGTTTTCCCCAGGAGGTTTCTCCCCGTGAGGAGTTGGATTGCTGATGTTCTCGTGTTTGGTGGCACGGGGACACCGTGATGAGCCATGCCTCATCAGGGCCACCACCAAAATCCCAACCCCAACCTTTTTGCTGACTGTGTCGCCAATCCCAGGGGGGCTGGGGGAGCACAGCAGGGACAGTGTCACCGAGCTGGGGACAGAACCTCCTCCCGTAAGAGATTAATGGCTCAAATTCACCTCCAGTGCCGTGATACAGAAAGTCAAGCCCCGTACGATAGAATTCCCAAATCTGGGCCAATTCTCTCTTGGACAGGAAGATCCAACATCTCACATCTGTGGGTGTGATTCTGCCCAGGCTGGAGTGGAGCTCTGGGAGCTGATGGAATCCCCAGCAGCACTCTGGGTGTGAGCTCCATCCCCATCCCTTCCCAGCGACATTACCGACATGTCCTGGCTGATTCTCATCTCATTTTTCAAGCCCTTCGCCGTAAAAGCCTCACAGCTCCGTGACAGAACATTTAGAAAACATCTCCTCTTTGTGGGAAAATGAAAAACCAGCCCAGCCAGCAACTGCAGAGGAAATCTGCAGCCTGTGCTTGGAGCCCATTAATAACATGACGAGTGACCTTTCTGGAGACAAGAAATGCGTGGAATTGATTGTCCTACCCAGGAGCTGGGCAGAGCTATAGATCGGTTATTTTCAGCCCAATCTTTGTTGTGGTCACATCTTTGGCCAGTGCAGGCTCAGTGTGGGTATAGTTTAGTCTGGTTAAATCCAAATAGAGCCGAGGAACGAGAACAATGCCTTGGTGTGGCTGCCAAAGGTGCAGCTGCTGGTGGCCATGCTGGAGCTTCTGCATTGCAGAGCTGCTCCTAAAGAAGGCTTTGTGAAGTTTTTTGTTGTCCTTAAAGCTGCAGATTCTTACTTTTCTGGTTTTTATTTAGATTTATTTTTATATATTTATTTATTTTTTAATATACACACACACACATGCACACACGTGATATTTTGTTAAGAGCTGGCAGAATGATGATAATTCAATCCCTACAAGATTTTAGGATTTTGGTCCCTTCATACTTTATGGGGGAATAAAAATCCTAAAGTACAATGTCCTCCTCACTTGGAATGAATTCCAAAGGTATCTCTGTGGTTTGCTGCTGTGGAAACCTGCAGGTCCCAGATCTGAGGCAAGCTTGGTGTGTTCCTCCAACCCCAGAGTTGGATTTTTCCTCAGTTTTCCCTGGAAATCAGAGAGGCTTCCCTGGATTATATAACAAAAAAAACCCCAACCTCTTTCACTTGAAATATTTCTTCACCTCCCCAGCGCCCTAAACTTCCAGCACAGACCACGAAGGTTGAATTAAGGAGCAAACAACCAACCTGAAGCCCTGCAGGTGATTTTCCAGTGGGGTGGCTGTGTGCTTCCTGCGTGTATCCAGGAGTAATATCCCGAATCCATTAGAGGGATGCCTAATCATCTTAACCTGTCAGATCCCAACCACCCTCTTTTAAGAGCCAATTTGTTTTTCTGCCAGATCGATGTTCTTATCTGTAATTGCACAGGCCATGAATGGCACCCAATAACCAGTTAATATTCAGTTCCATTCCACAGCAGGGTGGGGAGCAGGGAAATGTCTTAATTTAAACATTTATTGTACAACTGTGAAAATGTCCTAAGTGAAATTAATTGAAGCTCGGGGAGAATAACTTATAAATCACCTTGTCTGGCTTGCATAAAATGATATAAGGATATGCTGAATTCTTATCGTGGGGCTCTGTGGAGCTGCAGAAAAGTTTAACCCTGAGGTTACTGCTGTTATTCCAGCTCCAAGATGGGAGAAATCTGACTCCTACAGGTTATGTGATAAAGGCAGGGCTGAGCTAATTCATAATAAGCCACCAATTTTTATTCAAACGTGGCTCGTGCCGGGAAATTTGAGTGCGGTGTCGACACCCTCAGCCATCCCTCCCTTCTGCTTAAAAAAGATAATCCCATCAGGCTGTGCTTCTCACGGGACAAATATCACCAGAAAGTGGGAAAAAAACCATCCCCAGTGCCGTCAGCAGAGTGGGATATAAACAATAGTGGCTGAAACACAAGCTGGAAATTAGGAAGGCCAAGGGGGGAATTTGGAGAGCACATCGAGACGCAAACAACTCGCAGAGAATTTATTGATTTGCGAGGAACAGTTGGACTGTGAGGGAAAGAGTTGTTACACTCGAGGAGGGCTTGAAGAACACTTCAGGAAAAGCACAATATTGCAGAGAAATAAGTGCCATTTCTGCCTATTAACTCTTAGAAGGAAGCTTTGAGCTCCGAGGAGCAAAAAGCACACACCTGTAATTTGGGAAAGACATGACTGAGCTATTGACAGGGGGAAAAAAGTGATAATCCTGCTCAAATCAGCCTTCCATAGGAAACTTGCCTCTTTGGAGATGCTCCTCCTGCCCATTGCTAATCAGCAAGGCTTAATTAAGCGCTGGGCAAGGCTGAATGAGGAGGTTATTGAAAAAAAACTTCAGGAAGAAAATCCTGGATATGAGACAGATGAGCTAGAGGAGCTCCTGGAGAGGAAATCTTGGAGCAGGTCAACAAAGCAGAACTTGATATAATTTATATGGAAAGTTTTTGGATAAAGCCCCTGACAAGGGGTGCTGAGGAAGCCAAGGACCCAAGAGTTCTCTGGTAAAGCACTGATGGGGTTTAGGTGGGAGGAAAAAAACCCTTCCCATCCCTTCATGCATCCCAAAATGGGAGGAAATATTCCTCTTCCAGCTCAAAACCCACTGCTGTGCCCAGGGTTTTGTAGCTGCTCGGTTGTATTTACCATCGAGTTGGGAGAGAGGAAAAATAAGGCAGGAGAAGTGAAAAATAAGGTGGGAAAAGGCAAAAATAAGGCGGGAAAAGTGAAAAATAAGGCAGGAGAAGTGAAAAATAAGGCAGGGAAAGTGAAAAATAAGGCGGGAAAAGTGAAAAGGCAGGAAAAGTGAAAAATAAGGTGGGAAAAGTGAAAAATAGGGCGGGAAAAGTGAAAAATAAGGCGGGAAAATGAAAAATAAGACAGGGAAAGGGATTTTGGGGCTAAGCTGGAGGTGGCTGAATGGTTTTAATGGAACCCTGTGCAGTCAAAGGGAAACCTCGAGGGGCAGGGTGGAAATTCCCAGCTGGCAGCTCCAAGGGGACTCCTCAAAAGGATATTTGGACATCCCATATCTATCGAAGTTATCGCCAAAGGCAGGGGAAAGGAGGTCTGTGAGGGAACAGTTCAATGGTGTCACTGTTCAGGCTGCAGCAGTGGCTAAAAAAACACCGTGAAGTGGTAGGAAAAAAGCAGAAACTAATATGGAACACGATATTGGAAATAAATATAAGATATTGTATTGGTGTCCCGGGATATTGGGCACTCCCAAGCAAGGGGGACAGGGAATAAATAGAAACAGCTGGGGGATGGACAACAGAAATAATTAGAGGCCTGCAAAAGTGCTCAAAAGAATAATTTCTTGAAAGAGATTGTTCAGATGAGAGAACATAGGAGTAAATAATAAAAGGAGCAGGGAAGGTGAATTGCAGTACATTGAAAACGCTTAGAAAGAACTGGGTTTTGTACAGTTGACAAAAACCTGTGGAGCTCTTTGTCTCTTGACATGGCTGAGGCCAGGAATCTGGTGGGATTGAAAAATTCATTGAACATTTGTACAGTGAATGGAAACATCTGCAGTGAAATGGGTGGGATGCTATTCTTAGCAAAGAACCAGCACCAACCCTCCTACTTCAGGGCATAGTTTAAATAGTGGCTGAGGAAAGGGGAGGGAGGAAAATTCCTCATTAAGGTTTTCCCTTGTGATCCGGGAGGAGATAGGCACCAAAAAACAAAAAATTTAAAAAAATTTGATTATCGCTGCAATAGGTTTGGCGTTGCCTTAAATAAATATTTCAACACGTAGGTTTTATTACAGCTCGTAGGGTGTTTTTTTATGATGGTTTATTGCCGTGTTATCCAAATTTTTGTGAAAGGAAGGGGAGTTTAGGAGGGAATTGAAATCACTGAAATCCCTGCTCGCTGCAATATGGCATCGTCAATGCACAGCTGCACACAGGTGCTGCAGGCAGCGGTGGAACAAGTTTATTACACTCCATTAAAATTTATTGCACAGGTAGATTTAGGTGCTAGAACTAAAAAAAAGATTATTTGTGGTGATCCTTAATAGGGAGGATAAGACTCCTGTGCAATGTGCATGGGTGGGGAAGGACGGAAAATAAAGATTAATTTTGATTTATGGGTAGGGTTTTTTAAAATTATTATTAATTTTTAACTGAGAGGAAGCTCATCTTCAGCTGGGATGGAGGGCAGGGGAGAGGAGAAGTGCCCTGGGGGTGCCAGGGCTGGGCACCTTTCCTGCTTTGCCCAAAGCCCTTCCACCCTGGCAGGTGCCTCAGCCCAGGGCAGGGGCTCAGCCCAGCTTCCCTCAGCACCCCTGGATCCCTTCACAAAAGCCTCAAAGAAAACCTGGGGAGCCCAAAATTCGCTGGCCAAAAAATCCATCCCCGAGGAAGAAAAGAAAGCAGAACAAAACAGCAAAGCCCCAGCGCAGGATTTTCAGATGAGCTGGAACTCGGTGACACAGGCAGCAAATGTGACAGCTCCTTGCCACCTCCTCCTGGTGTGATTTACTTTGAACTTTTCAATGTAAACAGTGCTAAAACTGGGCTCAGGTAGGGCTTTTATGGCCACTTTCCTGCAAAACTGAAGAACAGGGCACTGCAACAGACCTGGCCACCTTCCCCTGATGCAAAATCATTATTAAATCACTGCAAATGCACATGCAGGGAGCAGGATCAGATCTCTGACTCAAAAGCAGGGAAACACAGAAAGAAGGGAAGAAAAGCATCGTATTAGAGCAGAAAATCTGTCAGGCAAAGGAGTTTTGCTGCATTCTTCAGCTGGGATAAATATGCATACATTTGTGTGCATATATATTTAGATATTTATATATTTATAGCTGGCTGCACAGGGAAATTTTGTTCTGTTTTTGAAACCCAGATCAGTGCAACAGGAAAATAAAATGCTGAGCCACCACACAAACCTCTTGTCTCTCTTTTCTGTGTCAACTCTTGCTCACAGAGAATAGCATTTCGTTTCCTAGTGTCGAGGCAGCAGCAACTAAAGTGAATGTTCATATGTGTGGTGAGGCATTTGTCCCTGGAAAAATAACATCTCTTCTTCTATTAACGTTTTAATTAATCCCTTTTAGTTATGAAATGTAACTTTACATTACATAAAAAAAAATTACATGCAGTCTCTTAATCTGCTAATCCTTTCTCCAGACAAGCTGGTTCTTTTTAAATCAACTGCCATTTTATCAACCCAATGGAGCAGAGATCCGGACTCAACTCTATTCAACAATACATTCTTTTCATGAGAGACTGGCCTAGCTAATATGACACCACAAAGGGCTTGAGGAATTCCAAATACCCAGCTCTTTGGATTAAAAGCATAATAATCCCATGCAGTTTTTTGTTCAGAATTGATAGAATGGTTGTATAGTGAGTCACACTTGTTTGAACTTATCAAAGTAACAATATATCAAGCATTTCGTAGGATGATATTTTATTTTCTCAGGTTGATTCAACTTCTTTCAAGTTTTTTTTTGGGGGGGGTTGTTTTATTTTTTTTTTTTTGGGGGGGGAGGAGGAATTAATGACTGCCAAATGCCGCTGCAGTTAAACAATTAAAACCTATAATTAAGCACAGAATCTGATAGCTGCTGTTTCATGGCTGGGTTTCTGTACGGCTTTTCGCATTGTTTGTGCCACGGCAGCGAGCGCAGCTCAGCACCAGCGCGTAAAACCTCCTCAGGCTGCTGTGACTCCTTCCCCGGGCCGTGGGCATGACTTTGCTCCGTTTCCATCTCTGGGAGCCAAAGCAGGACAGCTTTTGTGTGTCACGAGCCCCTTGGGAGGTGGCAATCGAGGCTGGCGGGACGAGCGGCCCCGTGGCCTCGATAAATTCCCGCGTGGAGCCCTGGGACGGCTCCTCAGCCCATCCCTGCTGGGTGCAGCCAGCCTGAGCCCCAGGTTTGCTCTCAGAGAGCTTTCTGAGCTGCTTAAAACAGCCAGCAGTGGAAATTATGGACAGAACGGCCCTTCGGAGGGAGCTGAGGTGGCCGTGGCCGTGTCGCGGATCTCGGAGGGCAATGAGTGTTTTGGTGGCTGATGTGGCTCCGGTCGGAGTCAGGAGGGCTGGGAGCACTTTTTGAGGAGCTGATGGGCTGGACCTGCACTGCAGTGACCACAGGATGAGTTCCTGTTGGAGAGCAGGAGGGCTGGGAGCATTTCTGAGAGGTTGATGGGCTGGATCTGCACTGCAGTGACCACAGGATGAGTTCCTGTCAGAGTCAGAAGGGTTGGGAGCATTTTCTGAGGAGCTGATGGGCTGGACCCGCACTGCAGTGACCACAGGATGAGTTCCTGTTGGATCAGGAGGGCTGGGAGCATTTCTGAGGAGTGGATGGGCTGGAGCACAGGATGCTGGTCACCTGCAGGTCACCTGCAGTGACCACAGGATGAGTTCCTGTCAGAATCAGAAGGGTTGGGAGCATTTTCTGAGGAGCTGATGGGCTGGACCTGCACTGCAGTGACCACAGGATGAGTTCCTGTTGAATCAGGAGGGCTGGGAGCACTTCTTGAGGAGTTGACAGGCTGGACTTGCACTGCAGTGACCACAGGATGAAGCATCACGAGTGGGAATGTGTGATGGGCTCCACAGGGCAGCCCTGGGAGGGAACACGATGGCTGTCAGCTGCAGATCCCCAGGAGAGCCAGGGACAGGCATTCCCTTCACCCTGAACTCCACAGGACACTGCAATTGCAATATTCCCATCCCTGCAAGTGTCCAAGGCCAGGCTGGATGCTCAGGAAGGTCAAAGTGGAAGGTGACCCCTGCTTTTCCTCCCTTCTCTCTGTGTTTTGTGCCTTCCTTTGAGCCAGCGATCTGACCCTGCTCCCTGCATGTGCATTTGCAGTGATTTAATAAGGATTTTGCATCAGGGGAAGGTAGCCAGGACTGTTGCAGTGCCCTGTTCTTCATTTTGCAGGAAAGTCACAAAGCTTGGCCATAAAAGCCCTACCTGAGCCCAGTTTTAGCACTGTTTACATTGAAAAGTTCAAAGTAAATCACACCAGGAGGAGCTGGCAAGGAGCTGTCACATTTACTGCCCATGTCACCAGTGGAAGGTGTCCCTGCCCAAGGCAGGGCTGGAATGAGATGAATTTTGAGGTCCTTTCCCACCCATCCCATCCCATCCCATCCCATCCCATCCCAGGATTTCCACAGGGGTCACAGCCACACGCACAAACCACGACATCTCCCCAAAGTGTGGGAGAACATCTCAGGGGCAGCCCCAATTCCCTGGGATGACCCAAAACATCCTGAACTTGTCTGGCCAGCGGGGCTGAGCTGGAAGTGCCGATTGGAGATGGCAAAATCCACGGAGCCTCCACATTCCCTGGAAAAAGCAGGACTGGGAGAGCCCTCCGGTGCTGCTGCCATCCTCCCCGTGCCCTGCTGGAGGAGCAGAAATGCTTTGTGAGCCTTCAGCCATGTCCCCGCAGAGAACACAGAACTTCCTCTATTTTATTTATGTTTTTGTTTTCATTGTCATAACCCTTCCCTCGAGTTCCCACCCCCCCGACTCCATATGGCATCTCACAAGGGAACAATAGAGAGCTCTTCAGGGGTTCCTCCTATAACTCTTCAGAAGCAAAGGATTCTCCGAGGAGCTGGTTGGGTTTTTCATCCCAATTATTTCAATATTTCTACTGGATTTCAAAACTAAATGCATTCGCAGCAGAATTGGCAGTGCTCAGGCGAATATTTTTCATTTTTACTTTCGACCAACTGTGGAGTTAACCAGAACATTTTGAAATTTGACTCCCCTTGCCAAGGCCTGCTGTAAAGAAGGGAAGTTTGGGAAGGGTGGTGGCAGAAATGTTTGCTAATTCCCCTCTTTCTCCTCTTTTCTCTTTGGGGCCCGACCCCAAAACCAGCTAAGGGAATAAAAGTGTTAACGAGGAAGCAAACACAATTTAAAACTCCAATTCTGGAGGGGGGGGGAAGCAAGAACAGCCATGATTTTTCAGGCCAGACGAGTTCCCCTTCCCTTTGCCAAGGGAATATTGTTTGCATGCCTCCTTCAAGGAGGGCTTGGTCCCTCCGTGCTCCTCCAGTGCCCCTTTAAACAAACACCTCCCAAGAGCGCAGCTATAAATAGCAGCGAGGTGGAAATGGCTGGATAGGTTTCTATGCCCTCCTTTGTGTTCCCATTTTTCAAACACACCAACCTTCTCCCCTTTTCCCCCCGCCTCTCTTCCCTCCACAATGTGTGGTTATATATAGAATATTTATAATAGTTCCCTATTTCCAAGCAATTTTCACCACTGCCACGCAGCAGGAAGAAATTGAGAAATTGCTGGTTGTTTATTTATTTATTTCTCCGTGGCAATGTGCACTTAATCCTGCAGAGTGTGGCAAAATATTCTGTCTGGATGGCATGGATGGGAACATATACAGCCTATAGATAGATGGATTCAAGTCTGTGTGTGCTTTTTAAATGCAGACCACATTGATTGCAATGTGGAACCCATAAAGATGGGAGATATTCTTATCTCTGCAGGAAATAAAGGGGTTTTTTTGGGTAATATTTATGGGTGAGATGTCGCCCAGCTCATCCACCCCATTATTCACTTTGAGGCAGGGGAGGGGCACTGGGGGTTAAGGGTTTGCAGGGAAGGGAGGGAATGACAATCCAGGGACAAAGATCCCACTGCTGTCCCAAAATCCTTGGATCAGAGAAGAGTTGGGGTCGGAAGAGACCTCCGGACATCACTCAGGAGTGTGTTCTGGTGGTTTTGGGATGGCTCCAGAGAGGGACACTCCATACCCTCCCTGGGCTCTGCCACCTCCATGGGAAGAGGCTCTCCCTCAGGCTGAGGTGGAACTTGTTGAGTTTTATTTTAAGGCCATTGCTCCTCATCCTGTCACTGAACAGAGCCTGGCCCCGTCCTCTGACACCCCTGGGAGATATTCCCGTGTCCCTGGAAACCTGAGGGGAATATTGGGGAATATCAATGTGCACTGATCCCCCCTCCCAACTCCTGCTGTTGGCAGCTCTTAATGGGATATGAGGCTTAATGACTAATTACTGCAGAGCCCTATTCATGATCCTCCCTCCTTGCCAGGGGACAGGGGAAGGGCTTTAAGGGGATCACAGTCCTGATTCCACGGCAGAAGCTCAGGATTCCTGAGCTCTGGGATGGCTCCGGGTCCAAGGCAGGCACGGGTGATGCTGTGCAATATTTTAAAGGTATGGAAAAAGAAATTAAATTCCTATAATTGATCTTGGCTCCTTCAGTGCAAGGGTTCATTTGCTTAAGGTTTGCTTCTCACTCAGCACCCACCCTGCCAAAAAAACAAAAGGGAAAAATCCCAAGACCTACCCCCCCAAAAAAAAGAAAAAAAAAAAAGAAGAGTCAGGTGTTTTCATTTTTGAAATCAAGCTCAGTAGAAAAAGGGGAGGAGAAAGGGGAAGGGCAAGGATTCAGTCGATCCTAGGGGTTGGATTTATCCCAGGTCCAGAGTTTATCGCAGATTTATCTCAGCTTCCCAAGAGCTGCGTGAAACCCTCACAGGATGTGTTTGTAAAATCAGCTGTGCTGTGTTTGGTTCAAGGTCCTTCTCAGCAGCTTCCAGCCCTTAGCAGGAGCCAGGAGCTGATGCTCAGAGCTCCAGAAGAATGCCAGCAGCTCTGCAGAACGTGGCATTAACTTCTGGTGACCTGAGTTCTCAGGTTTGCCAGCTCAGGTGGGCCTTTCTTCTATTTATTAATGTACATGCACTTAAAATTCCATTTTATCAATGGACTTTGTAACCTCTCGTGCTGCCGAGTTCCCCAAATTCACTGTGTGAGAACCAGGTGTGGCTTTCAGAACAACTTTTTCCTCTGATTCAAAGCAGGAATTTTTTAGGACTGGGACTTCCCCTGCTGCACGGAGAACATGAAATATGTAATAGAACAGTAGCAGGTTTTGAGCTATTTTTTCCTTGATTGCAGTTGACAAGTCCTGTCTATCAGCTTAGGGAAATGAAAAAGAGCAAGCATCCATTTCAGCCCTTCTTTCCATCACTATCAGGCAGCATCTGAAGGGAAGCACTATTATCCCAAAGGATTAGGGCCCGAAGAATGCTCACAGGATTGAGGCACAGTGGGTGACACAGGGAGCATCTGCCACCCCTCGGAGGGGCGAGGGGAATGTCTGGGTTCCCCAAAATGCCAGAGGAGTGTGGGAGGTGGGCACCCAGAAATTCAGGAGTGGGAGAGGCGTGGGGAAAAAGGCAGGGCTGGGGGCAGTGCTGGAATTAAAACCCAGATTAGGCTCTGGCATGTTTTGCTCTCACTCCTGAAGTGTTGGTCTCACGCTGTTCCCTGTTAATCTGTCAGTCAGAGCTAAGAGCTGATCAGGTCTGGGGTGAGCCAGGCTGGCTGTTTGCACAAACTGATGGTGGTGCCTGAGCAGGGCTGACCTGAAACAGAGGCCAGACAAAGTTAGGAGAATTAAAAAATAGATAAATTTAGTGAAGGCCTTCAGGTGCATTTAGGGCAGATAGAGCCTACACCCAAAATGGACAGCGAGTCACGAGTTCTGCACATTTTATAAGTTCTGTCCATTGACATATTGAGCCTCAATTCTCCAATTCCACCTTCAGGTGATGATGTCAACCACCCCAAGCTTGCTCCCCCAATTCACTATTGGTTCCATATTTTGGGGCTCTGAGGCAGTGAAGTGTCCTTGGGTTTTCCAACTGAGAGGAATTGTTTCATCTAAAATGCTGTGAGCAGCAGCTTTAGTGCCCTGTATGGAGTTATACACTAAAATTACAGGAAAAATATAGAAGCTAAAAATCTTAAGGCATCAATGGAACCAACAGTAGTTCAGAGCTGAATCTTCCCTCCATCCCTTACCTGCGCCCTCCCCTCTGTCCCACCCTCCTCCTGCCACAAGGGCACCTGAACAGGCTCAGGTTCTTGTTCCAAGTGTGTTCCCATCCCTGCAGCCTCATTTCCCTCGCCCTTTCCCTTCCTTCCCCCCAGCCAGACGAGATTTGGTGCCTTCAGGTGAAATTCACCTCAAGGGCTTAGCCTGAGCTCTGCCTTTTGCCCCGGGGTGGGAATTTCTGAGCTCAGACTCTAACCTCTGAGTGTCTTTATCGAGATTATCAAAGTAAAAGCAGGGCAGGAAGAGCCAAGTGCCCAGCACAACTCAGGAGATTAAATTCTAAAGCTTTTCGGGGTGCGCTGACAGATTTACAACTTAAATATTTTGCTTTGAAATTATTTCAGGTATGTCATATCAAGGAAATAGTTTGGTCTGAAAAACAAATGTTTGCAGTTTCGTTCATTAATTACTATTATGAGAGATCTGAGCTCAGAGCTTTATAGATTCGGATCCAAATCTGTTTCTCTTGGCCTCATCCGAGCCCTAATAAAAATGACTTTCCATTTCTGCAGTGCCTTTTCCTGTGACATTCTGAAAGCTCTCGATAAAAGTTAATTAACCCATAATGCAAATTTGCCAAATTTGCTGGGAAAAGAACCCCTGACTCCTTCAGAGGCATTGCCTTGCATGAAGATCTGGGCAGAACCAAACTCCTGATGGTGGTGCCATGCTCGAAAATGCACCTTTTAAAAAAGAGTTTTTAGTAATGCTGTGTGGGCAAAGTGAGCATTCAATATTATTCTCTTCCACAGATGGAGAAAACAGTCACCAAGTGACTAAATAATTTGCTTGTAGTCACACGGAGAAGAACACAGTGTTCCTCAGCCGAGCCACGTGACTTTCGTGTTCCTCTCCTGCATCCTCAGCGTGGAATGGGAAATCTGAGGTTTGGATCTCTGTATTTTGCAAAACGTAAAGATCTGGGCCTCCTTTGAGAGCCCACAGTTCCCTTTCAGTGAGTTGTGTTCATGTCCTGGCTGAATTTCAATTTTTGGGGGTATTTTTGATTTTTCTAAAATTGTGCTCTCACTGTGCACGACGTCTTCCTCCCTGCCAGGTTCAAGTTCATGTTAAATGTTATAGATTTTAAAAGGCTGTAGCATTCCATCATGAAAAAAAAAAGCTTTTGCAAAGTTAATATTCCTATTTTAAATCCGTGTGACAGAGTTTGAGATGGTGTGGAGCTGTGGAAATGCCACCACTTCTCCACTATCCTGTCCGTGGCAATTTTATTTTTATTACCTTTGGTGTCAATAATAAGTCTATTGCAGTTGTTATGTAATAGCACCTCCAAAGTTCTTTTTGGGTGTGGTACCACACAGAAGGTTTTTAATTTTGATTTTCTTTTCCATACAACCTCCACTTGAAGTTTTACTGTGATTTCAATTGCTTGTGTAAATACGAAGTTGTGTTTTATCCGTGCTTGTAGTTTATTTAATGTAAGAACTCACCTATAGGCAGCAGCTGGGATCATTCCCTGCCCTTTCTGGAAATATTCCTGCTAAATACATCAAGGGGAGGTGATTCCTGCTGGAAAATTTATTGTCTGAATGAGCGAAGCCCTGGAGGGGAACAGGTCTTGCCCAAACTGACACCCACAGCAGAGCACAACAGGAATTTTGTGATCGCAGCATCCCACCCTGGTTTGGGATGGAAGTGGCCTCAAAAATCTTCTACTCCCACCCTGCTCCTGCTGCCATGCACAGGGATATCTCGGACGTTTTAGGATCTCTGATGTTTTAGGATCAAAACCTTTGGGTTTTAGGCAGTTTTGGGCTGCCCTTGCCGTTGGCACCTGTCCCTTCATCCTCCCATCATCACACCCACTCCTTCACACACCTTCCTGCTGAAATCCTCCTCGAGCATCCTTGAGAGAGCCTTCCCACCTCTCCATCCTCCAGCTGGCAGCAGCCCCTGAGCTTTTCCAGGGACAAAAAGCCCCGGGGGACTCGTGTCCATGCTGGCAGGCAGCGTGGGAAGGGTTAAGGGCTCCCGGGGCTGGGTGTGAGAGCTGATGTGCTGTCCAGGTAATCAGGATCCAGGTAATCAGGATCCAGGTAATCAGGACCAAGCTCATTAGGGAAGGGATGAGCCTGAGCCGAGTGTAAAACACAAGCATCTCGAGGAGGGGGCAGCGTTCTTGGAGAGCTCTGGAGCAGGGCAGGAAGGGAAGGAGGAGGATTTATTCCTGGTGGTCACTAGGGCTGGGGCTGCTCGGTTGTTGTGCCTCTGCTGCGGCTGCGGTGATGATCGATCTGCTGCACAGGAGGGAGATGCTGCTCACACAGCCTGGGTGTGGTGTAGGGGCTAAGCTGAAAGAGCTGCGCTGGTTTTTTAATTTTTTTTTATTTTTGCTAAGCTGCCAAGACAGATCCCTGTAAGTGGCTGGGCCTTTTTTAAAAATTTCTTCCTTTTTTTATTTTTTTTTTTCCTCTCCTTTTTTCCCCCCTCTTTCTTCTTCTCCTCCAGGCAGGCAATGGGAAATGGCTGCCTTGCTGAAAGAGCTCCGTGCTTTGCATCTCTCGTGATTATTTTCCCCATCCAGCGGGGGGAATATTCCAAATTCTAATATTCCAAATTCTAACATTCCAAAGGCTGAGATTCTGGGAATGGGCATCAGCCTCTGCATCCCAGCCTTCCTTCCCTGTCTGGAGAGCTGAGCCCCGCAGAGCTCAGCCCCCCTCAATATGTCAAGTTTAAACCTTTGCAACACGTTATTTCCATGCTCTGCAGGGACTTTTACAAGAGGATTGAGATCCTCCTCCAGTGTATTATAGGGAAAGAAACATTATTCCCTTTAAAGTAAAAGTATTGGAGGGGGAAAAAAATGCTTACAAGTGCACTACAAGGAAGGATCATGTTTCCTAGCATGGTATAAGTGCTCATTTGCTTTATAGTGCTCTCAAACCTGTGTTAAATCCTCCTGAATTCAGCCTGGCTTGGGTTTTCAGCTGAAGACAGGCCCTGGCTGATGATGCATCTTCCAGTGTGGTGGCAAATGGGAGCTTTGGTCACCTTCCTAAAGAAAAAAAATACCCTAAATGGTTTGGGTTTTGGGGTTTTACAGCCCCGGCGCTGGGATGTGCAGTAGGGTTTATTTTTCGGATGTGAAAATCGGAGCTTTGGTCACCTTCCTAATGAAAAAAGATACCTAAAATGGTTTGGGTTTTGGGGTTTTACAGCCCCGGCACTGGGATATGCAGTAGGGTTTATTTTTTGGATGTGAAAATCGGAGCTTTGGTCACCTTCCTAATGAAAAAAAGTACCCTAAATAGTTTGGATTTTGGGGTTTTACAGCCCTGGCTTTGGGGTGTGCAGCAGAGGTCATAGTAGGGTTTATTTTTTGGATGTGCCAATTGGAACTTTGGTCACCTTCCTAAAGAGAAAAAACACCTTAAATGGTTTGGGTTTTGGGGTTTTACAGCGCCGACACTGGGATATGCAGTAGGGTTTATTTTTTGGATGTGCAAATGGCAGCTTTGGTCACCTTCCTAATGAAAAAAAGTACCCTAAATGGTTTGGGTTTGGGGGTTATACAGCCCTGGCACTGGGATGTGCAGTAGGGTTTATGTTTTGGATGTGCAAATGGGAGCTTTGGTCACCTTCCTAAAGAAAAAAAATATCCTAAATGGTTTGGGTTTTGTGGTTTCACAGCCCTGGCGCTGGGATGTGCAGTAGGGTTAATGTTTTGGATGTGCAAATGGGAGCTTTGGTCAACTTCCTAATGAAAAAAAGTACCTTAAATGGTTTGGGTTTTGGGGTTTTACAGCCCCGGCACTGGGATGTGCAGTAGGGTTTATTTTTTGGATGTGGAAATGGGAGCTTTGGTCACCTTCCTAAAGAAAAAAAGTACCCTAAATGGTTTGGGTTTTGGGGTTTTACAGCCCCATCCCTGGGATGTGCAGTAGGGTTTATTTTTCGGATGTGAAAATCGGAGCTTTGGTCAACTTCCTAATGAAAAAAAATACCTTAAATGGTTTGGGTTTGGGGGTTTTACAGCCCTGGCTTTGGGGTGTGCAGTAGGGTTTATTTTTCGGATGTGAAAATCGGAGCTTTGGTCAACTTCCTAATGAAAAAAAATACCTTAAATGGTTTGGATTTTGGGGTTTTACAGTCCCGGCACTGGGATGTGCAGTAGGGTTTATTTTTTGGATGTGCAAATGGGAGCTTTGGTCACCTTCCTAATGAAAAAAAGTACCCTAAATAGTTTGGATTTTGGGGTTTTACAGCCCTGGCTTTGGGGTGTGCAGCAGAGGTCACAGTAGGGTTTATTTTTTGGATGTGCAAATGGGAGCTTTGGTCACCTTCTTAAAGAGAAAAAACACCTTAAATGGTTTGGGTTTTGGGGTTTTACAGTCCTGGAGCTGGGATATGCAGTAGGGTTTATTTTTTGGATGTGCAAATGGCAGCTTTGGTCACCTTCCTAAAGAAAAAAATACCCTCAATGGTTTGGGTTTTGGGGTTTTACAGCCCTGGCACTGGGATGTGCAGCAGAGGTCATAGTAGGGTTTATTTTTTTGGATGTGCAAATGGGGGCTTTGGTCACCTTCCTAATGAAAAAAATACCCTCAATGGTTTGGGTTTTGGGGTTTTACAGCCCCGACACTGGGGTGTGCAGCAGAGGTCACAGTAGGGTTGATTTTTTGGATGTGCTGTGGGATTGCAGCACAATCAAAACTGTGCTGGTCCTTTCTGAGCTCTGGTTTTTCTCTTGGGGTTTTCCACAGGTGAATTCTCCTCGCCCAGGGCGGTGCAGAGCTCTCTGTGCCTCAGCCCCCAGGGGAGGGAAGGATCTGGAATTCTCCAAGGAATTTAGAGATTGTTTTTGCACCCCAGAGAATTTATTCTTACAGTGTGTTAGATCTTTGGAAATGCATAAAACACGATGGTGAGCTCAGCTTAATAGAGAGCTTCCCTTGCTCAAAATAGATTTACTGATGATTTGGGGATTTTTCTTAAAATATTTACTCATTTTCTTCATGGTATTCCTTTATTCATTTTTAAACCGGCACTCTAAATGGTTTCCAACTCTTTTATTCTTTATTCTTTTTTAAATATGAGCTCTAAGTGGTTCCCAATACCTGGAATCCCTCAGCTCCTGGAGGTACCAGATTAGGCCGTGCAGTTTAAGGATGCCCAACATAATTCTGCTCTTAGAAACTGAGATAATTTTCTCCATATTGCCTTTTTTTGTCTTTTCTGTCACCTCTAACTCCTTGCATGAAGAGAAGGCATTTTACTCTGCTAAAAACTTAAATATTACCAATGTCACACTTTTTAAAAAAATAAAGAAAAATCCCTCCAACATTTCCTCTTAGATTTTCCGACCTCTTGGCCACCTATCCTCTTTCTCCTTGCTTGACTTTGTCCTAGTTAATATTCCAACAGGTGTTTCCTTTTTCAGTGGAATTTTTTAGGCCGCTGTCTCAAGAGGCCTCGTGCATAATAATGCTGTATTCATTATGTGGCTGCCTTACTGGGAGAGAACTTTATTTTCTTAACCCCACCATTTCCCCTCCGTTCGGGGACTGCGGGAGGGAGAGAGTTGGGCCTTTCAGCATCTTCTCTTCTCTGCTTTTTGATGGAATCCCCACATGGCACCATTTCACCTCTGCCCTGCCAGGAGAGTCATGACAATTTAAGGGAGAAGTTAGGCAACTTTTTCCCCACAATTTTTTTGCGCAACATCTCAATTTTTATTTATTTATTTTTTTATTTTTCGTAAAGCCTCTCAATTCCTCTTTTGTGACCACTGGAATGAACGGAGTTGAAAATAATGAAATTAAAGCTCGTAGGCAAAAGATTCATCCCTTTTTGGGGGATTCTGATATTGCTGGAAGTTTGTTGTGGTGACATTTGGGTTTGAGGGGTGATAGGAGCCACTGGGTAATTCCTACAACAATTGGTTGAGGTGACTTCTCTGCCTGCTGTGAAATTTTTGCCTCTGGATGATGCTGAGCCTTCATTGCCAAAGTGCAGGGGAAGAGAAAACTAAAGAGAAAATGCTTTGTTTTGAGGTTTTACTCAATATATCTGAGGTTTTACTCAATATTTTTTTTTTTTTAAAGAAGGGTGGAGGGATTGAAGAGCTCTGTGGCAAAGCTTCCCTTTGCTCTGTTTCGCAGGGTGTGAAATGCTGCTCTGTGCAGAGGGACCCCTAAATTTGGGTTTTTCAGTGAAATAAACCTGAGGGAAGAAAAGTAACAATGCAACAGTGCCCGATCCTCACATTACTCAAGGATTAGCTATGATTTGTCCCAAACTGATGAAATTAAATATTCCCAAGCCAAATTCATTGCCCTGTGACATCACCAAAGCCAAGAGTTTAGATGTTTTCAAGACAAAAATGTGGCATTTGGAGGAATATGTGCCAGCGAATTCGTATGCACGTGAAAATTTGTGAAATAAAAGGGTCTTCCCTTATTTTTATTCCTTGGAAATTATTTCTTTGATGGAGATGCACAATTCCCAGCCCCATACATGAGGTAACACCTGTTTAGGAGGGTTTGAATGCAGAAAATTGAATTTTGCTGCTGTCTGCACAGAATTTTTTTTTCTTGGTAAAGTGCCAATAAAGAGGTTCTGCTGTCTTGGGCGTGGGGCATTGATCAGTGGGAAAAGGGACTTTGATAACCCTCCCAACCCCTAAATCAGGACCAAACCTGCCAATATTTCCCCGTGTCCCATGGATGCCCAAAACCCCATAATTATTTATTATGCATGGCAAGGGAGCACAAGGAAAGAGAGCTGGGAGTGCTGAAGCAATAAAAACTATGAATAGATTGGGTTCTTCTGCTATAACGCCATTAAAAATTGAGTGCGCGGTAATGTTGTGCTATTCTTAGTGCAGATAACTTTTTAAAAGGTTAAGACCAATAAAGTTCCTCTCTGCTGCAGAGCCAGCGTGGAATTCTAGCCTGGAATGGAGTGGGGTGACCTCAGTGTGATGCTGCAAATTATTGGAAATAAGACAATTGCAGTTCTTGGAAGCTTCGGTATCGATTGTTTGAGGAAATCGTCTGATAAATGGCAGCCTCATCTGGAAGGTAGACACGGAAGTGGATTAATAAGTGAAATTATCGGAGTCAGATGTTTAAAAAAAAATCCCTAAACAACCCTGAAATGTTGCTCAGTTTGGTGGGTTGGGGTCTAGGAAACAAATGTGGAAGTGGGCGACGATATTGCCAAATGCACTTCAGTTTTTTGGGTTTATTCTGTGTTAGCCAGACATTAAAGGCAGGGCCCTGTGAGAGACTGCAGCAATTTTTGGGACTAAAATTTTTGCAATACAAGAAATATCTTCACAGCGCAACTGTGAGTGAAATTATTGAATCCAAAAGAATCATTAAATTGGGTTAGATTTTCTTCTGCTTGTTCACTAAGCTGATGGCAATTTTAGTTTATATTCTTGTGAATTCTTACCTTACCCATACATTACTTTGGTGTTTGCATCTCTGCTTCTTCACAGAGATGATTTTTGCTTGGTCATCCTTGTAAATATGCAGATGAAAATATGAATACATGGGGATAAATTCTGAATCCCAGGATGTGTCAGAAGGATCTAAACTATAGACTGTGGGATATTCAGAATCCTATTTGGTATTTACAAGAACTATTTTTAAGGCTCATGCAGGCAGTAACATTAAAAAAAAATTGTCACAACTCTAAATATTTTAATGGCCAAAAATATTGACGACAAAATCCTCATTTGCGGAGATTTTTTGCTCCTGTTTCTTTAAGGTGGGCTCTGTGTTGCGCAGCCATTCCGACTGTTTTCCAATATTTGGAATTATGAGTAAATAGAATTACTCCCCCGTCCCATCCTTTCTGTTTACATTGCATAATTACCAACCCCTCTCCATGCCTCGTAATAATTGACTTGATATTGATAAATAGATTAGCTAATACAGTAAATGATTATTCCCCAGTAAATGAATCAGTGTGCTTTTGACTTCAAGTGCCATTAACCATAAATGCATGGATTGGGGACAGCTTTTGCATTTTGCATTAAGCAGCCCCTGGATAAACAGGCAGAGAGCAGGAGCAGAGCCCAGGGAGGCTGCTCTGGGCATTTCCCACCTTCTCCTCTCCTCCTGAGCTCCTTCCTGGTGCCTACAGCGTGGAAAAGCTTTCCTGGGAAGCTCTCAGGTTGTGCCAGGGGAGTTTGGAGGAGATATCAGGAAAAATGTTTTCATAGGAAGGGTTGCAAAGTGTTAGAATTTCCAGGGATGGGGTCACCACCCCTGGAAACGTTCAAAAAATGTGTGGATGTGGCGCTTGAGGACATGGGTTAGTGGTGCTGGGTGATGGTTGGACTTGATTTTAGAGATATTTTCCAACCTTAGTGATTTTATGGAGCTATTGAAATCCTTTTTAAGGGTCAGGACAGGTCAAAATGAACTTCAGGGTGTCACCGTGCTGAGTGTTGGTGTCACCACCCACCTCTCTGGGGGTGTTTGTCCCCAAAAGAGAGTCATTAGATTGCCTTTGCTCTTGTTGTGGCTGCTAATTCCTGTAGGGTTGGTCCAGTCTGAGCGCAGCCAGGGAAATTGGTACCAATGCATCCAATTTCCTGATCTTACAATTGTTCTGGATCTGTTTGAGTCAATCCATCCAATTTCTTGATCCTACAATTCTTCTGGACCTCAGTGAGTCAATCCATCCAATTTCTTGATCCTACAATTCTTCTGGATCTGTTTGGGTCAATATATCCAATTTCTTGATTGGACCTCTTTGAGTCAGTCCATCCAATTTCTTGATCCTACAATTCTTCTGGACCTCTGTGAGTCAATAAATTAAATTTCTTGATCCTACAATTCTTCTGGACCTCTTTGAATCAATACATCCAATTTTTTAATTGGATCTGTTTGAGACAATGCATCCAATTTCCTGATCTTACAATTCTTCTGGACCTCTGTGAGTCAATACATCCAATTTCTTCATCCTACAATTCTTCTGGACTTGTTTGAATCCATACGTCCAATTTCTTGATTGGACTTGTTTGAGTCAATCCATCCAATTTCCTGATCCTACAATTCTTCTGGACTCATTTGAGTCAATTCTGGGATTGAAACACAGGAATTTTCAGTGGGAACAGGGTGGCAGCCCCTCCTCTGGAATAGCTGGTTATGAATCCAGGCAATTCCAGATTCCGGTCAGGATTTTGGTACCTGCAGACCCCTGTGGCTTTTCCTGGGTCTGGCCCAACATGCTGCAGGAGCTGACAGTGGGAATGATGAATGGGAGGGAATTCTGGACCATATGTTGGGCGAAACCGCGGCTCTGGCGCGGGGCTGAGGGGGAGGAGGCGGCACTGGCCAGGATTTTGTGGCATCGGGTTCACAGCTGTGCCTGCGTGTAGGAAGGGCAGGGAAGACGGGAAAATAACTTTTCTTGTCTGCAAAGAGGGCACGGCAATCTCTGGGCCTTAATTCATCAATAGGAAAATCACTGTTTTAAAGGATGGGATGTAGCAATGAAAATGTGATTTTTAGGCATTCGAAGTTACATCTATTTCCTTTCTTTCCTCTTTTGCAATGCCTTAATTAACTGAATCCTGGCCAGATAATGTACGAAACCTCAAATATCAGCCCACATTTATAGAATACATAAACATTCCGTCCCAGCCTCATTACAACACCAGGATTAAGGGGGAAAAAAATGGGAGGGAGGAAAAAAGCGCTAAAATTAATTTAACAAAATTGGAACCAGCCCTTCGGTGGATGGGAATTGCAACCTGAAGTTCCAGTTCTGCAGCATCAATTCCAATTTGCTGGATGCCTGCAGTTGATTTATATCAGGTCCCAAATTCTGGGAATATTTGAGCATGGGCTGAACTGGAAGGTAAATCCTTCCCATGGCTCCTTTTTCTGGCTTGGGACTCAGTGAGGATGAGTTTGGAGTTGAATTTAGAATTCCCCAAACTTCTGCTGCTTTGTAAAGCTCTTCCAGCTCCCCAAATTAGAGTTAGGTGTCAAACTATAAAAGATTTGGTGGGGAGAAAAAATTAAAAATTTTTTTAAAAATTTAAAATTTTTAAGATTTGTGGTGGGGAGAGAGATCCATGCTCAGCTTCAGATAAGGGAGAAACGTCTCATTGCTCTTTAAAAGGAAATAGGTTTTTATTTATTTCCTTATTTCCTTAACACACCAACATTACCCTTTTCTCCAATTTTTTTGTTGCCATTATTTGATTGTTTCATTTTCTTCCTGTTTTAGATCCGATCTCTCCTTCAATATAATGTCTTATAATGATGAATTCTTACAACATCCCAATGTTATCATTCAGCTCTCGCCCTCAGTGATATTTATTTTAAGTGAAAAGGCAGTAAAAGGTTATTTTGGATAAGAAGGATGAATGCAAATGGGAATGCCAGGGAAGTAGAGGAGTGTGGATGACAAAGCAGGACTGGAAAGGGAGACAAGAACAGGATTTGAGTACAACAGACCTCAAAAAGTGCTTTATTTATGGCCAGGCGAAGGAAAGCTGTAAAAAGTAGGATAGCTCCAGAAACTTTTGAATATTGGCATAAAGATTTGACCTGCACGGGCTGAAGTAGGAATTTCTCTGTCCTCCAAAGGTCCCTGGGCTGCAAATGCCAATTTCCCCCAGCTCTGAGCGAGGCCTTTGCTCAGGCACAGCGTGAGAGAGAGAAGCGATCCAGGCTGGGCAGATGGTGTGGAGCAAACAGTTGCCCACAGCTGCTGGGAGCAGCAAAAATCCAGGCAGGAGCAGCCAAAACAGAGCCACATCCAACTCTGGGACAGGGAAAGCGAAACCCGCGAGTCTGGGCACGGAAAGGAGGTGGGAACCAGCTCAGTTTTCCCCTTTTGGCCAAAGACAATGAGCTGAAAAATCACCTTGTTGGGTTTTCTGACTCTCCTGCACTGCGCCCTGTAGAAATTCAGTCAAAATGATCAACTAGGAGCCGTTGTACTCTGAATTTTGACCAAATCAGTCAGCTTAACGGGATTTCTCTGAGCAGCCAATCGAGATTGATGCCTGAGGAGTGTTTCTGTGACTCCAGGATTTCTTATGAGCTGTTGACTCTCACAACTCCGTTCTTTACTATCAACTGAAAGATTTAGGAGAAAAAGAGTTTTAATCTCCCCGTGGAGGTGCAGTCCTTGCTCGCATGGCTCTGGTGCCCATTTGTGTAGTCCTTGAGCAAATTAACCTTTAGGAAAAGAAGGTTTTGATTTAATCAATATTTTCTAGGGGCAGAGACACAAGAAATCAAGACCCCCATGGCTCCATGAAATTTAACAATAATAAGAGTTAAACTTAACAATTTATTTATTAAATTAACAATTTAACAATATAAAGCCAGTAATGCAAGAATTTATTGGTGTGGCTATTAGACAAGGAAGTTGTCTCTTTCCTTGGATTTTTTGGATATTTCTAGAAATCTATGGACTTTGGTTGTATTAAATTACATAAAATTCGTAGATCCTTTACATTTCCAAAGAAAATCAGAAATTCTCTATCATTTGGGGTGGAAGGATTTCCAGAAATCCTGAGAGCTGTTCAAGAGGTGTTTTATTGGTGTTTATAAAGATGGAAAGCTCCTCGTGTAGGAAAATACCCTTAATTAACACACGGGCCAGATATGATCCATTTTTCATTACTGAGCCCTGACTTGGTGATAATTTGGAATTCTTAATCCTTTGGTCTACTGGGCAGGCACAGCTAAATTTGCAATAAATTGGTAATAAAACCCCACATTTGATGACTTTCTAAGGAAGCGATGTCGATTTTGCCAGCTGAAACCAAATATGTTTGGGTTGGTTTGTGGGGGGAGGTTGTGCAATGAGCTGCGAGGATGAGCCAAAGCCTTGTGAAATCCATCTTCTTCTGGGGACTGGATCCGCTCCTTCTGGCCTTCAAAAAGTGGGATGGATATTTGAACATCCTTCTCCTTGATCTGGAGAAGAAGTTTCGTGTTTTTCCTCAAAAGCTCGGTGTGGTTTTGGGAAAGCGAAGGGCTGAAGCGTTGGTTTCCATAAATCATGGAACAGCTCCATTCCCAATTTCCAAGGCTTCTGTTTTCACATTTAAAGTCTGATTTTTCTCCATGAGGTTTTGGAGGTGTGTGTTGTTTTATTGTTTGAGGCACTGGAGCGTCCCCTGGGACGTGGCTGTGGAAATGTCTTAGGGTGACCAGAACATGGAAAACTTGGATTCATTGGAAACTCAGGAGCTGAAATTATATTTGGATTGCTTTTAAAAGTTGTGGGGCTGATGGGAGCTTGTCACACTCATAAATTCCCATTTTCAAGGGCATTATTCTCTTCATTCTCCATCACATTTTGTAGTTTCCTCCACACCTTAAACCATTCCAGATAACGCCATGGTCCCAAAAAAGATCTCATGATAGTTGCCTGTGCCATCCAAGCTCAGGACTGAGCTCGAAGAGGGATTTGATGCCCTCAGATCAAAGAGCAGCATTTTCCAAACAGAATTATCCCTGCTTTGAATCCCTCAGGAACTGTGTTTTGCAATCGGGGAGAGGTGGATTTATGACGTGAGAGACTAAACAATCTGTACCTCTCCTGCACTCCTGCTCTGCTCCCCTCTCTGGGATCCTCCTGGCTGCTCTCAGTCATGGACAATGTGGAATATCCCAGGGGCGACGTGACCTGGTGGGTGTTAGACCTGCAAATTTGATCCAAAAAGTCAAGCTGCAAGCCCGCAGCCCATTAAGAGGCGAAATGATTAATTAAAAAAATAATTTGCTGCCCTGAGAGGATTCTTTGGCATGTGGTAAAACTCAGGGCGAGTTTTGAAAACTAAGCAATGTTTGGGGTTTTGTTTTTTGTTTTATTTTGTTTTTTAGTATAAAATAGTTAATTTTAAAATCCCTCTCATTTGAAGAAGACCAGTCTTTAAGATGATGAATATTCTGTATCTAAAATATTTTTGCTTTACAAGTTTGGGCTGGAAGGACTCTGGTTATGTAAGAAACTGAACAAAATGGTTTATTTTTTCAATTGGGTTTCTCTGCATTGCTTCTGTAGTGTGTATTTGCTGAGATATCTCTAATCAAACCAAATAAATTTGATGTTCTACGCAGCACTAATTGGGCTACCAAGCAATAAAACAAGATTTGCTCTCTTAAACCAAGAGCAGCGCTCCTAAAGAATGGAATTTTTCGGGATCACCCTCTGCTATTCCCTTTTCCCCTGCAGTGCCATAAACCACCTTTTGAAAGGCTCTTTTTATGAGCTCATTTTTGGACAGCACAGCCCCAGCAAGGTCCCGCCACCTGCATCTGCAGTTCCTGGGATATTTCAGTGCCAGGTGGGAAAAGAGTGGGAGATCGAGTCCTTGCAACAACCTCTGCCACTGGATCTTTCCAGCAGGCCAGGGAGACAGGGAAAAATAGTCAACATTATTTCGGCACAGTGGGGAAGGAGGGATGAAAGCTCTGCAAATGAATTCATTGTGACAACCTTTGTGAAGAATCTGAGTGTTTGATCTTTTAAAAGATTTAATAATTCTTTTGAGAGATTAAAGAATAAAACTGGCTGGGAGGAGGAGAGGAAGTTAACTTTCTTTTCCCCCGATTCTGTCAAAATAGTAAATAAAAAAGAGCAAATCCCTAAATTTAGTCAGCTTCTCCCCACTTCACCTCTTTTTTTTGGGTGTTGATGCATGTCATGTTTTAGTCCTTGTATCAGAGAAACACTCGGAAATGTGACCCCTCAGATAAAGATTTTGGACAATGATCTAATGTGCTTATAACCAAAGGAAATGGATCTAAAAAGCAAAGTAATTAAATGCCTGGAAATCAGAATTTCCACAATGTTGAGATTGATGATGTTTTACACATTTCCCAAAGGCCAGACCTTCAACCACAGGGTTGGGTTTGGCCCCTGACTGCTGAACCAAGCTCTGGAGGTCTTTGACACTGCTAAAATATATCTTAGATTAATTTTTTTGTTTCTTGTGGCTTAAAAATCCACAGGATTTTTAAGATTTTAAGATTTTTAAAAACCTTGTATTGTAGATGCTATTCTTCAAACTATCTCAGATTGCTGTGATGCAAAAAGTAAATTCTTGTGGTTTTTTGAGGTATTACGTTGAAAAAAAAGCCCTAAAAACAGGGATTAAAAACAGGTAGGTTTTTCTTTTGAAGGACCTGGTATTTTAAAATATGGGAATTTTCAGGGAATCAAACTTTTCTGCATTGAAAAAGTGCTGATAATTAAAAAATACCTGAGGATTTTTGTTTAGCCTGGCCATTATCTACCTTTCGCTAGCAAACAAATAAATACAGCTTGACTGGTAACAGCTGCCATATATAAATGGGAAAGGGCAGGGAGATTTGTGTAATCATTTCTCCACCAAATACTGAACAGCCTTTCCGATGATAAGACCCCAGGGTCCTCCAGGCTGAGCCAGAAACTCCTCTGGATTGGAACTGCACAGGAAGGGCTCTCAATGTAGGCATCTATTTCAAAAGCCACACATAATGAAGATTAATTAGATCTTCTTTACCGACCCAAAGTTAAATACACACAGCCAAGGCCTTGGGCTTCCTCACTGCCACGAGTTTCCATGGAAAGCGGGGAAGATTAAAAAGTGGTCAACAGACGAAAGGGGTCAGCTCCTTTGAAAATGGACCAGGATTGGCTTTTCTTGTTCACATACGAGTATAAAATGCTTTATTGTGTACTTGGAGCGATGTAGGAGTCAGTTCTGTGCCTGTCTGCAGCAGTGCAGCTTCTCCAATCACATTGTGGTTAATTGTCTTTTTGGTGGCTGAGGCCATCCCATCTCCCTTATTCCACGCAATATTATTCTCTTTCCTTTCCAAAGGACAAATTCGCGTACCTATATCTTGAATTTTTCAACCACGGGCTGGGTTTTGATTGGACTTCAGAGCTTTGCAAGGGCGACTTTCCCCTCCACTTTGTTTTCCTCTGAGACATCACTCGGTCTCAGATGGGGTCCCAGACTTGACCTCGAGCTTTGATCCTACAGTTCCAGGCCTAGGAGGCCACACTTGATGATCTCAGAGGTCTTGTCCAGCGTTAATGAGTCCCTGATTTGAATCTCTCAGACAGGGAGCAGGGCACCAGTGCAGCACGTCCTGCACTGGGGGTGTGGGAAGAGGATGGGAATGCCCCAAAATTTTCCAGCGGGAAAATGTCTTGGAGCGCTGGGCAGCACGAGGGGCTGTGTCTAGCACAGTCAGGTAGGGTTTGGCTTTTTAAAACCCTTCCCAGAGCCAGGCTGTCCCCACTGGGTGCTTTGGGAACACCAGGAGTGGGGAGGGAGCCCTGGCTGCTGGCAGAGTGTCCCCACACCTCTGGGCACACCAAATCCTCGCCGCGCCTCATTGTCAGCGCCGCTGCCTGCTCTCATTAACCTCAAGTGGCATCGAGTGCTCAGCACAATGGCAAACCGAGCCCTCCACTCCTTTAAAGTGATCTTTGGGGTTTCATATTTATTTGCAAACCGGGGGCGGCGCGGATCCCGAAATAAAGGGTTTTTTCCCCCTGGCCCGGAGCTGGAGGTGGACACATGGAGCCAAGGCATGTTCTGCCAGCACAATGGCAACTTATGAATAAGATCATACTTGTATTTGCATTAACACGGCTGGCTTCTCCAGGCAGTTTTACATAATCTCCTTTTCAATGGGGAAGGGTATCATTTCCCCTTCATTTCATACAGCCCCGCTTTGAAAATGTAGGGAGGAAGTATTTAAAGAAAGTCCGCATTTTATGAAAGGGAAAATTGCCGGCGTTCCTTTGTGTGTCTCAGTAGGATTTGGATAGATTACTCATACTTTAAAAGGAAGGGAGCTTTTGCTTTCTCTTCCCCTTTTTTAAAAACTTGCATTAACATGATGTATTGACATATTACAAAATCCAGGGAATGCTGGAGAGCGAATCAACCGCGGCTTTGTCCGCAAGTTGCAACAAATTCTTAAAACGTCGTCACCTTCTGGAATAAAATTGTCACATTTTGGATACAGGCAACTTTTATAAGGACTAAAGCTTCACTTCTGAGATAGGGACAACAGCGTGTCCTCTCTCACTTGCTTTTTCTTTCCATTTAAAAATTAATTATCTTTTTTTTTTCCCCCCCCTCCTTTTGATCCAATGAGCTTGGTACGAGTGCAGCACGTTTTAACCATTTTCATAAATCAAGCAACTGGAATAGATTTTAATACAGAATTGTATTACTGCAGGAATGCCAGGCATGCAGGCTCTAAGCACTAACACTTCTATTAGTTGAATGGAAGCCAATCCTTTCGCTGTAAGCATGTTAAAGGAAAATAATTCCCCTGCTATGTTTCGGGCGTCTCTGATGTCAAAAATCCCCCCTGAAGTCACTCAACTTTTTTTCTGAGTTGTCCTTGTCTCAGGGGGGTTACAACTGGTCAGTCACACTCTGAAGGATATGTTTTATGGGCAGATATTAAAGTCCACTGAGCTGTTCTTCCCTCTCTGACATCCTTTGATTAAAAATAAAAAAGTCATGGAGAAGTAGAAAATCAAGGTTCAGTGCTGTAAGAATCTCTCAGCTCCCACAGAGGCTTTCTATTCCTTCCAGGACCTATATTTATATTTGCTGATGACTCCTTGTCAATCTGACACTTGCTAATCAACCTTTGATGATAATTGTAATTCTTACTAAGGACACTTCATCCTATGAGGTCAAAAGGACATTTTGTACACTGAGATGCACTCTGTGCATGTGTGTGACTGAATCTGTGGGCACATGTTTATATTTACAAGAGATGTTTGTGCTAACACTTCTTTTTTGGGTAAATTTTTTACAGTTCTCCTTCCCCTCATTTCTTGCTGTCTTTCTGCAATTATGAAACGCTGCTCATTGCTAAATCATTACCAGAATTTTTAAGGGAGGGGTGAACTTGCTGCTTAAAACAGAGGGGAGCAAGAAAATTTTAAAGGTGATTTAGTAAAAAACTTCATAAATATTCAGCTCACATTTTTTCTTAAAAAGAGAAGGGTTTTTGTGAAATCAGTTGATAACATCTTCATCTAAATCCATTTATTATCTCCTATTTGAAAAGCACTTAGCTCAACAGGGCTCTGTGCCTTCACTGAGGTTTCCAGGTATCATCAGATCAAGAATCTTAAGTTAAGCATGGATAAAACACAACAGTGTTTGTTATTTTCTCCCTCCAAAAACAAAGCAAACAACTCAAGGCATCTGACAACGCATTGACTAAGGCATCCTGAAGGCTTTTCATTTCATATTTTGGCACTGAATTTTACCCTTTTTGTTCCCCTTTTGTCTCGACATTCCACAGGTTTTGGACATGTTGGGCTCACCCCCAGCCTAGATCTCTGCAAATAATCAGATTTTGAGTTTCGGGGTACCACTTTTGCTGATGGGCCCTGGATTTGCAGGATGGGTTCCCAACGTTAGGAATTCCACCAAAGGGCTCCGAGGATGGATTTCCACTTTCCTGTGCCATTCTTTGAAGGACAGAGCCAAGAGCTGGGCACGGGGGATTGCTGAGCTGCTGCAGGGCAGTGCCCACTTTAACCGGGCAATTCAAACTGGGCAATTCCCACTTTAATTGCCTTGTTCAGTCTGGTGTGCCAGCCTTGCAGCAGGAGTGGCTGAATAATATGCAGGATAATCCCTTCTTATAGGAATCTCAGCATCACCTCCGTGGCTGGTGCCCAGAGACTGCTTCTGGCTCAAGAACTGACCTCAATCAGAGAGTGGGGCCGAAAGCAGAAAAGCAAATTATCTCCCTGCTTCCACAGTTTGCTCCCGAAGGACTCCAGAACCTTGCATAAACAAAAACTAATTATAATACGCACACACACACACACACACACAAAAATTGAGTAAAAACTCAAAGCTCTGCTCGTGGGCTGAACAAAAAGGAAGATGGAAGAGTGAATGTCACAGTGCCATCTACTGACGCCAGCCCCGAGCGTGGAGGGAGAACACCCAACTGCAGGCGAAAAATAAATAAATAAGGCTGGGAAGCTCGGAAGGATTATGTTTAAAGGAAGGAGATGACTGCTAATTAATGTGACAAGAGAGAAAACCTCACCTACTGACAGGTTATTCATCCCACAAGTGTTAGAATCCTCCTCAGCGATGTCTGTTCCTGTAATTCCTGGAAAAAAAGACTTGTGCAGGAGGAACAGCTGACCAGAACCCTCAGTGCCAGCTCCCATATTCCTATTTTGTCTTGATGAGCTTTATACCGGAGGAGAATTACAGCCTGCTCTGTGGCAAGCAATTTGAAGACATAAAGGAATGCAATTGTGGAATAAAACCCGCACTGTGTGCTGTGAGATAACTTCATCTGACACAGAAAATGAGCAGTAACTTGGAGGCAGGTAGGAGCAACATGTAATCCAGTTGACACAAATGAAAAGATGATATTGGCAGAAAATTGGGCTGCGTGTGAATATAAAGGCTGTTGAATAACAGGGAATGGAAAATGACATGCTCAGCAGCAGCGAGGTAAAGATGAAAGGAGTTCAGCAAACATTTGTACGGGAGAAGCCAAGTACGAGGCAATAAAGGCTGGAATTCACTCCTCGAAGCAGAGCTGAATGCTGAAGCCTTCAGCACTACCTGTGCTCAGGGTTGGCAAGTGGTGGAGTGTCAAAACAATTAGAGTTTATTCTCTGGTTGCTAATGTGCGAGCTGAAGTGGAGGCTGAGATGTTCAGCAAAACCATTACTAAGCAAAATGAGGCATCAGCCTCTGTATCACTGTCGGTAATTCCAAGGTAAGAATGAAATGAAGGACGAGCAGAGAGTGATTGGGAATGGAGAGGGAGAGGAAAAAAAAAAAAAAGTCAAGAGGTGAGGAGACTGCAGCATGTTGATTGAAAAAAAAAAAGTCTTTTATATATTCTGAAGAGTTGTGTCAAGTATGAGAATTCAGGAGGAGGGGAGAAGTGAGCACCTGAGCTGTGCTCGCTGAGATTCACTCCAGAAATGTTGTGGCAGATGGAGCTGACATCCTGAGAGAGGCTAAGAGGTGAAAGCAATAATGAACAGCCTTCACAAGGTAAAAGCAGAAGAAATATTAGAGCTGTTACAAGAGAGCAAGCAGGAGATGTTTAGATTTATGAGTTCTTTTGGAGAGCAGCCATGGTTTGTCTTTATTTCCTAGTAACTGGTTCTTGGTTTGAGCTCGGTCAGGCCGTCAGATCAGTGCCATCAGCCCCGAAAGGTTTTCAGCTCTGAAAGGTTTTCAGCCCTTCCTTGGGATCATCCAGCAGGCACAAAGTGAACACGTGGAGTGCGAGCACGAGCTGCTTCTGGGGGAGCCGTCCTGATAAGCAAAAGCAGTGGGGAAAAAGTAAGAAGGGAGAGAGCATTTTGTTATGGCACCATCTGTCTCCTCGCTGTTGGTGTTTTTCTCCCCTTTCTGCAGGGATTTGGGGAGCTGGGCTCGGGATGGATGCTGCAGAAGGGATGGTTCCAGAAGGGACCGTGGCAGTGGCTGTCCCTGCACACAAATCAGGGCTCTGGCTGAAGTCCCCTGCGTGACATTGATCTTAAAAGTAACACCCAGAGCCGAGCCCTGCCTTGGAGGAGGGCCAGCAGGAGAATTCCAGCTTAGGGCTCTTGCAAAGCCTCCTGCAGGGCATTCCTCCATTTCTCATCCTCTTCCTCCCTGCTCTGCTTCATTGAAAGTCGGTTCATGAGAGTCCAGACCTGTCCTGGGCCATGCACCTGGGACAGGTTCCTACTCAGTATTCCAGAGCCCTGGCAAGGGCTCTGCTCTCATATTTTTCAGCTGATCCAGAGATTTCAAGCAGCAGTTTCATTTTTCCTCTTTTAATTTAATTGGAGAACGTAAAGGGAGCTTTTGACTTTTACTGGTGGAACCTGAGGAGGGCTGAAGCAGTTTAAACTTGACCGACCTTAATCGTGCAGGGCACCCTTCTAAACTTTTGTTTACCTCCTGTGAGCTGCTGAAGGGAGGAGGGGGAAAAAAAAAAAGGGGGAAAAAAAAGAAAAAGCAGCTTTCAGTTACTAAACCCCCTCGTGGTATTGAATTCTAACCAAGCACATCCAGCCCTGCCAGCCAGAAATGCCAAGAGGAGGAAAGCTGCTGAATCAGAGGAGAATCAGGATTTGGGAGGATGGTAGGGAATATGAGAGTAGCACTAGGTGAGTTTATCTGATAGACTTATTGCTGTTTTGTATTTGCAGATCATCTGGGAGCAAACTTCTCGGGTTTTTTTTTATTATCCTTGCTGGGTTTTGTTCCTAAATTATTTAGCAAATGCTTTCTGGGAGCTGCTTCCAGCATATAGATGAGTTCTCCCCAGCTCCTTCCTGCTCTAAAGAATAAGTTCTGCCCTTCTGAGCTGAGCTTGCAAGATGCCGAAAGCTTTGCACACCCTGGGCTGGTGAACGTGGGCTCCCACGAATAAATTCTGCCCTTCTGAGCTGAGTTTCCAAGATGCCAAAAGCTTTGCACACCTTGGGCTGGTGAACGTGGGCTCCCACGAATAAATTCTGCCCTTCTGAGCTGAGTTTCCAAGATGCCAAAAGCTTTGCACACCCTGGGCTGGTGAGGGGGAGCTCCTGGTGCTCTGCACCTCTGGGGTCAAATTTTATTTACAAGGTGCAGAGTGGCCACTTCAGGGTTTCCTTTCTGCTCCCCCATGAGTGACTCTGGAGGGGCTCTCAAATCGCTCACGGGAAGGCTCCTGAGCACTCAGAGCCACCCTGGCCCTTTGTCCCCGCTGGGTCCAGCCCCTAGGCGATGGACACGGAGGTCCAGCAGCAGCAGAAGGTCACAGAGCTGCCCTGGTGCCCTTCTCTGACCTTCAGCACATCCTTCCCGTGGGGCTGCACGGCAGATTCCCTGTGGCTCCTTGGGATGTGCCATCCATTGGTCACCAAGAGTGAATTTGGGAAGGATTTGGGAAGTTTGCTCAAACTCTGGAGTCCTTCCCTGCCCAGCTGGAGTGTCCTGGAGGGACAGGGTGGACAAATGGCCACGGTGACTGTGATGGAGCCTCTCCTGGCAGAATCCCAGCACAGTCACCCTGCACTCATTTCTCTCTCATTCCTCAAGCAGAGTCATCTTTGACCCAAGTGGAATAATTCCTCTGGGGCTGGGAGCTCTGAGCGAGTGTCCATTCCCCTGGAGGCTTTCTCGGGGTTCCAACCCAACCCCAATTCGATTCTGAGGCCCCTGCGGCACATTTTCAGCTCGTTGATTGTTTCAAAAAGCGCCAGTCTGGTGGCATTATCAGGAAATTCAGGAGCTACAGCTGGAATGTCTTTGCTGAGCGTGGTTCGCTACAGGATGCTGTGCAGTCATCAGCTGATTAATGCCAATTTATTTAGAAATAGAGTCTGTCTGCTTCTCCAAAAGATCCTGTCGTGTCCTTTCCCCACCGCTCTCGCTGGAGCATGTTTGCTAAAGTTGCTGTTGCATATGCTTAGGCAATAAAACATTTACAGCTATTTCAGAAATTGCTGCAGTAGGCAATTTTCCTCATTAATTTTACCATTCTGGATGGGATTTCATGAGGTGTGAAGGCATGCAGAGTCATACCTTACGCTATCCCCGCTCCTGCTTGCAATGCCAACCTTTTTAAGGGAAAATGAAATCGGAAGGGGACGTTTGAGGGGAAAATGGAAGTGGCAGCTCCACATCCAATGATCAGTCAGAGAATTGTGGAATATCCTGAGCTGGAAGGGACCCACAAGGATCATCCACGTTCAGCTCCTGCTCTGCAAATTTGCTCTGATTGTCCTTTGCTCCTTCTTGCCCAAGACCACGGAGGCTTTAAAACACCTCCGGGACCCTGCGGGGAAAAAGGGACTATAAAAATATAATAATCACAACTCCTTTCCACCGCCTCCACCTGAGGAATCTCTGAGCGTGTTTCAAATATCAAAGAGCAAGAAAGCCATTGTAGCGCTGTCCCCTGGGTGAAGGTGGGAAAAGGAGGCCCTGAGAGGCAGCAGGAATTGCACAAGGCTAAATGCAAAGCCAGCAGCAGGTCAGGAGATAGAGCTGAGGGCAGGCTTCGGGTTCTGACCCTTTTGGCAGAAGTTGTCCTCATTTTGGGGATAATTTTTTGAATCTGTGCCCAAACACTTAATATCTGGTCAATATTTGGGTGTTTCCTGCAGAAAGAAGGCTTCTCTTCCATTTTAGAAGCTATGCCTATACTAAAATCTAATTACCACTGCAACAAATCACCGAATGCTCTGCTCCATCCTCTGTCCCAGAGCTGTATCTCAACCTGGCTCTCCTGGAAATATTAAGACAGATGATGGATAGTGATAGGTCAAAGCAGAGAAAGTCTGGAATTATTCTTTTCATATTCCAAAAGAATGAGCTCCTGTTATTCCTCACACTTCCATATTTGCCCCAATTTATGGGGCAGATAAGGCTGGAATTTTGAAGGGCAACATCATGAATTGCTTATCTTATTGATCGAGTTTTTAATGTGCCAACAATGAAAACAATAAAACTTGCATTTAAAAACAAACATTTCTAGCACAGGAGCTGCATTAAAATGACACAAATTGCTTTTGTGGGCTGAATTTAACAGAACACCCATGAGGTTCCACTTAAAAACAACAAGCCAACAAAAATCAAATTGCATTGTTTTACAGGCAAACAAAATGGTGAGCGCGCCTTGGGCTACGTTTTCAGCATGTTTTCTTGGGAGATCAAAGCTCCAATCCCATTAACCCTTCAAGTGGCAGCCTGGTGAGTTCCTTTTCTTTACCTCTGAGCTTCTGCTGCTGCCTTTAGCAGGGCTCTGCCTGTCTCTGGTGCTGTTCCTCCTCCTCGTCTCCCCCACCGCCATCTCCACGGAAGCACCACCTTGTAAGCGGACAGAGTTCAAACAGACGCCTCAGCCAGCCCACGTTGGTTTCCCATTTTACTGACTTGGAGATCTGGCCGGCAGCCAGCACTAAAATACATTTATTTTGGTTTTTACCATTCACCGTGGTGCTGCCTTACCCTGCTGGCGAGTGGCTGAGTGGGGCTTTGTTGGCCGGCAGAGCCATTTTGGAGCAAATTAGGGTTTGTTGGGTCGTTGTTGATGATCTCCTGGACACCAGGGATGTTGGTGATGGGTAGTTGGTTGCTCCTAGTGAAGGGAAGCTGATTTATTTCGGTGTTTGTCACCTGTTCCAACAACCACTGGGCATCTCACGTGCCTCCTGAATGAGTGAATGCATACAAAATGTCACTTCCTGAGGGTTTACTGCTTTCTCAAGGGCAATAAATTAATATTTTGCACAAATATTCCTGTTCCATGGGGCGGGCCAGACCCTAATCTGCCTTCATCCTCATCTCCCCGCTCTGCTGGGACCTCGTTTCATGTATAAACACAAAAATCCTTCCAAGCAGTTAATTCCAAATATCTGCATTTCCACGTATATCCCAAAGATCAGGAAGATAGAACAGAGGTGGCTTTCTGGAACTGGTTTGGGAGCATGGAAAGGTTTGGGAACATGGAAGGGTTTGGGAACATGGAAAGGTTTGGGAGCATGGAAAGGTTTGGGAACATGGAAAGGTTTGGGAACATGAAAGATTAGGAGAACAGGAGCATTCTCCCCTTTCTGGAACTGGTTTGGGGGCATGGAAAGGTTTGGGAGCATGGAAATATCTGGGAGCATGGAAAGGTTTGGAAGCATGGAAAGGTTTGGGAACATGGAAAGGTTTGGGAACATGAAAGATTAGGAGAACAGCAGCATTTTCCCCTTTCTGGAACTGGTTTGGAAGAATGGAACTGGTTTGGAAGCATGGAAAGCTTTGGGAGCATAGAAAGGTGGGGAGAGCAGCAGCATTCTCCCTTTTCTGGAACTGGTTTGGAAGAATGGAAAGGTTTGGGAACATGGAACTGATTTGAGAGCATGGAAAGTTTTGGGAAGATGGAAAGATTGGGAGAGCAGCAGCATTCTCCCCTATCTGGGATTGGTTTGGGAGCATGGAACTGGTTTGGGAACATGGGAAGTTTTGGGAAGATGGAAAGATTGGGAGAACAGCAGCATTCTTCCCTTCTGGAACTGGTTTGGAAGAATGGAAAGCTTTGGGAGCATGGAATTGGTTTGGGAGCATGGAAAGCTTTGGGAGCATGGAATTGGTTTGGGAACATGGAAAGCTTTGGGAACATGGAAAGGTTGGCAGAGCAGCAGCATTCTGCCCCCCAAGTTTTAGGAGCTGTAGGATTTATCCATCCCAGCCTGGGACAGTCCAGTCGGACACTCAGAGCATTTGGAAAAGTGCCAGGAGAAAGGGGTCAGAAGGGAGGATTTTTTTTCACTGAATTTTTTATAAAAGTGAAAAGAAAGGGGAGGGAAGAGCCCGAACAGAGGAGCACGGAGCTGTGGGAGAAGGTGGCTGTGTCCCGCTCACAGGAGAGAGCTGCACTCCCCTCGCAGGGCCTCCTGCGCACATGCCGGAGCCGAGAGCTGCACCGCTGCCGCTCCAGGAGCAGCCTGCAGCTGTGTGCAGCTGTGGCCAGCTGTGCCTCCCAGCCCTCTCTGCTCACCAGGAGCGGCCCCTTCCCCAAGGGCTCACCGTGTGAAACCTCCCTTTTTGCTGGGAGGGCTTTCTGGGGAGGCTTTCCACCCCCAGAGGGGAAGAGCTGCTGCCAAATCGCTCGGTGGGGTTTGGGGTTTGTCACCTGCGCACCTCGGTCCCACACCGTTGCCCCCTCATCCTCGTTCTTCCCAGGGGGAAATGGAAGCTAACCTCGCTGTGCTTTCCTTTGGAAGGTTTGGGATGTGAAGCCCTGGAAGGCCAAGGACACGGCTCTGATCTCTCTGTGAGCAGGGACAGGGCCTGAGGGGACACCTGCAGCTGTGCCAGGGGAGGTTTTGTTGGGTATTGGGATAAAGGTTCTTCTGCCCAGGCTCCCCAGGGAATGGGGACATTCCCAAACCTGCCAGGGCTCCAGGAATTTGGATAGGGTGGGATTGTTGGGGGGTCTGGGCAGGGCCAGGAGCTGGACTGGATGATCCCTTCCCACTCAGGATATTCTGTGATTTTGTGAAATCAGCCCCCCAGGGTTTTCTCCCCCTAAACCCCTCTCCCGTGGGATGGCAGCGCCTGTTTGTCACCCTACAGTGCCCACATCCCATGGCAGAGTCCCTAAATCTGTGCCACAAACTGCGAGCACCAAATAAAACCTTCCTTTTCACCCTTGATGTGCTTCACAACAAACACAATTCCCTCATAATTCTGAAGGAAATGAGCAAAAATAATAATAAGAAGAAAAGAAGAATATTTGACACCTTTTTATTATTTTATAGACCGGCTGATGATTGGATTGGATGACTTTAAAGGTCTTTTCCAACCTGAACGATTCCATGAAGTTCCCTCGATGCTGCACAAGGTTAAAGGAGAATCTCTCACTCAGGAGCATTTGCAGAGAAGGAGGTACAGAAGTTTTGTCATCTTCACTCCTACTTTTGCTCGACTCTAAAACTGTGAGGAGGAAAACTGCATTTTATGATGGGTGAGCAAACAAAAAAAAAAGCAGCCTTTTCCAATGTCTTTATTTCTGGCAGTTTGGGGATATTTAGGAATGGTAGAGGTTGTTATTGCATATAGGAAGGTTTTATTGCTTCCCTTTCAGTGCAAACTCGGCCGTGTGTGTCCCCTCAATTTCCCCTTTTGCTACCGGGACAAGGAAATGAAGAGAAAGGAGGGAAACACCAAAAAAAGCAGCGCTTGTTTCCCTTTGCACACATGTTTTGGGGGAGAGGGGAGGTCACAATGCCTCTCCAGACAGCTGATTGTGCCTTCAGCCACAGCTGGAGAGGAATTGCCTGTGCCACCCTCTGCCAGCGGTTTTGTCTCCGCGGCTCCTGCAGAGACTTGTCCCAAAATATTCACATACCACAGCCAGACCCGCTTTTCCCGCAGTTTTCCAGGGGATTTCACGAGCACAGGGAGCTGCAGCAACGCTGGAAACCCAAATTCCAGGGAGAATTTCCGTACACAATGGGTCGCATTTAAAAAGGTTTGCTCCAAACACGGCGCAGTGGCCGAGTCCAATTTACAATGTGAAGCGAGGTGTGATTTTTAATTTAGCTTTTATGATTTTTTTTTCTTTTCCCCCCCTAATCCATCCCCATTACTCTGCTCTGAGCCCCTCTGCCAAAGGCTGGGGTTTGGTGTTGATCTGAAATGTGGTGCAGGGAAGAGAGGCTGAGTGGCACTGGGTGGCTGTGGGACCATGCTGGTGGCACCATGACTCCCATTTCACCAAGGTCCTTTAAATCCATTCCCTGCTCTGAGCTGACTGCTTTTCACATCGCTGGGGATGTCCCTGTTGTGTCCTTGCTGGAGAGGTGATGGATGTTTCCGCAGAGGAGGATTGGGATGGGTTTTGTTTCCATCTCAGGGCCGCGGGTGCAGCACACAAACATCACCTCCCTATGGGGTGCTGGTGGTGCCTTTGGGGTGGGAATGGGGGACCCCACCCCTCTGGAGTTCCCACAGGCTCCTGTCGGGCTCTCCTTTATCCCATGGAGAGGCTGAGCTCAGATTTTTCACCAGCCCTACATTCCCACCAACCATTCCTGTGAAGGAAAGTTAATATCCTGCTCTTTCTTTTCGGGATACCCCGGAAGCGAAGGCACCAAACGAGCAGGACCTTGCGGGCTCAGGAGGCATCCTGGAGGCATTAGATATGGCTGGCATCCGATCCCAGAACTGAGCCTTCTCCTGCTTTATTGATTTAACCTCCTCGTGCTCCTGCACGCACAATGCGCCACGTTACGAGGGCATCCCCGCCAGCAAAGCCCAGAGAAGGGCAGATGTAGTTGCACTGTTTTAAAATCTTTCTCTCCTTTCTCACGGAGAATAGAGATAAGTTGCATTCTTGTGCTTTCTAATCTCTTTGTTTTGGTACTGGACACTTCAGCGTTGGAACCAATCGTTCTAGGGGGTGGAAAAACAATTGACAAATAATTATTAGACTATTAATGGATATATAAAGAAGTTCTTGTAAATAAAGTTTCTCTTTTCGCCATCTTAGGTTCTCCTGCCTGCTTCCTCTGCCAGCTTCTGCGAATCCCAGGAAATCTAAACCAACAGGCAGATGTTTCCCACCCCAAAAATTCATCCCTCTCAGGCCCTCCCCAGGACCTCCGAGGCACAGAGCTGCAGGTTTCTGTGAGTTTGTGCACATTTGGCTCTCGGGGAGCTGCACAGATCTCCCTCCCTGGGTGGTTTGCTCATGTTCCCAGCAGGAATAACGCTGGGATAAAGGGTCAGGGTGGTGCAGGAGAGCGGCTGCTCTCAGCTGGAGTGTGCTCAGGGCTCCGGGCATGGACACACCTGGACTTTGGGAGAAGGTTTTTTCTCATCAGAATAATTTCCTGATTGTTTGTGTTGATGCATCTTGGATAAAGATCCTCTTGGAGGGGATGGGATTTATGTCCAAGTGTTGAAAGAGGGATCTCTGGGTCTAAAAAAGGGATCTCTGAGTCTAAAAAAGGGATCTCTGGGTCTAAAAAGGGATCTCTGGGTCCAAAAAAGGAAACTTTGAGTCTAAAAAAGGGAACTCTGGGTCCAAAAAAGGAAACTTTGAGTCTAAAAAAGGGAACTCTGGGTCCAAAAAAGGGATCTCTGGGTCTATAAAAGGGAACTCTATGTCTAAAAAGGGATCTCTGAGTCTAAAAAAGGGATCTCTGGGTCTAAAAAGGGAACTCTATGTCTAAAAAGGGATCTCTGGGTCTAAAAAGGGATCTCTGGGTCTAAAAAGGGAACTCTATGTCTAAAAAGGGATCTCTGGGTCTATAAAAGGGAACTCTGGGTTTAAAAGGGAATCTCTAGGTGTAAAAAAGGGATCTCTGGGTCTAAAATGGGGACCTCTAGGTCTAAGTAGGGATCTCTGGGTCTAAAAAGGGAACTCTGGGTTTAAAAAGGGATCTCTAGGTCTAAGAAGGGATCTCTGGGTTTAAAAGGGGATCTCTAGATCCAAAAGGGGATCTCTGGGTCTAAGAGGATTTTAGCTGAAACTGTGGAGGAAATATTTGGTGTGGGAACAGAGAGGATCTTTGGGCATCTCAGCATTTTTGAGTCCTCCTCCTTCTGGTTTTTCAAAACACACCTCGAAATGTGGGAAAATCAGAATTCCAGAAGAGATTCCAGCTTCCAGGGAGCAGCTCAGTGTGAAGGTCAGACCTCTATGTTCTTGCACAGCACGTGCCAGAATATTTCACTGCTGGGACAGAAAGTCTGTATTTAAGCAGCAATAATTCACGCGAGGGATTGACAGATTGGAATGCACCTGGTTCAGGCTGTTGGGCGCTAATATCATTCCCAGTTTTCTCTGGGAAAAGGCAGCTGGGATAGTTTATGGGATGTCCAGCCTCCCTTAGGGCTGCTGTGCTTAAATGTGCCCCCAAATTAAACTCGTGGGGTGGGATCCCTCGAGGGACAGATAAATTCAGGAGTGTAATGGAGAGCGCTCCGTGTTTCCCACGTGGCTGTGCCAAACCGGTCCCTTTAAGGACACCCCCCCAAAAAAATATCAGAACCGCCCCAAAAAAATGAGAACCACCCCAAATCACTTCTGAAAACCGAGGCCAAGCTCCCGAGCGGCGCTGCTGGCGATATTGTTTAAAAACAATGGGGCTCAATTAGATGAGAATTATTTTAACACTTCGGAAGGCTGCCAAGTCATTTCCTTCTCCTTTATTGATTTTTTCCGTTGCCAGTAAATATATCTGCGGCAGCAGGATGAAAGGAGAGGGGGGAAAAGTGAAGTGTTAAAAAGGAGTCTGTAAGAAGATCTGTCCCCCGAACCTCTGGGAAGGAGGAGGACATTTTAAGGCAGAAGGAAGCAGGGGATTCATGGAGGCATTTCACGGGGTTAGACATGGTAGCAGACAGCCCAATATTATTTTCCTTGCCTGATCCTTTACTTAGATTGGCTCCTGTTTCTTCCCCTCATTGTGCAGTCCCTGCGTGAGCCGCTCTCCATGGAAAGGCATTCCACCTACATTCCTTTGCCACCGGCTGAGAGGAGGGGGGAGTGCAATTATGTGGGCCAGCGAGACACAAAGGGCTCTGCTCCACGCCTCAAGCTCATAAACTTCACGCAACTTTCCCCCTTAAAAATATTAAAAAGTGCCCCAAAAAAACAAACAAACAAAAAAATGCCCAACAGTCGGGTTTGTTCCTCTCCAAAAAACCTTCTCCAAGTGAAGGGTTTGGAGCTGTAACTATCCCACCTATAAATATTTCCCTCCCCAGCGCTCTGGAGATCACCATAGAATAGTTTTTAATTTTTTGGCAACATCAGTGCTTCTCTTTGTTTTGTTTTTTTTTTAATGTGCATCTTCTCTGTCCTAATGACAGAATTCTAGAATGGTTTGGGTTGGGAAGGACCTTAAGGATCATCTCATTCCACCTTCCACTGGAATGGATATTTTAATGGGTAAAGTGAGAACAGATTGATACAGTTCTTAGATAAAAAGGATTAATTCTGCAGGGACACTTGTGTCACACCTTTATTGGGATCTGATGAGGGCCATTATGGCATTTGTCCAAGGAGTTTCCAGGCTGCAGGTGTGGCCCTGCCTTTCTCCATCCTCGAGAGTTGTGCCACCAGCCTGGTAATAAATCCTGGGAATATCCCACCCCAGGCACCCCTGGAAGGGAAGTGGCTCTAGAAAAAGCCACGGAGCTGTCTCTAAAAGAACAGTGAGACACACAAACCCAGAAGTGAAGAAATCCTCCAGCTGAGGAAGGTGGATCACAAAACAAACTGTTTGGAAATTCTCATCAACTGGACCTTTTCCAGGTGAGCATCCCCAAGGCTGTTCCCAGGGCAGGTTTTTGTGATTCCACTCCTCAGCACTGAACTTCATTACTGGGCTCTCTCCACGAGCAGGGCTCTGGAAATGCTGCTCTCCTCCTCCCCATATTGATTTCTGTGCCCCTGCACTGCTTCTGCCCATTCTGTCTAATAAGCAAATTTCATTACCTGACTTCACAATTTTTCCTCTGGGCCATTAGAATTGCTCGACTGTATTCCTGGCAGAGCCCTTAATTAGAGATGGATCAGAACTGATGTCGTTAAGCTGATCCATTAACCACACTCTTCCTGTGACTCCAAACGCAGGTGGTTCAGAGGAAATGGGACCCGGATCCAAATCGCCCCTGAGTTCGTGGTGCCAAGCCCCAAACCTCCTCAGACGGCCAAAGATGGAGGAGAAAAGTCAAATGAAGCCTTCCACAGATGTCCTGACGCAGGAAACATGTCTGGGTTTATCCTGAAACCAAAGCTTTTGTGATGTCTAAAGGATTTCGTTTCTCACTGCACTTTTTGGAAGGCTGGGTCCTCACTCCAATAAGGTAAAAATGTTATCATTTTCCTTTAGTCACATAAAAATCTTCTAGAAGAGACACAGACTTTCTCCTTTTAGCGCCCTTGAGAGCTCTCTGGAAGCCAGTCCAATTTTTGTATTTCCCTACAAACCCCAATTAGGGTGGAATCCATAGGCTGAGAGAGGCATTTTGGCTTTCTGCTGCCTTGTCCAGCAGCCTGGGCACTTTCTGAAATAAATTACAGCTCTTTTTAGAGCTGGCCGTGGCCAGAGGTGGACACAGAGGAGCTGAACACGATGATCTCAAAAGAGATGCTCTGAATTAAGCAGGAGGTTGCTAAGCCACGAGACTGCTGCAGTCTCCAGCAAAAGTTACAGCGCCGAGTCCTTGTGCAGAATGGGGGTTTCCATGAAAAAAAAGTCTAAAAGGACACAATCTTAGCTGGTTATGGCTGGAAAAAAACTCCTGAAGTCAGCTGGGATTTCATCTCATACCTCTTAGGGCATTGACTTCCTCTGAAACAAACCAAGCAAAACCAAATGGCCTCCCTTGCCCCAAAATCTGGAGTGTGCAGAGCTGAACTCGGCCTGGTTCTGGTGATTATATTTATTTATATGGCTATTGCATAAAAAATAAAAATAATATTTTATTCTCTCCATTCTTCATGGGTTGCCCTGGTTTTTCCCTAGGGATGGTTCAGGACATATCTCACATCATCCACCTCAAGGTCTGGGTCCGAATGGTCATTAAGGTCCCTTCCAACCCAAACCATTCTGGGATTTTATGGTGATCCTGGCAAGCCATTCCCACCTCTCCAGCAGCCACAGAGGGTTAATTTGGCCTTTCCCTGGACTTAGCAGGGCAGCACCTGCTAGCAGGGTGGGGTGTTCCCTCGCACAGCTTGTCAGAGGCAGATTATCATTATGATTATTATTATTATTATTTTGTGAAATAACACGTTCCTTTGTCTGTGTCCTACCCCACAACCTTCAATCGAGCCTCGCTGGCCTCTCAGCCCTCGCTGCCAATTCTGCTGCTCTCCCTGTTTGCAGAAACCTTAACTCTGTGTTTGAATTGGCCTGCAGGATGTGTTTGAGGAGGGCGAGAGACTGAACAAAAATGGGAGGCTCTCATCCCCCCAAAAAGAAGTGTAATTTGCCTTTAAAGGCTCTTAAACAGCAAACACATTCTGTCTGATCCTCCTTAATAAAGTATCCCAGCAGTGCTACAGTGCCTTATTTGAGGTCTGTGCAGTCTCATTAAATTTGATGTGTCACAGAGGGCTTGGACATGTGAAAGGGAGGCTGCAGGAACCAGGATTGAAGTTTGCCAGATTTGCTAAGGAAAAATGATTCATTATGGCTTTTCAAAATGGACACCCTTCAGGCTTCCCGCTCCATTGATTGTGTGAGCAGGGAAGAGGGGCCACCGCAGCCTGCAGATTTAACCCTTATTAACAGCTGCTTAAATTAAGGATTCGGTTTGATCTGGGGAGATGTGCCCGCACTTGTGTGCTCTGAGTAAAGAAAAGAAAGGTTATTAAAGATTTAAGGGCTGGATGGTGCGGATGGAAAACTCGGGGATGGCTTTTGCTGCCGCCGGGAGGAGGGCGGAGGCTCCGGGGTGTGCTCAGGTCGTGCAGAGTCCACCGTGACCCAGAAGAGATGCTCAGGGCAGCATCCTGCATCCCAGCACTTGGGAAAGGGAGAGGAGGTGTTGGGAGGTGGATTTGGGGCATCCCTGGGGTGTAGGTGTGGTTTGGGACCAGAACGTGCTGGTGGCATGGAGCTGCAGGAGGACCACTCCTCCTCTTCTCCATGAGGGAAGGTTACCTGGAGATCTGGGTTGTGGATTTGTGTCTGGTGGGGGTCAGCAGATGATGACTTTGGGGCACAAGATACTTTGGGGTTTGTGTTTTGGGGCACAAGACGCTTTGGGGTTTGTGTTTTGGGGCACAAGATGCTTTGGGGTTTGTGTTTTGGGGCACAAGATGCTTTGGGGGTTGTGTGTTGGGGCACAAGATGTTTTGGGGCACAAGATGCTTTGGGGTTTGTGTTTTGGGGCACAAGATGCTTTGGGGTTTGTGAGTTGCAGCTGGAATTGTTCTTGCACAACTGATGTGGGCCATTCCCTTATGGGTTAGACTTTGTGGGTCCTTTCCAGCTCAGAGTGGTCTATAAACTGTGAATAAAAGTGGCTCAATCCTGAAAAATCCTCTCAGGTATCTTCGCTGTGCTTTGCTGGGAGCAGAGCAGAGCAGGGAGGTTTCTCTCCTGCACTTCTGCTGTGCTGGGGTGGCTCAGGAGGAGGGAGAAGCCTTGGGAAGGTGAGGTAGGGATGGCACCAGCACGGAGTGATGTCATTTTGGAATAGACAGGATAGGATGGACACCCAAAAATGACCTGTCCAGAGCTGTGAGCACAGCTGGATGCTGCCCTGGGCCAATGGCTGCAGGAATCAGGGAATTTAGGGATTTCCCACTCTTTCCTATATGATACAGCCAGGACTGAGGGCATGGAAGGTGTTCAGCCTCAGCAAGAGCTGCAATAATGAGCTCTGGAGCAACAGGCTCCTCACCCTCTGCATCCCCTTCCCCTCCCTCCGCCCTCTCAGAGACCCTAAAATCCACAATTCAGCCTAAAATCCACAATTCAGCCTAAAATTCACAATTCAGCCTAAAATTCACAATACAGACACATTTCAGTTCAAGACACCAGAGGGGGAAACAAAAAGAGAGGCAGGAAAATGGATCTGGGGGATCCATGTCTGTTCCTTAGGACAGCAACAAAAAAAAGCCAACCCACCATGGGGGATTTCTGCAAAGAATTCTCCTGATTTGTGGCATCTGAGTGAGGGGGCCAAAAAGAAAAAAAAAAAATCTGTGCTTTTAAAAAGGTTGTAAATCACGCCCTGAATGTTGACCATTTACATTTTAAGTGAAATAGGATGTCAAACCATTTTGCTTTATGTTTATTTTCAAATACTGTACGCTTTACTGTCCACTTTCTCCGGTGCCTGCGCCATTTAAATCATATTGTATATAGCCAAAGATGCAGGGGAATATAAATCTCGCAGGGTGTGTGTATACACCAATTATTCTTGGGAAATGCAGCCAGCCAGAGTTCACAGTACCTGAAATACATGAATCCAGTGGCTCTGCTATTTCTGGGAATCTTTTTGGGGGGGATTCTCGCCCCACATAGATTGAAGGGTAAACCCACCAGGTTTGGTGGTGTGACACGGGTGAAAAAAATGCATGTAAAATGAGATATTTTCATTTTAGGGAGCAAATTTCAGCTGTAGGCACATACAGATGCTGCGTGATAAATAAAGTCTCTCAACTGCATATTTAAACAAAGCATTAAAGCCTTCACACTTCCTGTTGGAGAAGTATTTTATCCCTCTCCCTTTATTTATACAGCGTGGCAGCGAGAGCAGAAATAAATTTCATCAGCTTCTTAGTGCCTCATCGCCGGCGGAGACACACAGGAACAAGATGAAACATTGTTCAAATAAAATGTAAATTTAACTCGCACGCCTTGTCCAGTAAAACGTGGTGGGACTTGGCGAGGGCCAGCGAGGCACAGTGTGGAGAGCGAGATGGGGCCAGGGAGGGATGGATATGGATATGGATCTGGGGCTGGGGCTGGGCCAGGGCTGGACAAAGCCGTGGGGGTATTGGGATGCAGGCTTTGGGCTCCATCTGATGCCTTAATGATTTTTAGCTTCTATTCTTTGTGTATCTGTAGCTTGGTGTAGTTCTGGCTTCATAAAGTGCTAAAAACCTCTGCTCACAGCGTTTTAGACAAAACATTGCTTTCAATTGAAAAAAAAAATCCAAGGACACTTGGCTGCCTCAGAGCCCCAAAATATGGAACCAACAGTGAATTGGGGGAGCAAGCTTGGGGTGGTTGCCATCATCACCTGAAGGTGGAATTGGAGAATTGAGGCTCAATATGTTAATGGACAGAACTTATAAAATGTGAAGAACTCGTGACTCGCTGTCCATTTTGGGTGTAGCCTCTCGAGTGGCTCTGTCTGCCCTGAATGCACCTAAAGGCCTTTAATAAATTAATCTGCTTTTTATTCTCCTAACTTTGTCTGGCCTCTGTTTCAGGCAAGCCTGGCTAAGGCATCACATCCCTGCTGTCCATGCTGGAGGCAGCCACAGCCATTCCCTGGGTGCTGCTGCTGGTGAAATTTGGGTTTTGTTGGAGCTGTGCCTCATTTTTGCTTCGCTCAGCCTTTAGCAAGGTGCGAGTTCCCACTGGGGCTGTTTGGGAAGGGCTCTGTGCTGTTCCATCCCTGGCCTTTCCTGATCTTGTCCTTCCAGCTGTTCCTCAAAGGTTTTTCTCCGTTCCAACCTCCCCGCAGTTATGAATATGACATGGATGCAAACCCTGCTCTGCCTTGGGTGACACTGTGTCCTCTCGTGTCCTGCAGGTGACACAGGAGCTGGGCTGGAGCCGTGGTCAGCGTGACCTCCCTGCAGGACCTGTGCCCACTTCGTGCTTTCTGGACAGAGGAACTCACTGTGTTCTCAGGGAAAATATTTCCCCACCTGCAGCACAATGAGAGTTTTGATTGCCTTGCCTTGAAAATCAAGACAGGCTCCCCTGAGTGAACATTTGGGTGGATTGTCCTCACCTGAGCTGCTCACGTGGGGATGGTCAGAGAGGGGCAGAGCCCTGCCCTGCCTGCAGAGCAGCACTGGAGCTTCCCTGTCCTGCACAAACCCAGGTAAACCCATGGGGAATTTGATTTGCAGTCACTCCTCTGCTGTAATTTGTGCTCATCTGTCTCGTGGTGGAGCTGAAACAGCTAGATCCTCCCCGAGCCACCCTCCTGGTTAATTAAAAGATATTCTCCCCTATAGCTCCTAGCCCAAATCCCATTTACCAGGCTTTCTCATGGGCAAAGAAAGGCTGAAATTCAAGCTGCAAGGGCTAAATAGATCCACATTGTGCTGTGGAAAAAGAAAAATCCCAGCCCACATCCCAATTCAGTTAGCTGCTTAAAACGCTGCCTCGCTTATTGCCATTGTTAGAAAACCTCATAAATCATGGGATTGCTTTCTCAGGGTCTGTCCTAGGAGCTATCCTGAGGGTGGGGAGATTTAGGCAGCGCAGGAATTCGGGATGTTGGCTCAGCACACCTCCAAATCAGTAAATCCCCCAACCCCCAGAGACCCCCGAGCCTTCCACGCCAGGGATTTGCACAGGCTGAGGAGCTGGTGGAGGATTTTGGAGCCTCCAAAGCATTTTTGGGAGCCTGCAAGGCTCTGCTGCTTTGTGTCTTGTGTTTGGTGTGAGGAAAGCTGAAGAGACTTTGCAGTCACCCAGTTCTCGCGACGCTGCTGAAATTTGGATGCATTGCATTATTCTGCCTCATATTTTCTAAAGGATATTCCTGAGCTGGGTCTGGCAGCCCTTGGGATTGAAGCTGGAGTGGGAAAGGTTTCTGTCTTGGGCTCGGTGTCTGTGTTGTGTTTCCAAAATCCCCGTGATGGAGGAGCTGTACAGGTGCACGTGCCCAGAGAAATTGTGGGCTGTCATTCCAGCCCCATTCCTGCTTGGGCAGGAGGTGAGATTTTGATGAACGGCTGATGGGATAGAGCTGAAAAGGATGTGTCCCCACTAGGATAAATCGTGAAGCGCTTGCTCTAAAAATCTGATTTACAAAAACCTGGAGTTTTTGTTCTGTTGGTTTAATCTGTAGCATTCCCAGGCACCGGGTATGACCCAATATCCCCATTTTTCTCTGGAAATGAGCTGTTCAAGCTCACCCTGCCCTTCCCCAGGGCAGGTTTCTCCTGGAGCCACCCCAGGCCACTGATGTGACAGTGGCAGAGCTCTCCCCAGCCCTGCCAGTGACCTGTTGGGTGGCTGGGGTGAATCTTTTCATCTCTTTGTCTGTGCTTTCATCTCCCTGGCTGGCAGAGGCTTTGAGGATGGAACGGGCTCTGGGTGAGGGTGTGTGTGCAGGGCTGAGCCCCGCGGGGTCCTGCCCCACGCCGGGGAGCCCACGGGGATGGAAATAACCCAGGATGGATCCAAAACCTCCCTCCCTGCCACAGCAGCCACAGCTGACAGCAGCTGAGCACCTGGCCCTAAATTTAGCTCCAGACCTGCCACACTCTTCAAGTCAAACTGGGACAATCCTGATCCGGGGCGAGCAGAGAGGAGCAATTCAGAGATAAAATATTCCAGGTCTTTCTCATTACAATTCTCCTCATGCAAGATTATCTTTTGATTTTTCCATAGCTCCTCCACACTGGCAGCCAGAAGCTTTGTTTAAAACACATCCATCATTATCACTGTAATGTATTATTATTATTATAACTTATTCATTCATATAGCATTTTTCTCACAACAACCTAGGAATCAAAGTGGTTTACACTCTTGCTGTCTGAAAGCAATCTGAAAGGAGAAATTAAGGGGAGGGGGGGTGTTAAAAATACCTAAATAAATCTGTGAAAATGGTTTCAGGTTCACAGTGAAAACCCCAGATCTGAGCAGGAAGGCAGAAAAATAATGGCGAGGAGCTGTGGGTAGCTGGGAAAGAAATTTTGTTGTGTAACATGATATGAAAGAGAATTTCGAAGAGACTTTGCCTCGTCTGTGCCTTGAAGGATGTTCTCCAGGTAGCTGTGTGTGATGCACAATAGCTCAGCTCCAAAGCAGGAATCCAGATCTTGCTTCAGCACAGGGACATCTGGGAGTTCAGGTGGAGATTTATGGCATAATTAATAAGGATGGGGGCGATGCAGAATTCCAGTGATACTCACGTTTTAGGTTCTGCAGGTCTGGGCTTTCTTTGCAGCTGTGTGAAAAGAAAAACACCGAAAGCAGAACGAAACAGCCCTAAAACCAAGAGACAGAGATGAATATGAAGAAGGGATTTGGTTCTGTGTGAGGTCAGCTGTAAAAGAGGGGAGGTGAAACCCAAATGAAACCCTAATTATGCCCTTTCCAAAGATTAAAACCACCCCACATCTGCATCACCCCAACCACAGGCAGCCAGAGACCCTAAAAAAGGGTGACATCTTGATTTTAGAGCCAGCCAGACTGGAGAACCCTGCAGCCTTCAATAATTCATTGTTTTCTCCTCCTAATTTCCTTCCCTGCTCCGAACGTGCGCCGTGGATTTCTTGCTCAAGGTTTTGCTCAAGGTGATTCTGTTTGTGCAGCTTTCCCGTGCAGCCTCTTCCCTTTTTAATTTTAATGCAGCATTTTGAGTTTGTCTCCTGCAAACCTCGCTGTCTGCTTTGTGGAGTAGCAGGAAGGCAGGAAAAGATATGACTAAGGAAGATTATGATATCATTCTGGTTAAGTGCAAATGCATTTTAAAAAATGCTTTGGCTTCTTACCAAGAGGAAGTGACAGATGATCTTTGGCAATTTTATTAATGCATCTTCTCTGTGTTGCTCTGCATATCCCCATTATTTTCTAGAAGCAGACAAGGACCAGCATTAATTTTCTAAATCTTTGCTGTCTCCTCTTGAGAAACCTTGTATAGATTTGGAAAACTCCATCCCAGATCTGATTTTTTTTTTCTTTTATGTATATATGTGAAATCCTTATTTGAATATCTGCCCACTGGTTATTTTATATCATCATTTGCATAGTTCAGCTTCCTCCTGACTCTTCAGTGAGATTTAAATACAACAGCCACCATCCCAGCGTGTATTAACAGGTCTGGGATTCACCTGGATGTCTTCAGAGAGCTGTCACGTTCCCAACTGGAAAATAAGGAAAAGAGGCACAGTAGCCAAGAATTTCCTGGACAACTTCCTGAGCAGAGCTGACAGCCAAGGAGCAGCTCCTCTGTCACTGCCACCTCTCTGATGTCATCCCTCAGGGTGACCTCCAAGGTGACCAGGAGAAAAATCTCTTTATTTGGATGCTTCCTTGCTCCAAACCAAGAGTTTTATCCTTCTTTTCTGCCCTGATGTCCTTCCATCACGAGTCCAGGGCCTTTTCCAGTGGGATTGTTTCATTCCAGCAGGAAAGGTGTGGCTGTAAAAGCAGCTGTCCAGCTGTCCAGGGCTGAACAGTGTCCTCTTCTGAAGGCCACGTGGTGTTCTTGCCACGGGAGCAGACAAGGGGCTAATTACAGTATCAGGGAAACGCTGAGAGAGACGAGTCAAATACAAAATATTCAATTCATTTAATATTCCTGATGAATAGGCAAATTACTCTAATCACATTAGTTATTCTATTCATTTATTAGCTAAGAGTGATTAGTAGTGAATAGCTGTAAGAGGATCTTCCAGGTGCAAAAATTAGGCATCTATAGTTTCATGATGTTTATTTTCAGCGGAAGATAATTGTCTCTTTAGCTCCCCTCAGACACACACACACAGTGCCACACACAGATCCGCTCCCTTTTGTCCAGGCGCGGGGGGAAAGGTAGGAAAAAACCCACACAGGTGTGGAGAGATAAGGCCAATTCCCCGCAGAATTTAACAGGATTTATTTCAAAACAGTCGGGAAGAGATTTCTCCAAGATTACGGCAAGTTAATGCGCGGGGATTTGGACGGCGGTTCCCACGGAGCGCTCGGATAATGCCATTTTAAGCACCGGGCTCTGCCTCCTTCATGCTTGATTTGATTGTGCTGGGGAGTGGGAGCTCGGCTTGAGCTGCGGCACAAACGGAGCCCGGGTCCCTCGTGTGACGGTGGCACTGCCACCCTGCCCTGGTGGCTGCTCCCAGATTCCCGCTTGGGTTGTTCCCCATGGGATAATTAGAGAATTGTGGAATTCCTTGGGTTGGAAGACAGGGAAGTCCATCTAATTCTGCTCCCACACCTTCCACCATCCCAGGGGGCTCCATCCAGGCCATGGATAATTCCAAGGATCCCAGGGCAGCCACAGCTTCTCTGGAATTCCATCCCAGCCGCTCCCCACACTCCCAGGTGGGAATTCCTGCCTGATATCCCACCTGGCCCTGCCCTCCTTCAGCTTAAGCAAAACTGGGCTGATTAATTTACAAATATCACAGAGGTCTGTAGCTTTTCCTTCATCAGCGTGCACAGATGACTCTGAAATGTGAGGAAGAGAAACCAAACTGGCCAGAATTCCGCCTGGAATCATTTATAGGAGCCCCAACAAAATCCAAGGAAAAGTCACCAGTGTGGCTGCCCAGCTCTTCCTGGGGTGGGAAATTAAGGACCAACAGACACATCCAGTGGGGGACAAGTGACAGGAGAGCTGAGAAAAGCCAGGGGATTGGATCCTGGAATCCATCCAAAGTAGTTTGGCTTGGAAGGGACTTTGAAGATGATCGAGGTCCACCCCTGCCATGGCAGGAACACCTCCCACTATCCCAGGGTGCTCCAACCTGGCCTTGGACACTTCCAGGGATGGAGCAGCCACAGTTTTCCTGGGAAGGGTCAGAGTGAGAGCAGGGGAAAGGGAATTTCTTCATCTTCGTCTCTTGTGCTGCCTCAGCCCTCCCTTCTCACCTCGTGCCTCGATGGGTCCCACCAGGGCTCTGCACCAGTGTGTCTGCAGGCACTGAAGCGCAGGGTGCAGAGCTGGGACTGCAAGGCAGGCGTTTCCCTGATTTCCCCCAGTAGGAAATCGATGGGCAGCAGCGTTGGGAGAGCAAATTGACGCAGTATTTACTCCTCGATCACACACGGCGCTGCCGGGGCGCCTTAATTCAATGTTCCCAGGCACTTTCAGGATGTTATGCTAAGCAAAGGCTGAGCTGTCATTACATTTTTATGAAGTCAATGCAGTTTCTAACAGCTCGGAAAAAAGAATTTACAAGAATTGATCAAATATCTCATTTTTCTAAGGGAATCTGCTCCTCTGGATTTCCCTGAGCTGTCAGCTCGCATTGATATGATCTGATTGATGCTGTTTGCCACATTAAGAAACATTGGGAGCTAATCTGTTTTAATCCCATTCTCTGTTTTTAATATAATACTCTTGAAGGTAACTGAAGGTTATTACTTATTTTAAATAGCTTAAATATTTGTGTCAAAACATTGTCCTGAGAGGTTCAAATCCAGCCTTTGCCACACGGCTTGAGGGAGGGAAGGGGAAAAAAAAAAAAACAAAACCCCAAACCACCAATGTTGAGACCATTTGGAATGATCTAATCCATGCTTCAAATCCCTTTGTTCTCCTGTTCCCTAGCAGTGTTGGAGAGTTTGAGCTGAATGCCATTTATTAGATGGTTGGAGGGGGTGCTGCCTGCTAAGGAGTTTCTTCTCCAGGCTCTTTGGGGAGGCTGCATTTTTCTAACTCACAGTTCGGATGAAAGCTGCCATATCACAGGGAATTTTCTTACGGAAAAGACTGGGAATCCACAGGGAAAACTGGTACCTTTATTGCTGGGGGAGAAAGCAGTGTTTTTCCAGGACTTTCAAACCGGTATTTGGGGGAGATGGATTATAAAAAAAAAAAAAAAAGTCCTGGGGTAATGAGAGTTGTACATTATCTTAGAGGAATCATTTATCTCCATGCCAGTTGTTTAGCTGGGTTTGCCAAGCTTGAAAAATTAGATTTATTGGTGCCAGCAACAGGAATGGAAGCATTTAATGGGCTTGAGCTCTATGGAGGTGACGAGGAAAAGCAGCAGAAATTCGGGAGGTGGCTGGGATTGTGCACCCATGGCTTTCCTTTGGTTTGGCTTCTTAGGGAGAAATTCAGATTGCTGAAAGAGAAGACGATTTTTCAGAATGTAGGTGTGAGATACTGGGCAGGGTGTGGGCAAAATGGATTAAACTCCAGCATTTCAGTGATGTCAGGCCTCAAACTCCTGACATTTGAACTTTTATGTTGCACCTTTCCCTGCTGACCTGCCAGGCCAGGACAAGGCTCCTCACCCTTTCCCAAAGGTTTTGGGTGGAGCAGCCCCACGTTTGCTTGTGCTTGTGTTTCGCTGGGGCTGCTGTTGTTTATCCCACATGCTCCAACAGGGCTTGCCTGTTTTTAGTTTGTTTTCTTAAGAATAAATTCAGGTGGCTGAAAGAAAAGATGATTTTTAGGAAGATGGGTGCAAGGTGATGGACACAATGGATTAAACTCCAGCGTTTCATTGATGCCAGGGCTCAAACTCCTGACATTTGAAATCTAAGTTGCACCTTTCCCTGCTGACCTGTGCTGTGGCATTTTGCTGTGGTCACTCAGCATCTCCGGCTGGGCCAGGACAAGGCTCCTCTCCCTTTCCCAAAGGTTCCCCCCCACGTTTGCTTGTGCTTGTGTTCTGCTGGGGCTGCTGTTGTTTATCCCACACGCTCCAACAGGGCTTGCCTTTTTTTGGTTTGTTTTCTTAAGAATAAATTCAGAGTGCTGAATGAAAAGATGATTTTTAGGAAAATGGGTGCAAGGTAATGGACACGGTGTGGGCATAATTTCATTGATGCCAGGGCTCAAATTCCTGACATTTGAAATCTAAGTTGCACCTTTCCCTGCTGACCTGTGCTGTGGCATTTTGCTGTGGTCACTCAGCATCTCTGGCTGGACCAGGACAAGGCTTCTCTCCCTTCTCCAAAGGTTTTGGGTGGAGCAGCCCCACGTTTGCTTGTGCTTGTGTTTCGCTGGGGCTGCTGTTGTTTACCCCACACGCTCCAACAGGGCTTGCACTGGCTTCGCAGGAGCAGATGTGAAGCACAATCTTGGACGCCTTCCCAGCCCTCGCTCCGAGCGTCCAAGTGCTCAGTATTTCCTGCACGAAGCCAGTCTAGTCTGACACAATGCCAGCTGCACTAAATGCGCTCTCCCAGCGAATGCTCAGTGTCTGGGTGGCTCGGGGCTCGCACACAGAACCAGCATTTCCACTTTTTAACCCCATTTCCACCCCGTTTCCTTCCCCAGCCTTCAGCGGCGCCGCGGTGCTCCTGCTGCTCCTATGGGGAGCATCTCCGAGCAGAATCCTCGGGTGAAATCGGTTTTTTGTGGCCAAAATCTCCCCGTGCACCTGCTGCTGCTGCTGCACATCCCCGAGCAGCTGCTGCTGGACCTGTGCTGACCCTCGGGGTGCACCTGACAGTGGCCGAGCTGTCCCCATGGAGGCACAAACCGCTCCAAAAAAAGGGATTTTTCACCTGCTTTTGATTAAATCCTCAGCTCCAGAGCGAACAGCTCCACGTGCGCTCATGGTTTATGTAGATCAAGCGAAGTGGTGAACACTGAGTCCCTCCCTGCCAAGTTTTCCCCTCGCTGCAGCACAGAGTCCACTTAAGAGCTACAATCTGGTTGCTTCATTTGCTTTCAAATTCGCTTCCCATTTGTTCCTCCAAGACATTTGGGTAAGTGGCAGCATCTGTCTTGTGTTTGTGCTATTCACACTGAATTTCCAAATGGACATTTCGAATGGGCGCAAGATGCTGCTCTGGCTTGGAAATCAGACTTCTCCAGGCTGCGCCCGACTCGTTAGATGTTAAATAGGCTGGGGTTGGATGTGGGGCTGGATGGGGATCTCCAGAGCAGCCCTGGAGCGTTTTCCCCTCGGAATCGCGGGGTCACGGCGCTGCTGGAAGGGCCACCCTGGGGAAGGTCACCTGTCCGGCCCTGCAGGATCATGGAGGGGGTGCTCAGCCCCCATGGCTTGGCCAGGTCCCGGCCCCAGAGCAGCATTCCGCTGGCCCAGGGGCCCTCTAGTGGCATTCCCGGCTGGATCTGCTCAGCCTGGATGCCTCCCTGGGTGGGCAGTGTCCCTCGCTGTGGCCACAGTGGTGACCTGGCACCAGCTGGCCCCAGAGCCAGGGTGCCCATGGCTGGCTGCACCCTCCCCTGGGACCTTTCTGCAGAGCCAAAGCCCAAAGCGGGGCTGTGGAAAAGGCTGGAACCCCCATATTAGGCTTCTTCACTTAATAATTCCTATGATTTTCCCTTTATCTCACTTTGTTCCATTCTTCAGCTTTTTTCCCTCATGCCTTCCTCCAGTTTCCAGGCGCCCTTTTCAGTCTGTTTGTAAATAAATTTCTCTCCATCCGTCCCTTTTCCCTTAATCAATTTTTGGAGGTGTCAGAGAAATGGTTCAGATGTTCCCAGAAGCTTTAAGCCATTCCCTGATGGTTCTACTTCTTATCCCTTTCATTTACAGTGGGGGGGAAATGCAGATAATTGCAGATCCTGTACATCTCAAACTGTTTGTGGTGATAGTTACAATTATCCAAAATAATTGGCAGAAAGATCTGTGGACTTAATGTGCCGGGCTAAATTAATACTCTTAAATGCTAGAATTTTACCAGCCTGTGTTTGTGCCATTGCCTGGGCTGGATCTCCTCAAATGGGCTAAATTGGAGGCATAAAAAGGTTTCTGGTGTTGTTTTAGATTGGAGTTTATCTGGGCAGCTATTGGGGAGGACAGGGAGGAATATCATTTGCACCCATAGGGATTTATTTTCTTCTCGAGCCATCCATTAAAGAGTTTAAATGGAGGCAAAATGTTCGTGTGCAGAGCCATGCCGAGGTTGTCCAGCTCAGAAAGCCAATCTTCTTTCTCCTCCTGTCTGCAGGTCAAACTCTCTTCTGGGCTCCTCTGTCTCCGTGGGACATGTGGAGCAGCAGCAGCTCATTTCTGGGAGTTTCAGGGAGAGGAAAACATCTGGAATTGCTGGGTAGGGCATTCCCAGGTGGGGCATTCCCCATCCCTGGGGGAGCAGAGCTGCCCTGCTGATGAACTCCATCGCTGTCCCCAATGCGTGTGAAATGTTCCTTTGGGGAGTTCCGAGGCACTGAATTGGGGATCAGAGTCAGCCAGGGTTAAACACCTGTGAAAATCTGGATTTTAAGGGCCGTGCCTGGGCACTCTCTGAATGGAGATAGTCAAGGAAAGGGAGCTGGGAAGGGCTGGGGGCGCAGACAGAGCCGGCGCTTCGCCCACGGCCAAAAACACACCCAGGCTGCGGTTTCTGCCAAGAGCCCTCACTCCCCCAGCAGCCAGACTGTGGGGAGAAAGACATTGGGAGCGAAGGGCTGACAGAGCCTGACAGAAGCTTAGCACCCTGCTGGATCCAGCCTTTGGAAAGGGGCGATGAAAGATCAAACCCTCGGCGCTGCCGTCCCTGGTGCGGCCCTTTGTCTGCGCCGTGCCAGGGATGGCTGTGCCAAGGTGCTTTTCCCTGACCATCTGCCTCGCCAGCCCACATGCCAGGCTCGATGCAATCCAAAGCCTCGGAGCCTGCTGCTTTACGAGGATCCGTTTCGCCATTAGAACAAATATTTAGGATTTCTGCTCAAGGAAGGGGCCAAGTCCTTCGCGAGGGAAGTCTGGTGGATCCGAGCGGGGTAAGGCTTCCCCTGTTCCCCCGGAGGAGGCAAATTGCACTGAGATTCCAGTGCAGAGGTCGTCTGGGTCTCGTTTGAAAATCGTGCCGGGCTTGAGTGGAAAGAGCTGTAGAAATTTAAAATGGAGACCGGGTAGAAGGCACATCCTCTCCTTTCTGCTTGGCTTGGATCTCCAAGGAAAGGTAGAGCTCTCCCTTTTATCAGGGACGCTGATTTTGGCTTCATTTTTCCTTTACGAAGAACTCCATCCTGGCTCAGCCTGGGCCCTTTCCCTGAGCTTCCAGGGGCAGGATTTCTTGCGACAAGGCTTGATGTTTCCTGAGCTTCCTCCTGGTGCTCCCACCATGTTAAACAAATGCATATGCTTCCTGCAGATCCTTGGCAGCGCTCGGAATCAATCCTAGATGGAAATGAGGAGGTCTGGCATGCCACTGTGCAATCCAATGGTCTCACACCCCGACAGAGCTCAGCTGCAGGTCATATGTTCCCCTCTGAACCATATTTTCTGATGGAAACCTTTTTGGCTGCAGCCTCAGAACCAGCTTGAGTCAAGTCAACGAGACGGAGGAAGGATGGAGTGACAAGTTGGTGGCAGAGCTGGGACCAGAGGGCTCTCTTCACCCTCCTGGCTCTTTGTGGCTTTGCTTGATGGGCACGGGAGGAACCCAAACCCATCCATGCACATCTTTAGCTGCTCACACCTGTCTGAGGGGCAGAGAGAAGGACAAAAACCTCCCCTACGCAGGGCTAATCCTTGGAATTATGGATGAACCTCCAGGATATCCCAATTCACCCCTCCTGGATCTGAGACCTGGTGTTAGGTGCTGCCTACTCCCATTTTTTAAGCACAAAAAGGAGCGTGGGACCTCTTTTTTCCCCTGCTGGCAGAGTTCTGGCCGGCGTTCCCCGGGGATGGTTCCTAGACACACATTCCTTTGTTTAGGAAGACCCTGTACCGTGTTGACACAGCAGCATGTGGCACTGGAAAAGGAAATAGAAAAGGCTTTTGAACACAGACTGGGCTGGTGCTGGAAGAATGCAGGGTGTGCTGGCAGCCCTGCTGCCTTTTGGGGAGAAAGGGGACTCGGAATTAAGGAACAGCTTTCAGTTGGAGCTGAAAGATTCTGAAGTTTCAGAAGAATTCGGAAAATTCAGATCTTCGTCTTTGCTTCCTGCGTTTTCCCGTTGGTGGGGAATTCAGCAGAGCAGGCAGGTTCAGTGTGAGTGCAGAGGGTCAATTCCAGCAGGAAATTGTGTGGATACTGTGGGGACAAGGAAACACTGGGATTTCTGTTTCCCAGCTCGTTTCCTGATGGATGTTCCATGAAATATGCCTTGCACATTCAGGGATCTTCCCTGGGATTCCCAAGGATGGATTTAATTCCTCATCTTGCACAAAAAAAACCTCTTTGGGTTCTTCACCTTTTTCTTGCACCTTGGTGCAACAACTCCCACTCCCCAAGCCTCAGTTTCTCCTCAGGGAATATCAATGCCTATTGGAAAAGCGCTTTCAGGGCTCACCCGTGAATTTTTAAAACACGGAAGAATTGCCAAAAATTAAACAAAACAAAACAACCAACCAAAAAATCTGCTGCTTGGTTCCAAGTCAATAATTTGCCACCCTCCAAGGACCGTGTCCTCAATCAAAACACATCTGGCGCAGCCACCGAGGCTCCATCGGTTTGGAGCACCTGTGTCAGAAGTTGTTCAAAGCTGCTCCACGGATTTCTGTTTCCCAGGTTGCTTCCTGATGGATATTCCGTGAAATGTGCCTCTGGAATGCCTTGCACATTCAGGGATCTTCCCTGGGATTCCCAAGCGTGGATTTAATTCCTCATCTTGCTGCAAACTCTCCAGAGGGCCGTGCTGGCTTTCCCCAGTGAAAGTGGGGACGTTTTATAACCTCTGAAATGTCTTTTTTAGAAAAAGAGAGTGTAAAAGAGCCTTTCAGGGCACGAGAATTTGGTTTAATCTCTCTGTGCCTCAGATAAATAGGGATAACTGATATTTTTCGTGGGTTTAGGCTCTAGGAACTTTCAGGACAGGCACTTAGGATTTCCCCTAATCTTGTGGGGTGCCCGGCAGGGCTGTGCCCCATTCCAACCCAGGCAGGATGGCAGCACAGGGCGCAGAATTCAGCCCCCAGGTCTCTCCCTCTGCGCTTGGCCTCTCTCACTCCTGATTTGTTTATCTCTCGGGGGCCTTTCTGTTTCCAATTCCATTGTTCTTCACCTGGGAATTTCAGGCTATTATTTAATTTCCTTCCAGCTTTCAGCCCTTCCCCCGTGCCTCCCAGCTCTCCGTGGCCAGCCCCAGCCCCTCCGAGGAGGGAGTTTTTACATTTCTGCCCCTCTGTGCGAGTCAGTTTTCCTTGGCTCCCGCAGCATCTCCTCTTGTCAAGGCATTATCCAGTGGGGAGCCTGATTATTTGGATTCCTTCAGCTTCCCCTTTTAATATATCTCCTCTGTGTCCTGCAGCCTGACCCCTGCCAAAGGACCTGCCACGAGGGTTGTTTCTCCCAGTCTGGAGCCCTCCCCCAGCTTCCCTTTCATCTGTGTTTTCTGAGAGCTCTGTGCTTCAGGCAGCCAACTCAGAGCAGGGTTTGGGGCCTCTGGGTCCAGCGCTGGATCCCTCCCCCATCACCTGAGAAAAGGCAAAAACCACTTCCAGGGCCAGCCTTGGAGGGGGGTGGGGAATAGCTGAGCCCGGGGAGGGAAAGGAAACCATTTAATCCCTTTTTTTTTTTTTTTTTTTTTAAATTTGCAGCATGGATCCTTGCGGAGTGTAGGCGCTCTGGGGCAGATCCTGTGCCGTGCTCTGCAGATTTCTTTTAGGGAGGCAGACCTGGGAGGAGTGAGGAGGACCCTAAAAATTAAAAAGGAGATTCTATTGATGCCAGGCTGCTCAACTCGTGGGTCCAGCGTGCCCAGGAGTTTAAAACCCTCCGTGGGGACTTCAGGGGTTCAACACGAGGTAGAGCTGCTGGGTGCTGTGATTGGATTCCCCATGGAAACCTCCCCTCTGAAGAACATAAACACGATTTTTGCAGCCCTCTGCCAGCATTTTATTTGTAAAATTGCTGGAGGAGGAGGAGACCCTTGGAGGTCTCCAAGCTCTAGACCCCAAATCCAATAAAATATTGCTAGAATGTATTTAGCAATGAGGCTGTCGAGCAAGAAAACAGAGAGGGAATGATGGAAAGAGGGATTTTCTAGCAGCTTTTGAAGGTTTCTCTGCAGAGCAGAGTGTTTAAGTGGATGGTTCCTCATTTTTGGCTCAGGTAAGGTGGAAGCTTAGTCTAGGCAGACAGAGGCTGTTTTCCACAGAGCATTGCTTGTTTTTCTTATAATATCCTCAACTCTGCCTCCAAAACTGGTGTCAAACAGTTTTCCAGCAGCCCACGGTGGGGTTAGACCCTTCTTTAGCCCCACCTCTGGTCCCTCTCTGCAGCATCCCACGAGAAATGGATGATTGGATCTTGGGGACCGTGTGTGGTCCCAGACCTGCAGCTTGGCGTGGCTGCTGGCCTGGGGTTCTGGGATGGGTTTTGGGTTGATTTGGGTTTTTTGGTTGGGTTTTTCCCTCCATCCAGCCTTGTCAAAGCCTTTGGGAGCAGGCAGGGCTGATGCAGGAATTACTGCGAGTTGTCAGTGCCCGTCCCATCGATCACCCAGCACGACGTGACACCTCAGCCAGGGAAACTCAGGGAGAAGCAGTTTTCTGTCAGCTCCGATTTGCCAATAAGGCCTTTGAGAGCAGGGCTTGAAATGGCTCTATTCTCGAAGAAAACCTCTTTTAGGAAATATAACAGGGCATTTTTCTTGGCCAAAAACTCAGTTAAAAGTGTTTCCCTGCTTTTTCCACCACCTGGGTCAAGAGTACCGCCAGATTTTCGCTTTTGGAGAGTCGAGGGAGGGTCCTGAAATATTGTCCCTCGCCTAAGGAGATCCCAGTGCTCATCTGAGCCTGAGCATCTGAGCAGGCCCTCGATGAGATGCAAATAAAAAGTTATTCATATTAAGCAGCAGCTTGTCATTGACATTTTCAAGGGGAGATGCTAAGATCAGTTACAGAAAATATTAATCCATAGCTAAGGACTGTTGCAGCCAAAATCTTAGAGATCCTTCCAAGTGCTGGATGCTCCCTGAAATGCTGGAGTTCATCCTGCTCGGGTGAAGTGAAGGTTTGGGCTGAGCCTGCTGCAGTTATGGGCTCCACGCCCCTGTTAAAATGCGTTTATATCATCCCAAATGTGTTCCATTCTCACACATTCGGTTCCAGGAGGACAGCAGCGCTCTCATATGGTTCCAAGTAAACCCCGTGTTTCTCCAGGCCAGAAACTGCAGGCGAGGGATGTTACAGGAAGCAGAGATTTGACATCTGGATCAGAACTGCAACGCGCTGTCCTCAGGTTTCAAACCCTCCTGACGTGAACCTCACCCCTGGCACTTCCCTGGGTGCTCCCAGGTGCTAAATTGTCCTTCCTCTGATCAGTCTTTGTGCTCCAGAGTGCAGTGGAGGAAGAAATCCCATCGGTCCATGTGTTAGGAGAAGGAAAAAAAAAATATTGTGTTGCTCCACGAGGTGTCTGACTTCAGATTTGTGGGGTTGTCTCCATCCCTGTTAATCTCCTGTTTATTTGATTTACAGCCAGCCCTCGAGCAGGATGAGAAGGGCCGGAGGGAAGAGAAGACAAGCTGAAGCCTCCATGGTGTGAAAGGAACATGGAGTCCCTGCCTTGGGGACGTTTCTACCATTCCTGGCCCGGTGAAGATCCCAGCAGTGATTCTTTCCTAAAGGCACAGAGCACAGATCGACTCAGAGTTCCAAACTCCTTATTTTCCTTGGCGTGGAGAGCGAGGAGACCTTCCATGGCAATCGCACATAATCCGTGGCACCGGCAGAGAGACAGAAAGCAAACAAATCCCAGCTCCAATGCCCAGGAAAATGCGGCAGCCCTGGGGCTGATGGGGTGAGGGCAGCTCTGCTCTGCTCCTTCCAGGGAAGGATCCCAAAACTAAATCCATCGCCCTCCCAGCACCCATCTGCAGGGAGGGGGGTGGAATTGGAAAATTCGATGCTGGGAGTGACCAGTCTGGAGAAGAGAAGCTCCAGGGAGAGCTCAGAGCTCCTTCCAGGGCCCAAAGGGACTCCAGGAGAGCTGGAGAGGGACTGGGGACAAGGGATGGAGGGACAGGACACAGGGAATGGCTTCCCAGTGCCAGAGGGCAGGGCTGGATGGGATATTGGAATGGAATTGTGCCCTGGGAGGGTGGGGAGGCACCAGAATGTGTTCACCAGAGGGTTGTGGACTCCCCATCCCTGGAAGTGTCCCAGTGCAGGTTGGATGGAGCTCTGAGCACCCTGGGACAGAGGGAGGTGTCCCTGCCCATGGTGGGGCTGGAACTGGATGATCTTTAATGTCCTTCCCCACCCAGACTATTCTGGTTTCCTATGCTTAATTCACACTCCTGCAGTAGCTGTGAAGCACCTGGTTTGCTGCTGGAACCACAAAGAGACAAAACCTGGTACAAAAGTCAGTTTTAAGGCAGACTTTTGGGTTTTGCCCCTCGGCAGAACTGTTCTGCCCCTACAGTGGGTGCTGTTGTAGGGATTGTAGGGCTCTGCTGTGGATTCAGCTGCAGATCCCTGAGGGGAAGAGGCTCTTCCTTAGGGCCTGGTCCTTCCTGACATTTCCAGCAGGGTGGGGTTGGGATGAGGATCTCTTTTCCCTGTGTTTGGGCCTGGGACAATTCCTCAAGAACAAGGAGAGCTGCAGACCTGGCCAGCTCCACGTGGCCATCAGTGACACCCCCGGGGAGAAAGGTGGATCTTCCTCAGGCAGGTAAAAGAATGCCAAAGTTTCTGCCGTCAAAACAAACTCCAAAACACTCCTGTCACTCTTTAAGCTGTGAGGGACGTGTGTGTCAAAAAACAAATTTGAGGAGAAACATAATCCTGAGTAGTCTTTGGCAAAAATGAGGGAAAGTCAAAGTGTTTCTTGAGCCTTCTTTGTTTAATCCCGACACTGTGATTTATTCCCCAGTAACACATCCACCATCCCCCTCCACACACACACACACACGTCCACCAGGGCAACTGCTCCAAATTTTATTGGAAAAATATAAAACGGCTTTGCATTCTTACCTTTATTTCAAGACCTCCTACAAGAAACAGGAAGGGTAAACATGAAAGATCTGTTTCCTTTAAATTGTGAGCGTGGGGGAGTTTTCCTGTAGTGAAAGGACTGTTTTGAAAAGCCCTAAATGCTTTTGAATTGAATACATAGAAGTAATGTACACACGGTTTGAATTTACAGTTCGGGGTCTCCTATCCCCCTCCATATGAATCCTATAAGTCAGACGTGTTGCTACAGTGATTCCCACCGGGAAAGTCTGGACCTAGACTAGGAACAGCTGTACATCTACAATCCACCAAAGTCGGCTTCTGAAACAGATATGAATTATTGGTTCAGTCAGATAAATATGGCTTTGCCTTTCCCCCACAGGCAACCACATATGGCACTTGGAAAGAATTAAAACCTTTACCCTTGGCCAGGTCTGGTTAAATAATGGCTCTTTCTTATACTTTCCCCCTCTCTCCATTTCCTCTCATTCATTCTTCTTTTCATTTTCCTTTCATGATCTTTTTGGCACCGGCATCCGAAATGTCACCTCCTCCGAGTGACCCCGAATTTTACAGTGTCACCTACGGGGCTGCGGGAGCGCGGGCCAGGCAGACGGGTGGGAAAACATGGAGCTGTTATTCAGCAGGGCTGGAGCTCTGAAAGGAGGAACAAAACCACCTTTCTGCTTCCCAGCATGGCTGTATGGAGACCAGGAGAGTCCCTGAGGCTGCTGCTGCATTGGCAGCTGAGCTGGGGCTTGTCCCGGAGCCCCAAATTCACCCCGAGCTCCAAATTTACCCAGAGCCCAAATTCACCCGGAGCTCCAAATTTACCCAGAGCTCCAAATTCACCCAGAGCCCCAAACTCACCCAGAGCCCAAATTCACCCGGAGCTCCAAATTTACCCAGAGCTCCAAATTCACCCAGAGCCCCAAATTCACCCAGAGCCCCAAATTCACCCGGAGCCCCAAATTCACCCGGAGCCCCAAATTCACCCAGAGCCCAAATTCACCTGGAACCCCAAATTCACCCAGAGCCCCAAATTCACCCAGAGCCCAAATTCACCCGGAACCCAAAATTCACCCAGAGCTCCAATTTCACCCAGAGCTCCAATTTCATCCAGAGCTCCAAATTCACCTGAGCTCCAAATTCACCCAGAGCCCCACAGTGTGTGTGTGTGCAGAAGGATGCTCCGACCCCTTCTTGGGGGTGATTCACCTTCAGAGTGATTTTGGGGTGTCACAACTCGTGTTAATCAGCTCTAACAGTGAGGAAAGATGGTCTGAGGGTGAGGAGGTGTGGGATGTGAGGGTGCCTCCATCTCCTGGCCTCCTCTCCCCCTTCCCTGGGCTGTTCTGCCCCCCAAAATCTGGCGCACACAGGTGCAGGATGTCATCCTTGCAGGAGGATTCAGCCTCACAGCCATTAAACGCTCTCACCTGCACCTCATGGGCTCCCCGATCCCCCCTCCCCTCCCTGCTCCTCTTCCCTACCCTCACTCAGTCCCTCAGCCTCCTGAGCTGCCCTCCGGCCAAGCCCTCCACCGGATTCAGTGCGGTTCCCCTCCTCGAGCTACTTCAGGGGCTTTAAAAATCTGGAATTAAGAAACCTGTAAGTCGCTGCTTTATCTCATTATCTCCTGTTTTGCATTTTAATGTGCCTGCTCTAAAAAAGCCCTCATTGATATTCCGGTTCGGCATGTGTTTGTTTGTGTCTCTTGGGAAAATTGGCTACAGATATTACTAAGTCAAAAACACACACAGGAGAGTTTGCTGCATATTTTCCTTTCCTTTTTTCCCCTTCTTTAAAAGAAGATGGTGTTTTCTTCACTTTCCTGAACAGCAGGAGAGTGGAAATGGTGGAATTTTGAGGCAGGGGTGTAATGCATTGGTCTTGGAGTCTGGAGCTCTTGGGTTCTTCCTCCTGACCCTGCTTTGAATTGTGCCTGGCGTTCTCCTACAGCTTCCCAGCCACGCAGAACCTCTTCCCAAATCCTCAGGGACAATCCCAATGGCCAAGCCTTGGGGATCCGAGGCTGGTGTTGAAGCAGAGGTGATCCCAAGGGCAGGTCCTTCTGCCCCTCTGGGAGGGTGGCTTTGGGCAGGTGTGTCCCACCACAGCTGGGTGGGAAACTGGGAATGTGCAGAGGAGCCTGGAAGGGCTGGGATGATCTCCTGGGAATGTGCAGAGGAGTCTGGAAGGGCTGGGATGATCTGGGAATGTGCAGAGGAGCTTGGAAGGGCTGGGATGATCTCCTGGAAATGTGCAGAGGAGCCTGGAAGGGCTGGGATGATCTCCTGGGAATGTGCAGAGGATTCTGGAAGGGCTGGGATGATCTGGGAATGTGCAGAGGAGTCTGGAAGGGCTGGGATGATCTCCTGGAAATGTGCAGAGCAGCCTGGAAGGGCTGGGATGATCTCCTGGGAATGTGCAGAGGATTCTGGAAGGGCTGGGATGATCTGGGAATGTGCAGAGGAGCTTGGAAGGGCTGGGATGATCTCCTGGGAATGTGCAGAGGATTGTGGAAGGGCTGGGATGACCTGGGAATGTGCAGAGGAGTCTGGAAGGGCTGGGATGATCTCCTGGGAATGTGCAGAGGAGTCTGGAAGGGCTGGAATGATCTGGGAATGTGCAGAACAGCCTGGAAGGGCTGGGATGATCTCCTGGGAATGTGCAGAGGAGCCTGCAAGGGCTGGGATGACCTGGGAATGTGCAGAGGAGTCTGGAAGGGCTGGGATGACCTGGGAATGTGCAGAGGAGCTTGGAAGAGCTGGGATGATCTCCTGGGAATGTGCAGAGCAGCCTGGAAGGGTTGGGATGATCTCCTGGGAATGTGCAGAGGATTCTGGAAGGGCTGGAATGATCTGGGAATGTGCAGAACAGCCTGGAAGGACTGGGATGACCTGGGAATGTGCAGAGGATTCTGGAAGGACTGGGATGATCTCCTGGGAATGTGCAGAGCAGCCTGGAAGGGCTGGGATGATCTGGGAATGTGCAGAGGATTCTGGAAGGGCTGGGATAATCTGGGAATGTGCAGAGGAGTCTGGAAGGGCTGAGATGATCTCTTGGGAATGTGCAGAGCAGCCTGGAAGGGCTGGGATGACCTGGGAATGTGCAGAGGATTCTGGAAGGGCTGGGATGATCTCCTGGGAATGTGCAGAGGAGCCTGGAAGGGCTGGGATGATCTCCTGGGAATGTGCAGAGCAGTCTGGAAGGGCTGGGATGAGCTGGGAATGTGCAGAGGATTCTGGAAGGGCTGGGATGATCTGGGAATGTGCAGAGGAGCTTGGAAGGGCTGGGATGATCTCCTGGGAATGTGCAGAGGATTCTGGAAGGGCTGGGATGATCTCCTGGGAATGTGCAGAGGAGTCTGGAAGGGCTGGGATGATCTCCTGGGAATGTGCAGAGGAGTCTGGAAGGGCTGGAATGATCTGGGAATGTGCAGAGCAGCCTGGAAGGGCTGGGATGATCTCCTGGGAATGTGCAGAGGAGTCTGGAAGGGCTGGGATGATCTGGGAATGTGCAGAGCAGCCTGGAAGGGCTGGGATGATCTGGGAATGTGCAGAGGATTCTGGAAGGGCTGGGGTGATCACCTGGGAATGTGCAGAGGATTCTAGAAGGGCTGGGATGGCTGTGGGTGCCTGGGGAAGGCCATGTGAGCAGAGGCAGGTGCACCCCAGCACCTCCCTGGCTCCAGAGCAGCTCCGAGCTCGGCACAGCTCCTCCTGGACAGGTTCAGGGGAATTTTGGGATAGTTTCTCTCAGCTACTCACTGCTCCAGAAAGATGGTGCCAGGGCTTGGTTTTCCTCTCCCTTTTGAGAGGAAAGGAAATGAGCTTGAAGGTGAAAAATGAGCTTTTTTTTGAGGTGAAAAATGAGATTTTTTGCCCTCTGTGCAAGCATTAAATGTCCCTCTGGTGCTGCTGTTGAATTGTGGTTTAACTGCAATGGTCCTGATGTGCTTCCTGCTGTAATCCTATGGTTAGAGGGACTTGGGATGGGAGAAACAACCCTCTGGAGGCCTCTCCACTGCTTAAAGAGGGAGTTTTAATAGCTGCTTCAGACTAGACATTTAATTTTTTAGGGGAATAAAATTTACATGAGGTGAACCCCAGGTTGGCTGCTTGGGAAATCTGTGTCAAGCAAATCTTTGAACAGGTTTTTAAAAATGCAGTTGTTTTCAACGTATCCCTGAGAATCATAAATGTTGAAAAATCTCCTGTCAGCCTGGCACTCGGCACGGGGGGGACTCTTTGGGTGGATCTCCCTGGTTTTTGGCACAGGTGGCATTTTTGTGGTGGGAGGGGAGGCGAGGGTGTGCTTTAATAAATGAAGATGTGCTGAATACTTTGTCAGCTTTAGGGTTTGCTCTGAGCGCAGGGGATGGTCTGGAAAGCTCTGTCACCTCCCAGAGATGCTGGATAAGGCAGCAGCGATGATCTGGAAAGCTCTGTGAGCTCCCAGGGACGCTGGATAAGGCAGCAGCGATGATCTGGGAAGCTCTGTCAGCAACCAGAGATGCTGGATAAGGTAGCAGAGATGGTCTGGAAAGCTCTGTCACCTCCCAGAGATGCTGGATGAGGTAGCAGAGATGATCTGGAAAGCTCTGTCAGCTCCCAGAGATTCTGGATAAGGCAGCAGAGATGATCTGGAAAGCTCTGTCAGCTCCCAGAGATTCTGGATAAGGCAGCAGAGGCGTGTTCCCACCCTAAAGATGTTGTCACCTGTCCTGAATCGCCTCCCTTGCCTATTGCCCTGCGAGCTCTGGTGGAAGCAGTGATGCAGGACTTCATCTCCATCCCCCTGGCACCTCCAGGTGTCCCCTGCTGTCACTTCTGCTGCTCTCTTTGCACCTCTGAGCAGTGTCACCCACTCTTTGGGCAGCCTCTCCTTCACCCCGGAGGTGTCAGCAGCAAATAAAGGCATTTCTGCTGAGTTCCTCTGCTCCTGGAGGGCTCTGCAAAGGCTGCAGGGAAGAATTCCTCATCATTTCTCCTCAGGGGCCGAGTGCAGGAGGTCGAGCAGGAATATTTCCAGGATCCCGTGTCCAACACCCTGCCCCAGCCACCCCGAGCAGCTCACACCGGGCAGAGCCCTCCAGGAGCAGAGAAACTCTGCAGAAATGCCTTTATTTGCTGCTGACACCGCTGGGGTGAAGGAGAGGCTGCCCAAAGAGTCGGTGGCACTGCTCAGAGGTGCGAAAGGACAGCAGAAGTGGCAGCAGGGGACACCTGGAGGTGTCAGGGGATGGAGATGGGGTCCTGCATCCCTGCTCACATCTCCGTGTGCTGCACCTCCAGCCCCACCCCAAACCTCTCCTGGGGGAGCAGAGGCAGTCCCAGTGCTCAGGGTGCCTGTATTTATCCCAGGATAAATGATTTTGTGTTAGATAAATGATCATATGATATGATTAATGATAAATGATAGATCTCTGTGCCAGCAGAGCCCCTCCCTGATCTGGTGCTGGAACCACCTCAGGTCCCTTTTTGCTCTCCTGCTTTCGGAATGAATAGACCCCCAAGCTCCTCAAAACTGAGCTTTTTGTGGCATTGCCAGGTAAATATCGGAACACAGGGCTCCCTCTCCTCCCAGCAGGAACATTCCCTGTTCTCACATGATGTGTTTGGGGTGGGTGGGACATGAACCTGCTCACCTCAGGGAGCTCCTCTAAGTGCTGGCAGCACCTTTGGCCCCCAGCCCAGAGCTGGGGACACGTTTGGAGCCAGTCCCTGGCAGCCCCCAGCCCCTCTCAGCACACCCTGCCCCATGTGAGGCACCATTGTGCTCCAACATTTCACCGCCAGGATTCCTACCTTTTTATTGAAGTGTTGTAGGTGCTTTTTTTTTTCCTTTCCCCTCTTTTAATGGTCTTTTTATTTGCTTTAAGTGTTCTGATATTTCCAGTGGGACCTCTGAAGGCAGTGCCTTTCTCCTTCCCCTTGCCCTGCTGCCCACCCTGACAGAGCAGCCCCTGTCAGAGGAAATAAATGGGAAATGCAAGGGAAGGAATGGCACTGCCACCAGATGCTCCAGCAAGGAAACACTCGGGGACCCTGTGATTTGTCCCTGCTGCGTGGCAGAGGCTGCTGCTGCACCGCCAGCACCCCAGCCATGCACTTGACTGACTTTAAAAGCGACCGAGGTGAAGGAAACCTTCTTTATTTTTTTTTTTTTTATTTTTTTTTTTTAAAACACCCCGTGGTGCCGAACCGAAATTGCAGCCAGCTTCTATTTTCAGAGGGCTCGGTGAGAGAATGTTTTTATCTGGAGATACAATGACTGTCGCCCTGTAGCCTGCAGTTCCCATGCTGGTGCTGCCAGGGCCCATGAATGCGTGCTTTATGAGCTGCTCTCGCAGGTGTTCGGGGGGCATGGAATCACTAATGAATGCTGGGGACACACTAACCCGGGGCAGGCTCTGGCACAGCCAGCCAGGCCAGGCGTTTTCTTCATTCTGTGAGAAAAAACAGGGAAAAAAAAATAAAATCTGGAGTTTTCCCTTCGCTCACTCGGCTCCCTTCCTCTCTGCCCGGCTCGGTGGTCACCGACTCAATTTACACCACCCAGATGGAAATTTGGGCACGGAATTCAATGTTTTGAGGTTCCTTTTGCCTTCCCCGGGGAGAAATCCCATAGTGGGCGATGATTCCATCCACGTGGGGTTTGCAGGGGTTGATCTCGAGGGTTTGGCCGAGGGTTTTGTGCTTTCCCTGCTCCTGGCTCTCCCCGAGTGCGAAATGAGGAGCGGCGACTTCGGGAGGAGCTCAGCCCTCGGAATAATTTGGGATGTGCGTGCTATGGATGGGGCCTGTTATGATGATGATGATGATTAATTTGCCATTAAGCCTGTCAAAGGGACAGGGCTTGAGCTGCAGGGGCAGTTTGGGGTTTGGCAGGGCTGGGCTTTCACCCCCTTGGATCCACACCGAAATAATGCACTCTTAACAAAGTTCTGTGTGACAAATAACGCTAAAAACAACCCCGAGCAAGGCAGATTTTAAAAAGGAGAAAAATCTATTTTAAAATATGATTTTTTTAACTGGTCTAACACAGCAGTAGAGGAGGCGAAATCAGTCCAGTTGATTTTGTGACTCTCAGGCAGAATTTTTGGATAAGTGATTTAAACCCTCCTGGCTCCAAGGAGAGCACAGAGGTGAGACCCCAGGGCTGCTGATCAGCAGTCTCTGCCTTGGGATTTGCTCTGGGAGGGCACAAGAGTTCCCCAAGCTGGGAAATGCCTGAGTGTTCCCACAAAATTGACTTGGAGCCACTTTTGGCTTGGAGAACCTGAGCTCCAACTCGCCCGTGGCTGCTCCAGGTGGGGTGGAGGTGGCCAAAGATTCCAGAGCTGCTGAGTCTCAGCGTGCCCAGAAAATTCGGGTGCACAGGATGGGTGTGAATCCTACGTGGAAAAGTGGTAGGATTTCCCCAGGGAAAACCCCCAGAGATATTTTTTTATTATTATTATTATTATTGTCGTCGTCGTTGTCGTTGTTGTCGATATTATTATTTATTATTATTATTGTTGTTATTTATTATTATTACCATTATTATTATTATTATTATTGGTGGTAGTGTTGTGTTGTTGTTTTATCGTTGTTGTGCTGTTGTGTTGTTGTTTTATTGTTGTTATATTATTATTATTGTTATTATTATGATTATTATTGTTATTGTTGTTATTATTATTATTATTATTATTACTATTATTACTATTATTGGTTTTATTTAAACATTCTGTGGAAGAGAATAGCTCCAAGTGATGATCAGTTTTATCAGCCAGCGGCAGGTTAGCAGTGATCTATAAAGCAATATATCCTTCAGCCTGAAAGGAAGACACTATTTGGAAAAAAAATATTAATATTCAGGGTGTGCAGCCCGAGCCAGTGTTTTTATTTGTGCTCATATTTTTCACTGCCTTTCTTTTACACCTCAAGGACACATTTATGATCTCCTCATGGTATTTCGCTTCAGAGGTGATGGTGATGCCTTGAGAAAAAACAGATCTCACATTAATTTGGCCCCCAAAGCCATTAGAGTGCTCGTGGAGCAGGGAAATGTGAGCGCAGCTCTTGGATCCTTGGCTGCATTTATCAGGAATTTGCCATTTCTGTGCTTTCTATCTGCAGTACCAATGTACACAAAGGCCTCGAGTTGGGGCAGCACAAGTTTTCTTTAGAAATAAAGGGAGAGGGAAGCACTCCCTGCCCTCCTGGAAGTGCCATCCCTGAAGGATTACCTAAAAATCCAGGATGCTGTCTGAACACGCCAGGGAAAATCAAGCTTTGTGTGTGTTTATAAGTGGGGGTTTTACCCTGCAGAGGAGGCAGGAAAAATGTTGAGGTGATCTGGCAGTAAATGAGGATAATTAAGGATGGGGAATGATTACTCTCTGCTCTCACAGGGCGCTTTTCCCATTGGGGACTGGTGGGGTTGTGTCTCCTCTGGGGCTGAAGGAAATGGGTGTGGGAGAAGCCCAAAGATTATTTGTAAAGTTGGTAGAATGGTAGGAAAAATTATCATCTCCTCCCAAGTTCCAGAAGATGCTTTAACCCCCAGGAAATGCAGCTTTTTGGTTGAATTTTTTTTTTTTTTTTTTTGAGAGCTCTCTGGCTCTCTGAGCATTTTTCAAGCAGCACTGCAGCACCTGTAAAATCCCAATTATCCCAATTTCCATGAGGGAAATGACTCACTTGGGGAGGGGAGCAGCACACCTTTCGCAGCTCTCCAGCAGGAGGTTGGAAATGGTTTGGACTCAGCTCAGGAGCAGGAGACAGGAATTCCAGGAGGCACTCAGGGGACTGAAGTCCCAGTGAGGACTGGAGCCCTCTGTCTCGCCATGGAAAGGGAATTTCTCTGTAGTTTGTCACAGTCTTGGCTTTTCTTGGCTCATTTCTGGGAAAAAAAGCACCCTACAAGGAAAGACAACCAATATTTGGTTCAGGGAAAGGACAGATTTCCCCAACCTGCACCACGGACCAAGTCTTTGCTTAAATTTGAATTTATTACTTTGCACTGTGTTGCGTCCTGCTTTCCTTGTCCATCATTCTCCCAGGATGAAAGGATTCCCACCCTTTCCCACCTTCCTGCAAGCTCCATCCTCTCCACTCAGGAAAAGGACAGAAAAATTCCTCCATGTCCCTGTCAGGCTCTGCTGGGTCATAATCAGAGCTCATAATCACCCTGGGTCTTATTTATGCTTTGGAATATTCCTGCCTCTGTCCAATATCTCGTACTTTTATCCCCATTGGATTCCAGCCAGTTATTTCAGACGATTTCTCAATTTATCCAGATCATTTTGAAGGCTAATTCTGACCTTAACATACTGGAGGGGCTCTCCCAGCTCCGTGTTGTCCACAAATTTAATAAACATATTCTCTGTCAAGGTCAGGATGGAAAATGTGGAATAGAAACAGAAGCACGAAGCCCTGCTTAAGTTTGACACCCACCACACCAAAATTTCCCCCAAATCGTGCTGGTTTCAGCATCCAGGGAATTTTTCTGCCTGGAAAAATCACAAGCTTGCAGTGATTTTCAGTTCTCCCAGATACTTCCAGCTCTTCTTTGTTGTCAGATCTGTGTCTCACCTTAAATTTTTTAAAAAAAAAGACCTCCCCCGTACGACTGAAGCATTGTGAGATTTTTAAGCAGCACCTTTCCACTTCCGACTAATGGGACATAGGTGCTGGAGATGACATTTCCATTCATAAAGATCTGAGGAATCCACCTCAACTCCGCCTGGAATATTTCCCTACCTCCAGGACGAGGTGGAGCAGCCATTTTAACGCTGCACGATTCCCTCCCTTGCCATGGGGTTGGGAATTCTGGGGAGTCACAAACTTCTGGTGCCGCAATCAGTTGCTTCCTAACTCGGAGCCGTCTCAAATTATAAATTGCTCCTCTAACCGATGCTAAATAACGCCGTGATTGATGCTATAGAGGAAACCCTGGTACAGTTTGCACGCTCTCAAATGTAATCCTGGTGCAGGTGGGGGACTGAAGCATGGGGTAAATGCAGCTGATTAGATATTTTGTCTCATTCAGGAGCCTTTTCTGCCAGCACTATATGACTGAATGCATATTGCATGAGGGGCCTGTTCCAAAGTCCATTGAAATGGAGTGAAAAGCTCCCGTTTTTCCCTCGCCGTGCTTTGGAGCGGGGCAGAAACACTGTCAGGCACACACAACAGAGATGTTGCGTTTCGCTTGGAGGGGGACTGGCTCTCCTAATGGCAAAAACAAATGTTTTCCCCGTGATGTGCGGAGCCCTTAACGACAGCAATTCCTCGGAGAGCCCCGGGATTTGCAAATATTGAATATATTTCCATTTTGCGGGAACTGAAGGATGGAGAATGAAGGGAGGTGGCCAGGTCCTTAGAGAAGAGCTGGAGCCTTGACCTGCGCTGTAGCCTAAATAGGCTGGGATATTTCTCCTGGGAATATGGATGGGAAAATGCTCCTCACTTCCAGTGCCATTCCTGCCAGGGAAATGCCCTTTCCTTACACCTCTGGGGTGTGGGTCCAGCCAGGTTGTCTTAGTCCAGGTAGGGAAGAGCTTGTGCCACACCAAAAGGCAGCACGAGCTAGGAAAAGAGCAGGGAAAATTCAGTGTTGGCGTTTTTGGGGTCTTTTCTGGGGCCAGTCCCAGCAGAAGCCTCATCCCTTATCCTGTCCCAGCAGTGCTGCACCCTCAGCTGGTCCCAGAGCAGGGCTGGGAAGCAGGAATTCCTCTGGGAGCCCAGACACGAGGTGCGAGAGCAAAATTACCAAGCCGGGTAGGTTTTCCTCTGTTTCCCAATGATAGACGCGGATTTTTCTGTTTTTCTGCAGAAAAACCGCTTTTCCTCGCGTGCATTTTTGTATTGCCTGAGCCAGGGAAGAGCAGCGCTGGCTGCACTCCTGCTCTGCCGAGGCTAAACCGAGGCACAAAAGGCACGGGCAGGGAATTTAATCACTTTTTGTGGGGATCCGAAGCCCACAGGTGGGACAGACATAGGGCACTGCTGCCGAGGTAGGAAGAGAATCCTTCCCCGCATCCCTGCGAGCATCTCGGGTTTTTTCAGCCCGAGGGAGGCAGAGGAAGAGGGCAGGGAGGGACCAGGGGCTGGGGAGGGATCCTGCCACGGGCTGCCAGCCAGCTCCGTGTCCCCTGCCGGCTTTGTGCCTCCCCTAAGCGTCCCGCATTCATCCGTGCGCCGTTTCTCCTTCTCGTGCCCCTTTTTTTCTCCCTCCTCTCGCCTTTTATAGTCACGTCAGGCACGGCTTCAAGGGGCGAGGGCAGCTCGCCAGAGCCTCCGACCTCCCCTGCCAGCGCCCATCGCTGTCGGGAGCCGAAAATTCAGCCCTGGCGCCTGCCCTGGTGCGGCACGGCGAGCCGCTGCCGGTGCGGGAGCTCGGGGAAATAAATAAATAACCGAGTAAATAAAGTGGCGGACCCCCAGAGCAGAAAGCCAGTGCGTAGCTGGAGGTGCAGCCACCCCCTCGCAGCCCTCACCGGTGAGCAATAAATGGAACTTTGTTCCCTCTCGGAAGGGTTTTTGGTTTTTTTTTTTTTCCCTCCCCTCCCTCATTTGCCGGTTTCTAGCGGTGCTCGAGACCTCCAAGAGGTCTGGGCGCAGATTGCAGTGACTTCCAACCTCGCTCTTTGTGCCAGTGTGGCATTATCTGCGGCTTCCCTTCTTTTTCTTCTCCCTCTTTCTTTAAAAAGCCGTAAAACAGCGAGTACTATTCAGTGATTAAGATTATTTGGGTTCACTTCAGTTCTGGCACGGTGCTAATAAAAAAAAAAAAAACCAACAAAAAACAACTCCAGCGTTAAAGGGTTTGTTCTCTCATTTGCAGAAGAAACCGTCTCACTATGGGAATGAACAATTAACAGCATTTAAATGAGCTGAACTTGGTCCTTTTCTCCCATTGTCTTTGTGCCTTTTGAATCATCTGGAATTGGATTTTCTCCGCTGTCTATTTTCCGGTGCGCTAAAATGTTTTACATAAATCATAGAGACCAGCCCCGAGCCGTAACCCCCTCATCCCCGCCGTCCACAGCGCCTGCAAAAACCATGAAAATGTTGTGCTTAATCACCTGGATCTGTTGCACGATTACAATCTTTGCTGATTATGATTTTTTTTTTTTTTTTTTAATCCGTGCCATTTATATTTTTTTTTCCTTAGAGGAAATACAGCAGAGGGATGGGGAGGGCGTTCTCTCCCCGGTTCCGTATCCGCAGGCATTGCTGCCTTCATTAATTAAAAATGATAGCGAGGAGAGCGAGCGAGGGGGTTTGATCTTTACATGGGAAAAGCAGTGTGTAGCCTCTTCTAAGACCTTTTGGCGACGGATTTCTGCTCTTCTCTCGTGCCGCAACCTCAGCAGGCTGTGTCTGTATATTAATTTTTTTTTTTTTTTTGGTATATTCAATATATAGGTATACTGAGTATATCGGTATATCGAGTATATAAGTATATTGAATATATTGACTATACTGAGTATATTGACTATATTAAATATGGAATTATATTGAGTATCAAGGTATATGAAATATGGAAGTATATTGAGTATATAAGGATATGAAATATGGAAGTGTATTGAGTATATAATAGTATTAAATATGGAAGTGTATCGAGTATATAAGGATATTAAATATGGGAGTATATTGAGTATGTAAGTATACTGAGTATATAATAATATTAAACACCCCAGGGAAGGGATGTGACACGGAAAGCAAATAGCTGGCGGTGCTTTGCGCGCCCGGCGGGTGATGCTCGGGGCGGGTTCATTGCACCTGGGCAGCCCCGGCGGGGGCGGGGACGGCTCGGGAGGGTGGGCCTGGGGCTCGGCCGGCCGTGCCCGCGGGAGGGGCGCGGGCAAGGGGCGCAGCAGGGCCGGGGCTGCGCTGTCTGCGAGCGCCGCAGCCGCGCCGGGGCCGCCGCACCTCAGATGAACCCGGCGGCGGCCGCCGCTGTTGCCAGGGCGTGGCGGGGAAGGCGCGCGCTGATTGGCTGCGGCCGCGCGCCGGCGGCCAATGGGAGGGCAGGGTGGAGAGAGGGGCGGGGCGAGGAGGGGCGGGGCGGGGCGCGCGCCCGAGACGGGCCCGGGGTCTGGCACCGTCTCTGAGTTATCCCGGGATGGCGAGACATCCTGGGGTCCTGAGACATCCCCGGGAATCCTGAGTTATCCCGGGATGGCGAGACATCCTGGGGTCCTGAGACATCCTTGGGAATCCTGAGTTATCCCGGGATGGCGAGACATCCTGGGGTCCTGAGACATCCCCGGGAATCCTGAGACATCCCGGGGTGCTGAGACATCCCCGGGAATCCTGAGACATCCTGGGGTCCTGAGACATCCCCGGGAATCCTGAGTTATCCCGGGGTGCTGAGACATCCCGGTATGCTGAGACATCCTTGGGAATCCTGAGACATCCCGGGGTGCTGAGACATCCCCGGGAATCCTGAGACATCCCGGGGTGCTGAGACATCCCTGGGAATCCTGAGTTATCCCGGGATGGCGAGACATCCCCGGGAATTCTGAGACATCCCGGGGTGCTGAGACATCCTGGGGCCCTGAGACATCCCGGGATGGCGAGACATCCTGGGGTCCTGAGACATCCTTGGGAATCCTGAGTTATCCCGGGATGGCGAGACATCCCCGGGAATCCTGAGACATCCCCGGGAATCCTGAGTTATCCCGGGATGCTGAGACATCCCCGGGAATCCTGAGACATCCTGGGGTCCTGAGACATCCCCGGGAATCCTGAGTTATCCCGGGGTGCTGAGACATCCCGGTATGCTGAGACATCCTTGGGAATCCTGAGACATCCCGGGGTGCTGAGACATCCCCGGGAATCCTGAGACATCCCGGGGTGCTGAGACATCCCTGGGAATCCTGAGACATCCCGGGATGCTGAAACATCCCCCGGAATCCTGAGACATCCCGGGGTGCTGAGACGTCCCTGGGAATCCTGAGTTATCCCGGGATGCTGAGACATCCTGGGGTCCTGAGACATCCCGGGATGCCGAGACATCCTGGGGTCCTGAGACATCCCCGGGATACTGAGACATCCTGGGGTCCTGAGACATCCCCGGGAATCCTGAGTTATTCCGGGATGCTGAGACATCCCTGGGAATCTTGAGACATCCCGGGATGCTGAAACATCCCCCGGAATCCTGAGACATCCCGGGATGCTGAGACGTCCCTGGGAATCCTGAGTTATCCCGGGATGCTGAGACATCCTGGGGTCCTGAGACATCCTTGGGAATCCTGAGACATCCCCGGGAATCCTGAGACATCCTGGGATGCTGAGACATCCTGGGGTCCTGAGTTATCCCGGGGGTCCTGAGTTATTCCGGGATGCTGAGACATCCCCGGGAATCCTGAGACATCCCGGGATGCTGAGACATCCTGGGGTCCTGAGACATCCTGGGGTCCTGAGACATCCCGGGATGCTGAGACATCCCCGGGTCCTGAGTTATCCCAGGAATCCTGAGACATCCCCGGGTCCAGCCCCATCTCAGGATGCTGAGACATCCCGAGATCCTGACACATCCCGAGATCCTGCTCTATGCACGGGTCCTGCCCCACCCCCGAGATCCTTCTCCATCCCCTGGTCCTTGCCCCTCCCATTCTGTGGTTCTGAGAGTCTGTGGTCACTGGCATTAATTCCATTAGGTTTTCCCCACGCGAAGGGGAGAAAGTAGTGCTGTGCTGCTGTAACTCCATGACAGACCATCCTACGGGGATGTTTGAGGTCCTTTCCACCCAACCCATTCCGTGTAGGAGGGAGGAGACAGGAGAGCAGCTGGTGGGAAAGCTCACTTCCCGACCCTGGGGCAAATCCACGAGGACCCTGCTCTGTGCAGAGGTCTTTGAGCAGAAAGGATCACTTGATAGGCTCTGACTGAGCAGGACCCTGTTGTTTCAGAGCCTGCCTCTAAACCCCGTCCCTGTTTCGGTTGTCAGCAGTGCCTGCCTGACAGAGGAACAGCCAAGTAAGCAGATTTGCCTGCCTCTCATGCTGAACTGTTTGCTATCGCGATGCTGCCGCAGCAGAGAGGGTTTTCTTACATAACCACCCGGCTTTTGCACAGCCATCGCCCTTCCCGCAGGAGCAGAGCACCTCCTGGGTCATCAAATCCAGTCCTCTGCTTGCCAGCAGGCACAGTCCCGCTCGGACAGGGATGGAGCTCCCTCTCCAACATCCCTGGGGCTGGTGCCTCTTCTTTTTGTCTCTCCCTGAAAAGTCATCCCAGCCTGTCCCTTGCCAGTCAGGAGCCCCAGTCCCCCACGGGGACACAAGGGTTGCCTCCCGTGGCTCTGCAGTGGCTCGTGGACCCCCTTTGTGGCCACCACTTGAGGTGCTTTTGCAGAGCTGGGCGTGCGCTGGGGTGGCCCAGGGGTCAGTGGTCCAGTTCACAAAATTTTGGGGGATGAGGAGGTCGGGAAGTTGACCGTGGTGTCCATGAATCCCTGTGGGGTGCAGGGGCAAAGAGGTGACTCCTGGCTCTGCTCACTGCAGGAGTCAGGGCACAGCTCTCCTTGGAGCTCCATGCAGCTCTTCTTGGAGCCCCACGCTGTGGTGTCACCTCTGGAATGGCAGCAGGCCCCGGTGGGAAGCCCCAGGGGGCTGGGAAGGTGTCAGGGCTGTAGGATGGAAGGAATCAGTGCCCAAAGCTGCCCAGCACAGCTCCTTCCTCCACTGGAGGAGAGCTCCTGCTCTGCAGCCCAGACAGAAACCCCACCAGTCCTTGGGGGCTCCACCATCTCATTTCTACCAGCCCAGAAGCACCAGGCCTGACCTCACCAATTCCCCTTTCCAGAGTAGTTGTGGCCCACGTCCAAAAAAATTTTTTTTTTTAAATTTTCTCTGTGTAACCAGAGCTCATCCCTAAAGCAGCCAGTTAACCCTTTCAGCTCCCTGTCCTCCCAAAGCAGAGCTGTTTTAGGTGGGTTTCCATGGGTTTCCCCAGAGGGTGAGGTGTGCCGAGTGCCCTGTTGGGGTGCACGTGGATGTGTAGGGGAAGTCTAGAAGTTTATTCTGGCCGAGTCATGGAGCAAAACCCTCCCCACATCCCCATCCATCACCCACGGCCACCTCTGAGCAGAGCCCGCAGAGCAGTGTGGCCGGGGGAAACTTTAATTTCCAAGTTCATCATGTTCAAATAAATGAACTTCCACGTAAGAGGCTGTGGGGGTGAGGAGATGGAACACAGACACACAACCCCGGGGCCCTTGTGCGGAATTAGGGCAAAAGTCTGCCCTTGTTTATTCTCATGTAAATTCAGAGTAAACCCAGGCGATTTTGTCATCCCGCGCTCTGACGCATTACTGTAAATCCTACTTTCGTAACTCTGCCATTATTTATGAGTATTACTGCAATGCTGTGTGAGATCAGGGCAGAGTTATGCCTGGTCACGTGCGTGTTTTAAGGACCACAGCTTGGACGTTTGAGCAGAGGAGACAAAGGCAGTCGATCATCTTCATTTCACAAATAGGGGCGTAGGATTACATGATCTGCTGGAGAGCTTGCAGGAAGCCGGTGTCTGGTCTGGACAGGAAACGGTTTTCCTGTCCTGAAAAACTTTTCATAGTAGAGGGGAAAAAAAAAAATCCTGTTTGATGTTTGAGGTGAAGGGTTTCGAGGGCAGGAAAATGTGATTGGTAGGTGCCCCCGATGAGGGTTTCAGATTTGAGCTCCTGGTCTGTAGGGAGCAGACGAGAGATGTGGCCTTGCAAATGCTCGCTGCAATTCAGCAGCTTTCCCCTGGCTGGGGGTGGTTTATGGATCATCCTGTCCATCAGGGCAGGCAGATTTTCTATCCGTGATCAATGGTGATCGCTTGAGCAGGATGGAGTCATCCGCAGGACTTGAGGTTTTGTCTGCTGCATCATGTCCATGACGGAAGAGATAAATAGAAAAGGGTTTTGAGCAGATTGTCACCTGGCAGGACAAAGGCAGTTAGAAGAGCAACCAGGTCTGGAGGAGAAAGGCTCTATATGTGCACTGTGCACATGCTCTGTACAATATCACCTATTTAATCACCTTATGCATCAGAAAGCGCTTGGTTGAACATCCCCATTCCCTGCCCTGGCTCTGGCTGGCATTGCCCTTTGTCTTGGAGCTGCTGGGAAGGATTTCCCTCTTGGCCGTGCCAGCTCTTCCTTCTCCAAGCTGCCAGTCTGTGCTCCCTGCTCCTCAAAGCCTTGTGGCTCAGTCTGTTGTTGCATGCACTGGTATCTGTTGCTGGAGGACTTCCTCCTCCCGGTTTATTTTGCCATATTATTTCCCCATATTGAGCTGGAGGACTGAAATCACAGAGGACAAATGTAAATCCCTGCCTTTCTCTGAGGAGGTCACTCGTCAGTGCTCACACTGTCCCTGCCTCTCCTTAATCCCACCTCTCTGCACAACTCCTCACCCCCGGCTGAATTTTCCATCTCCAAAACCACGTCAGGTACATGCAACGCCTCAGTATCGACCTGGGAGGGGAAAATGACTTTCTAATCTGTTGAAGAGCAGCGTTTCCTTCTCAAATCAGCCTCCTCCTCCCGTGCAGAACCCAGGAACGAGGAGGGCTCAGTCTGTGCATTTCAGAGGAACAGCCTTTGTTGTGTGTGGGTACTGCAAAATACTTGGGAGAGCTGAGCAGGTATCTTTCAGAGGGGGGAAAAAAAGAGGAAAAAAAGGCAATTAATTAGACTAAATAAACATATATTAGGGTTCAAAATATGCACAGCCAAAATGAAAGTCACATTCTGGTTCATTAAATCTGAAAAGATTTCACACGTTTTAAGCCTGTAATCATATTCACAGATGCAGCACCCCCTCCCCAACCTGCAGATTTCACACCTTGGGAATGGCTATTGTAAAAGGGAAAAAAAAAAAAAAAAAAAAAAAAAAAAGGCCCAAAAAAAAACCAGGAGCAGGGGAAGGTTTGCTGCTGCAGGGCAGGAAAATCAGTGTTTGCTGTGGCACCGCTGTCGTGTCAGCACCGGGAGGGCACGGAGCTGGTTCAGGTGCTCGAGGAGGAGGAGGAGGAGGAGGCACAAAACCTCAGCTCTCCCTCCCCACCCTGCTCCCGCCCGACCCGGGGTCTCTCACTGAATTCCCCCCCTTTGCTTCCAGGCTTCTGCCGCTCCCCTGGAGGCTGGGATGTTACCAGGGAGCTGAGCTGCAGAACATATGGAAACGTCATGCGTGTATATATAGGAGAGGAGCGAAAATGGATGCTCTTGGGTACAATAAACATTAGTGTATCTGCAGGGGGGGAAAGGATTTCAGCTCTTTGCGCCGCTTTGGTGGAGCTTTGTCGGGGGGGTTTTCACTGCTGTTTGCAGCAATAAATGCATACACATAATTTATTTGAATTAGGGGGTCTGTGGAAGCCGGGAGCCGTTCTTTGCGTGGAAATTCTGCTTTATTCCGAGGCGGCACAGTCAGAAAGGAGGATGTTGTGACTGCGTGCCAGCAGATATTTGTGAGGAGACATTTTGAAAATCTGAAGGGAACAGTGTGAACGTTTTCAAGATGTTGGGGCTTGTTCTGGAATACCTTGGTGATTCAGTGCTTTCTTCTGGCTTTAGGTAAAATGACATCAAAATTCAAATGCTTCTGGTGTGCAAAATCTCACCAGCAGCTTTGTGCACCCATTTATTTCTTTTAATATCTTTCTGATTTTTTTCTTTGAAAAGAACAAATACCTAGGGAAGGTTTCACTCTGCCCCAGTGTGTTTGTGTGTTATTCAACAGGGTGCCAGCTCCCTTTTCAGGGAAGCAATCCCAAGGAATTTGGTGCAGTTACTCGGGAAAGTAAGAAAGCTCAGCCTAAGGTGCCTTACACAGAAACCTGGATATCATATCAGGCTTTCCGTGCCCGGATATCTTGATCAGTTTAAGCTGATTAGAAAAGCTCCTCGGTTCATTCTTGGGCGAGCTGGAAAACGATCCCTGCTTTGTATAATGAAGTATGTTATCTATCCTGCCCTATAATAAATCCAGAGCGGGGCTGCGGGGGGATTGTCATCTGGTCTAAATTAGCATTGCTCCAGCGCTGCCGATGGAGCCCTGACAGTGCTCTCCAGGTGAGGATGTGGCCCATTTAGGGAGCTCCCGTGGGGTTACAAAAGCAGCATTGAGGACCACGATTTCAGAGGAGGAGAGAAGCCAAGAAAGGAACAGGACAGCTTGCAGGGAATCTTAAATGACATTAATTGAAATCTTATCGCTTCCTTCATCTTAAGGTGAACCCGGGGCACAATAAAGAGCAATTATCTGCCATCTTCCTTCATCTGTCCCAAGTGCAAGGAGGGGAAGGGTATATCCATCACTCTTTTCTGCTCTCCCTTTTTTCTCCCAGCGACAATCCGATATATTTACAGACCTGTCACCCCTTCCAACCCCTCCTTTCACGGGAAAGATGAACAAAAGCAGGTAAAAGCAATGGATCTTGGAAAAGAGAGGGGATCTGAAAACTGGAACCGAGGAAAAACGGGGACTTCAGCCCTCTGAGGAGCCCCTAAAGGGACTTGAGTTACCACAGGCCAGGGGAATGGTCACGAGAGGTTTGGCTGGTGGCAATAAATAGAGCTGGTGCTCTCAGACCTGGAGCAGCACTTGCTGGAAGCTGAGAGAGGCAGGGAATTCTTCACAGGACATGGAAATTGCCACAGCCCCCAGCACGGAGAGCACTGGCAGGTTTCTCGCCCAGGTGCCCTCATAAGGTCAGATGGAGCCCATGGTCCTGTTTAAAGTATCAGAAGGGCAGGCAGAAATCCCCCACCTCTTCAGGAGAGACCCAGAGGCTGGATCTCCTCTTGGCAGACCAGAGGAGATGGTTTGTGCCCTGTCCTTTCGTGTTTTCTATTCTGCAAACACTCGGAGGACAGCGGTCCTGGGGCTGCCCACTCTGCAGAACAAACCCACCCTTTTGTCCAGGCGGCAGGGAGGGGATTTTCTCAAACCACAACAGGAAAACATGCCTGAAACCTTCGAGATGTCTGAGCTGGTGGGAAAGAGGAGCAGAAGGAGCTGGCCCTGCCCAGGTGTTTCTCTGGGGCTGTGTGAGGGGCCATGGCTTGTGCCCCCCACTCTCCCCAGAGGGTTTGAGGGGGCAGGAAGGGGCAGGGACATCAGAAACGCCGAGGGTAGCCCCTGGCAGGGAGTCAGGGTGTGAGAGGGACAGGTTCCAGGCGGCTGGGCTCGGGCTGTGTGTACAGAAACTCCAAGGCCATGTTGCTTTCTGACAGCAAATCGATGCCGCTGTAAACACGAGAACAAAGGAGCTCGCAGAGGAGAGGGGGAAGGAACACGGGAAAGGGAGAGATGGAGAAAAAAAGCCGAAACAATGTTGGGAAAAGCTGAATGACTTCAGCACCTATTCATCCCCCGGCCAAAGCTGGTGGCTTGCCCATTGCCAAGGCCAGCGAGGAGGCGGTGGCCGCGAGTGAGGGCACAATTCGGGAGCAGGGGTGACCCAGCCGCTCCCGAGCGCGATCCCAATCCCGGGGTTTAGCGACTGTTCGGCCCCCGAGGCCAGGGGCTGGATGAGGCAGACACTGTACATGTGCAGCTGGTTAGGGCTCAGCGTGCCCCTCCCCTGTGCAGCCTTGTGGCTCATGATGGATATCACTGGCAGGGCGAGCTCCCATTCATTTGTCCCGTGGCTTCGGCACTGCGAGCGGTTTCCATGCGGATCCCGCAGGAGAGAATACCGTGGAAAAATGGGGGTTTGGGAGCCAAGATGCTGGGATGTTCTTCTTCCCAGCTCTGCAGCAAAATAGCAGATCTGGGGCCCGGCAGGTCTCGGTTTGGGATGGGGTCTGGCTCCTGACCCGATGCCGGGGTCATGTCGGTACATGGGTTTGGGGTTTAACCCATTGCAGACAGGCTGCTGAGGGGCTATTTAAGGCAGAATCACAGACGTACTCAGGCCCTGTGCTGATCCCCGTGGCAGAAACACAGTTTTCCGCCAGAACAGAGGGAGTGGGAATGCAGTCAGACGCTTTGCAGGTACAGCGTGTCGCTGGAAGGCTCAGCCCTGGAGGAAAGCAGGTTTTCTGGTTTGCTTGGGGGGTTAAGTTCAGCTATTTTCTCTGGCTGTCACTGGGAAGGCCACATGGAAAAGCTTTAAGGACCCATCCAGGATGGGGAGAGGGAAGTTTGGAGCACACAGCTCAGCCCCTGAGCCTGCCCATCTGTAAAGAATCAGCGTAACAGCGCTTAATGTACTTCCCCAACATGGCAGTTGTGGGCCTTAATTAAACTGTGCAGAGTGCTCTGAGATCCTCAGATTAAAGGCTGTGTGTACAGTGAATTACAAAAGCAAACAACATGAAATTTTCCATGTGTTGTGCTAGAGCTGTCTTCGTTTACCAGAAACAAATCATTTAATGCACCTCTTACACGGAGCTTGTTTATATGGGATGCGCTTGTTATTCCAGTAGGAGGGAAATCTGGTAGTTTCGATTATTGTTTCTCAATACTTAATCCACAGAAGGCATAAAATTTGAATATGATAATAAAATAGTACAAATAGGGGTGGTTTTTTTTCAAGCTATGTATGTGTAGTTAGGCCTGGGAAACGCCGTCAGTTTTAACAGGCCTGGAAGATGGTGGGAGGTAAATTTAATATAGTGTAAAAATAAAGGTAATCCCAGCAAAAGACAAGCGTGGAGCAGTCGCTGGAGTCACCACAGGCAGAGACAGAACATGTTTTGTGTCCAACAATAGCAGCGTACGTGACTTGAAATGCTCTTTCCTTATAAAACAAAATACCCACTGGTTTGGCTTATTAGTGCTAATCTTCAAAGGGAGAAGCAGTGCTGAGGTTCCTGGTTCAATTCAGAAGTTCAGCCCCGCTCTGGCAGCGCTGCCTTGACAAAGTGCCATTGTTGCCCACGGCCGGGGCCGTGTGTGTGAGGTTTAACCTCCTGCATTTCCCCTTTTCTGCTGCACGAGGAGCGCCCAGAGCCGTGCAGAAAAATGTCTCTGATGTGTGGTTTACACGTGAAAATGCTGCATTTGAACTTGCACTGACTCTGCCCAGAGTGGATCGGGTTAAATGGACTATTACAATGGCGGGAGCTCATCTGGAACTAATAATTTTTGAGGCCACCAAAAGTAAAAAGTAAAAAAAAAAAAAAAAAAAAAAAAAAAAAGGTGGGGGGAGGAGGTGGAGGAGGAGGGATCCTTGTGAGTTTGGTGGCTGGTGACTAAAGCTTCTGCTGCCATCTACTGCACACAGGTGGCACCAGGGCCAGCTGGGAACAGCTCGATTTGGCCCAAATCGGCCAAAAAACCAGGTTGAAAAGTGAATTATCGGGTCTGGGACAGACGGAGCTGGCTCCCAGCAGGGTGAGGGTACCGTGAGGGTACCCCGGGTCTGGATTGGGGTTCCTAGGACCATTGCGAGCATCTGCTGGGGCTGTGCAGAGGGAGAGGAACGTAGCACTTTAATCGCCACAGGTTTTGGGCTGCGCCCCTCGGCATCGTCACCCCTCGGCATTGTCACCCCTTGGCATTGCGGCATTGTCACCCCTTGGCATCATCACCCCTTGGCATTGTCACCCTTCAGCATTCTCACCCCCTTGGCATTGCGGCATCATCATCCCCAGCATTGTCACCCCCCAGTATTGTCACCCCTTGGCATTTTCCCCCCTTGGCATTTTCACCCTTTGGCATTGTCACCCCTCGGCATTTTCACCCCTTGGCATCGTCACCCCTCGGTGTTGTTGCCCCTCAGCATTGTCACCCCCTTGGCATTGTGGCATCCTCACCCCCAGCATCGTCACTCCTTGGCATCGTAACTCCCGGCATTGTCACCCCTCAGCATTGTCACCCCCTTGGCGTTGTCACCCCCCAGTATCGTCACCCCTTGGCATCGTCACCCCTCGGTGTTGTTGCCCCTCAGCATTGTCACCCCCTTGGCATTGTCACCCCCCAGTATCGTCACCCCTTGGCATCGTCACCCCTTGGCATCGTCACCCCTTGGCATCGTCACCCCCTCGGCATTGTCACCCCTTGGCATTGTCACCCCTCTCTTAGGATTCACCACCTCTCCGGAAGGTTTTGGCTCCCATTCTGGGGTTTAGGGGGGCACTAACCAAACCCCCAGACCCAAGGAGGAGCTGCGGCACAAATCACCGACAAAACTCGCGGGGTGAGCGCCATCTGTTTTGTCTCAGCCCCACCCGCTGGAAGTGGCTCAAGCATTACCGCGCTTGGCCAGACAATAAACGCGGCCCATTTATTTAGGGCGGCTGCACCCTTAGCAGGTCACTGGCACGGTCTCCAAGGGCGATACATTCGAATCCCTCTCTGGATTTTCCCCTCTCGCCATCTCTCCGGGCTGCCTCCCATTCTTTGTGCCTGCTCTCCCGGGAGATGTGCTCTGGGAACAAACCGCGCCATCCTTGCAGCTCTTGGTTGCGAGGTTAAATAAGTTTAGGAGGGAAAAGTACATTTGGGAATGGTGTTGATCCAGAGGGATGAGCCAAACTCGCTATTGTCTCCACCAGCTCTGAGTGTGCCAAGGTAATTTCCAGGGTGCAGAGACAGGCTGGCTGTGGGCTCTGCAAAGCTCCTGCAAAGTGGAGCTGGACGGGAAACCAAGCTGGTCCCGTGACTGAGCACGCCACTGGGAATTGGCCTCCAGGCTGCTGTTCCTGGCTTTCTGAGGCATCCCGAGAAAGCCCTGGCGGGGTGGAAGGAAAGCTGTGTCATTTCAGAGAGCCAGGCTGACCCCAAAGGGGGCCAGCAGCCTCAAAGTGGGGCGGGGAGGCTGTGGGGAGGGAGCTGCGGCGCTGCTCTCCGCTGGAGCTGGGGACAGGGTGCCAGCACAGACGAGATGTTTGGCCAGGGCTCCTGTGCAGCCTGCGGGGTGTGTGTGCTTCAGGAGCCGCCTGGCTGCAGGGGGGATGTTCTCACCCCCATCTCGGCTTTGGGATGCGTTTCACGTAGGCTGTGGTGCCTCACAGCGCCGAGGCTTGCTGTGAGGCAGTCGCCGTTGAGTTCCCATTATAGCAAAGAGAGTCTGACCTATTTTGGGACGAGGGAAGCACTCTCTGGACTGCTGTGCCTCATCCCTGGCTGCAGATGAGGCCTGGAGTGACCCTCCCAGCTCGGGCAGGGATGAATCCTACTGATGTCACACAGAGCCCAGGCCAGGAGGAACCTCCAAGCTCTTCTCCATCCTCTTGTCATTCCCTTTGGGATCTCAGGCTTGGGGAGATACAAACTGCACAGGCAGCCATTCTCCCAGTGGACAAAAATGATTGAGAATGGCTCTTCAAGCCCCGTATTTCCACTCAGGTTCGGAATTCCTCCTTGGAGAGCATCTGCTTCCCTCTCCAAGGCTTCAGGAAGATCCAGGGAAAATAAAGCTTCTCTTTTGGAGGCTCGGTGATGTGAATGTCACCTCTTGCCCAACTCTGCCTCAGGTCCTCCATCTCCAAAACATTCCCCTCCTGTGCAGGCAGTGTCAGTTGTAGCTTCCGGATGAATTTAACAAACTCTCCCTCACTCAGTGTCTCCTGGCCTTCTTTCCCAAACTGCTGTCCAGTTCCTTTTTTATGACCCTCCATCATCCTGGGATTTTTCCCAGCACAGCCCCACGCAGGTGCTCTGAAAAATAAGAGGTCAGGTCTGCTCCCTGAGTTGATCCCAGGTCTGCAGAGAGAGAAAATCTTCTGGGCATGATGTCAGCCCAGCTCTGGGAGTTTGAGGATGTGGGCTTCTGGGTGCCTATAATTTACAGGAAAGAAATAAACCTCACATCCTGGAAGATGCCATTTTTCTTGCATCCCACACTTGGCAGGTTGAGAGGTTTGCGGTGGGAGCCAAGATGTTGATGGTTAGCATGAATCTTTCCTTCCCACAGACCTTCTCTTCCTTCCTTCCTTCGGCTGAGCTATCTGGGAGCTCTTGGCTCCTCCGTCCCAAAATCCACCTTGAGTTCTGCTGTGAAATATCCTCAGTTATTTCATCTTTCCAGCTGAGAAAGGCTAAACACAATCGTTCAGGAGTCTGGCACAAGGCTCCGCTTGCTCAAAGGAGGAGCAGCGAGCCAGACCTTCAGCTGCTCTCTCTCAAGATCAGAGCCCATCTATTTTGTGGAAAGCTTAACCCCTGGTGGGAAGGGATTTTTTTGCACGAATTCCACCTGGTTTCCTCACTCCTGCAGGCAGGATCCACATCTTCCCCTCCCTGGGGTTGCAGGAAGCAGCCCCTGATGTTTTTTTGGGGGGAAAGAGGTGCATTTTCAGGGGCAGCAGAGTGAGGGGAGCCTGGATCTGGCTCCTGGATGTGTTTGTGCTTTGTTCTCCAACCAAATCTTCCTCCTGGACAAGCTCTCAAAGTGGGGAAAAATGTTGTAACTCGCTATGGTGAAGGCAGTAAAGGGTTAGGGTGGAAATCTTTGCTACCCATAAAAAACCTGCAGGTTTTGTCAGGAGAGGAGGCAAACTTTTATTCCACTCAGATTTTCTCCTCAAGCTCCAGAGTCACGTCGGTTCCTCCAACACAAAGTCAGTGCTTGGGAATGAGGTGCACCTCCTCGTACCTCCCGGGGGGAACAATCCATTCCAGCAGCAGTAGGAAAAAATCAGCTTTGTTCCCGACAGAGGGGGCAACGGGGAGGAAGGAACGACTGTTTGTTAACGTCGCCTTGAGCTAAACGTTAATGAAGTGCAACACTTAAGATGCTCGCGCGCCTCAATTATGTCCACCAAGATCACATGTTGCCTTTCCAATTATCCGGGCTGGGAAATGAGGGACGTGTGAAGAGGCTGCTGCCTGCTCATTAGCTCTCCCCGCCAGGAGAAATCCTGCAGGATTTCGGCTGCTCAGGTGCCGCGCGTTACCTGCGCGGGTTTGCGTGGAAATGGGTTTTAAAATAACGCCGGAGGTGGCGTCGTGCAAACGCGGAGTGAAGCTTGGACAGGCTGGAGATGATGTCTTGGTGACCTTGAGGGAAGGGACAGGCGGACGTGACTGTGGTAGGGATGAGGGTGGCACCTTCCAGGATCTGCTGCTCCGTCGGCACAATCTCAATTTTGCTGATTCCCATCGCCCTTGTCCTGTCACTGTGGTTTGATCAGGAACACAGAGAGGATGGGAACCGCTTCAGGCTGACACAGGGCAGGTTTAGATTGAATATTGGAGAGAAATTCTTCCCTGTGAAGGAGGTGAGGCACAGAGAAGCTGTGGCTGCCCGTGGATCCCTGGAAGTGTCCAAGGCCAGGCTGGACAGGGCTTGGAGCACCCTGGGATAGTAGAAGGTGTGAAATTAGATGATCTAGATGATCTTTAATGCCCTTCTAGCCCAAACCATTCAGTGATTCTGTGATCCTGTTAGTTTTTTGTAAAACAAAAATATGTCCTGAAAAAATCTCATTATTCTTGCACTAGACACATAGAGGTTGAATAACAATTTCAGAAACCAGGAACTGGTTTGTTTACCCAATCCATTTTTATTATTATCATTAAGTGGAAAAAGAAAAATTGACAGACAAAAATTCCTTCAAAATTGTGCAATAATACATAGCAGAAATCAGTGAATGGGAAAAAAAAACAAACCAAACAAATAAAAGACAGAGTAGCAATTCAAATCATATAACATTAACTTCACTCAAAGAACCTGATTAAAAGGTGACACTACCTCTATTAGAGGCTGGCTGCTTGTGGACTGATGCAGGTTTGGAAGGATTAATTATCACATTGCAGCTATTTCCAGGAATGAAGATGCTCTCGGGGTCCAAGAGTAACTCAGTTATTGCACCATTTCCCTTCTCAAGTCCATTTGAAGGAGACTTGAAAGTTGTTTCAGAAAAGGTTAATTTTTTGGCTGAACACATTTGACATTTCCTTTAGCGAGCAGGTGAAGTTTGCCATTCAATATATTCTGTCCCTGCAGAGAGATTCCAAGCACGGAGATGCTCAGACTGAGCTCTGCCCTGCCAGGAGTGAGAATTCTGCTCAGGGAGAGTTTCCTTGGCCCAGGTGGGGTTCCCTTGGTGGATAACTTGAGGTTTTTGGACACTCTGGGAGAGTTTCCTTGGCCCAGGTGGGGTTCCCCTGGTGGATAATGTGAGGTTTTTGGTGGCTCTGGAAACAGGAGGAGTGAAATAACGTGGTGACCACCAAACACAAAGGTCCTCTGACCACGAGGCCACAAGACGTGGATGCTGCGAGCCAGCTCTGCCTCTGTGCCCTCCCCTGCCCTTCCTGGCTGGCTCTGAGCTCCCAAACCTCTCTTCAACTTGAGCTGTGTCCAAGGAAAAGAGGCTTTTCTCCTGCTAAAGCTGCCGTAAGGTGGGAGCACCTGGAACAAGTCAGGGCAGGGTGAGCTGGGGCGTGAACTTCCAGCCCTTCTGCACATGGAATATCTGCAGGCAGGGCTTTTCCCTGCAGACAGCACGTATTTCAGCCCTCTCTGAAATCCCTCGTGCAGATTTCCTGGGGTACAGGCCCTCGGCCAAACCCCAGAGGGGCTGGAAGCTCCTGCTCCAGCTGGATCCTGCACGAGCCCGGAGCGTGGGCTCTGCTCCGCTGGGGTCAGGGAGCTTTCACAGAGCTGGCAACCCACAGATGGCATTTATTCAGGCTGGAAAGTGCCTTTTTTTGGACCTTTGATAGGTGTTTAAGTCTCCGGCTTGGAAAACGGCACCTCCTTGTCCTTTCTTGTGAAAACCAAACCCCCAACACAAAAAACCCCCAAAAAACCAAAAAAACCCTTACAAAAAGCCTGAGCCAAAGCAAAAGAAACCTCATGGTCCAAAACCTCAACAGGTTTTAGCGTTCAGCCTAAGTTAAATGCAAAGTCAAACTGAAAGCCTCTTCAAATGGACTTGAGAGTACCCATGGGCGTTTGAAATGGCCGCAAACACAAATGAACTGCTGGAAGTTCCTCCTGACCAGGGTATTTTCCATACCCTTTTTCTTTTTCTGTACGGATGCCAACATTTCACTGGGTTCCTGCAAAGTGAACCCAAATCACCTCCCAGAATTCAGGGTAACAAATCATGTCACATTGCATAAGGCTACTGAAACAAAACCAGAAAAAAAATATACATCCACATCCACGTACCATATTTACAGCAGAGCCCTCCCACCCCCTTATATGTCTCCGTGAACAAGAGTCCGTGCTTCAAAAGTTCATAAAAATATACAATTTACCCCAGAACTGCATCTAAGCTGCTCACTCCCCACCTGGAGCCCAGACTTCTCTATCTCTATGTATATAAAATACACTAGCCCTGTGAAGTTGCTTTGCTGAGAGCACAGTGGTGATTTTTGCAGTGAAGGGGAGGGCTGGGGACAGCTCGGAGCGCTGTCCCCACAAGGTCAGATGGGTTTTGCAGTGTCCCCAAAGCCTTGGGGTGACCCCACAGAGGGCTCTGCTCTGCCCACGCTGTGGTGAGGAGTTCATTTAACCAAGAGTTAAATGTAAACCAAGGGGATTTGGGTGCAGTGTCACCCCAAAATGCTTTTTTCTGCACGAGTGTCCCCAAGCCAGGAGCCTTTCGGAGTGGCCAGGAGTGAGCTGTCCCCCAGCCAAGGGATTGCTGCAGGATATAAAATGGTTACAAGGGTCCCCCTCAGCATCTGGCCAGACAGAGATGGGTTAAATTCGAAATTCTGCTCCTCTTACTGCGAGAAAAAAATATCAGAATTTAAACACCCTAAATGGGTTAAATTCAAAATTCTGCTCCTCTTACTGCGAGAAAAAAAATATCAGCATTTAACCACCCTAAATGGGTAAAATTCGAAATTCTGCTCCTCTTACTGCGAGAAAAAAATATCAGAATTTAAACACCCTAAATGGGTTAAATTCAAAATTCTGCTCCTCTTACTGCGAGAAAAAAATATCAGAATTTAACCACCCTAATCCTCACCAGAGAGGCACTGGCTTTTGGGGTGCTACATTGGAATTCTCAGTTACCCGTGGCAAAAATATTTATTTTCCAAGGAAGGGGTTCAATACTCTTTATCTCTGTTTTTAGGCTTCCTTTCCTGCATAAAATCTTTTGATTTATGTTTTTGAGACGGGTTTAGCCTCTGGGTCAGGGTCTGGTCTCTCTGTGCAGCTGTAACTCCAGGCAAATTGAGCTGTGTGTACTGGGTTGATTTATTCAAAATTTGAACTCCTGAACATCACCTGATCCACTGACAAGGTAAAAATATTGCAACTCTGTGAGCTTGCTGCTACTTATAAAAATCTGATCCTAGTTTGGTCCCAGCTTTGGGGGGGAAAAAAAAATCTGTCACCGGGAATGCTACCACCAGTAATTGAAAATAGAATTAGTATTTCTCTAGAGTATCAAACCATCCTGACTTCAACTTTTTTATACATTTTCCTATTGTGAAATTAAACGGATCGGTCGCGTATCAAAACATAGTTGGCCTCTCTCATTTCATCTGTAGGAAGACTGCAGTTATAACTCGATTTTCACAGCAAAAATACCTTTGTTTTTAACAAAAACAGTGTGACAAGACAGTGTGCTGTTATTTCCTGGTGAGAAGTTTTGCATATATAGAACACGGACAGGGGAGAGCCCTGAACATCCTCTCCTGTCGTGCTCCTGGCTTGGCAGCTAGTGGTGAGGTTCACATTTTTTGGTGAAATTCACATTTTGCTGTCACAAAATAAAAGCTCCGAACAGTGGCAAGCAGACATTTGCATTTGGCTCTGCGGCCAGTATTGTGTCTGCTGGAAATGTGAGATGAGAAAATAATATAAATATGTGTGTGTGTATGTGTGTGTGTGTGTTTCTATTATTTCTAAAGCTGTAGGTAAAACTACAGCTGCTTTTAGGAAATTCCAGTGAGGGAGGATCAAATCCCTGCTGCAGACCGAATTAATTTAAATTTTCAGTAATTATTGCTCTGTGTGAGTGTGGAAAATCGGTATTTGCACACACTGGAGGCTCCCCCTTCCGTCCCACCACCGTGCTGGCATTTAGGGAAGCTCCACGGAGGAGAGGGATCCTAAATACCTGCAAAATGTGTTTTAAGGTGCAAGTGGAGATTTATTTTTTTCATGATGCTGTGGTTGCAAGCTCCAGATTAATCAGCCCCATGTGATGGGCACGGGCAGCAGCAGGAGGGGTTTGGGCAGCACATTTTGGTTTGGGGATGTTTTTGCCTTCCGACAGCAGCAGGAAGCAAAAACTCACCCCTAAAAAATGTGCTGCTGTATCTTGAGATTGCTCTGAGATTGGGTTTTGGATAAGGGAGAAAAACTATGTGAAAATGAGGGTTTTTATTATGGTGGCAAGGACAATGATGGGGATGCCAAGATACGACTGCCTTGCAAGATAAAGTGGCACATGTTCTACACAAGAATGTGTACAATGTCTGACGACTTTGGAAATCTGTTCTGCAGCAGATTTCCCAATAAATTAACACAACAAAAATACTTTCATATAAAACAAAGTCCAAAGGATTTTTTTTTTTGTCCTAAAGTAAAAGCAAAACCTTCAGGGACTATATTACTTATCTCTCTCTCTACATATATAATCTCCTGAATTTTTTTTTTTAAATAAATTTATTCTTGTCTTAGAAAAATAAAACAAGTAGCCAATTTAGTCAACGGAAAATATCTCACAGACTTAAAAGCATGCCCAGCAAGCATAGCCTTGTAAGACTAAATTAATGTTAAATCAAAGCAATTTGTTACTCAACCAACCTAGTCTGCAATTCACAGTTGATTACTACAAAGTGTATTCTTAAAATTATTTTTTTTTGGCCCATATAAAAATAACGTATTGCAACTCAAAGTGCATTTTTAAAATAAACAATCAACTATTTTTATCAAATAAAATATTTACACCATTTGGTTTTGTACAGTCAGAAATGCGCTTCAGGCGATGACCATGGGGACGTCATCTGAAAATCCAGTTATCATTGGGGCTTCATCGTCCTCATCTCCTGGAAAACAAACCCAAAAGAGAGCTCTTAGGGGGCCCTCAACACTTTATATTCAGCTTTTAAGGGATTTGCATTGGAGGGAGGGCTTGAATTTGATAAAAATGTTCGGTTGGGAAAAGTCTTGACGGTTGGACTTGGTGGTCTTAAAGATCTGTGCAATCTTAACTATTCCATGATTCTGTGATTTGTACTCTTAGATCAAATCCATGGGGTTCGTGATGCCAAAATGGCCCAAACCATGATAAAGGAATAATTCCTGCCCTGATCTCATGTCCTCAATGCATTTTTAAGTGAATTTGATTGGGAAAACTTTTGGCAGTTGGACTTGGTGGTCTTAAAGGTCTGTGCAACTTTAACTATTCCACAATTCCATGATTTATTCTGGGCCAGCTTTGTACTCTTAGATCACATCCATGGAGTTTGTGATGCCAAAGTGACCCAAACCATGATAAAGAAATAATTCCTGCCCTGATATCACATCCTCAATGCATTTTTAAGAAGTCTGCCTTGGAGGGAGGGGTTTATTTTGATTAAAATGCTTGGTTGGGAAAACTTTTGGTGGTTGGCCTTGGTGGTCTTAAAGGTCTTTTCCAAGTTTAATGACTCCATAATTCCACGATTTATACTCTTAGATCAAATCCATAGAGTTTGTGATGCCGAAGTGGCCCAAACCATGATAAAGAATTAGTTCTTGCCCTGATTTCAGGTCCTCAATGCATTTTTAAGTGAATTTGATTGGGAAAACTTTTGGCAGTTGGACTTGGTGGTCTTAAAGGTCTGTGCAACCTTAACTATTCCATGATTCAATGGTTTATACTGGACTAGCTTTGTACTCTTAGATCAAATTCATGGAGTTTGTGATACCAAAGTGACCCAAACCATGATAAAGGAATAATTCCTGCCCTGATATCATATCCTCAATGCATTTTTAAGTGAATTTGATTGGGAAAACTTCTGGCAGTTGGACTTGGTGGTCATAAAAGTTCTGTGCAACCTTAACTATTCCACGATTCTGAGATTTGTACTCTTAGTTCAAATCCATGGGGTTTGTGATGCCAAAGTGACCCAAACCATGATAAAGAAATAATTCCTGCCCTGAAATCACATCCTCAATCCATTTTTAAGTAGTCTGCCTTGGAGGGAGGTGTTTAATTTGATTAAAATGTTTGGTTGGGAAAACTTTTGGCGGTTGGCCTTGGTGGTCTTAAAGGTCTTTTCCAAGTTTAATGACTCCGTAATTCCACGATTTGTACTCTTAGATCAAATCCATGGAGTTTGTGATGCTGAAGTGGCCCAAACCATGATAAAGAATTAGTTCTTGTCCTGATTTCAGGTCCTCAATGCATTTTTAAGTGAGTTTGATTGGGAAAACTTTTGGCAGTTGGACTTGGTGGTCATAAAAGTTCTGTGCAACCTTAACTATTCCATGATTCAATGGTTTATACTGGACTAGCTTTGTACTCTTAGATCAAATTCATGGAGTTTGTGATACCAAAGTGACCCAAACCATGATAAAGGAATAATTCCTGCCCTGATATCATATCCTCAATGCATTTTTAAGTGAATTTGATTGGGAAAACTTCTGGCAGTTGGACTTGGTGGTCATAAAAGTTCTGTGCAACCTTAACTATTCCACGATTCTGAGATTTGTACTCTTAGTTCAAATCCATGGGGTTTGTGATGCCAAAGTGACCCAAACCATGATAAAGAAATAATTCCTGCCCTGAAATCACATCCTCAATGCATTTTTAAGTAGTCTGCCTTGGAGGGAGGTGTTTAATTTGATTTAAATGTTTGGTTGGGAAAACTTTTGGCGGTTGGCCTTGGTGGTCTTAAAGGTCTTTTCCAAGTTTAATGACTCCATAATTCCACGATTTATACTCTTAGATCAAATCCATGGAGTTTGTGATGCCGAAGTGGCCCAAACCATGATAAAGAATTAGTTCTTGCCCTGATTTCAGGTCCTCAATGCATTTTTAAGTGAATTTGATTGGGAAAACTTTTGGCAGTTGGACTTGGTGGTCATAAAAGTTCTGTGCAACCTTAACTATTCCATGATTCAATGGTTTATACTGGACTAGCTTTGTACTCTTAGATCAAATTCATGGAGTTTGTGATACCAAAGTGACCCAAACCATGATAAAGGAATAATTCCTGCCCTGATATCATATCCTCAATGCATTTTTAAGTGAATTTGATTGGGAAAACTTCTGGCAGTTGGACTTGGTGATCACAAAATTTCTGTGCAACCTTAACTATTCCACGATTCTGAGATTTGTACTCTTAGATCAAATCCATGGAGTCTGTGATGCCCAAGTGACCCAAACTGTGATAAAGGAATAATTCCTGCCCTGATTTCACATGCTTAATGCATTTTTAAGTGGTTTGCATTGGAGGGAGGTGTTTATTTTGATTAAAATGCTTGGTTGGGAAAGCTTTTGGTGGTTGGCCCTGGTGGTCTTAAAGGTCTTTTCCAAGTTTAATGACTCCGTAATTCCATGATTTGTAGTCTTAGATAAAATCCATGGAGTTTGTGATGTTGAAGTGGCCCAAACCATGATAAAGAATTAGTTCTTGTCCTGATTTCAGGTCCTCAATGCATTTTTAAGTGAGTTTGATTGGGAAAACTTTTGGCAGTTGGACTTGGTGGTCTTAAAGGTCTGTGCAACTTTAACTATTCCACGATTCTGAGATTTGTACTCTTAGATCAAATCCATGGGGTTTGTGATGCCAAAGTGACCCAAACTGTGATAAAGGAATAATTCCTGCCCTGATATCACATCCTCAATGCCTTTTTAAGTGATTTGCATTGGAGGGAGGGGTTGAATTTGATTAAAATGTTTGGTTGGCAAAACCTTTGGCAGTTGGCCTTGGTGGTCCTAAAGGTCTGTGCAACCTTAACCATTCCAAAATTCTGTGATTTATCCTGGGCCAGCTTTGCACTCTTAGATCACATCCATGGGGTCTGTGATGCCAAAGTGACCCAAACCACAACAAAACAATTAACTCTCGCCCTGATTTCCCATCCCCAATGCTGTCCCCAAGTGCCACTGGGGGTCACGTACCCAAATCATCCCCGGAGGAGAAGATGGCCGAGCCCAGGCGGGAGCTGTAGTGGCTGTTGGCGAAGGCAGTGAAGCTGCTCTGGAGCCTCCTGTGCCTCATGTAGAGCAGCACAAATCCGATGCCCAGGGTCACCAGCAGCAGGAACAGCACGGGCACCACGATGGCAGCCACGTCCGTGGGGCGGCCGGATTTGGTGGCAGAGGAGTTTTCACCTGCAGGGAGGGACGGAGGGATCCTGTTTGTGCAGTTTGTACTTTATTCCTTTATTCTCTAAAGGGTTTATCAGGATTTCCTGAGTATTTTTGAGGAGAAAGGGCAATAAATAGGGACTCACCCGTTCCCAGCTCGTCGTAGAGGAGCGTGGCTGGCTCCCCACACATCTGCCCCCCGTACAGGCACCTGGCCTGCACGGTGAACGAGTAGTTGTGACCAATCTTCAGGTTGGACACCTTGAAGAAGTTCTCGGTGGTGTTGCCCAGGTAGGCTGTGATGTTCATCAGGCTGTCAAACATGTGGATCTCGTAGCCCTGAGGGAGACACGAGCCCCAAATCACTCGGCTGTAGAGGGAGGGTCTGCTCCTGGCAAAAGGGCTTTGAAACTTGGTTTTCCTCCCGGATCTGATGCCTTAGGATTTTATCTTCTGTATTTTTCATGTGTCTGTAGTCCTGTGATTCTCTAGGGTATAACTCTAGACTGTTCTCTCGTTTTTAGACAAAACAACTCCTCTCTAAGCCCAAAAAACTCAAGGACACCTCACTGTCTCAGGCCCCAAGATATGTAAACAGCAGTGAATTGGGGGAGCAAACTTGGAGTGATTGACTTCATTACCTGGAGCTGTAATTGGAGGATTAACCCCAATATGCAAATGGACAAAATTTATAAAGTATGAAAAACTCCTGACTTGCTGTCCGTTTTGGGTGTAGTCCCTGGGTGGGCTGTGACTGCCCTAAATGCACCTGAAGGCCTTCAATAAATATTGGGAGGGTGATGGCTTTTTTGGTGTAGAGGGTCCAGGAGGGTGATGGCTTTTTTGGTGTCGTTTTCTACCTGCCCATGCCCTGACAGACATTTCACAGATTTTCTATCCAACTCTGAACAAAGACAATTCTCAGACTTCCTGGCATGGCAGGGCAGCGTCCTATTCCCTGTCCTTCCACACGTGGGACAACTGTCCTTTTCTAAGAGAGTAATTACGTTCCTAAAAGGTGACTGATTGGATCTTTCAGCTTCAGAGCCTGAGCCGTGACAGGAATTTTAGTGAGGTCTCGGAAAGGGCTCACCAAGGACAGGATGGATTTCAGAGTCTGGGAGAGGAGCTTTGCAGTGACTCCGCTCCAGGGCTTTCTGTAGGACAGGAAGTGCAGCAAAACTTACCCGGCTTTCATTGAAATTACTTTCCTTCAACGCCAAACTCTTCCAGAAAAGCAGAATGTGGTCGTTTTCTGTGATAATTTTTAAGGCGTCTGGTGCAGACAGTGGGACTGCAAACAAGAAAAAGTGGCAGCAGGTGAGGTGGCGACACTTTCACAATAATGGAGTCACTTCAGAAACTTCGTGTATTTTAGAGATCAGCACAAAACTCTGCTTGGGAAGATGACATTTGCTGATCAGATGAAGGGCTGATGCTGTGGCATGGGAGCTGGGAGGGATTTTTCAGTGGTAGGGACGGAATGGGAGTTGATGGTGTGGACCAGCCAAACTGGGTGTCTTTCCATCTCCATTTAGCAGGAGAAAAACACTGCATATCATCCGAGAGGCTTCCCCTCCACTGCTGTCGTTTGGGGTTCCATCACCTTCCCTGGGAGGCCTCCCAAAATTTGGCTGTGGGAGAGGCCCAAGAGAGGCAGGAACATTTCTCAGCCTCCAGCCAGCCCAGGATGGGCGGCGTGTCCCTCACCTGTGTTGATCTTCATGCTGGACTCCTTGCTCATGTTTCCCAGCTGGACAATCACGTGGTATTTCCCTCCTGGCTCCAGCTTCTTTATGGTGTACTCCACCGTGCTGTTCCGGCTTTTCACTTTGTAGATTTTATCTGTTTTCCTCACCAGATCTTTAACTGCCACGGCGTATAGCTGCAAGGGGAGGAAAGGAATGGGAAAAAAATCTCACTTTCCTGCAGACTTTCAGCAAAGCTTTTCACTTTGTACATTTTATATGTTTTCCTCACCAAATCTTTAACTGCCACGGCGTATAGCTGCAAGGGGAGGAAAGGAATGGGAAAAAAAATCTCACTTTCCTGCAGACTTTCAGCAAAGCAGTGGTAGGGCATTAGACGGGGGGGTTAAAATTTGCTTTAAACCAAGCCTTTGCTGTACAGAAAGCCTGGGGAGCAAAATTCCAAGCCTCTCTCTGGTTCCCTGCCCAAAATCATCATTTACTGATACAGAAAATGCACTTGGCGGAACAGATGAGGGCAGGAGGAAAACCTCAGGTTGTATTTCTTGGTGAATCACAAGGATGCAGTGCAAACCGCTGCTCCTGTCAGAGCTGCCAGGAAGATTTATACCTCCAAGGCTTTGCTGTTAAAGCCTCTGGACCAGAATGGGAGGGGGAAGCTTGCTGAGAAAATGTCTCGCCTTCAATGGAGCGAGACCTGAGCATAGGGCAGCGTGGCAGAGAACAGAACCAGGCTTTGTCGGAGCGGGAGCAGTGCCCCAGCCCAGCCTCGCCCTCCTGGGCACAGCCACAGCCCAGAAAGGTGTTTTGGCACATGCCCAGGGCTGTTTTCAGGCTCAGTCAGCAGCAGATATCCCAAACCTGGCTCGTTTTGAATGTTACACTCCTGAGCTAATGGCCAGCGGGGAGGAAATGAAGGTCTCAGAGGTGCCAGCACTTTGGTGACGATTTTATGTGGTGCACAGATCTGACTTCAGGCTTTCCCCATCAGTAGAAACCCAAGGATCTATCTATCTCTGAGCCATGATTTTGCATGCAGAGGGCTAGGAGCAGGCTCTGCGAGGTTTTACCATGTCCTGGTCGGGCGAATCGTAGGGAGATTCCCACTTGATGACGGCGAAGGTCTTGCCGGTGTGCACGGCGTGCAGGTGCCGCGGCGGCAGCCGATTGTCCGGGATCATCTTCACCACCACGTAGTCAGAGGGGGGCCCTTGGTAGGGAGACATCACCCGCACCTGGAGGGGGCAGAGGGGTCAGTGCCGTGTCCTGGGGGAGCCCTGGCGAGGGTGGAGGGGAGAGGAGCCCACCAGGAAGAGGTACTGCTCGTCCCGCTGCACCAGCACGGTGATGTTGTGCGCGCTCGTGGTGCTGTTGTGGGGGCTCCGGTACAGCTCCAGGAAGGAGGTGGCGTAGAAGATGCCGTAGACCTGAGGAGGGAGAACACCACAGGGGTGGAGCAGGGTTTGGCATGGCCCAGAGCACCGCTGGCTGTCACTTTTTGGGGACACGACGCAAAGATCCTTTTTCTCCAGTTCCTTTTTCCTCTCTCTTGCCCAGGTTTAATCTTCCCACTTGCCTTTGCACTCCCAACCCAAAACCCCTGAGCCCAGCTTGGATAACAGTTGATTCAAAAGCTCTCTGTTTCTTCTCCCCTGCATCAGGGGCTGAACAAACAGACAAGAAATTTTTCTTCCCTTCTGCAGAGCAGGAGGTTCCTCCCCTCATCCTCGAGCATAAAATTTCCTAGTCCTTGGAACTGAATCCAAACAAATAACCCTGATTTTAGGGGGTTCTGAGCTAGACCCCAGTGAGGGAAGGGCTGGTGCCTTACGACATTCCTGGGGCCGGTCCAGCTGCATTCCACCGCCGTCTGGTTGATGGCCTTGGCCTTGAGGCTTGGGGCCGCGGGTCTTGTGCCACTGGTCACCACATGCACAAAAGACAGAGGGCTGTCACCCAGCTCCGTCTTAGCCCAAGCAGAAATTTCATAGGGGGTGTGTGCTGTCAAATTGGCCACTGAGCAAGAAGAGAAAGGGGCACTATTAGGTGAGGCAGAGCACAGCGAGGGCAGGGTGAGAAGGGTCAGCATCAGCAAACAGACAGGAGGTGCCTCTCCTGGGTTGTGCTTTCGTTATTTTTGGGTAATTTCCTTTAGGCAGAAGCACCTGAGACTCTGGGATCCAACCCAGCCTGTGCTTTTCTGTGCCCAGCTGATTTTCCATATCCACACTGAGATTTTCCCGAGCCAGAAATGTGATTAATAGGGACATGTGCTGTTTGCAAGCCCGAGAAATCCTTGTTCTGTTTCTACTCCCTTTGGCAGATTAGAAATGGAACAACAAACAAAATCCCATGTGATGAGAAAGGACTAGAGCAGCTCTGGGGGTAAATCCCAAATCTGCTTGAAATCTCCAAGTCCTCGGTACAGAGGATTTGCTGTTTTGTCCTGTCCAGGCTTAAACAAAATTTTTTAAACAGAAACTACTAGTTGCAAAAAAAGAGAAATAAAATAATCCTGCAGCCTTCCATAAATCCTTCTGCTTGGTGTTAACTAAAGCAAAACTTCACACTTTGTGCAGAATTTACCTTTTTGGATGGACTTTTCTCCTTCTATAACCAGAGTCCTCTTTTCCTGCCTGTGGGAATCGAATGTCCAGTAGATGTTGACCACGTAGCCACTGACCTGTCGAGCCCAAGGACACATCAGGGAAACAGGGTTACTGTCAGACCCCTGACAGTCTTTGCATTGTATTTTCCATCCTAATTAAGAGCCCCGGGGCAGTTTGGGAGCAGTAAGAAATGATTTGGCATGAAATAACTGATAATTGCAACGCTTCGGTGGGTGACAGCTTCTCCCTGCCACTGCTCGCCACTCACCCAGCTCAGCTGGAAAGGTGAAAACTCTTACCTTGATATTCGTGGTCATTTTTAGGCTGAAACTTATGGAGTCCTCGCTGTAGCTCTCAATGTGGATGACAGGGGGAGGGATGACTGGGAGGAAAGAGAGAAAAGATCTGTTAGTACAGCACAGAGAAACCAAAATACTCATTGAGAGGAGCAGATAAAGCACGGGGTTTTGTTGGAACACCCAGCCCAGAACAGCAAGCCCCAGCCTTGTCTGAGACATGCCCCCCTTGGAGAAGACACTGACATCATTTCTGAAGTCAGCCACCTAAAAATTGCTTTATCTGTGCCTCGCTCGGTGCAGGCTGGAGCTGGAGGGGTCTGGGCAAAGGGATTTCCCTCTGAACTCAGCAGGATGAGCTCCTAGCCCAGCGAACAGCTCCTGAGGAGGGAGGGCAGGAGATATCAGAGCCAGGAGATATTCACTTCAGGTTTTCACTTCACGCAAAACCTGAAGTGAAAGTTATTTCTGTTCTTTTCACCTCCATTTTTGTAAGCATCAGGTAATTCACATTATCTGAATCCTGCACTTTGAGGAGCCTGGTGTTTTCTTTCCCTTCTTTCATCTAACGAATTAGCAGACGATTTTGATGCAGGGACATGAGTTTGGATGAAAAACTTGGCGTGAATACAAACGATTTCAAAAGGCTTTTCTTTTTTAAAAAAAGGAAGGTTGGGAAGGAAATTATTTACTGTGCTGTTTGAGTTTATCTGCCGTGATGTTGTGGTAGTTCTGGGGAGCTGTGGCTGTTTTTTATACTCTAAACCTGCGTGAGGAACCATCATAAATGTAACCTAAGAGAGAGAAGGATGAGCCAGCATCCTTTTAGAGTGACAGTGATGGAGTTGGTAATTTCTGGTCTATCTGAAGGCAGGATTTGGCCCACAAAATCTGAGGGAATCCATCTGCAGCCTGGGAGAGAGGGGACAGGCTCCTCACCCCATCGAGGGCAGCACATCCATCCTCTGTGCCCCAGAGGAAGGGTCAGGGAGGTGCCACTGAACCTCGAGGCAGCTCAGGCTGAGTGAAAAAGTCACTTTTTCCAGGTCACTTTTAACAGCAAGGCTGTTCCGCAGTGTGAAAGGCTCAAGAGGGAGGATGAAGCACAGGGAGGTGCCTGGGAACGCTGATGTTTTCTGCCTTTTTGTTACCTGGTTTGAGCCGAGCGAAACAACAACATTTACCTTTGCCCTTGACGGTGGTGATGGATTTGGGTTCGCTCCAATTCCCCACTCCTCGACTCGTCACTGCAGCGACCTTTAGAAAGGAGAGGGCGAGGGAACATGAGCAACACTGTACAGCAAACAGAGCTGAGGTTAGGGCAAGGTTCGGGACCTGGCGGGGCTCCTGGGAAAAGGACTTTGAAGCAAACAATAGCTTAATTACTTGGCAATAAAATGCTTAATGCAGAGATAAAGGCGACTGCTTGAAGTCAATTGAAGGAATCTAAGGGGAGGGAGGTGCAGCCTCTTTGCAGATAAATGCTCTCTTATGAGATCTTGGAGGAGCCCGGCGAGATAAGGAGCTTGGGGCTCAAAAAGTAGGTGAGAACCCCACCAGGGAAGGCCATGCAAGCTCTGAATTTACTTCCAAATATCTGGGAGCAGATTATATTGGGAAGGAATACCCCGGGAGGGAAGACTGGCTCGAAAAACTGTGAGAACAACACTGATTTGGAGTCGGGCTTATCCCACCTCCCAGTGAATTTCCCCAGGAACTCGGGAGGATGGACAATGGCAAAGCACACATTTCCCAGGGCTCACTGTGCAGACTTTCATTTCCTACTCTTATTACTTCTGTCTATAATTACCCAGCCTCTCCCCTGCGCAGACATTCCCCACAGGCGGATCTGCTCCTTTTCCCACTGATCCACCGAGGACCAGATTTATCTCTGGCCCAGATCCAGTGCAATCGCAGTGACATTGGAATGGGCAATTAGCAGGGAGGATTTTGTAAGGCAGCCTTCTGGGACAGGGAGCAAACCAAGGGCCTTGGAACTATAGACATTAGCAGAGCAAACACCAAGCCCCTAGAGTGGGTTGCCATTAAAGGGCAGGACTTTAACAAGATGTTTTTTTAGGAATTTTCGGCTGTGCCAGGACTTGGGCCTCTCAGTAATGAGAGCTCTCTTTGGAAATACTCACTCTGACTGTGTAGAGGGTGTTGACCTGCAGGTCCTTGATCTCTGTGTAGTTCTTGGTGGTTCTGAGGGACGACCACTCCTTGGATCCACTGCTGCTGTATTCCACCTGGGAGCACCAAAACAAGGCGTGAGGGCTCTAAAATTCCATTTCCTCTGGGAGAGAACGTCAGCAGAATGAAGCTCAGAAAGGGAGCCAGGGATGAAACTAAGAACTGCGGCAGCATTTCTTCTCCTTGCCCATTCTTCTCCATTTCTTCAACTTGCCCAGTGCTCCCAGCAGATTTCCTCCCCAAAATGTCCCGTTCCAGGCCCACCCCCCCTGCAGCTGGCTGTGTCCCCATCCCACCGAGCCAGGCTCAGCCCCAGGGGCAGTGGGACTCACGATGAACTCTCGGATGAGGCCGTGGGCGTTCACGGGGGGACTCCACCAGCCCAACACCACACCCTCAGCCTCCTTCTTCAGGGACAGCTGCAGGTTGAGGGGAGCATCTGGTACTAGAGAGAGAAGGAGAAATATTAGTGACAGTCACAGTGGTGCATCCAGAAAAGCAGCAGGGGGGAAAAAAAAAAGCATGCAGGGAAAAGCAGCATCTCCCTGAAAAATCAGGACAAAAAGGATGGATTTCTCCCATCCAGCACAATTCCCAAGCCCGTGGACAGACCCTTTTTGCTCCTAGCGGGGATATCCCTACTTTTTAGAACCAAGCAGCACAAATTGGCAGTATTTCTGGGAGCAGCAGCTCTGCTTACATCCTTCGGGCGCCCGGAGCGTGATGAAGTCGTTGGTGTTGTAGACTCTGCTCAGACACTGCACCTGCACCTTCACCTGGTAGGTGCAGTCAGGCTTGAGGACTTTCAAAACACCGTTGGTCTTGTTGCTGTGCGTCTCCAAGATCTTCCAGATGCTCTCACCGACCATCCTGCGGGAGAGAGTCACACAGCTCCTGTCGGGATGGGCTTTTTTTGGGACACATATTGTCCCAAAAATTGGAACCATTTTAAAAGGTTGCTAGGTCGCTGCTCGTTTTTCTTTTTGCTAAAGCCGCACCACCGATCTTGAAAAGATGCTGTTGGAAAGTCTGAACTAACCATGGCTTGGTGACTTATAAGCCCCTGAGTTTTTCTATAACTCAGATTTATTATCTTTGCTCTCGCTGTTAATGGTCCCACAAAGACAAGACCCAAGCAGAAAAAAAATGAATATAACTACTCTACTATCTGAGTAAATAATCAAGGAGGAAACCAACACAGTTTGTCACAAATGCCCTCTTGGTACACCTATTTTGGGTCTTTTTTGCTACCAAATATTAGATTTTCCAAGCAGAACTTGATTAAGGAGCTCTGAATGTTTCAGGCTTGGTTCTGTATGGTTCTCTGCAGTAAATCCAGGCACACCTGTGCTCATGTTTCTCCTTTTTACCTGACAGAGCAGCAGGGAAGGGGTGATGTACCTGTAGTAGATGTTGTAGACACAGGAGGTCGAGGACATCCTTTTTGGGCGAGCCCACGTCAGGGTGACATCACCAGAGAAATCAGCCGTCCACTGGAGGTTCTGGACTTTGTACACAATTGTGTCATCTGAGAGGCAATGGGAAAAGTTCATTTACTGCAGGGAAACAAACCCTGTGCCCAGGAGAGAAACAGGAGTTTTGTTTGTACCACCAGCAACAGGGGAGGTAGAGAGAGCGCTGGCTGAAGGAGTGTCTGCACCATTAAAATGAGATGTTTAATTTATCGGTGGAGAGGACTGGGCTCACAGAGGGCAGTTCAGAGCAGGAATTTACTCCTGGCACTCTTAGTTCTACCCAAAATGTCTTTATTCTGCATCATGCAAATGCCCTTTTCCCTAAGGAAAGAGAAGGTGTGGCTGTTGATGAAATAATGAGCATTTTGGAAGTGAGTGAAAGCTCATTAGTGTCACCCTTGTCCTGGCGTGATCAGTCTGTGCTGTCCCTGTCACCATCCAGGGCCCTTCTTTGCGTGTTTTTCCTTATCACATCTCGTGTTCAGCAGCAGGATGATAATTCAAGTTTGGGGTGAGCTCTGTGGCCAAATCGCTGCCTGACCTTCCCAGAGGCATTTGGGGGATAAAAGCACAGTCCTGGCCGTGGTGGGGATGGGAGGTGCTGATGTGAAACGCCCCAAATCCATGCCCTGCTCCCCCCAGGCCATTCCCTGCTCTCTCTCCATGTCTTGGAGCCAAATCCCAGAGTTGAGGGTTGGGCTACTCAGCTTTGGTGCTGCACAGAAACCAAGCAGAGGCAAACTGCTGCTGCTCTCCTTTCCCTGAACAACTGGAATTAAATCCAGCAGGCACATGGGCCCATGGACAGGCGTGGCAAGATGATTTTTCCAAGGGAAAAGGGATGGTTTTATCTTGGCATAACAGCCAAGCCATGCGTCTCAGCAGCTCCTTCCCCCTCCCCTGAACCTGCCAGCCTCTCCCAATCGATATTTAATTAAAGAACTAAACCTGATTGATGCTCAGCCCCCCCAGCAGTTCAGTGGGGAGGCAGTGAAGCTCATGGCTGGCTGGAGGCAGCGATCGATCGCTGTTATCAGCCCAGGGCAGGCTCTGTCCCTCTGCCTCCACAGGGCCACCAAGGGCCACATGGGATGACCAGGGATGGCAGCAGGGCCTGTGCCATGTCCCCCAGGGTCACCTTGCAAAGGAGGGCAGAGCAGGAGACTCTCGCTTCACCTGTGGGCCACGTAAAATAGACAGATTTGCTCCTATCCATCCTAAAATTATTTTTTTTTTTTCTCTGTGTCTGAGGCTGCTGGAAGACAAATTGTCAGTGAAGAAGCTGGTGGGGAAGTTTGTCCCAGCTGGTGATAAATGGGCGAGGAGTAGCTTGGACAAGTGAAAAGAGGCAGATAAATCAAGAATGTCGGGAGGGAAAGGTCACATCTCCAGGAGAGCACCTCGGTGTGTGACAGGGAACGAGGAATGGCAGAATTACCTGTGCAGTTCCTCTCGTCACTGCTGTCTGAGCAGTCCAGGTATCCATCGCAGCGCTCCGACAGCAGGATGCACGCCTCCCCATCCTCACACCTGAAACCGCTGGGGCACGACAGGCTGCTCTGAGTAGCTGCAAAAGGCACAGCAGGTCAGGACTCGAGGCAGGGAATTCCCTCGGCAGCACCAGGCTGCTTGCAGGGTGTCAGGGATGGAGCTCAGGCTGGGGTGTCTCCTTCTGGCCGTGCATCTTCACAAGAACCTGCAGCTTATCCCATGAAAAACAACAGCTGGACTTCTAATGGGAATAGCACTGCTTGGACTTTTTTTTTTTTTTTGGTAAAGGATTTCTGTAAGGATTTTTGGTTTTGTATAGGATTTTTGTAAGGAATGTTTTTTTTTTCTGTAAAGGATTTCTGTAAGCAATTTTTTTTTTTTTTTGGTAAAGGATTTCTGTGAAGGAATTTTTTCTGCATGGGTTTCGCCAGCAACCAAAGCCTCCTCAGAGGCTTCCCTGCCCTCCCAAGGAGCTTCCCAAGGGAAGCATCCAGGTGGGACCGTCCCACGCCCACACTTACGGCAGTTCCTCTCGTCCGTGCCGTCCTGGCAGTCCCTCACTCCATCGCAGCGCTTCCAGTTGGGAATGCACTTGTGCAGCTGCTGGCACTCGAACTCGAAGCGGCTGCAGCGCCCTGGCAGCGCTGGGGACGTGGCTGTCACGTTGAGTCCTGCACGGGGAGAGAGGCAGGAAAGCACCCAAGAAATGGCAGGGCTGGCACTGCCACCAGGAGGGACCAAAGGCAGGAAAGTATCCGAGGCACAGCAGGGTTGGCAATGCCACCAGGAGGGACCAAAGGCAGGAAAGCACCCGAGAAATGGCAGGGCTGGCAGAGCCACCAGGAGGGACCAAAGGCAGGAAAGTATCCGAGGCACAGCAGGGTTGGCAATGCCACCAGGAGGGACCAAAGGCAGGAAAGTATCCGAGGCACAGCAGGGTTGGCAATGCCACCAGGAGGGACCGAAGGCAGGAAAGCACCCGAGGTGGCACAGCAAGGCTGTCACTGCCATCAGGAGGGACCAAAGGCAGGAAAGCACCCGAGGTGGCAGGGCAGGGTTGGCAATGCCACCAGGAGGGACCAAAGGCAGGAAAGCACCCGAGGTGGCATGGCAGGGCTGGCGCTGCCACCAGGAGGGACCAAAGGCAGGAAAGCACCCGAGGTGGCACAGCAGGGTTGGCACTGCCACCAGGAGGGACGGAAGGCAGGAAAGCACCCGAGGTGGCAGGGCTGGCACTGCCACCAGGAGGGACCAAAGGCAGGAAAGCACCCGAGAAATGGCAGGGCTGGCACTGCCACCAGGAGGGACGGAAGGCTGTCCCCAGGTCCCGACTCCACTAGATGGCAATCTCCTTCCATGCAGCAGGTGGAAAGGATGACGCCTGAGCCATCCTCGCTCCTGACTGCAGAGGGCTGGGAAAGCCTCTGCTTTGCAGGGAATGTCCTGCCCAGCCGCTGGAGCAAGGGTCCCAGCTGGTGGCAGGAGGGTGACCCCAGGGCCAGAGGGCATAAATTAACCCCGTGACCCGTCGAGGCTCCGCCAGGCCAGAATTCCGTGCGGATGCAATCTGGGAAGAGGGAAGGGGCGAGGGAGGGGGAAGCTCACTTGAGGTGGGACAGGCGTCCTCGTCAGAGCCATCGCTGCAGTCCTTGTAGCCGTCGCAGACCCAGCTGTTCATGATGCAGGCGCCGCTGTTGCAGCGGAAATGGTTGGGCAGGCACGTCGGGGGGATCAGAGTGGTAATGGGATGAACTGGAGAGCCTAAAAATACACCAGGGACAGATGACCTGAGGGCCCTGCTCTTGTGTAAGCTCTGCCTGCTCCCTGCTGACCCCGAGGGAAGTGGGGAGCAGGGAAAGCATCGCAAGCCCAGCGTTTTCATCTGTAATTGGGGTATCCAAAAATACAGAGTAAAAAGATGCATGAGAGGACACCCTCAGCCCCTTCATGGGGGAGTTTTGGAGCCAAAGAGGCTGTGGGAAGGCAGAGTGACCCTTCAGCGTGTCACAGCCTCAGCACCGTGTCCTTACCCTCGCAGTCCTTCTCGTCAGACCAGTCCCCGCAGTCGTTCTCCTCGTCGCACTTCCAGCGGTTGGGGATGCAGTGCCCGTTCCCACACTGGAACTGGTAGTACCGGGAGCAGTTCGGGGCTTCTGTTGGGTTTTCTGGCAAGGAGAGGAGAGTCCCGTGAGCCACAGGGTCACAGCACTACTCAGAGGTGGGAGCATCTCAGGCTGGCCCCGAGAGCATCACCCTGAGCAGCACAAGCACATTCCTTCCTCTCCATCCCCAGCATTCCCATTCCTCCCAGCCTTCTCTTTGTTGCCACCACTGCTTTGTCTGAGTGCTTCACGGCCAGACACCAACCCTGATTTCAGAACCAGAGCGAAATTCAGCCGAGTGTGGCAGAAATGGAGTAGCAATCCCTGCGACTCCGAAATGAGGCTGCAGCTGCCTCGCCTGGCTGGGTACAGCTCCCACAGCCACCCAGGGAACAGCGGTAAATATTGGGTTTGGCTGAAAGCTGCCCGTCTGCTCGGGGCTGGGAGTCTGTGCAGTAAATATGGTCACATCAGAGCTAGTCAAGCATGAGATGGGCCAGGTTTTCAGCTTGGTTCACTTTACCTGCCTGCAGTGTGAGGGAAATGATACCAATCTCCATGTGATGTGCGCAGGGAGAGCTACACTCACACATACATGCACACACATGAGTGAAAACATGAAGAAGACGGCGCTCCACGCTCCTGAAATTCCAGGGAAGCTGGAGCTGCAGTGGCAGGAGGCCCTGGGGGTGCTGCTCACCGCAGTTGGCTTCGTCGGAGTAGTCGCCGCAGTCGTCCATGCCGTCACACTTCCACACCAGGCTGATGCACACGCCGTTCTGGCACTGGAAGCTGAACTGGTCGCAGGTCCGGTGGAACTCGGGGTCCTGGGCTGCAGGGAGAGGTTTGGGGTAAAGATCAAGGGCCGTGGAGAGGCTTGGGGTAAAGCTCAAGGGCCTCAGGGAAGCTTGAGCAGGAAGGGTCACCCTCAGAGATTTCTAATAATCCATAATCACGGATTTCTAAGCAGAGCATCGCAGCCCAGAGCCACCTCTTAGGAGAGCTGGCAGCTTTCTGGCACCGTGGCTCCCTCCACACCTCTGGTTTCACCCTGTGCCCCCCAAAGATGCCCAGCGTGGCACTTACAGCACCCAGCATAGTTGGCATCCTCGTCCGAGCCGTCGCGGCACTGGATGATGCCGTCGCACACCATGGAGTGGAACAGGCACTGCTGCCGGTTCTTGCACACGAAATCCATGTAGCGCGTGCACAGGGGCTCTGCGGGGACAGGGGGACAGGGGTGACAGCTCCTCTGCTGTCCTTGCAAGCAGCAGTGTCACCCGCTGGGGTCTGTGCAGCCCTGAGCGCAGCGGGAGGATTTCAGGAATTCAGGGGAAGTTCCCAAGGCAGAGGGCCTGAGCTGTGTCCCTGCACAGGCTGCCCTCACCAGTAACCCCTCAGGGTGGGCACAGGGGGGACCAGGGAAGGTTTGGTCACCTCCCTGACAGTGTCATCCCATCCCATCCCATCCCATCCCATCCCATCCCATCCCAGTCTGCGCCTTTTGCTGACCCGCCGATTTCACAGGGGGCTCCTGAACGCTAACTAAGGCTTTCCCATTATCTCCCAGGGCTTTACTCCCAGTGGGACAGGCTTGGGCAGAGCAGAAATGCTGTCAGCCCTCGCTGCTGGGGCCAGCAGCTCCCCCTGAGCGCAGAACCCACCACAGTGCTGCTCGTCCGAGGCGTCGGGGCAGTCGTTGATGCCGTCGCAGTGTTTGCTGGTTGGGATGCAGGTGCCATTGGGGCACTGGAAGCCGTTGCACTTCTTCTCTGAAATTCAGAACGGGGTGGATGTCGCGTGTTTTTCTAGCTCTTGCTAAAGCTGGTTTAATTAGCCACAAAAAGCCGCGGTTGCCTTCGTGCTGGGGTGGGGCTGTCCCCCTGAGTTTGTCGCTGGTTCGGTGTGCAGAAATCCCTCCCACCCCATGGCAGAGCCCCCCAGACACACAGGGACACGCAGGGGACACGTTACCACAGCTGGCAGGGTCCTCGTCCGAGCCGTCCTGGCAGTCGGCGTCGCCGTCGCACGCCCAGCGCTGCGGGATGCAGTGCCCGTTGTGGCACTGGAAGCTGGAGGCCTCGCAGGTGTGATAAACTGCTGAAACCAGAGCAGGGGACACCTGAGCGGGCTGTCACCGTGTCCCTGCGGAGCTGAGAGGGAGCTGAGCCACGCCACGACCCCTGCTCCCTCCCCCTGCACCAGGATCTGCCACCGTGCACAATCCCATGGCATTTCCCTCCCCGTGCCATCCTTGAGCTCACGCCTGCTGTGCCTCAGGGCTGGCTTTTGGAGGGCAGAGATCTCCCAAAGCTCTCCCCAAAGTCAGCAGCCTCTCTCCCTTCGATCTCAGTCCTTGGGGTGTGTGGGCAAAGGTGGCAGCGGTGGCATCGTGCCAGCGGTGGCCAGGAATGTCACAGAGATGGAGCAAGGCTTGGCAGAGCTGCTCAGTCCCCGAGCAGGGCAGGACAGAGTCAGGGACAGCCTTTAATTAAGGCAAACAAGGCTCTTCTATGTTGCCAAAGCAAACAAGAAAGACAATTCTCCCTGGGGGTTTTCCTTAGGCTCCTGACAGGGAAATATCTGCCTGTGGGGTATCTGGTTTGCAGCCTGGGTTGTGTTGTCACTTTAGAGTCACAAGTCCTGCTCCTCAACCAGGAGAGCGCTCGGAGCTACTGAGAAAAGCAATGTTCGACTTAATTAAAAGGCACGATCCTGAGTTTTAGGTTAGAGAGTGACATGCACTCGCAGATATTTCAAAATAGTACAATCTGGTGGCAGTAATATTCTATTAGGTATTCAGCGTGAAATGTAATTATTTTAGATAAGAGCAATAATTGCAGCCCGGTGAAGTCAGACGGAATGTTCCTCAAATAATTGTGATCCTCTTAGATAATTCCAACTTTGGGCTTTACAAACCCGATATGCTTTTTGAAGTAGGTTCCTTTCCTGTAGTAATTCTCTCTGGAGAAACTCGTATGAGAGATAAGTGATACCAATATAAATTAAACCTTCTTAGAAAGCCACGCTCCCGGAATACTAATGACCAGGATCCACCAGGCTGCAGCCCTGGGTGCTCCAGGCACAGCAAATGCCACAGGGGTGAGCAAAGAGGAGCTCAGAAGGCTGAAAAGGAAGTCCTAAATCCTCGTGCCAGAGCCCCAGGACAGCAGCTGGTGCCACTCTGTCCCAAAGGCTCCAGGCTGCACCAGAGCAAAGCTGCTGCCAGCATTCCCAGGGCTGTCCTGGTCCCCCCAGGCTCCCCCAGCCCCATGGATCTCTGCCACATGCCATGGAAAGCACTGCTTTTATCTTGAATTATCCCCTGCATTGCTTGAGAAATACAGTCCTGCATCTTTCACCGATGGGCTGATGCTCTGCCTACTCTCAGAAGTCTCTTCTCTTTGCAAGTATTTAGGTTTTTGGCCTGGTCGATATTTTTGCTGGATTGCTTTTAGTCGAAAAGTCCAACACGCTGCTATCTGTTGGCTTTTCTACTGAGAAAAAGGCTCTGCGTGGGTGTGAGCCTCAGGAGGCTGCTGAGGAACATCACCGTGGCGGTGAGGAGGGTGGAGTGTTGTGACTCCCAGCTGCAAACACACAGTGGGGCTCCCAGGACTCGCTGCACAGGAGGCACAAAGCAGGAACAAGGTTATTTCTGCCAGCCAGGTTGCTTTAACATGAGTTTTAAGTAAAAACAAGAGTGGCCCTTCCATGTGGGACTCCCTACTGGAGGGAAGAAACCCTTGGGTTTGGAGCATCACATCACCCCACGATCAGCTCTGCTGGGAGCTCTAAGAAGCAAGGAAACGAAGGCAGAAGGCTCTGGCCAATGTCTCCCAGGCTGGAAGGAAAAAGTGTTTGCAGTTCTGGATCACACCCGGGCACTCACCAGTGCAGTTGGCTTCGTCAGACCAGTCCCTGCAGTCGTTGTCCCCATCACACATCCAGGACAGGCGGATGCACATCCCCGAGCTGCAGCTGAACTCATCGTTCCTGCACTGGTGAGCCTCTGCAAACAGAATATTGGGCTTCAGGGCACGGGAATACCCAAGGAACGGAGCAGGAAAGCTGGGTAATGGCACAGAAGTGGATAACGGCACAGAAGTGGAATGGCACAGAAGTGGACAATGGCACAGAAGTGGAATGGCACAGAAATGGATAATGTCACAGAAGTCTCCCAGGCAGAACACGGCAAAGGGAAGAACCAGAACACGGCCTCGCTCTCTTCTCCTGTCCCTCATTTCCCGGTCCTGTCCCTAATTTCCAAATACCCTGTAAATGCTGGTCCTGTCCCCCATTTCCCAGTCCCCAGTAGATGAGGAGGAGGCAGGCTGGATAAACAGGGGGATCTTGCCCTAGATGACCTCTGAGCAGCACCCAGAGGAGCAGCTGCCCACCCTTGGTTTGAGGGAGGACACTCACCACAGTGACTCTCGTCGCTGTTGTCCCCACAGTCGTCCTCCAGGTCACATTTGTAGGACAGAGGGATGCAGGTCCCCGAGCCCTGGCAGCGGAACTGGGTCTCGGTGTCGCACACGGTGGTGGCTGAAGGAGAGAGGAGAAGGAAAAAGCTGTGGAACAGAAGGAAAAGCAGGAAAAAGTCCCTCCTGCATGCACTGGCAGCCCCTAATTTTGCTCAGAAGGGTGACCTCCATCTTTAATGTGTGAATTTGATTTATTAGCTCAACGAGAGGCCCGTGTCAGCACTATCTGCACTCTTTTCCTCATTGGCTGGGCTCTCAATTAGCTTCAGAAGACAATTAGTGTGAGAGACAGTTGGCATCCGTCTTGCCAAATTTTAGATGCTGACACCAGAACTGGTCAAGGGGATTGGGACAAAACTCATCCAAAGGAGCTGAGTGACACCCCCAGAGCACCTCTTGCTCTCCTGACTGTGACAGGAGTTCACAGCTCAGCTGTGATGCCACCACAGCAGACCCCGGGCTTTGGCCAGGCCGATGCCACCAAGGCAGGACACTCACGGCAGTTCTTCTCGTCGCTCATGTCCCCGCAGTCGTTGTCATTGTCACACTGCCAGATGCTGTTGATGCAGTTCCCATTGGAGCACCTGTACTGGTTGGGCAGGCACGTGTTCTCTGGGGCAGGAGGGACAGCAGAAACAAGCTGGCATGAGGCTGTGCCTCCAGAAATGGGCCACTCTCCTCCTCCAGAGGACAGGTCACGCCGACCTCTCCCGAAGCCACCTCAGCACTGAGCAGCAGCAAGAACCAGGCAGGGCTTTACCTTCCTTTCTGCAGGTGTTGTTCTTCATGGCGTAGCCGTGGGGACAGTCACACTGGACCTCCCCGCTGGGCAGCAGGGTGCTGGCCACCCCCTCAGGGCACTTGCAGCTGCGGCCGTTGTTGGACCTGGGCAGGCAGAGCAGGCTGCAGGGCTTGGCGATGCAGGCGTTCTCCCCTGGAGCAGGGCAGGGAGGAAGGGGACGGTGTCAGGACAGAGGCAATGCCAATGTCACCTGCCAGCCCAGGACAGAGGCACAGGACTCCCAGTGTCACCAGGCTTTGGGTTCAGACCCTGCCAGGAGCCAGCTCTGCAGGGCTGAGTGCCGAGCCCACCCTTGGGAATGCAAAGAACCATTTGCTCCAGGGGAAAGATTGGCCCTCGATGGACACAACTCATCCAAGTGGCTTTGGATTTTCCCAAATGATAGGAGTAACACCCTCAGAGTGCCTCTGTCCCCCCAGGCTGCTGACTGAGCCCTTCCATGGTCTGTACCCATCTGAAAATGGCTATGAACAGCACATTCATCACACAGGGGTCAGCACTGCCTGGTCACAGCCCAGACAGATGGCTAAGTGAAGGATAGAGCCCTGAGACCCTCTGGTTTTTGGTCCATACAACATTTTGCATGGAAAAGCCGTGATCTGTGACATCAACCATGAGGTGCCCTACGAGCTCTCTCCCTGATCTCTCCAGGCAGCCAAAAACCAGCATATACCACTCTTGAAACCCATTCTTTGTGACTGTGCCTGACACTTCAAACCCTGCAGGAATGAGGATCTATTCAGGCTCAGGAAATGCGAGCCACGATGGCCCCGTGGCCTGGGAACCTGTGGAAATGGGGGATGAACACATTTCTAAAATCCCAGGGAAGATCAGCTGCGTGATTGATTACCTGTTGTCTTTCCTCTGTAAAAGATTTTCATATCCATGATCCCATTCAATCGGCCGACCAAGATCTCCATCCTGGAGCCGCTGGTTTTGGATGCTCTGAAAATACTCAGCTGTGACCAGTCGTTCCAGTAGATTTCATTCTGAAACACAGGCTTGGCTCTCAGTGCGAGGAGTGGCACCGCTGGGGCTGTGCTCATCAGTGCTACCTGCACTAATCACCCCTAATAATGAGTGTGGGGGGACACTGAGAGTGAAAAGTGTCCCCAGCCCAAGAAGGGGAAGACCTAAGATGGGATTTGAGCAGGAATGGGAGTGACAGAGTGATCTGCTGAGTGGCAAATGGTGCAGTGCAGCTGCTTGGGAATGTTGGTCCTGGGTTGGACTGCACTTGCCTGCTCGTTTCAGGGATCTGTGGGGATGTGCCAGGAGCAGAAAGAAAGCAAGCATCATGCCTGCTCCAAATCACATCCCTACCCTTCAAATTCAGTGTGCTCAGTGCTCCTCCAGCACCGACCTCAGAGCCTGCGCGCTACGCAAAAAACGACAGCGGGAAAACAAACCTTAAACACAGCAATGGCATAGGGGTGAGGGAGGCTGTCCAGGATCACAGATCTCTGCATCCCATTGAAGTCAACCCTCTCGATCCTGTCCATGTAGGCTTCGGTCCAGTAGATCCAGTGGTCATCCACGGAAATGCCGTTCGGCCAGCGCACGCCCTCCGAGACGATGCACCCGGCCAGCGACCCGTCCATGTCACTCCTGTAGATGCCAGCCCTGGAGTCCCCCCAGTCGGTCCAGAACATCAACCTGGCGGCAGGCAGAGAGGTGACTGAATCCTCATGGAGCAGCTCATCAATAGGAAGCAGGTTAGGAGAGGCAGAGGTTGGAATGCTTCACGTTCCGCGCCTTTGAACGGGGAGCTCTGCAATTCTAATGAACGCCACCAGCAGATTTATGAGCAGCACAGAGGCTTTTCGGCTGCGAACTCTGTGGTGTGAGTGCAGCTGCAGGTTACCTTGCCATGAACTGCTTTGGTTTGTCAGAGCTGCGTTTGCAGCCCAGGCCAAAACCCAGAAGGATGTAACTTGCATTTGGCTCTTGAATTCGAGCACTGCTCGGTTTCTCACGCATCACTGCGGCTTTCCCCACTGACCAGACCAGTTTTACTGGCAGGAAAAGTTATTTACTAGCGAGTATGTATGGGTAGGAGAGAATAAACAGTTTATGATCTCTGCTCTGGCAGAGCTGGTGCCTCAGTTGGGGATGCAATGGTGAGGATTTGCTCCACAGGGCAGGACTGTGCTGTGTTTCTCCCCCCCTTTCACCTTTCCAAGCTGATTTAGTGGTGAAGGATCAGCAGTTTCCCTCGGGAATAGCAGGGAAATACTTGTGATGTTTTCTTTCTTACCCATCTCGGGGAACCAGAGCGAGGGCTCGGGGCCGCTCCAGTATCGAGGAGTTGAGGACAGTGAGCCGCAGGTCTCCATCAGGATTGGCGACCTAGACCCAAAACCAAACCCACGAGGGCTGTGTTTGCTACAGGCACTGTTGGAGTAACACGAAATCCGTGGCAGGCAATTATCATTCCTTAATAAAACATGCACTGCCACAGGTGGGCATGGCTGTACCTCGATTTTGGGAATCCCAGCATTGACCCAGTACAGCAGTTGGCTCAGAGGTTCAAAGGCCAAAGCCTCCACTGTTTCCAGCCCGGTGCTTATGATTATTTCCTGCCCAGAGCTGCCGTTGAGACAGAGACGCTGGGGGAAAAAAAATTAAAGAATCAGAATAAAAGATGAGGAACTTCCTTAGCTTAAAGGTCAGGCGACAGACAGCTCAGAGGGGAGGAGTGGCAGGACAAACATTTGCATTTCAGGGTGGGAATGCAACACCCGGATGCAAGGAGGTGATGGCTCCCTGCTCACCTGGATAATGTCCAGAGTGACATCAGCCCAGTACAGGCAGTTGTGCTCGTAGTCAAAATCCAGGGCCACAGCCCCCCTGAGCCCGGCCAGGGGCAGCTCCTCGCTGACGCCCGAGGCGAGGTCGTAGCGGTGGATGGAGTAGCGGGTGGCGTAGAGAATGAACTCGTTCTCCTCTGCAAGAACAGTGCCTTATTTAGTGGCTGTTTTTGGCTACTCAAGGGGCAAAAAAAGGAAAATAGCAGGTGTTTTCTCCCCCGCCCCGGTTTTAGCACCTCAGGGAGGCAAAGAGCCTTTGTCTCAGCGTGATTAGGTTAATGAGAATGTGGTAATAGCCTCACATGGGGCCGGGCACACACTGTGGCCATTGTCTGGTCCAGGAGGAGGAGGAGGAGGAGGAGGAGGAGGCACGGCTGGCAGAACCTGCCCCGACCTCTTCCTTCCCACATTCGCGTGCTGCCAATGGGAAACAAAATACTGATCTCCTCTTCCTTGGAAAAAACCCATCCAAAAGGTGGGAGCGATGCAAATCTGCAAGTCCTCAGGGACAGCAGCCCCACAGGAAATATCCCAGAGTTGGTTTTGTTTCTGAATCACACCGAATCCAGGTAATGGGATCCTGGTCCAGGACAAAGTCTCCCGGGCATTATCCCACCACCGGTCAAGTCCAATAATGCTATTAATGAGTAGAGCTAATGTCAGTAAGTAACTCTGGCTGTGCATCCCTAATGAGATTATACGGAGATATGAAACAGATACTGTACATGAAAGTGTTACCATGGAGCGGAGCTGGAGACGATCCGCAAGCGCTCTGGGAACACGGCACTTCAAAGGCCGGCCCGGTGGGGACGGCAGGTTTATTTGGCAATCAGCAGGGCCCTTCTCAGCATGCCCAACACAGCTCTCCAAACAGCTCGAGAGGGCTCGGAGGGGTGAATAACGTGTCAGGAGTAAAGCTAAGTGCAGCGCTGGCAGGGATCCCAGCACAGGGGATGCTTCCCGGCGCTGTTTCGCACCTGGAATATCTTTTGCGCCCTGGAAAATTTTAGGGCGGCGCAGGGGAAGCTGCCGCCGGTGGGTCTGGCTGCTCTGCTCGGCTCTGCAGCCCTTCCACGAGCCCCTGCCCTGCCTGAGGCTCTGGAGCTGCAGCACGGCAGCGATGCTGATCACGCAGCTCGTGACGGCAGATTAAATTAAAGCTGTAATGAGCAGAATGCAAATAACTCCGGCAGCACAGGGGCACGGGACTGTTACAGCGCCTTGTGCGTTCGACAGGAGGAAATAAGGATGGGGGTGAATTCTGGCAGGCAGAGGTGTGAGCGATGAAGGGCAGTCCCTGCCCTGGTGTGGAACCAAAGGGTTCACCCATCTCAGGGTGGGACCTTCCCAAGGAGGCCTTCCCAAGGATGGGGTGTCTTTGATCTAATTCCTGTCTTTCTGGCTGGGCTTGAGCCAGCCACAGCAAGGACATGACCAGGATAAAAGGGTTCCTGCTTGCACCTGCCCCTGAGGGCTTCAGGGTTGATGCTGCTCCCGAGCAGGATCCTAAGCAGTTCTCTGGCCACAGGACAGGACAGGGCGATTTGTAACCCAGCTCCTGTGTCACAGGTTTTGTCTGAGAGCCCTCGGGGACTCTGTGCCTGGTCCCTGCGGCACCAGCCAAAGGTTCCATGAATGGAGCCCTTGTGCCCAAAGCAGATCCCTGCACACTCACCCGCCAGCGGGCACGGCACCAGCTCCCCCTCCAGCCGCGACTCGATGTCTCCACCCGTGCAAGTGTCCCCGGAGATCTTTCGGTAGCTGCAACACACAGAGCCAGGCAGTTTGTTCCATGGAAAAACCGTGAACAAACCACCCTGCGCAGCCAGAACAAGCAGTGGTGTTTAATTGCCGTGTATGTCCAAACTTGCCGTTTGTTTGCTGCCACTTTTGTGGGTTTTGTGGTTGTTTGGGGTTTTTTTAATCAGCAGTAGGATAAATTCAAGCGTTTGGGAGATCATGTTGCCCTCCCAAGCACAGCACGTACCCTCGAGTCTTCTTGTAGGTTGAGCCAACAGGGCAAGGGACTGGTGGGTCATAGGGTTTGCCAGCAAATTCAGGGTCAGGGACACAAACTTCTAGGGATAAGTCATCGCTCAGTTTGAAGCCAAAATCACTGCAAGGAGAAGAAAGACATAAGGAGGGACAGGGAAAAGCAAAAAAATGCAGCCACGCTATACCATGAGTCTATTTTTGCATAGAATTTTTAAGAACCCAAGGTGTGTCAGAAGCCCATTCATTTCTGATCAGTATTTAGCTGCACAGAACATCTCCAAGCCAGACAGGACGTTTCAAGAACGCTTTGCAAATCAGCTTTGCCAGTGGCTGGGCAGGCTGGGGAAGGCGAGGCAGGGCTGAGCCAGTGAGCTCTGCAAAGCTGGCTGCAAGCCCCAGCTCTGCTGCTGAGCTGGCTTAGGTCACTGCTCTGCCTCTTGGCTGGTCCTGCTGGTAAAACGGGAGTTATGTTCTTTGGAATACACTGTGGGAGAGAGAGGTTTTGTCAGGGTGGTTTTGCAGGGAGGATTCTGAGGCAGGATCACTCCAGGCCTGTTCTCAGTCTGCTCATGGTGGGCCAGGCAGATCTGGACTGGGGCAATCTGCTGTGAGCTCCACTGAAAGCCCAGTCCCTGAAAATCACTTCGCTTCCTAACCCCAAACCTTTGCATCAGGTTGCCAGAGTGAGTTTCCTGATCCTGAGAGCTGTGCAGTGTCAGGAATGTCAAAATTGCAGTCAAAGTGCAGTAGCAGGGCCAGCTGCACCCCTGCGGCCAAAGAATCACAAAGATTTTTAGCGGAGGATCTCTGTGATGGGAAATTATCCATTATTGTTTGGAAGGTGATGGATTAGCAATACTTCCCTCTTCCGTGGAACCTTTCAGAGGCTCCCCAAAGGCTCTGAAGACATTAATTAAGTCTCATGCCCTGTTATTAATGAAAGGATGTTTTCAGTCTGTTTAGTTTCCTCTCTGCTATAAAACGAAGCAGCGACACTCTGAGCTACAGAAATTGGACATTTGTTCACTCAGAGCGATTGGTCACAGATACTTATCTTGGGTTTACACTCCAGACTAAGAGAAATTAATTGGTGTTTTACCATTCAAAGTCCTCCCTCGTACAAGAGCAGTTGGAGACCATGACAGGCCTGTCAAAATCCTCGCCATTGAAGCAGGTCGCGTGAGGAGTCCTCCTTTTGAAAACGGTTTTATGCCCCAGTAAACATTCATTGCCTCGCTCGTCCGACGGTGACCACAGCTTGTAGTCGTTCTCCGTGCAGGGGACCCCTGGGAGGAGAAACAAGGTTGGGGTGCAGAAAGGTGATGCTTTGGGGTGCAGAAAGGTGATGATTTCGGGTGCAGAGAAGTGTGGTTTTGGGGTGCATAAAGGTGTGGTTTGGGGTGCAGAAAGGTGAAATTTTGGGGTGCAGAAAGGTGAAGCTCTAGGGTGCAGAAAGGTGTGGTTTGGGGTGCAGAGAGGTGCAGTTTGGGATGCAGAAAGGTGCAGCTTTGGGGTGCAGAAAGGTGTGGTTTGGGGTGCAGAAAGGTGCAATTTTGGGGTCCTGAAAGGTGCAGCTCTGGGGTGCAGAAAGGTGAAGATTTCGGGTGCAGAAAAGTGAAGCTTTGGGGTGCAGAGAGGTGCAGTTTGGGGTGCAGAAAGGTGCAGTTTTGGGTGCAGAAGGGTGCAGTTTGGGGTGCAGAAAGCTGCAGCTCTTGCAGAACCCCAAACCAAGAGTTTAAAGGCAGAGACACAGATGTCCCTCGGTGCCCAGGAGTGAGGGCAGGCGTGCTGCCATCCATCCCCACCCCACAGGAATGCCTTTTCCCTCCCCTGCCCACCCTTCTCTGGCACAAAACTCCCCCCAAAGTGCACAGCTCCGGGCCTGTCCTGCAGGGAAAGGCAAAGCCAGGAGCATTCGGGCGGCACGCGGTGCCGGGAGGGAACAGCTCCGTGGCAGTGACAGTGAATCTGAATGAAGTCGTTCTGGTTCCCAAACAGATCCGTTCCCAGCAGAACGTCGAGGGAATCGGTTATAAATTTTAGTCAAGCAAGTTCCTCTGCTGGGTTTAACTGCGCTTTGATTAAAATGCTGCCTCGCAATCAAAGCTGAAATGGGTTATAAAACATTCATAGGCACAAGCCTTCAGAAGGAATTTTTTTTTTTCCCTTTTCAACAAATTCCTCAGTGAGGAGGGGAGGAATACAGGGAGAGCACGGGGAACACGAGTGCCTTCAGCAGCTCTGTCCACGTGGACACGAGACACGAAGGACATGAGGAGATGCCCTCTGTGCCACCCACAGAGCCACCCCAGAGATGGCTCTGCCCCTGCCCCCTTACCCAGCACGTCAGTGGTGTTGATCTGCAGGATCAGCCAGCTGTGGCCATTCTCCTTGTAGGAGCCAAAGATGGTGAATATGGTGCTCTTCTCGCCAGGCTCGGTCAGCAGGCCGTACACGAACACCGGCTTGTCCGAGAACGTGAACACTTTCCACGTTTCCCCTTCGTTCGTGCTGTACCTGCGGAAAGGAGATTGGGAGAGGCGCCAGGGGTATGTCCTGCCTGCTGCAGGCACTCTTTTCCATCCCCACCTGAGCCATCCCCGTGCCGTGACACTCACTTGAGCTGGTCAGTCTCGGTGCCTTGGGCAATGGCCACCAGAATTCCACCGTGGTCACCCCAGGTGTAGTAGTGGGGTCCAGACAGTGCCTGGAAAAGAGACAGTGCTGAAGGGAAAATGCCTTTGTCAGAAACTCCACCTGGCCCAAGCCAGTGCTTCAGCCTCAGCCTGAAGTCTCTGGAGGCACCAGAGATTGGAGTGTTTATGGGACAGCATCTGCAGATGGGAACAGCCAGCCCAGTTTCCCTCAGAGCTGTGTGGAAGAGCTGCCCTGAGCCCTGGACTTTGCTCCTGCCATGCTTTGTGCAGGGAAAGAGTCAAAGGAAGAAGTGCCATGACACAAAAACAGAGCTCCTCTCCTTTGCCACATCTGTGAGGCTTTCCCGACACTCAGCAGCGACTCGTGGCCTTGCCAGGACTGCAGAGAAGTGTTGGTTCTCAGGCCGTGGAAGGACTTGTGAATGTTGAGAGAGAAGTGAGGCCATGGCATGCAGAAACAAGCCCTGGAGACAATTCATCCATCCATCCCGTGGAAAGCTTGGGTTTCACGCTCACCCACACCTCCAGCACACAATCAGCTCTGTGAGCCCAGAGCACCTCGGGATGAAAAGAGGGAGCGTGTCCATGCCAGACCCTGCTCACAGGACATGCAGTCCCACTTCAAGCTGTCCTTCCACAGGGCACTGAGTGCATTGTTCCTTTCTCCTCTGGGCTGTGAAATCAGCCCAGTGATCTGCAGAGCGAGGAGCCTCCCAGCCTGCGGCGAGGGCAAGGAGCTGTGGTGCTGAGGAGCTGCACTGCTGGGTCACTCTGCACCTCTGCTCACCATACAGACATCAGTCAGGAGCTCAGAGCTGCTAGCTTTGGGTCAGCGCTTCCTCACATTGTTCTAACTGCACTGCAAGACAAACCTCTGGAGCTTGGCACCTGAAAGTCTCCATTTTTTGATACCCTGCCCCATCTGCCAGCTCCTGCCCAGCTGCAGGGTCCCCACGGCTGCTCTCCAGCTGGATTTTGGAGCCAGGAGCAGCCTGTGGAGCACCTTTGGCAGCAGCCAAACCTGTGGTGTGTCCCCACCGCCGCTGTGGCTGCCCAGACCTCACCCCGACCGCAGAGCCCTCGCAGGGGGAGAAGGAGGCTGCTCAGCTCCCGGGATTAAATCGCTCGCAGATGTTGGAATACCACATTACAGTGGCTGCAGAGTGCAAAGGCAGACCACAAACACCGCCACAGACCAGAACATGCACTCAGTAAACAGCAGCAAACTCCCCATAAACCGAGGGCAATGTCCCGTTTTTCTGGAAGAAGCCAGAGCCTCTCCAAACACTCTCACAGACAAAGTCCTGGCTGCCAGTCCTTTCTAAAAGTCCTTTTTAAAAGAGACCAAATGGCCTGTGCTGAGGGAAAGTCCTGCCAGGTGAAAAGGAGAAATAGAGGAGGGAGCTCTGCTGTGTTTGAATCCACCACCTGCACCAGAGGTTCAGCTCCAGGTCCAGGTCCTTCATCTAAAAACTTTTTCCCTCTGTCTTAAGGCATTGAGCACCTTCCAGCTCTTGGATTCATATGAAATCAACTTTAATGTAACTTATCTACACTGCTGCCAGCATTCTACCCGTTCCCCCAGCACCCTGGCTGACCTGGCAGGTGAGCAAGAGCAGCCTTACCTCTCTCCACCTTGCTCCAGCACTGCTCGAGACATAGACATTGGTTTTCCTTGCCATGTTCTTGCCAATGGAGCCTGGGAGAAAGGGAGAAATCATCCTTCTTGAGCTAAGTGGCTGCTTAAAAGGAAGCCAGACACCTCCAAACTATTTTTATCTGTGATTGAGGAGCTGATTTTTCACACTATAAATTAATCCCTTCAAAAGCAAATATTTCAAGGACTATTGCAAGTTTTAAAAGCAGATGGGGGAAAAACCCATGGCTACAAACATAATTAAACAAAGTGTGTGTGTTCTTCACTAACAGAGCGAGACAAACAGGAATTTCTGAATCTTCAAGAAGCCCTTCACGAGCATCAGGCAAGAGGATCAGAACAGAGCAGGTTTCTCACATCACTGTGCTGCAGTGAAATGTTCTTTCTGTAATTACTGTATGGGGACTGCAGCAGAGAAAGGACAGCAAAATGCACCATTTAATTGCATTTTATAACCTGCTTATACAAACACGGTGCTGCCAAGCTCCTCGTGCCCTGACAACAACACACCCCAAGCCAAGGAAAAAGCAGTACCAGTGGCAATGATCAGTCCTGGCGCTGACTCCTTGGAGAGGATGGGCATCCTGCGCAGCTGGAAATTCAGCAGCTGGCTCAGGCGCTGGGCCAGGTGCAGAGAGCAGCCCTGGGACAGCTGGGAAGGCAGAGCAAAGTGGATTAACCTCCATCCCTCATCCTACCTCTCTGCTTGGATAGGCACTGAGTGACTCCTTCATGGTGGTGATGCCTTAAGGATTTTTATCTTCTATTTTTCGTATATCTGTAGCTTTGGTGTGTAGCTCCAGGCTCCATATGAAGTGCTAAAAACCTCTGTTCACAGTGTTTTAGACAAAACAATTCCTCTCAGCTGGAAAATCCAAGGACACTTTTGCTGCCTCAGAGCCCCAAAATATGGAACCAACAGTGAATTGGGGGAGCAAGCTTGGGGTGGTTGACATCATCACCTGGAGGTGTAATTGGAGAATTGAGGCTCAATATGTTAATGGACAGAACTTATAAAATGTGCAGAACTCGTGACTCGCTGTCCATTTTGGGTGTAGCCTCTCGAGTGGCTCTGTCTGCCCTAAATGCACCTGAAGGCCTTTAATAAATTAATCTGCTTTTTATTCTCCTAACTTTGTCTGGCCTTCTGTTTCAGGAAGCCCTGCTTTAGACATCAATGGCATTGCTATTTCAGCCTCTTTTCACAGAACCAAAGCTGGAAAAGACCTCCAAGACCACCAAGCCCAACCACCAACCCATCACCACTAAACCACAGCTTTTTGGGGGACTCCTCCCTGTCCCACCCCGCCCTGTGCTACCTGGCAGTCGATCTGCTCCCCGTAGTGGGTCTGTGCCGGGGGCTGGAGCAGCTCCCAGGTGCCGCCCTTGTCGAAGGTGATGACGGAGCGCATGTTCTCCTCGCTGAAGGAGCCGTTGATCAGCGTGGCGATGTAGACGCCCCGCACGCCTTCCACGCGGTGGAAATCCGCGAAGGGCTCGTTGGCGAAGTACCTGCGGGGTCGGTGAGATGGAAATTGAGCTCTCTGTAGGTCTGGGGAGGGGGGAATAGCCAAAAAAGTGCTTTGATCCAACGCGGCCAAAAATCACACAGATTTTGGTCGATGTCCTCATCCAGCACAGCCGATCAGGTGGGTCCTGTCTTACCTGACCAAGGTGTCGCTGCCAGCTCCTCCTGGGCTGTAGTAGAGCACGTTTTCTAGAGACAGGGAGAACTTGAGGCCCTCTGCCTCTGAGATGTAGAGGTTGGTGCGGTTGTTGTCGTGGCTGACACACACAAACACCTGGTCCTCCGAGGCATCAGCGATGTAATATTCCTTTGGGACATAAAACCCAAGTGAGCTTCATGTGCGTGGCTTTACACACAGGCTCATTCAGAGCTCCCTCTTAGCTAGCTGCAAGTATCCCTCCCTCCTCCTTTTTGTCTTTTTTCCACCCAGCAAGGAGAAAACCTTCACTTTGCTCTTTCTTTTGTGTTTCCCCCACAGCGGTTCCTGTACTCCGCCCTGCAGCACTGGGGGCCTAGCCCCATCCATGCTGGACCTCTGGACCCCACTGAGGCTGGGAGGGACCCCACTGCTCTGCCGAGCACCAAGAACTTGCTCCTCGTGCCCTTCTTCATCCCCACCGGCCTGGGGACCACCACAGCACGTCTGGTCCGTGGATCAGAATTGGATCAATGCAAGAATTGGATGCTCCAGTGCCACGGGAAGAGGTAAAGCCCCCAAAAGCAAAGTCAGAGCAGTGGGATCAGCCCCTCTCTGCTATCTGGGCTTCGCTGCCAACCTCCATCCCCAGTGAGTGTCCAAGTGTCACCGTGTGAGCCACAAGGCCATCCCAGCCGAGCCTTTGCTGTGCCAACCACCCCAGCAGGGTTGTGCGAGGTCCCTTCCCACTCCTGCAGCATCTGGAGCTGCTGCTGCCACCGCAGGGTGTCCTTGGCAGGGCAGGGAGCGAGGAGGCTGCTCGGGAAGCACCACTCACCTTAATTGGATGCTTGGTAACGAACTGTGCCACGCGCATGGGCTTGCGGTTGAAGGAGACCCAGAGCTGAACCGAGGGTGGCTGGGAGCTGCCAAGCAAATGCTGTGTGGAGCACAGGGACACGTTAGGAGTGGGTTTGTCCCCCAAAATCACCCTCATCCCCACTGGAGATACCCTAGGGCCTGGGACGTCCCCCTCCTGGCACATGGGCACAGCATGGCAGCTGTCTGATGCTGGCAGCAGTGACCCCTGCCCAGGCTTTAAATTGCCACAGCCAGGGCTCAGCAAGGACACAAACTGCCCTTCCTGGTCAGTCGGGTGGGGGTAAGGAGGCTGGTTTTAATTCCTCCTTTTTCCTCAGAGCAGCCTGTCCTTCCCCTCCTATTTTTAACAATTTGCGCAAAGCGAAAGGCGCCGGCGCGAAGCCGAGAAAGCAAAAAAGCTGGGGGCAACCTATTTCCTACAGGGTGCCAATGGTGAGGACCTAAACCCAGATCTAGGCTCCAAAAATAAGCGGCCTGGTTTTTATTTTTTTTTTTTCCCTTTCCCAGGCTCTGTATCACTAAGCAACCGTGCCTCCCACGGAAAGGAGCAGAAGTCAGAGCCCTGGGCGCTGCTGCCACCAGCCTTGTCCCTTCCCCAGTGCCGCCCCTGCTGCGGCCAGGCTTGGATATAACTGCCTCATCCCAGATCTGGGGATGAGATCCCCAAATCAGGGGTTTGCAGCCAGCCTCCCTCTGTCCCAGTGCTTCCCAGCAGTGTTGATTTTATTGATGTTTAGTCATTACAGCTGCGGGAGGAAGCAGGGCGTGCTTTCCCCCGTGGCCCCTGAGTGCTCCAGAAGCAGAAAAAGCTCCAAAGAACCCCCAAATGCAGTCCAAACCCTCCCTGTGCTCTCAGGATGCTGTCCCTGAGCCTGGTGGCTTCTCTGCAGAGACACAAACCATCCCCAGGGTTTCACCCAACACAGGCTCCGAGCCCTCGATAAAATCTCCTGCAAACCACAGAGCAGGCACAGCGCCAAGGGGCCAGGCCCTGAGAGTCACAGGCTGTACTACCTGCAAGGGAGCCTTCTGAGGAGCTGGAATTGCTCTGCAAATGTTCCCTGCCACCGCTGTGCCCGCTCAGGTGGCCGGGGGTGACACACGCGTCACTTACTGCCTAGGAAACCCTCCAGCAGAACCCCTAAATACAGGTTCCTTCTGAAAACACTCAATGGCAGCTGCAGGGGAGAAAAACATCTTCTGAAAAGAAAGCTGCTCCTTCGATTCTAGAAGGATCAGGACTCGATCCCTCTGGTGCTGTTTTTGATGCTCTAGAAAGGCCTTGCCCTCAGAGAAAGCACAGACACTTCCTCGCTTCCTTCCAGGTTTGTCTGAATTTGGCCAAGAACTGTACCAAGCACAGGGAGGCTCTGGCTGCAGAGGGACCAAAAGCCCACTTTGGCTCACCCACATCCTCTTCTCTCAGGCAAGCAGACTGAAAATCCAGCTTTCTTTCCAGGCTGGAGCACATTAGGCTGCTTGGACCTCGTCCACATTTGATGGTAATCTCCTCTGACAAGCGGCCTCCTGTAACCACCGAGCTGCCGAGCCACATCCCCCTTCCCCTGCCACCCCCACCCCGACATCCTTCCCAGGCATCCTGTGGTTTTTCCCGGGTCCCAGCCCTCTGCAGGCTGACCTACTTCTGCAGGGTATGGAAACACCGCCGGGAGAGCGGCACGGGCTGTGTCCATGGCAGCGCGAGCCCACGGGGGGTGGCAGCTGCCAGGCAGGCTGGGTGACACCTCTGTGACAAACCCCTGAAGGCTGTGAGGGGCAGCAGGGAGCGGCATCACCCCTGGCAGATGCTCTCGCCCGCTGCGGTTCTGCACCGCATCACCGAGCCTTGGTGAATTCACTCACCACAGATTTGGTGGCAAACATGTATTTGTCCCTGAGCTGGAAGTCCTCGACATCTTCTAGGATGATGTCCTTGTTCTCCCGGCTCTGGAAGAAGTCCGTGCTGCGGATGACCGTGGAGGCCCCGGAGGGCTCGTGCCGCTCGATGTACACCGTGGTGGGCTTGTCGTAGGGCTCGACCCCCCTGGGGAGGACAGGGGAGGTGTGGGGCGTGAGGAGAAGGCAGCAGGAGCAAGGAGATGGGGTAGCGGGAGTGGGCGACGCCTTTGGGGGTCAGTGTGGGTGGCTGTCACTTGTCACCCCGCTGTGCCACACCCAGGGCTGGGACACACCCTGGGACAGATCCTTGGTGCCCACCGGGCAGCAGACACTGCAAGAAGTGAGGAGTGAGGGGAGACAGGAGCTGGGTGTGCACAGGTGTGACACCTACCAAGAAAAGGACTTCACGTGTTCCTGAATCATGATCCAGGTCTGGCCAAAATCATCTGATTTCCAGAGCTGCAATGACAAAGGTGAGAGATGCCAGTGGGATTGGGGCACAAACAGAGCCAATCCTTCAGGAGACCCAATGTGTCCATCCATGACTTCTCTCTTTTTACCTGGAGCAGCAGCAAGCTTGCTAACAGAACAACCCAAACAGGAAAAAACTCTCCTTTAGCCTTCTGCCAGAAGGATTTCCCACTGTTTCACCTCCAGATTTTACCCACACTGCCTGTGTCTATCTAAAGGTGCTGTAACTATTTTCAATCTTTACCCAACAGCTCCAAAGGGGAAAAAAAAAGTGTTTGTATTCAAGCAGCAATTTGTTATTCAGGAGCCGAAGCCAAACCACAGGCCCACATGAAACACTGCAGAGGTCATCGTGCCTCAGCTGCCAGGGCTCTGCGGTGAGTTATGACCACGATAGTTGGAGTTATGGATACAGCTGAGAGCAGGGTGGATGAGGGGAAAAAGGAAAGGAAATAAGACACCCATCCTGCAGGAGTTATATCCTCATTCTCCAGAGGTAAGGATGGGATGGACTGTAGGGAAGGAGGTGCCCTGGCCAGTTTGGGATGGCTCTGCATGCAAGATCAGACACCCTGGGTGGACAAAGCAAGAACCCACGTGGCCCTGGCACAAGGCAGGGTGGCTCTAGGCTGTGGGGGACATGGGACTATCACAGCTGGGTGCTGGTTCCCCACCTGAGCCGAGTGCTCACCTGTTTCTTAGGGTGAGACCTGTCGAAGCCCAGGAGGAGGTTGGGGTTCCTGCTGTGCAGGAGGAGGTCTGCCGCTCGGAAGGGGATGGAGAAGCCTTGGATGGTGTTGCAGAAGTCGGTGGTGATCCAGAGGTATGGGGCAAAGGCATCCACAAAGATATACTGAGAGTGGAGGGACAGACGGGGGAGAAGAGAAGGGCAGAGCAGAGATCAGTAATGAAGGTGCCCATCCCAGGGAGGGCAAACTTTGGAGGAGGAGAATTTGGCTGTCCCATCCACCCCTCTCCCACCATGCTCTGACACTCCTGAGCGTCACCAAGCCGCACAAGAAGTGGCACGTGCCACCTCTGCCCCAGGGACCAAGGGATAAAGCCGCAGCTGCCACATCCCCCTCACCCTCTTGTTGTCCGCAGGGCTGTGGTAGAACTGGGCGATGGCCACCTCGCTGCTGTTCCCCCCATCGAAGCTGAACCTCTCCGAAATCTTCTTAAAACTCTTCCCGTAGTCATAGGACACGTAAACCTGTGAAGGAGAAGCCCCAGAATGAGAAGCACAAAGTGCTGGGCTCCCTTCCGGCAGATTTGGTAGAAACTCAGAAAACTACAGATTCTGAGATTTCCTGGCCATGCCTTGAACCCGTGGGGTAGCACAGAGGATATTGATATTTTCTGTGCCTCTGCACTCAAATTCATGAGCTTTTTTTTTGTTTCTCAGGACACAAGAGCAAGTCAGGCTGGAGCTCAGCAGCCTCCATCACCTTGCCTGGCCCAGAAGCAGAAGGTGCACCCGGATGGGGCCAGGGGGTGTTACTTACATCACTGTTTTTGGGACCCAGCAAGGACAGGCTGTCCCTGGCTAAGGCCACGATCACGTTGCTCTTCTCTCCTGCCCAGTGAACGACCATCTGATTGTGGGAATCGTTGAGGCTGACCTGCAATGCCAAGGAAAAGGACACCCTGAGTCCCAGCCTCAGCCACGGCGACAGCAAACACCCACTCGTGCCACCCTTCCTTGGAAATACGACTTCGGGTGAGCTCGTGCAAAGCAGCATGTCTCCTGAACACGTTGGCAGAATGTCCCTAAAAAGGTAAGTTTCCCTTTATTCTTCCTCAGAGAAACAGGACTCGGGGGATGATGAGAATGAAAACTCAAATCAAGGACTGAGAAGTGTTTTCAAATCCAGGCTGATGAGGCCACAGGGAAAGAGAGGCAGCTTTCTGCCTGAGGGGAAGCAGAGGGCTGATCTCTCCTCTCTGGTGACCAGTGACAGGACTCGAGGGACTGCCAGAAAGCTGTTTTAGAGGAGGTTTAGCTTAGATATCAGCAAAAGGTTCTTCCCCCAGAGGGTGGTGGGGAACTGAACAGGGAATGGGCACAGCCCCGAGGCTCCCAGAGCTCCAGGAGTGTTTGGACAGCGCTGCCATGGATGCACAGGGTGGGATTGCACTGGGACAATGCTCCTATGGATGCACAGGGTGGGATTGCACTGGGACAATGCCCAGGGATGCACAGGGTGGGATTGATTTGGGACAATGCTCCCAGGGATGCACAGGGTGGGATTGATTAGGGACAATGCTCCCAGGGATGCACAGGGTGGGATTGCACTGGGACAATGCCCAGGGATGCACAGGGTGGGATTGCTTTGGGACAATGCTCAGGGATGCACAGGGTGGGATTGATTTGGGACAATGCCCAGGGATGCACAGGGTGGGATTGATTTGGGACAATGCCCAGGGATGCACAGGGTGGGATTGATTTGGGACAATGCTCAGGGATGCACAGGGTGGGATTGCACTGGGACAATGCTCCCAGGGATGCACAGGGTGGGTCTGCTTTGGGACAATGTCCAGGGATGCACAGGGTGGGATTGCATGGGGATACTGCCCAGGGATGCACAGGGTGGGATTGATTTGCACAATGCTCCCAGGGATGCACAGGGTGGGATTGCTTTGGGACAATGCTCAGGGATGCACAGGGTGGGATTGATTAGGGACAATGCTCCCAGGGATGCACAGGGTGGGATTGCTTTGGGACAATGCTCAGGGATGCACAGGGTGGGATTGATTAGGGACAATGCCCAGGGATGCACAGGGTGGGATTGCACTGGGACAATGCCCAGGGATGCACAGGGTGGGATTGCACTGGGACAATGCTCCCAGGGATGCACAGGGTGGGATTGCACTGGGACAATGCCCAGGGATGCACAGGGTGGGATTGATTAGGGACAATGCTCAGGGATGCACAGGGTGGGATTGCTTTGGGACAATGCTCAGGGATGCACAGGGTGGGATTGATTAGGGACAATGCCCAGGGATGCACAGGGTGGGATTGCTTTGGGACAATGCTCCCAGGGATGCACAGGGTGGGATTGCATGGGGACAATGCTCAGGGATGCACAGGGTGGGATTGATTTGGGACACCACTCCCAGGGATGCACAGGGTGGGATTGCACTGGGACAATGCCCAGGGATGCACAGGGTGGGATTGATTTGGGACAATGCCCAGGGATGCACAGGGTGGGATTGCACTGGGACAATGCTCAGGGATGCACAGGGTGGGATTGATTTGGGACACCACTCCCAGGGATGCACAGGGTGGGATTGATTAGGGACAATGCTCAGGGATGCACAGGGTGGGATTGCACTGGGACAATGCCCAGGGATGCACAGGGTGGGATTGCACTGGGACAATGCCCAGGGATGCACAGGGTGGGATTGATTTGGGACACCACTCCCAGGGATGCACAGGGTGGGATTGCACTGGGACAATGCCCAGGGATGCACAGGGTGGGATTGATTAGGGACAATGCTCCCAGGGATGCACAGGGTGGGATTGCTTTGGGACAATGCTCCCAGGGATGCACAGGGTGGGATTGATTAGGGACAATGCCCAGGGATGCACAGGGTGGGATTGTTTTGGGACAATGCCCAGGGATGCACAGGGTGGGATTGATTTGGGACAATGCCCAGGGATGCACAGGGTGGGATTGCATGGGGACAATGCTCAGGGATGCACAGGGTGGGATTGCACTGGGACAATGCTCAGGGATGCACAGGGTGGGATTGATTAGGGACAATGCCCAGGGATGCACAGGGTGGGATTGCTTTGGGACAATGCTCCCAGGGATGCACAGGGTGGGATTGCATGGGGACAATGCTCAGGGATGCACAGGGTGGGATTGATTTGGGACACCACTCCCAGGGATGCACAGGGTGGGATTGCACTGGGACAATGCCCAGGGATGCACAGGGTGGGATTGATTTGGGACAATGCCCAGGGATGCACAGGGTGGGATTGTTTTGGGACAATGCTCCCAGGGATGCACAGGGTGGGATTGATTAGGGACAATGCTCAGGGATGCACAGGGTGGGATTGCATGGGGACAATGCTCCCAGGGATGCACAGGGTGGGATTGCATGGGGACAATGCCCAGGGTGCACAGGGTGGGATTGCACTGGGACAATGCTCCCAGGGATGCACAGGGTGGGATTGCACTGGGACAATGCTCAGGGATGCACAGGGTGGGACTGCACTGGGACAATGCCCAGGGATGCACAGGGTGGGATTGCATGGGGACAATGCCCAGGGATGCACAGGGTGGGATTGCACTGGGACAATGCTCAGGGATGCACAGGGTGGGATTGCATTGGGACAATGCCCAGGGATGCACAGGGTGGGATTGATTTGGGACAATGCTCAGGGATGCACAGGGTGGGACTGCACTGGGACAATGCCCAGGGATGCACAGGGTGGGATTGTTGGGGTGTCTGTGCGGGGCCAGGGGTTGGGTCCCTTCCAGCCCAGGATATTCCGTGATTCCCCAGGCCCTGCTGGTTCCCAGCACGCCCAGAGCCGTGCACAGCCCCTCATTCCCGTGTGCGCTGGGTCTGGCAGAGCACATTTCTGGTTTCTTTGGGGAAGCCCGCACAGCATGGCCACAGCAGGAGCTGAAGGAGCAGGACAAACCCTCGGTGACTGTCCCCAGGCAGCAGGGACAGCCAGGCGTGCTGGGACAGCCAGGCAAAGCAGCTCAGCTCGGCCATGGATGGGTGCCCCACTCCCTGCAGCAGAGGACGTGCGTGCCTGAGCCCTCGCACGCCACAGCTCAGCCCAGGGCTGGTAACCCCGGAGCTCAGGGCCTTGGGAAGCTGTAAAAATACAGGGATAAGCCCTTCTTAGGCTTGATACCCTGCAGCTCTGGCTGACCCCGGGATCAGCAAGCAGCACCGCCTGCAAGAAGGGGCTGCTTTAACCTCCAGCTAGCGAAACACTTGGAAAAACAAGGTCTTTATTCGGCAAGAACGGAGGGGGGATGAGCAAAGCAGCAGCCCTCAAATCCCTCTTATGCAATAGGCCCACGGGAGGGGAAAGAGAACCAAATGCAAACCCAAGCCTGGCAGGGAGCAGCCCCCGGGGCTGGTGCCCCCCAGCTGCCCGGGCAGGGACCCCCCCACCAGGCAAACCCCAGCACAGATTTAGGTCAGGCAGCAGCATCAGCTACAGAGGCAGGCAGCCGGAGCCCTGCGTGCCCGCTGGGGGAAAAAAAAAAAAAAAGGGAAAAAAAAAAATTAAAAGGAAGAGACGCTGTTTGAGGATGCAGGGAAACAGGGCGGAGATGGAGGAATTGCTGCTGCCCACTGAGACAGCCGACAGACAGCCTCGGGTGTGGAATCCAGGGCAGCTCTGGGCTCCCAGTCCCGTCCACCCCCCCCCTCAGAAAGCAGAATAACCCCGTTTAAATCTCTGACATCTCTGTTGGTTATTTTGAGTGCAGCTTTTTCGGGTGCCCAGCTGTGCTCGGGCTGGAGCTGGGCACTGTTAGGAGCACAAAACTTGGCCCTTTAGCTCCCCTCAGTCAAGAGGGGTTTGTCACTACCTCAGTGTCAATTTTAACAGTACTTTTCATTTTTTTTTTCCACAAGAAATCTGACACGGGGACTTTCAAAAGCAGGAAAATCAAAGGAGACTCCTATCTGCACCTCGATTTAACCCCAGCAGTAAAACTCTACACCGATTTTTCTTCTATGATAAAACACACAGCGAGACCCCTTTTTGGAGACTTGGGAAGTGCAGCAGAACCCAAAAAGCAGGGGTTTGGGTTGAGGGGAGTCAGCTGAGCTCTGTTAGCCCCTAAGGAGCCGTGTGAGCTCAGGCAGCCTTGTTATGGCAGTCCCTATATAAAGGCAAACCGGAGACAGAAAAGGTTTGGCTCCCTGCAGGAGGGAGGAGTGCTCAGCAGGAAGGGCTGGAGCAGCTGGAGAAGCTCTTACTAGAGGGTGTAAAGCAGGAGGAGAAAGACAAGGATGCTGTGAGTATCCCAGGAAGGGCTGGAGTAGCTGGAGAAGCTCTTACTAGAGGGTGTAAAGCAGGAGGAGGCAGCCCAGGATGCTGTGAGTATCCCAGGAAGGGCTGGAGTAGCTGGAGAAGCTCTTACTAGAGGGTGTAAAGCAGGAAGAGGCAACCTGAGGATGCTGTGAGTGTCCCAGGAAGGGTTGGAGCAGCTGGAGAAGCTCTTACTAGAAGGTGTAAAGCAGGAGGAGGCAGCCCAGGATGCTGTGAGTGTCCCAGGAAGGGCTGGAACAGCTGGAGAAGCCTTTATTAGAGGATGTAAAGCAGGAGGAGAAAGACAAGGATGCTGTGAGTGTCCTGGGAAGGGCTTGGGTTTAGGAGCCTCCCACATTTGTGTTTGCTGCTTGTGCCTTCTGAGCTCTGTGGGGACCCAAGGGGCTCAGGGGAGTGCCACCCCCAGTCTGTGCTGGTCCCATCGACCAGGAGCGGTTTTGTGGAGCAGCTCTGCAGTCAGGCTGATGGTAGGGACCCTGCCCTGCTGCTTTGTCACTGTCACAGCGTCCCCAAGCTCCCCTGGCAGGGGACACCTTCCCGGGGAACTGGTGTAACCTCTGAACAGGCACTGACTGGTGCCTAATGGAAACAGCGTTTAGCATAAATTCCACTTAATGGGGAAGTGTTTTGGTCTTTGCCAAGCGATTAAGTATATATGAAATATGCATGAAATTCTAATTTGTCCTCCTAATATGTGAGGTGCCAAATGAAGTCCAGGAGGGGAAAACTGGAGCCAAGACGTAGCAGAGGCTGCTTGTAGCTGTGGTTAATGTCATTAATGTTCCTAGCTTTGCTCACGCTGTGTATTTATTTCTTTGTTAACAGCATCTTCCGACAAATGAATGCCCTGCAGGAACGGGATGAGAAGAAGAAGACAGCCCCTGGAGCTGCCATCCGAGAGCAGGTAGGAGCTCCGGGGATGCAGCAGGAGCCTGAGGGCTCCAGGCTGGGCTGGCAGAGGGAATGTCTGGGAATGAGATGGAAGCACTGCCCTGCTGAGCCTGGACAGGTGATGACTGTCAGTGGATGTGCAGAGGGCAGGGCTGAGCTCCTCAGTGCCCAGAGCTGGGGGAAAAGCCCTGATCCACGTTCTTTGAAGTGCCTAAACACTAGCTTCCCTTCCTGTCGCATCCCTCAGTTGTCTGTGCCCAGATTAAAAGTTTGGGGAAGGATTTTAGTTGAGAAGGTGGCTCACCCCTCGCATGTGACAAATGTGACAGCCCCGGGCTCCAGCACGGTCAGGGGATGAATGACTGGCAGGGACAGCTCTCTGGAGCTGCTCTCAAGCCCTCCCATCACCAGAGGACTTTAAATCCCAGCCTGGGAGGCCCTGCTCTGCATAGGAAGTGTGGGTGCAGAAATTCCACCACTGGCTGTGGTGAGCCATCAGCAGAAATATCGTGTGCTGGCTGACTTGTAACGGTGGTGACAAGTGACAGGACAGCATCAGGGGCTGCTCTTGGTGTCCAGTGGGCTCGGGAGGCTGCTGTGTGTGTCTCTGGGTTTGCTTTGTGGAGGATTAATGCTGCAGCTCAAGCCGGGCGCTCGCGATGCATCGGGAGGTGACACACGGTGACAACTCAGGGGCTCAGTGCTGTAAAATTGTGTGCAGAACAAAGATTCCCAGGGATCACTCGGATGTTTTCCCGTCCTGCAGCTGGCCTACAAACAAATGCAGTTCCCAGGGAATTTCTGAATAGTTAATAAGTTATTACTACTGTTTGAGAAGTGAGGGTGGCAAAGAGCAAGGGTCCTCTGCGCCTGCGAGCGGCTGCTGAAACCATCCAAATGTTGCCATCAGCTTGGATCACAGCTTCAGGGCTGCCAGGACATGTGTGGAGAGGGGGAATACGCTCAATATTTTGATCCCAGCAGCTGGGGAACAAGGCTGGGGCTGAGGAAGGGGTCAGGAGCAGAGCTGCTGCCCGGATAGCAGAGGGTGCACGCAGAAAAGGTGCTCTCACCCTGCTCCTCCTCATTCCAGCTGGCTGGAAGCTGCAGAGGACAAGTGCCAGGCCTTTCTGTCCCCATTCCTCTGCCTCCCCCCGGCAGGGCTTACGCAAGAGCCCGGGCCCCAGAGTGCCATGGGTGGCTCCACATTCCCGGCACGCCGCGTTCCCCGTGCGCTCCCACTAAAGCTTCATTACTGCACCTTCTGCTCTGCTCCCGAGCATCTCCTTCCAGCCCTGCCATGGTATTTTAAAATACAGCCTGTGCCTGCCGTGGCGCTGCTTGTGGCTTGGACTGAAAATGCCAGGGTCTGAAATCATTGATATGAAACACGGGTGAGTCATTTCGGAGAGCGCCAGGCCCCGTGTTAATTTTGTTAATACTGAAATCATCTGCTGGCAGGGCTGTTTTCGCCCTGCCACCACCAAGAGAGCTCTGCCTGAGCTGTTGTTTCCAGGAGAGTGGAAAAGGTGAGGGAGGGGGAAGATTGGGGTCAAGGCAGGAATCCAGAAACAACCCCAGAAACAACCTGGGCTCTCCGAAATTGATAGAGGGACATGGGAATGGAGGCTGCCCCAGCAGATTTGGGAGGTGCTGGTAAAATTCACTCCCCCATAGCAAAGGACGAAGGTGGCAGAGAAGGTCCAAAGTGTGCCATGAGCTTGTCATTCCAGCTCTGGGAAGCCTGAGCAATGCCCCTGGGACACCACAGCGCTCGCAGGATCTGTGAGGAAGCTGCTGGAGGGGAAAAACAATGAATAAAAACACAAATACGTCTCCCAGCCACCACGGTGCCAGGAGCAGGAACTGTGTGGCTTCCAGAGATCAAGCTCTGGCAAAAACCAAATTCCAGGAGCAAGAAAACCTTCTCAGGGAGGTCATGAAAGACACAGCAGTGGGGAGGGGGGACCTGCTAACACAAAGAAGGAGGAAAAGGAGGTGGCGAGACTTGCTCTCACCACCCGGGGCACCTCCAGAAGGTTAAAGTCTGCTCTGGGAAGGGCTCTGCCAGGCTGGCAAAGTAGGTCAAAATTAAGTACGGTTCAATTGCGATGCGGCGTGACTGATGTCTGCGTTCCCAGGGCTGGATGGCGTTCACCCCGCGCAGCTCTCTCTGTCTCCGAGAGCAGCAAAGGCTCTCGGCCAGTTTTGCACATCCACAGGAGGTTATCTGAGGTCTCCATCAGCGCAGGGGGGTGTGGGCAGTGTCAAGGTCAAGTGGTGGGCTGATGAGAGGTCAGCTCGGAGTAAATGGCCTGGAAATGATGAAAACTTGGTGGTTTTCCTCAAAGGCAGGGTGGTTCTCACTGGGAAACAGGAAGATCAGGAGCAGTGAAGTAGGGGAAGAGAAGAATGATGTTAGGGCAGGCACTAACAGTGGTTCAGGGGACAGGGAGGCACAGAGGTGACAGCCACGTGCAGGTTTTGAGGCTCAAGCCTTGCAGCGGCAGCATAGAGGGGAAGTGGCTCCCACAGGAGATATTAGATGAGATGTCTTTTGTCCCAGCGTGGTTTACGGCAAAGATTTCTTCTGAGCCACATAGATATATGGATAAATATATGGCTTTGGATGAAGAAGGGGAAGGGATGTCTGCAGTGAAGGATATGTTTCAGCAGCGTGAATGCTCTCGTAGCTCCTCTCCCCCTCAGGACCAGGCTGGGCTCCTGCCCCAGCATTTTTCCTGTGTGCCACAGCCACGACACAGCACTGGCTACACAGCTGTCCCCATGGTCACCTCCAGGCAGCCACAGGGGCTGCTTTTCTCTTCCGTGTGGTTCGGGGCTGGTTCGCACCCAGCAGCCAGGGTTTGTGTGGGATGGTGGGCAGATCCCATGGAAATGGAAAATCCCAGAGCCAGGCCCTGTCCTGGGGTCTGAGCAGGGATGCGTGGGCAGGAGCACAAAGGGTGTGAGGGGACAGGAGGGTGGTGGCAGATCAGCCACAGCCAGGGGCTCGTGCCGGGAGCAGGAGGGCAGGGTGAGGTGCCCTGGTTGAGGAAGGGGTTCAGGGAGCCCTGCTGGCCCCGAAGGGTGAAGTTTTCTTGCCCTGGGGATGCTTCTCTGCTGTCGGTGACATCCTAGAAAAGTCCTGTCTCGTGCCAGTGCCCGCTCCAAACAGTCTGTCCATTGTAACCCTCACCAACAATCCCGCAGAGGTGAGGGCTGGGCAAGGGAACAAAACCTGCTCTGTCTCCAAGCTGACGGTCTCCAGAGTCGGGGATTTGGTCTCTCGGTTGCTGCTGCTTCAGGGTCAGAAAAAAACAAAGAAAAGCCGCACAGGGGTTTAGGTTGCTGGTCCTGTTATTTGGTGATGTTCCCGAGAAGTTTTGCTGCAGATTGCCCAGCAAGGATGCAATTAGAGGGTCCAGAAAAGAATCCAAGTGAGATCCTGTGCTTGTGCTTTCGGTGTCCAAGGCAAGAGGGCTCTGAGCCTGTTCCTGACGGTGCTGAGTAAGCTGTGCTTGGCTCCTGAGGAGCTAAAAAGGGTTTGGATGTTCTTCCCCTGCTCGGTTCCAGACAGAGCGGTGCATCCCTCCCTCTGGTCCCTGATACCATCGCCCACGCCAGCCACAAACACCGCTTTCCCCCAGCCCTGAGCTGAGCCTGGGCTCTCAGCTGTCCCACGAGCCTGTCTCAGGAGCACAGCGGAGAGCCAGGGAAGGGCAGGGAGTTTTGGGGCACGAGCCAGTGCGTAGCATATGGCCAAGTGACCTGCCAAAGGCACGGGATGTGTCCCAGATAAGGGACTGCAGTGACACGGCACAAGGATGCTCGGTCCAAGCACTGCCCCTTCTGCTGATGTCCCTGAGAGAGGAGTGCTTTGACTGCACGATTTTCTGCTGGTGCTGGAGTGCCAGAGAGCTGGGGGAGGGAGGTCATGGGGATTGCTGGGTGCTTGTGACCAGGCACGAGACCCCTGAGCGCGGTGCTGCACAGCCTTTCCGGCTCCCCAGGCATTAGTAACGTGTGTGGTCAGGTCTGTAACGCAGCCTGGGACACCCTCTTGTCCCTTTTATGAAGGCAGACCCCTGATTTAAAGCGCTGTAGCACTTGGGAGAACTCAGAATTATTGTTCGGTCCCAAACAACTCTTCCCGGTGACACACCTGGGCTGTAAAATCTGCACATCCTGCCCCAAAGCAGCAGGGGAAGGAACGGGGGCTGTGTGCTCTGCTGCCAGCGAGAGCAGCTCCATTCCCCAGGCAAACCCCCCTGGAAGCTCGAGGCAATGAGAAAACCCCAAACAGCAGCAAACTGTTGAACTCCCACTGCTTCCTATCAGTCCTGTCCCCGAGAGCGACAGGGTTATTCACCCTCCCGGATCTGCAGCTCCGTGTCCAGGGGACAGGGACATTCCTGTCAGAGCAGCTCTCTACCTGGCAGCTGGGCCGGATGGGAGGCACGGGGAGACAGAAGGGAAAGTGCCACCAATGTCTTGCCGTAGAGGAGAGACAAGTGTCATGTTTTCTTCTAAAATGGGGTAGCTGTGTTATGCTAAAAACAGCCAAACGCTGAGGAGGTAGAGGAGGCGAAGCAGATTTTCGCGGGGAGGAGGAACAGCTTTTCCCTAAACAAGGGAACAGAAGGGCTTTAGGAGCAGCACCAGCCCTGCATGTGCCCCTCCAGCAGCTCCAGGGCCTCGTGACTGGCTCCTTCTCATCCTACAAGTAGCAAAAAGGGGAAATCATAGAGCACCCGGGGGGAAAGCACTATCCAAGGAGGCAAACGCAGATGTCACTGACGGCTCAAAGCCTCTCCTCCAGTGTGCCTTGTCCCTCCGTGGGCTCGTCCCCCCCCATCAGCCTTTTGGGCACGTGATGGGGACACAGGCAGTGTCAGCAAGGAGGATCAAGTAGGGCAGCGTAGCGTAGTGCAGCATGTGGGTACATCAAAGGCTGAAGCTTTCCACGGCAGGAAGTCTAAGTGTAATTCGTCATCACCCCCAAAAGTGATGGGAAAGAGGGGGTGAGGGGGAGCCGTCATGGTCCTGGCAGCAAAACTTGCCAGTGAATCGAGCCCGAGCAGGGATACTTTCAGAAATAGCAGGTTCCGTGTTTTCCTGCGATGAGCAGCCCCGCTCCCCTTCTCTCCCAAGGGCCGGTGGAGGATGGATGGCTCAGGCACGCAGAGGAGCCCTTCCCGCGGAGAAGGACACGGTGCCTCACGGATGGCCATGTCCTCCCCCGGCGTCACCTCCCCGTGCCCAGCTCCCAGCTCCCGAGCGCGGCGACGCTCACCGCGAGCATCCCCGGCGGCTCCTGCCGCTGCCCCTCGGCCCGCGGGGAATCGCCGTCCCCGGCGCGGCTCGGCTCGGCTCGGCTCGGCTCTCCAGCCGGGGATGCCCGGCCCGAATCCCTGCCGCCTGCCCTTGGCTGCTCCCGCTGGGAGCGCATCTCGCCGCCAACGAGCCCGCAAGTACCGCCGCGAACGTGACCGGGGCCAGGCGGCTCCGGGGCTGCGGGGAAATAGCCGAGGGCAGGCACCGGCGGCGCCTCAATCCGCGCTGTCCTCCGCCGAGCCGCGAAGCGAAGCGCCGACCCTTCCCCAGGCGGGACGCGCCGCGACCCCCGCGGGAGGATGGGGAGAGGGAGGGGGGCGATGGAGCCGCGGTGCTCCCGGGGGCAATGCGCCGCACCACGGCCATCCCCGGCGGGGCTCACCTGTCCGTACACCTGGATGGGCTCGGGCGGGCGCGGCGCGGCGCGGCGGCCCCGCGGGGGCTCGGCGGGGGCGGCGGGGGCCGGCGGGGCGCGGAGCAGCAGCAGCGGCGAGCGGGAGCCCGCGGCCGCCGGCAGCAGCAGCAGCAGCGGCAGCAGCGGCAGGAGCCGCCGGGGCAGCGGGGCGGCCCGGCCGGCCCCGCCAGAGCTCCGTGTCGCCATGTTCGTGCCGCCGGGGCCGGGCGGAGCGGAGCGGGGCCGGGAGGAGCGGAGCCGAGCCGGGCGGAGCGGCAGCCGCGCCGCCGCCCGGAGAGAATGTGCATGGGCAGCGCTGCCGCTGCGAGCCCCCCCGCCGCTCCCCGCGGGCACGGATGCTCGGGCCCCCTCCCCTCTTCCCCGCTCCTTCTCCCTCTTCGTCTCACTCTTCCTCTTTTTCTCCGTCTCCTCTCCCTCTCCGGAGGATGCTCGGGTCCCCGTCGAGATGGAGTGAGATAAGTTCAAGTTAATTTCTGTGAAATGGAGTGAAGATCGGGCTCCCTCCCCTCTTTTCCTTTCCCTATCTCTCTTTTCCTCTCTCTTCCTCTTTTCCTCTTTCTGCCTCTCTGGAGGATGCTCGGGTCCCCATAGAGACGGAGTGAAATAAGTTCAAGTTAATATATGTGAAATAGTCTGAAGCTCGGGCCCTCTCCCCTCTTCTCCTCCCTCTTTTCCTGCCTCTCCCTCTTTTCTTCCCTCTCCCTTTCTCGCTCCCTCTTTTTCTCCCTCTCCCCCTCCGGAGGATGCTCGGGTCCCCACTAAGACAGAGTGAAATAAGTTCAAGTTAATTTCTGTGATATGAACTAAAGCTCAGGCCCCGTCCCCTCTTCTCTCCTTTTCCCTTTTTTTCTCCCTCTCCCCCCTTTTTTTCCCTCTCTCCCTCCAGAGGATGCTCGGGTCCCGATGAGATGGAGTGCAGTAAGTTGTAGTTAATTTCTGTGAAATGGAGTGAAGCGAAATGCAGCAGCCAGAAATGAAGTCAAAGGGAGCGAGAGTGGATGGAAGGAAACTGTGTTGAAGTCAATGGAGCTGTTCAGGAGGGCCTGGAGTGACAGGGCAAAGGGGAAAGGCTTCAAACTGGCAAAGAGTGAGTTGAGATTGGATTTTAGGAAGAAATTCTTCCCTGTGAGGGTGCTGAGGCCCTGGCACAGGTGCCCAGAGAAGCTGTGGCTGTCCCTGGATCCCTGGCAGTGTCCAAGGCCAGGCTGGACAGGGCTTGGAGCAGCCTGGGATAGTGGAAGGTGTCCATGGCAGGGGTGGAATGGGATGAGTCTTAAGGTTCCTTCCAAACCCAACCATTCTGAGATTCAATGAAATAAATTCAAATAATATAAAATCACTGCAGCTGCTTCTCCCTGGAGCATCAGTGAGGTTTCCCCCAAAAAAGCCAAGCTGCATTCTTCCTCCCACGTGCATCATTGCAGATGTGTCCCCTAGCCTCGATGGGGGCCGAAAACACCCCAGGATTGGTGGGGAATAGCACAATTGTCCAGGCTGAGGTTTGATAGAATCACAGTGGTGTGAACCATAAAATAATGGTAACACAGGCTCAGCTCCTTGTTGCTGAGTGTGATGAAGAGCTGAGTCTCCCTCTGGATGGGAAGGTGAAGGTGTGGATGGATGTCAAGAGGAAAAGGTGCAAATAATTTCACAGGCTGTGGTGACAGATTTCCCCTGGGTACATTTCTGGCAGCCCTCAGAGATCTTTGTCTCAATTTCTGCCATCTTTTTACCCGGGCAGAGTTGGGAAGGTGAGTGAGACATGGTGGGAACAGGAAGCCAGAGACCCTCAGGGTCTCTCCAGGGTCTTCTGCCCTCTCTCCCACCCATGGGAGCTGGGTTTGAGCTGTGCCAGTGGCTGTGTGCGTCCCATAAAACACTTGGCAGAGGTACCATGCCCAAAATCCCCAGTGTGGAGCAGACGATGCTTGGTTGGTTTTGCAGGGACAGCACAGGAGCTGTGCCAGTGGCCACAGCTCTGATTTATCGGGGCAGCTCAAAGTGCTGCACTCCCAGGCCTGGGGATTCCCCTGCAGCTCTTTCAGAAAGCAACTTGTGCCATCCCTGCCTGGGGCTCCTGTGTGTCCCAAGTCCAAGGATTTGAGGCAGAAATCTCAAATGATGCTGGGAGATGGCAGGAAATTTGGGCTGTGCCTGTTGCTCAGCCCCAGCTGGTCTCTCCAAGCCAGAGGTGTGTTTTTAGGCATTTTAGGTGGTTTTTTAGGCATAGATTTGCTGCTGAGAAAACAGTTCTGGGTTTCAACTCCCCTGCCTCACATGCTGTGCAGCATTCCGGCATTTCTTATGCCATATCAGGGAATCATCAAGGAAAATGAATGTGGCCCAGCAGTGAAGGAATGGGAGCCTATAAATCCCATGGACAGCCCCGAGGCAGCCTTGCTCCCCCTTATTTCACTTGCTTTAATGGCAGGAATGTTGTGCAGAGCTTTCCCCGAGGTGCTTTCACCTAGAAACCCAGTTAGTGCATTTCAATTATCGGGTCAATACAATTATAAACCCTCCTAATAAAGCTTTTAGAGGTCTTGACTGAGGGTAATGTCCCTCTGGAGGACAGGAGGTCACCGTGGGTGAGAGCAGAGTCAGGGAGGGAGTTGTGTTGTGTGGGAATCCCTGTGGGAATCCTCTCGGGGCCAGGTGGGGTGGGCAGGTGAGAAGGACCCAAAAAGAACCTGTAGATGAGGAATAGAGGAAAAATAGGAGGAAATGAGGACCTGCCTTTGCTGAGGAGCCAAATGGAGGGAAATGGTGTGTTGGGGTGTTGCTGTCCCTCTCCCAGCTCTTGTTTCTTCTTTCAGGGTGCAAGAAGGGTCCCTGTCCCCCTGCGGGCTCCCTCTGGCCAGGTCACTGCGGTGGGCACAGGGAGAGAGCATAACCAGGACCCCTTGGGTGACCCCAGCCCTGGTAAATGCTCGCAGATGAATGGCTCTTTCTTTGTGCAGGGAAACACACGTTTCCCTTGCCAAAGTATTTTTTGTTTTTTGAAAAGAGACGTAAAGGGGAGAGGGGAACAGTGCGGAGTTTATTTTAAGGTCCATCTGGATTTCATCAGCAGCAAAAGCTGTGAACTCCAAGAGCAAGGCGAGGAGCCCCTGGCCCCCTGGTTTTCCTTCCCCTCTTCCTTGAGACCTTTCCCTGTCTCAGCTTTAGAGGTCCCCGAGGGTTTAGGGGACTGAGAGGGTAGAATTGTTTAAAGGAACCATTGTGTTTTGCTGGAGCTGAGTCGGGGAGTAAAACAGAGATTCCAGGGACAAGAGCCAAGGACATCACCCTGCTCATGGCGTTGCTCCCAGAGCCTTCCTCGGAGGATGATGATGGTTGTAGGGTTTCCTGCAGGGCTCAGGGCTGTGTCAGAGGCACCCAATTGTTGCATTCACACACCAGAGGTCACTTTTTGCGACGGGGTCTCACTGAGGAGGATGTTCAGTGTGAGATACAAATGTTCACTGCGTTGATGTGTGGAAGAGCATCGCTTGGGGGGGGGAACGAGGGAAGAAAATGCTCGGTCTGGGGTGGGACAGGGCAGCTATTGCAGACAAATCAGCAGAAAAGGCTCCGATGTCAGGAGAAGCACAGGGAATGGTGTCATGGAACAGGAGCGGGGACACCCCGAGAGTGTCATCTGAGAGCCAGCATGGCAAAGCTGCTCCTGCCCCACGCTGGGGGAGCGAGGAGGAGGAGGAGGAAGGCCATCCACGCAGGTGCAGCTCCTGCGATGGCTGTGGTGAGCAACATCTCCATCTTGTGGCAACAGCAGCATCAGGGGACCAGAGCCAGAGCTGCTTCTCTCCGTGCCAGTGTCTCAAGGCCACCGCGGGGCCGCGTCCTGTGCCGGCAGCCTTGGCATGGCAGTGTGTGACCAGCAGGACATGCTCCCCCTGACCCCAGGTGGGTGTGACCAGCAGGACATGCTGTCCCTGTCCCCAGGTGGGTGTGACCAGCAGGACATGCTCTCCGTGTCCCCAGGTGGATGTGACCACCAGGACATGCTGTCCCTGTCCCCAGGTGGGTGTGACCAGCAGGACACACCCTCCCTGTCCCCAGGTGGGTGTGACCAGCAGGACATGCTGTCCCTGTCCCCAGGTGGGTGTGACCAGCAGGACATGCTGTCCCTGTCCCCAGGAGTTGGGTGCTGCAGGTCCATCAGGACCTGCCAGGTTTCCAGCAGAAGGGCCGTGGGAGGGTGCAGGGCTGGGGACATTGGGTACCAGGAGTGATGTCATTTCATCCACAGGACTTACCTGCAAGGACCCAGCTGCTGAGGGACATTATCTGCCCCAAAACTGCCAGGATGGGGTGTCCAGGCACTAGGCTCAGCAAAGGTGGGAAGTTGGGGTGATGAGAAGCCTGGGGCTCTTCCCAAGGGTCTCACATGGATTGGGAATCAGGCCCAAGGTCAGGGATGGTGTCACTGTGTTCCATCTGGGCCCTGCCTTGACCCTGGGCAGGGCTCCAGGCTCCAGGTTAATCAGCAAACAGAGCTCAGGGGTCCTGTGCATGTGGGGACAGTGAGCTGGGAGTGGGAGGTGAAAGCAGAGCAGGGCCCAGGTGGGGACCGTGCTGGCACGACGTGGGACAGGTGACCCTTGTGCTCATCAGGTGGCACAGGGTGTGGCCTCGGGCCATCCCCTGCCTGGGGACAGCTGAGATTGGGTGATGAGCAGAGGGTCTGACACCACAGCAGGGCACTGAAGGAAGGGCCTCTGTCCCCAGTAAGGGTGGCAGGGCTCCAGTGACTGGTTAAACTGGGGGATCAGGGGGTGGGAAAGCACAGGTGTCATTGAGCAGGGACACGGTTACAGGTCAGGAGGTCTGGGGGACTTGTGGGCAGCTTTGGCCACTCTGACTGCACTTCCCCATCCTCTGCTGTTTTGGCCCAAATTTGCTGCCAGCACAGCACAGCTCTGTGACAAGCCTCTCATGGGGGCTGTAGGGGAGGAATAGGCTGCCCCAGGAGACTTTGCATGAGCCAGGGAGAAGGGACCAAACAGCAGCCCAGTTGGCAAGCGAGATTTATTGGAATTGGGCCAACCCCAAAGGCGGGTGACCAGATTTCAGCAGGAAACACACAGGGCCCTAAGGGGGGAAGCTGGCCACAAACCCTCGAGTGAGGAGAAGCCCCTGCCCCTCACATCTGAGTTCCTCCTCCCTTCCCCTCAGTGTTCTCAGGGGGCTCGAGACACCCACAAGGCTCAATGCACACCTTTGTCCTACAGGCATGATGTTTCCATGGGACATCCCCGGGCAAGAGGAAGGAGGTTGAGAGCCGAGAAGTCCCACCAGGGGAGCCATCAGGAGGACCTACACCACCTCCAAAAGGTAGGGTTTTTTCCCAAAATACAGCTCGTCCCGATGGACACCGTGATGGGAACAATGAATCGTCGTCAAAAGGGAGCAGCGGTCAAACGAAGACCCTGCCTTGAGTCACGTTAATTTGTGCCACGTTACGGTTCTATTTGTGCCATGTTATTCTTCCGGTAAAGCAGCAGCACAGCACTAAAGCAGCGCAGGGACCTTAGCAGAGATCCAAAGGGAGCCAGGAGGGGAAGCAGTAGGAAAAACAGGGCAGATCCGTGGTGTGGAGCAAGGCCAGACGCCACCGTTTTGGGATCAGGGCGGGCCGGACGCTCACCAAGAATCGCCCCACGCTGGTCACATCATCAGGGACAGGGACTCTTTGTCCGTGGAAAACAGTCTTGAGTGGCCGGCGAGGAACGGGACAAGATCCAGCCAGAGAAGGGACACCCTTGGAGGACACCTACTCAGCCTTGGAGGCTGCGACACCGTTGGACACTCCCGCGTCTTTCTCTCGGAGCTTGCGCAAGTAATCGTGGGGGCCTTTGCCCTCGAAGGACGTGGGGCTCTTGTAGGAGCCGCCGATCTTGTCCCAGAGGGTGAAATACTGCCCGTAGTTGTAGTCGAAGTACAGGTGGTGGTCGGTGTGGTGGGCAGAGCCGTTGATGACGTGCCGCAGCAGCCGCGGCACGCGGTAGTCGCCGTCGTGGATGGAGATGGTCCAGACGTTGACGAAGATGTAGAGGCCCAGGTAGGTGACTTTGTGCAGGGGGAAGAGGAAGGGGTACACGTGGTAGGGCAAGCTCTGCATGAAGCCGTCCACGGGGTGGAAGGCGTGGCTGGCGAAGGGCGTGGCGATCTTCCACAGGTGGTGGGGCTTGTGGAAGCGCTGCGGGGAGAGGGGGCTGTCAGCCGGGGTGGGTCCTTTCAGAGGGTCCCCCAGACAGATTCACAGCCCAAAGGGATGCTCTCTGAGCCAGCGCCACCCAAACTGAGAGGAGAACGTGCCCTAAAGGGCTCTCAGCTCCCATCCACCATTCCCACCCGAGCGTGCATTCCCTTGGACGTGTCACCAGAGCAGGTGGCACTTGTCCAGAGCCCCCTGTCCTATCCCATACCTTATAGAACAGCTTGTGGTGGAGCCCACGGTGTATCCAGTAGATGCCCATGTCGGTGAAGAAGAGGAAGGACAGCATGCTGAGGAAGACGCCAGACCAGCCTGGGGGTGACAGGGATGTCAGAGGTGGCACAGGTGGGCATCAGGAGGCTGTGAGGGCCTCCACAATGGCTCTTGTGGTGGGAGACGCATCTGAGTCGTCCCAGGGTCTGCCCCCCTGAGGTGAGAGCGTCAGGTGTGACTCAGGGGAAGGGAATCAGGTGAGGCCTCACTGGGAGCTGTGCCCAGGGAAGGGAAGGATGTCTTCTGTGGAGGGGGGAGCGTGTCAAGCAGGGGGTCATGACCCTGAGTGAGGGCGCAGGGGTCCCTCCCCTAAACAGAACTTGAGTTTTTGGCTGATAGCCTGGGACAAGAGGTAGCCTGGAGGATTTTTTGGGGTTGCCATCAGGAGAAATGGGGACCGAGGGAGGTGACCCAGGTGGGGAAAGGGTACTGCCGTGGCAGGGGGCGCAGGGAGGTCACTCACCATACGGGGAGTCCTCGATGTTGTCGTAGAGTTTGCTGTAGCCCCGCACCTCGGCGAAGAACAGGGCGACGGTGGGGACACTGATCCAGGGCAGGGAACGCACGGCGTAGGCGATCTCCCGGCTCACTTGGTTCTGCAGGGTGTGACAAGAAGGAGGGTCAGGGGACAAGGGACATCCTGAGAGCCCTAATGCCCCTCATGAGGCAGAGAGGGCTGGCATCTTGGCCACCTCTTTGTGGTGGCATCTCTGCCACGGTGTGGCACGCAGGGTGCTGCTCACTGGGGACAGCCGAGCCCGGGGCAGGACAGGGCTCGCGCTGGGTGCTGGGTCTTGTGGCACTTGTGTCTGGTCAGGGAGAGTAACACAGGGCTCAGAGGGGCAGGTGTGACAGTGGGGACAGCCCGTGCCACACCACCAGCACGTGGCATTTGGAACAAGAGGATGGCGAGGGGGGCACTCGGGGCGTGGGTGAGGAGCCACCCACCTCCAGGAACTGGGGATGCTTCTTGAGCTTGTGGTCGAAGATGAAGTAGTAGCTGAGGGTGCCGAAGAGCAGGTAGAGGGCCAGGGCCCCCAGGTTGGTGATGACGAAGAGGCTGAGGAGCTGGCGGCAGGGCTCGCCCTCGGGCCACCCCGCGGGGTACACGTAGGGCGTCAGGAGGTGACGGTCGGCGGCTTCCAGGACCAGATCCATGGTGGCTCCTGCAGGAAAAGGAGTTGGTGTGGCTTGTCGCAGAAGATGTCCCTCCCTAGGGCCACGGGGGCACGGGAAATCGTGGGCGGGGGCGTGTCAGGGTTGGGATGCTGTCCCTCCCTCTGGATCATCTTAGCTGGCATGGGGAAGCAAATCCGGGAGATGCGGGCTGTGGATGGAAAACACGGAAAGACGCAGAAGTGGGGCGCTGCCCTAATTCGGGGCCCTGTAGCTGTGGGAGGGAGCGCGTAGGACCGGGGACAGCGAGCTGTGGGTGGCAGTGGGACAGGGTGACAGCGGGATGTGGCTTTGGGGAGCACGACCCCTTTTGGGGCAGCAACTGGGGCGCCGTTCCTTGTCCCGGGGCGATTCCCGCAGCACTCCCCGGGCCGGGCGGGTGGCGAAGGGGGACCGGTGTGTTCGGGAGCCGCAGGTGGCCCTGCCAGCGGCGGGGAAGGACCCGAGGGGTGCCTGAAACGGGGCGGGTGACGCTGGCGGCGAGCGCAGCGGCCCCGGGGGCCGTGGCGGCGGTGTCCCCCTCCCGGTGGCCCTGTCCCCGCAGCCCTGTCCCCGCAGCCCTGTCCCCGCTCCCCGATCCCCTTACCTGCCCGAGGGACCCGGCGCGCCGCGGGGCAGGGGCGGAAAGGGGCGGGGCCGCCCGGTAGCGCCACGTGACGTCACCGGCGGCGGCGCTCGCACCACCTCGGGCGGTGACGTCGGCGCGAAAGGGGGCGGGGCCAAGGGCGTGGGGGCGGGGCAAGGGGCGGGGCCACAATTGGGCGTGGCCGGGGGCGTGGCCACAATGGGGCGTGGCCGGGGCGTGCGGAGCCCCGCGTTCCCTCCGCGCTCCCTCCGCGCTCCCTCCGCGGTCTCTCCGCGGTGCCGGAGGGCGAATTTTGGCCATCTCGGCCCTTTCCCTCGCTGTCCCCACGGTCGGGATGGCGCGGGGACATTGCTGGTGGCAGTTTGGGTTGGGAGGGACCTTAAAGATCAGCCGGTTTCACCCTGTACATGGGCAGGGACACCTCGCACTGTCCCAGGCTGCTCCAAGCCCTGTCCAGCCTGGCCTGGGGCACTGCCAGGGGCAGCCACAGCTTCTCTGGGCACCTGTGCCTCACCACCCTCACAGTTTCTAACCCTTTTTCTTTTAATTGCTGCTTTTAATTCCATTTCCCCTCCAGTTTCCTCTGCAGCAGCTTTTACTCAGTCAGCAAATCCACTTTTTCTCTCCCACTCCAGTTCCCCTGAGTTTTCCCTTGAGATTTCCCCTGAGTTTTCCTCTGAGTTTTCCCTGAGTTTTCCCTGACATTTCCCTGACATTTCCCTGAGTTTTCCCTGAGTTTTCCCCTGAGATTTGCCTGAGGTTTTCCCTTTTTCCCTGAGTTTTCCCTGAGTTTTCCCTGAGTTTTTCCCTGAGTGTTGCCTGAGTTTCCCTGAGTTTCTCCCTGAGATTTCCTCTGAGTTTTCCTCTGAGTTTTCCCTGAGTTTTCCCTGAGTTCTTCCCTGAGTTTTTCCCCGAGATTTCTCTGAGTTTTTCCCTGAGTTTTCCTTGACTTTTTCCCTTAGATTTCCCTGACATTTCCATGAGTTTCCCCTGAGTTTTTCCCTGAGTTTCCCCTGAGTTTTTCCCTGAGTTTTCCCTGAGATTTCCTTGACTTTTTCCCTTAGATTTCCCTGACATTTCCATGAGTTTCCCCTGAGTTTTTCCCTGAGTTTCCCCTGAGCTTCCCCTGAGTTTTCCCTGAGTTTTTCCCTGACTTTCCCCTGACTTTCCCCTGAGATTTCCCTGATTTTTCCCCTGATTTTCCCCCAGGTAATGCATCTCTTTTCCCCCCTCCAGGTCACCCTCTCCCCCTCCAGGGGCTGGGCTGGGGATTCCAGCAAGGCTTGGCTCAAGGCATCACTCCTGCTCATCTCTGTGCCTAAATTCCTGCATCCCTGGGAATTTCCTGCCTGCACAGAGCTGGGAATGCTTTCAGCTGGAAAGCTCTGGTGCTGTGTCTTCTTGGGAAGTTCTGCCTCAGCAGATCTGGGAGGGATGGAGTGATTCACCAAAATGTATTTCTGACGTTGCCTCAGCCACCAAAATCATGGGATTTTTCCCAACGTGAGCAAAAATTCTCCTGTCATGCTTATTTTTATTAAGATACGGCCAATTCTTTGGACTGTTTTCCTAGCAGAATATAAGGGGAGCTTCAGAATAAAAAAGTCAGCCCAGAAGATGACATCCTGTTGAAGCAATAGGCATTAAAACTGGAGGTTTGTTTACAGAAACACTGACTCATGAGGAAATCCAAGTCCCTTTTGTTATTTCCAGCTCTTTAATATACTGTAATTTGTATACTGTAGTAATTAAATACTGTAATTTTAGTATTACAGCTGCAGGTGTCATAAATCCAGGAAAGTGTAGGACAGAGACAAGGGGGAAAACCATGACCTGTGGGGCTTTTGGGAGAGGCAGCTGGATAAAAGTTATATCCTGACCTCGAATAATTTTCACTGCTAGAGCTGTAGCTATTCCTGTTATTTCTTACAAATGGAATTTGAACAGAAAAAAAAATCCCCACCAAGTCCCTGTGGCCACTTTCCTTCAGGTGCAGTGCAATAATTTCACTTGGCTTTAAACCTTGTGCTGTTTTGAACTCCCTGGAGTGCTTTAAAATGAATGTGAATAAATATTTATTTATTCGCTTTAAAATTAAAGCCAATAAATAAATAAAGGGGGGAGGTTGGGTGGTCCAGGGACACTGGGTGGTGTTTTTAGGAATTTTAATGTGATCTCTCCAGCAGGTCCAGGTCTTTCCTATATTTTGGCCTCCAGAAATGGATATTCCATGTGTTTGATGCACATTTTTGTCCATCTGGGACAGATGCGAGATATTGATATGGAAATGTGGTGGAGGTAAAATTCATCATTACTCAAAGAGGAAATCCTGGCCAGAACTTTCATTCTTTTTGGAATTATCTTTATTTAACCATTAAAATAAAAATTTATTTAGGCTCAGCTGGGGGGAATATTTAGTCTAAGTTAAAAATCAGCATCAGCAGGGAAAAAGTTTCCCATAATTATAATTTCTCAATAAAAATATTTTAAAACCAGTCTTGTTTGCTTTTTTAATAGAGACCTATTTATTGTTCTAGATACTGCTGTGGTTTCCACCAAAATAAATGTTTTTTGGGTTTTTTTAATGGGGTGATGCTGCTGATATTCACAAATGTAGGGTGATAGTCTGAAAATGAAATAAATGAAATAAATAAATAAAAAGTTCAGAGTGGCTGCATGGAGGCACTGTGGAGAGGTGGAACCAGATTTCCTTGAATATCAAGGTAAATAAAATAATAAAATAAAATAAAATAAAATAAAATAAAATAAAATAAAATAAAATAAAATAAAGTAAATAAAAATAGTAAATAATTGGGAAAAAACCCAACAGTGCCGATGGCAACAGGAATCCTATGGGGAAGGGCTCAGAGAACAAAGCAGAGTGGGAAGGAAGAGGAAATTCTGGTGAAAATTTCTAAAATTGGCACGCGGTGAATTAAATCCTCGGGTGACATAAAATGATCAAAGCTGTTCCCCAAAGAGGGAGAAATTGATCCCAAATGATCTAAAGTCACCCCAAAGTGGTCTGGGAAGAGCGAGATGGACCTCAAATAACCATAAAAACCTAGAGTAGCCCTGAATTGTAATTGTCGCCCTCAAGTAACCCCAAAAATGACCTTTAAAGATATCCATGACCAATAGTAACCCCAAATTGTTATGACTGACCTCTAGTAACCCCAAAATGACTAAAGTCACCCCAAAATGAGCCAAAGTAATCCCCAAATTTTATGGAGGGAGCAAGTTTGAAATCTAATTACCCTCAGGACATATAGTAACCCCAAAATGATCTCTAATGACCCCAAAATTAATTAAAGTAACCCCAAAAATAACATAAAATAAACCCCAAAATATTCAGGAGAGAATGTGTTTGAACTCTAATAAGCCAATGACCTATAGTAACCCCAATGACCTAGAGTAACCCCAAAATGACCTCTGATGACCCCAATGACCCCAAAATGACCTCTGGTGACCCCAAATGACCTCCAAATGACCTCAAAATTGACCTAAAGTAACCTCAAAATTTTCAGGAAAAAGCGAGTTTGACCTCAAGTAACCCAATGACCTAAAATAACCCCAATGACCCCAAAATGACCCCAAAATAACCTCTGATGACCCCAAAGTGACCTAAAGTAACCCCAATGACCCATGGTAACCTCAAAATTACCTCCAATGACCCAAATGACCCCAAAATGACCTCAAAATTGACCTAAAGTAACCCCAATATTATCTGGAGAGAGCAAGTTTGAGCTCTAATAACCCCATAACATATAGTAACCCCAAAATGACCCCAAAATTGCTTTAAATAACCCCAAAAATAGCCCCAAAATTTTATACAGAGAATGTGTTTGAACTCTAATAAAGCAACGACCTATAGTAACCCCGATGACCTATAGTAACCCCAATGACCCCAGAATGACCTCTGATGACCCCAAATGACCTCAAGTAACCTCAAATTTGACCTAAAGTAACCCCAAAATGATCTGGAGAGAGCAAGTTTGAACTCTAATAACCCCATGACATACAGCAACCCCAAAATTACCCCAAAATTGCTTAAAGTAACCCCAAAAACAGCCCCAAAATTTTATGGGGAGCATGTGTTTGAACTCTAATAAACCAACGACCTATAGTAACCCCCATGACCTATAGTAACCCCATGACCCCAGAATGACCTCAAAATGACCCCAAATGACCTCCAAATGACCTCAAATTCGACCTAAAGTAACCCCAAAATTTTCAGGAGAAAGTGAGTTTGACCTCAAGTAACCCAATGACCTAAAGTAACCCCAATGACCCCAAAATGACCTCTGATAACCCAAAAATGACCTCAAGTAACCTCAAAATTGACCTAAAGTAACCCCAAAATTATCTGGAGAGAGCAAGTTTGAACTCTAATAACCCCATGACATATAGCAACCCCAAAATTACCCCAAAATTGCTTTAAATAACCCCAAAAATAGCCCCAAAATTTTATGGGGAGAATATGTTTGAACTCTAATAAACCAACGACCTATAGTAACCCCCATGACCTATAGTAACCCCAATGACCCCAGAATGACCTCAAAATGACCCCAGAATGACCTCCAAATGACCTCAAATTCGACCTAAAGTAACCCCGAAATTTTCAGGAGAAAGCGAGTTTGACCTCAAGTAACCCAATGACCTAAAGTAACCCCAATGACCCCAAAATGACCCCAAAATGACCTCTGATGACCTCAAATGACCTCAAGTAACCTCAAAATTGACCTAAAGTAACCCCAATATTATCTGGAGAGAGCAAGTTTGAACTCTAATAACCCCATGACATATAGTAACCCCAAAATTACCCCAAAATTGCTTAAAGTAACCCCAAAAATAGCCCCAAAATTTTATGGGGAGAATGTGTCTGAACTCTAATAAACCAATGACCTATAGTAACCCCAATGACCTATAGTAACCCCAATGACCCCAGAATGACCTCAAAATGACCCCAAATGACCTCCAAATGACCTCAAATTCGACCTAAAGTAACCCCGAAATTTTCAGGAGAAAGTGAGTTTGACCTCAAGTAACCCAATGACCTAAAGTAACCCCAATGACCCCAAAATGACCCCAAAATGACCTCTGATGACCCCAAATGACCTCAAGTAACCTCAAAATTGACCTAAAGTAACCCCAAAAGTATCTGGAGAGAGCAAGTTTGAACTCTAATAACCCCATGACATATAGCAACCCCAAAATTACCCCAAAATTGCTTTAAATAACCCCAAAAATAGCCCCAAAATTTTATGGGGAGAATATGTTTGAACTCTAATAAACCAACGACCTATAGTAACCCCCATGACCTATAGTAACCCCAATGACCCCAGAATGACCTCAAAATGACCCCAAATGACCTCCAAATTACCTCAAATTTGACCTAAAGTAACCCCAAAATTTTCAGGAGAAAGCGAGTTTGACCTCAAGTAACCCAATGACCTAAAGTAACCCCAATGACCCCAAAATTACACCAAAATGACCTCTGATGACCCAAATGACCCCCAAATGACCTCTGATGACCCCAAAATGACCTCAAATTTGACCTAAAGTAACCCCAAAATTTTCAGGAGAGAGCGCATTTGACCTCAAGTAACCCAATGACCTAAAATAACCCCAATGACCCCAAAATGACCTCTGATGACCCCAAATGACCTCAAGTAACCTCAAAATTGACCTAAAGTAACCCCAAAATGATCTGGAGAGAGCAAGTTTGAACTCTAATAACCCCATGACATACAGCAACCCCAAAATGACCCCAAAATTGCTTAAAGTAACCCCAAAAATAGCCCCAAAATTTTATGGGGAGAATGTGTTTGAACTCTAATAAACCAATGACCTATAGTAACCCCCATGACCTATAGTAACCCCATGACCCCAGGATGACCTCAAAATGACCCCAAATGACCTCAAATTTGACCTAAAGTAACCCCGAAATTTTCAGGAGAAAGTGAGTTTGACCTCAAGTAACCCAATGACCTAAAGTAACCCAAATGACCCCAAAATGACCCCAAAATGACCTCTGATGACCCCAATGACCCCAAAACGACCTCTGATGACCCCAAATGACCTATAGTAACCCCAAAATGACTGCTAATGACCCCAAACAGGTTACTATTGGTCAAACTCACTTTTTTCCGGACCCTTTGCCCTTAGTTTCAGTCATTTTGGGGCCACCATAGGTCACGGGGTTATTAGGAGTCAAACTTATTCAGTCCAGAAAATTTTTGCGTTACTTTAGGTCAATTTTGTGGTTACCTGAGGTCATTTGGGGTCATCAGAGGTCATTTTGGGGTCATCAGAGGTCATTTTGGGGTCATTTTGGGGTCATTGGGGTTACTTTAGGTCATTGGGTTATTAGAGGTCAAACTCGCTCTCTCCAGATAATTTTGGGGTTACTTTAGGTCAAATTTGAGGTCATTTTGGGATCATCAGAGGTCATTTTGGGGTCATTGGGGTCATCAGAGGTCATTTTGAGGTCATTTTGGGGTCATTGGGGTTACTATAGGTCATTGGGTTATTAGAGGTCAAACTTGCTCTCTCCCGAAAATTTTGGGGTTACTTTAGGTCAAATTTGAGGTCATTTTGGGGTCATCAGAGGTCATTTTGGGGTCATTGGGGTCATCAGAGGTCATTTTGAGGTCATTTTGGGGTCATTGGGGTTACTTTAGGTCATTGGGTTATTAGAGGTCAAACTCGCTTTCTCCTGAAAATTTTGGGGTTACTTTAGGTCAAATTTGAGGTCATTTTGGGGTCATCAGAGGTCATTTTGGGGTCACTGGGGTCATCAGAGGTCATTTTGGGGTCATTTTGGGGTCATTGGGGTTACTTTAGGTCATTGGGTTATTAGAGGTCAAACTCGCTCTCTCCAGATAATTTTGGGGTTACTTTAGGTCAAATTTGAGGTCATTTTGGGGTCATCAGAGGTCATTTTGGGGTCATTGGGGTCATCAGAGGTCATTTTGAGGTCATTTTGGGGTCATTGGGGTTACTATAGGTCATTGGGTTATTAGAGGTCAAACTTGCTCTCTCCCGAAAATTTTGGGGTTACTTTAGGTCAAATTTGAGGTCATTTTGGGGTCATCAGAGGTCATTTGGAGGTCATTTTGGGGTCATTGGGGTTACTTTAGGTCATTGGGTTACTTGAGGTCAAACTCGCTTTTTCCTGAAAATTTTGGGGTTACTTTAGGTCAAATTTGAGGTCATTTTGGGGTCATTTGAGGTCAATTTGGGGTCATTGGGGTCATCAGAGGTCATTTTGAGGTCATTGGGGTTACTATAGGTCATTGGGTTATTAGAGGTCAAACTTGTTCTCTCCCGAAAATTTTGGGGTTACTTTAGGTCAAATTTGAGGTCATTTTGGGGTCATCAGAGGTCATTTTGGGGTCATTGGGGTCATCAGAGGTCATTTTGAGGTCATTTTGGGGTCATTGGGGTTACTATAGGTCATTGGGTTATTAGAGGTCAAACTTGCTCTCTCCCGAAAATTTTGGGGTTACTTTAGGTCAAATTTGAGGTCATTTTGGGGTCATCAGAGGTCATTTGGAGGTCATTTTGGGGTCATTGGGGTTACTTTAGGTCATTGGGTTACTTGAGGTCAAACTCGCTTTTTCCTGAAAATTTTGGGGTTACTTTAGGTCAAATTTGAGGTCATTTTGGGGTCATTTGAGGTCAATTTGGGGTCATTTGGGGTCATCAGAGGTCATTTTGGGGTTACTCTAGGTCATTGGGGGTTACTATAGGTCATTGGGGTAATTACAGTTCAAACTAATTATCTCCAGAAAATTGTGAGGTTACTTTAAGTCATTTTTGGGGTTATTTTAGGTCATTGGTGTTATTAGAGCTCAAACCTGCTGTCTCCAGAGCACTTTGGGGTACTTAGGTCATTTTTGGAGGTTATTTGACGACAACAATTAAAATCCGGGGCTTGTTTAGCTCATTTGGGGTCACCCAATTAGCAGGGCTGGTCACTAATGTGGTGTCCACAGTGCTGGAACTCAATCTTGTGTCCCTGAGTGTGTTCCTTGTCCTCCCAAAGCACTCCTGGATTCATTTCCTCTGTCCCCCACCCGTCCCCTCTGTCCCACGGTGGCTTTGGTGGCAGTGCCACAGCCACGGCACTGCCCTGGCACCTTTGGGTTCCTCGGGCACCTCGAGGGCTTCCTGCCAGGCTCCCCTGGATCTCAGCTCCCCCTTTGAGTTGGGGATGATGAAATTCAGCGTTCAAAGCTCCCCAGCTCTGTCTCTGCTGTGCCCCCACACCTTCACCTGCTGCAGGTTTGGGATGAGTTGAAAAGAGACCGACACAGTTTGGAACTTGAAACCAATTTTATTGGGCTGGCAGTAATTGACAGCACGCAGCACCCAGGGTTGGGTTTTAATCATTGGCAAGACACGGGAAAATAGTCAGTCTTTAATAAATAAATAAATTAATTAATGTAAAGAATATGTATGTCATATATTTTTAAAATATGTAATTTATATTAATTAATATAAAGAATATACATGTTGTATATTCTTTATATTAATAAAAATATTATATTTATTTATTATATATTTTATTTATATTATATTTATTATATTTATAACTATTATATTTATGTTGTATATATAAATATATGCTATTTATATTAATTAATTTATATGTCTTTATAGATAAAATATAACATAACATAACATAATATGATATCATATGATACAATATAATATAATACAATACAATATAATACAATATAATACAATACAACATAATTAGTATACTATACTATAATATAATTACTATAATATAATACAATATAATATATTAAATAAATAAATAAATAAATAGGCCAAAATTATCCAGGAGTGACAATAAAAGTCTGCAAAGGAAAACATACTTAGTGAGTTTAGAGAGAGTTTTGTTGGTTTTTTTTTCCTTTTTTTGCTTTTTAAACACAGCTGTAGTATATAAAACCTTGAAGTCATCAAGGTCATCATCCCACCTGAGCCACCATGGTTAGAGTTACCTTGCTCATCTGGCAGTTGCTAATTATGCTCCTGAGTATGATTAGGTTGATCTCGAAACATTAAATTACAACCTGAGGAGCTTAACACCAAAGAGAGTTGGACAGTTTTGCAGACCAGTCTGGATTTCAAGCAGCAAAAGGCAGCTCTGCTTCAGGGTAAAGTTGGCAGATTTCAATGAGATTTTGGGGAGAAATTCTGCCCTGGGAGGGTGGGCAGGCCCTGGCACAGGTGCCCAGAGGAGCTGTGGCTGCCCCAGGATCCCTGGAAGTGTCCCAGGCCAGGCTGGACAGGGCTTGGAGCAGCCTGGGATGGTGGGAGGTGTCCCTGCCATGGCAGGGGTGGATGAGTTGATATTTTAGGTCTGTTCCAACCCAAACTGTTGTGTGACTCCATGGTCATTAAGTCCCACGAAGGTGTGGTCAGTGCTGTGTCAATTCTGTGGTCAGTTTGGTCCCCACACTGTGGTCAGTTCTGTGGTCAGTTTGATCCCCACACCGTGGTCAGTTTTGGGGTCAGTGCAGTCCCCCCAGTCAGGCTCTCCGCTCCCCATCGCTGTTTGGACACTGCCAAACCTTCTAAAGACAAAAAGGAACTCATTACCATCACCACACCCCACCTGCAGTGCTCCCCACCCTGTGTCCCCCCGGCTCGGACACCCACCTGCTCACCCAGCAAGGGCAGCCAGCTCCATCCAGGGCCGGGGGATCCTCTCCATCCTGGGGGTGTCCCAGCACAGCCACACCACCACCCCGGTGTGCACACACAGCCCTCGGGGACAGAGACAGCGAGCCCAGGCACAGCACAGCCACACTGCTTCGTTAGCTCATTAATTAACACCGAGATGAGGGCCAGGAGGCATGGCCTGGGGAGGAGGAGGCAAACAGAGACTGGAGGGAGAGCCTGGAGAGATGGAGAGCAGAGAGGGAGATGCAGAGGGATGGGGAGAGGGCAGAGAGGGCAGAGAGAGGGCAAAGAGCAGAGAGCAGATGTGGCTGAGAGGGAGCAGACAGCAGGGATGAGAGAGGGACAGCAAAAATGCACAGAGAGAGCAGAGGGAGAGGACAGAGAGAGCAGAGGCAGCCAGGGCTGGGAACAGAGAGCCAAGAGGCACAGAGATGAGGAATGAGGCAGTGGAAAGCAGGAGGCAGTCGCAGGGAGAAAAGAGGGATGGAAGAGAATTCAGAGTTAACACACACACACAGAAAGCATGGGGGTGCCTCCATGGCACCTCCAAGGCCGAGAACACCCAGAGAGTTCACAACATCCTGCTACCCTCCTCTTCTCTTGAGGCAAGGGGACCTGCTGCCCTCTTGCTGCCCCAGAACCCCAATGTCCTCTGCTTCTTGTGCCCTACATCCCAGCCCATCCCATGGCAAACCTGCCCTACATCCCAGCCCATCCCATGGCAAACCTGCCCTACATCCCAGCCCATCCCATGGCAAACCTGCCAGCCCCACCCCGGACCCTCAGCTTTGCTGTGCCCTGGCCTGGCACCCCAAAATCTCCTCCCCACCCCTCCCAGGGTCTCCTTGCAGCCTCGGTGTCCTCCCAGCCCCGGCTGCTGCTCCCCAGGCTCACCCCCATCACACAGGAGCCGCTGCTTACGAAGGATTACAACACTTTTTATTCCCACGCAGCCGTTTCACAGAGTACAAACACGAGACAAGACACCAACACAGACAGCCCCACCAGCACCCCCAGGCTGCTCCCCACTCTCCCACCAGGCACCCCAACCCTGCCCTGACCCTCAGCCCTCGTGAATTCCGTCCCTCCATTTCTCTGACTCTTGCTCCTGCCCACCACAAAGCACCTCTTCCCAAGTATTGGCACCAGCTGGTCACATTTCCAGAGCCCCATGGATGAGTTTGGCTCTCTGAACCAAACCTCAGCACCACCTCTGCTGCGGAGTCAGAGGGTGACACGGTCCCAAGGTGTCACAGCATCCAGTGATGGCAGAGCACTGCTCTGGCTGTGATCTGTGCTCCAACACCTACCTCGGGTTGAGTCTGTGAGCTCAAAAGACCCTGGTGGCAGCTCCCAAGGACAGTGGGACCCCCAGCTGTCCATGTGAGGGGACAGCGCGCGCTCCATCCTGTCCCACGCTAATGATGGCAGTGTGAGCCCCCTACAGTGCACCCTACAAGGGAAAGCCCTGGGGAAAAGCTACAAAACCCCTCCTTGAGTCCACACCAACGATGCCAAGCTGCAAAAAAAACCCCAAACCCCAGTCCCACAACACTGCTGGTGAATATCCAGCTCTGTCTCGCCGTTTCCGCCGCTGCTCCAACCGCGTGTCACCTTCCCGTGTGGGTCCGCATCCCGTGGCTCTCCAGGTCACGTCCCTTCGCCTCCTCGCAGCAGGGCCGGGCTGGCAGCAGCGTGGCCACTGCGGGGGGGCTGTCTCCTACCCTACAAAGACTCAGGCTGGCGCGAGAACAGTTTTTGGCTGGGCGGCAGGGCCGCGCCTACGAGGTCAGGTGCCGCGGAGCTGAGCGCAGCCACAGGCACAGCTGGGCCGCCAGCAGGAGGGTCACTGGGGCACGGCGCTCCCCTGAAGAGCTGGAGGCTGCCAACACAACGAGAGCCACGTGAGAGGGGGCTCTGGCACACGGCAGCAGGTGTGTCTCTGCCAGATGTCCCTCAAACCATTCCAGCCTGGTGCCCACCCGGTGCCCCACACCATTGCAGGGCCACCCAGACTCTGCCCATGGCATCTGCCCCATTCCGCACCACATTACGGAGTGTCACCTCCCTTGCTACCGCCTGCCAGCTCTTCAGAGCCTGCCAGCAGTGGCCTCAGAGCCCTCAGGTGACAGGGACAGGGCACATGTGGCTCCCCACCCCTCCTGCCTGCAGCACACGGCACACTCCAGCCAGCCTCCCCCCACTGCTCGCCCCACAGCCCCTCCGTTTGGGGTGGAAGTCCCCTGCTGTGCCCACCCCGAGCCCGGTACTTGCCCCTGCAGCTCTTGCCGTCCCCTTGCAGTGTCCCTGTCACACAGCTGCACAAAGGCCCGTCCGCCCGGCTCGTGCAGATCTGCTCACAGCCTCCGTTGTCCTCGCACCAGTCCGACCCTGGGCACAAACAGCAAACCTGAGCCATGCCCCCACACGCCAAGCCCTGATCCTTGGGATGGCAAACAAAGCCCCCCAGGCTCCCCTGGGCTCACACACTTACGCTTCCTCCTGATGGGGCCCACTGAGAGGATCTGCTCCTTGGACTCCTCAGTGAAGGCGCTGGCCATCCTCGCGTGCTGAGGGCAGTTCTGTTCGGGGATAAATGCCACCTCTGTCACCCTCAGCCTCTGCTCACACCCTCTCTGTGCCCCTCCAGCTGCCCCAGCTCCCACAGGGCCCCTGCAACCAGGCTCGGAGAGCACAGGTCCTGAGCTGACCTGCCTGAAACAGAACATCTCCTCCCCGTGCCTAGAGGGACACCCAACCCTCCCATGTCACCCCTAGGGCCACATCTCTGGTCACCTCTCCAATGTCACATCAGCAGGGCTCATTGCACTCTAAAAGAGCCCTTCAGATCAAGCAACCCACCCCCCTGCACTCACAATTTTGCAGGAGTATTTCTCGGAGTCGCAGAGGGAGACGGCGCAGTGCAGGTGAACCTCGTCGTAGTCCCCGATGAACTTGAAGACAGTGACGTGGAAGCGACACGTCAGTGACACCCCATTCTCCTCTATGCCAATGGTGTTGTCCTTCATGTTTTGGCACCTGTGCAAAGCACCGATGCTCAGCACCACCGTCCTGTGGCTGGGACCCTCCCTCCAGGGCTCCCTGTCCCTCTAAGGTCTCTCACTCCAGGTCCCTTGGCTTGTCTGGATAAGGGCCTCATGCCCTGCCTGTCACCTCTCTGGGGCATTTCCAGCTTCATTGTATTCCCACTTCCCAAAACGCCTGTGCCTCGATCCATATCCCCATTTCCTACAGCCAGGTGCTGTCCACAGCATTGCTGACACGAGGAAAGTGTTTCTCTCTGCACCTGGTACTCTGCCACATGCAGGGCTGTGTCTACACCGAGCAGATTAACTCCTGCACTGACAACACTGCTCCTCGCCCTTTCCGGATTTTGCTCAACCCTCTCATTGGCCAAAAGGCCTCTGCTCCAAGAGATGGCATCACCCTTCAAGCACCAACAGACACCGTGAAAGGCAGCAGGATGTCCAGCCCATGGCCACTCACCCTCCCTCGATGATGAAGTAGCGCAGTTTGTCGTTGCTGTCCCGCGAGGGGGTGGCGTAGCACTTGTTCAGCATCAGGATCAAGTGGTTGGAGTCGGCCCCCACCACAAAGACCCCCACGTAGAGCACGTCGCGGGTGGTGAGCACCACCTCGCCCTGCCGGTACGGGTGCTTGTAGGATGAGTTCTTGTACAGGGCCATCTTGGTGGTGAAGCTCCCTTCCTGCGTCGGCACCGTCAGGTTAATCACACTAACGATGACAAAAAAAAATGCTGGCTCAGATGGAGGAAAGGTTTTGAGCTCCCAAACTGCTGCCTTGCTTTGGAGCCCTTGCTGCCTCACCCATCTGTGTAACAGGCCCTGGCTCCTACCTGAGCATCGGCCTCACAACTGAATCCAGGGAGATCTTGATGTCCAGCTCGTAGGCACAGGAAAACTCCACATTGATGGTCCTGTCGCGGGTGATGATGTTGCCTGTGTTGTTGGCACTCTCGATCCACACCGTGTTCTTGTACACTATGTGAGTGCTGTTGGACTGCAGAGGGAGCACAGGGCACTGCTTAATTCCAGCTGTCCCCTCCTCCCTGCCCCTAATGAACGCCTCTAAATGAGCTGTGTGACAAGGGCTCCACTGCCCCTCCACCTCTGGCCACAAAGGGTATGGAATGGTGGGGCTTGGAACCGCATCCTCACTCTGCAAAACCTTCCTGTGTTCTCCTCGACCCCCAGATCATTAAAGCACCTCCCAAGCATCACTTACACTGACCTGCCCCAGCTCTGGTGTTCAGCTGGGTTGCAGCAGAGGACTGTCCCACACTCCCAGCCCCGTGTGCCCCATGTCCCAGCTCACCTGCACCAGGTTGCCACAGTTGCCTTTGGTGTTGTTGATCTGGAAGGAGATGAAGTCCTCCCCTTCGATGCCAGGGCAGTGGCGGTCGTTGACCCGCACGCCCTCACGCTCAAAGCCCAGCTGGAACAGCTTGCACTTCGAGATGGACACCTCCATTTGTGCGGCTTTGCAGGTCACCTCTGCGTCAATGATGTCGTGGGTGGCTAGAGGAGAAGATGAGACAACTTTAGATGACCACAAATGGCCCCTTGGCACTTCTTTCCACCACCAGAAATGGGCTGGGATCATCTCCTGTGGTGTGCCCTGCCCGTTCTACATCCCTGCTGCTCAAAGTGCTCCCAAGCCAGAGATGCCCATAATCTGCACCCCAGAAAAGCTGTTCCCTGCTCCCTGCTCCTGTCCTGAGCTCAGCATGGTCAGGAAATCCCATCTGGGCAGAGGTCACAGCCCTCGGCACGTCCCTTCCCAAAGCCCCGGTGGCACGATGGCCCAACGTGGAGCTCGGCACTGACCCCACAGCCAGGAGCAGAGGACTCACTGTTCCCATAGGGCGGGGGCTCGATGCAGCCGCACAGCTCCCCGCCGTTGTCCAGCTCGCACGTGCGGTTGGGGCAGTCGGCGCCCACGCAGGGATCTTCCACCACTCCTGCTAAACAGCACAAGACACAGCACAAACACAACCTTTACCCTCAGACCATAGGGCAGCCACCTCCAGCCCTCTCCCCTCGACCTGAACAGCCCCTGGTTCTCTTACAGCAATTCTCCTTCTCGATCCACTCGGTGCCCAGGATGCCGAAGGTCCGGCAGGCCTCTCCATAGGCAGCCAGCGAGCCGCACAGCTGGACCTTCTTGTGGTTGTAGCAGCCATCCAGAAAGCAGGATTCATAAAAGGGCAGCGGGTCCAAGAGGCCGTAGCAGGGCTGGAAGAAGCCTTTCATGTCGGTCAGCTTCAGGCAGTAGCTGTCACTCTGCAGCTCCTGGATCTGGACGTTGTCACAGGAAGCGGCGTACTGCGAGTACTGCAGCTCGTTGCAGCTGTGGGCACCGGACACGTCGTGGGCACTCCTTTCACGGCCAGCCCTGCTCCCGTTCCCACCCCCACGTGGTGGGAAAGGGCTGTCTGACCACTCACCTCTTCTGCATGCCGTTGGTTTTCCAGCTCTGCGCCAGCACCACGCTGCTGACGGCCGGCTTGCCCCGCAGTGTGGCGTAGTCGTCGGTGCGGTCGCCGTTGAAGTTGCCGCAGAGGCCGCACACTTTGTTCTGCAGCCGGTCGCCGATGGTGATTTTGATGACGTTGAAGCCGTTGTAGCGGATCTGGATGTCGGGGCTGGAGTCGATGACCAGGAAGCCCTCCTGGCTGAAGATCTTGGTGGACAGCCCCGTGACGAAGGGGATGCTCACTTGGCTTCCGTTCACCTGGCACGAGAGAAGACACGAGGCTGACATCCCTCCCATATCCTCTGCTTATGGCGTGAGCCACTAGTAAATGATTCCACAACTGCTTCCCACTATCCCAGCTGTGAAAACATCGACAGCTGTCTGAGGCCCTTGTGGAGACCATTGTGCAGCCTGGAGTGCCATCCAGCATCCCCTCCCAGCCCCACTCTGGAGGGCCTGGACACTCCTGACGAGACCTTACCTTGACAGTGTTCCTGTCGCTGATGAGGATCTGCTCCTCGTTGATGTAGAAGTACACGGGGGAGATGATGGTGAGGTTGGGCGAGGACCACTTGTCGAAGTTGATGATGAGCTGGAAGGAGAAGTCGGGCAGCTTCTGGCAGATGGTGGAGAGGACGAAGGCGCAGTTGGCGGGGAAGCGGAGGAAGGCGCCGTCAAAGGTGCGGAAAACACCGCCGCCGGCCGCCAGGCAGAAGGAGCTGCGGGTGCTGAAGCAGCCACGGACACCATTGCGCAGCGCACATTCCTCGTCCGACTTGCATGCCCGGGGGTCGCACTGGATCAGGTTGCGCCGGAAGCAGCGGCACCGCCGGGTGCAGTCCCCGTTCCAGAAGAGCTGCTTGGGCTGAAAGAGGGACCCGTCACTGGCTGCCCCATCATCTCTGAGGATTTCTGGGACAAGATTCACACCCCTCTGTCACACAGCAAGCAAGAGCAGGCAGTGAGGGCAGAGGAAAAGGTGCAAAGGACACGCTGGCAGCTTGCACCTACATGGCAACATCTCTGCTAGCCACACACACCTTTGCACTGCCACCAGAACCTCCCTCACCTCTTGTGCACACACAGAAACCACAGTGTTAAGATATTTAGCATTAAGGAGATATTCCTTGGCCTCTTCCTTGCACTCTGCCAGCCACCAACCCATCTGAAAGGAACCCCATGTGACAGTACCCAACACTGGCTCCTCCTGGGGCAAAGACACCTCACACGGAACAGTTTCACTGGCACAAAATACACACAAAATACTATGAGCAACGCTATCAGCACAGCACTCTGCTGCATCAAACTCCTGAGTGACACCCAGTAGCTAAGAAAAAGCAAATTTCATGTGGAACAGTAAATCTGTGATGTGTGGAATACCTAGAAGAATGTGATCATACAGTACTGGACTTAGGCACTCATCAGAGTCTCCCCAGTCACCAGCCTTTCCTCCATCCTGCTTCCGCCAGCTCCCTCCTGTGCTTACCTTCACCCAACAACTACATGGCAATTTTTGGGGATAGAAAGCCTCCCTGTGCAGCAAACCATGGAAGGACATCCCTCTCCTCTCTAGCCCTGCTACCAGCCCAGCCTGACTGTCATCCCTGCTCAAAGTCTGCCCACAACTATCATCCAGAGGGAGGGAGCAAGCCCCAGAAGCTGCATACCTCGTAGTATTTGCCATCCGAGTAGCAGCCACAGTTGTGGGGCAGGATGCAGCTCTTGCCATTGAGGACATAGCCAGGGTCACACTGACAGCCCTCCACGCAGTAGTGGCTGCAGTCGCTCTTCAGCCGGATGGCAGCACACCGGGGCTGGCACAGGGACACGCAGCTCTCGTAGTGGCTGTTGGGGGGACAGCTGACAGCTGAGCAGGGGACAAAACAGACACATGTTAGCTCCATGGACACAACCAACCTGGCTCCCCACCGGGGACTGATTCAGACCTGTCATGCACGGTGCCAGTCAGTGGCCTCACCACCCCATGAGAGCAGGGCCTCTGAGCCGTAAGCTTGCTTGTTAGAAGGGGAAAATGACACAAATTTAATTTTCAGTCTCATTAGCACAGACAATTACTTCCCATCTGATTTGCCAGACAGATTGGCTGTCAGGGAGGCGTGCGGTGCCCATCCTCAGGAGTCTGATTGAACAGCACATCGTCCTCTTATTGACAAGGGGCTGCAGCTTCATTAGAGCAAACACGCACTGCTGGCTTCGAGGCTGACTGATACAACCCCTGGTTAACAGGGGGAGATGGCTGATGCCTTCTAAGCTTGAGCCTTCCCCTTTTCCATCCCTGTACCTTCTGAGCTTGAGATTTCCCCATTTCCATCCCTGTGCCTTCTAAGCTTGAGATTTCCCCATTTCCATCCCTGCACCTTCTGAGATTGAGGTTTCCCCTTTTCCATCCCTGCCCCTGCTGTACCACACACAGTTTGTAACAACTCCAAGAAAATATGGTCTCCAAGAGAATATGGTCTCCCAGACTTCACCCACCTCACGCAACAACCGTGGGAGGGATCAGCTGCCAGGCCATCACCTCCCCCCTCCCTGGCACCCCAGAAAAGGAAGGGCATGGAGGCAGGGTGGCACTTACAGCACGAGGTGAAGTTCCTCCAGCCAGTGATGGCGATGCCCTGGGTCTGGCACGTGCTGGCATAGTTCTGCAGCCAGCTGCAGGCGGTCTGCATGGCTCCCCCATCCACACAGGTGTCAAAGAGGCAGTTCTTGTAGAAGAAGCCAGGGTTGATCTTGCTGTGGCACTTGGCAAAGACACCGCTTTGGCTGGGGATGAGGCTGCAGAGCTGCTGGGGCTTCCAGAAGCCTTCCACCTTGCCGCAGGCCGGGCAGCGGTCACCGCAGCCCACGCGGCAGAAGGCATCCCGCTTGGCCCAGCTCTGCACGAAGTCACTGATGCTGGCGGCCGGTGTCCCCCCCGCGGCCACCAGGTCGTCCTCGGGGTTGCCGTTGTAGCGGCCGCAGAGGCCGTAGGTGAGGTTCTGGAAGCCCCGCGGGATGGTGACGGACAGGAAGGTCTTCCAGTCGTACACCACCTTCAGCCCGAAATCGGTCTCCACCACGATGTGGAAACCGAAGGCGAAGATGTTCACTTTGCCCTGGCCCAGCTTCAGGGGCAGGTAGAGACGCTCGTCGTTGACCTGCAGGGAGGGAATGAGATGCGCTGTGAGTGGCAATGGTGATGGGAGCTTCCACAGGAGGACACAAATGAGGGTGGCTCGGCATTCCCAGAGCAAGGCCCCTGCTGACCACCCAAAACAAGGCAGCCAAGATGGAAACCCCTTCCAAAAACTGTCTGGCAGCAACCTAGGATGAGCCCACACATGACCTGATCCCCAAAAAACCTTGCAAGCCATAAGGCCTCATGTCTAAGGGAATTGCTCCACAGTTTGGGAGTCAGAAAGACAAAAATAACCACAGCTCTCGTGGCCCTGCACTCACCAGCACAGTGTATTTATAGGCACGGTGGATGACGATGTTGTAATTAAAGACCTCCACTTCGACTTGTTTCACCCACAGGGCCAGAGAGGTGTCCCGATCCTCGTTCTTGGCCGTGACAGTGAACGCTGGGAACGTGTCCGAGCGCTCCACCCTGGGCCGGGAGATGGTGGTGCACAGCACCAGCTCACAGCTGCTCTGGAAGTCGAAGGCGTAGCCATCAAAAGTCAGGTAGTGCCCATAGCCCGAGATGATGCACGAGGCGTCGGTGCGGACGTGGCAGTAGTAGAGGCCGTTTTCCTCCAGGCAATACTCATCATCCTTGCAGGACACATTCTCGCAGTAGACGCTGTTGTCCGAGCCGTTGCAGTAGCACAGGAAGTGGCAGGAGATGTCCATCCAGAAGGTCTGGTTGGTGGCCAGCTGCCGGCCCTCGAAGTTGCAGCCGCACTCGCGGCGGGGGATGCAGCGGGTGCCGCGCAGGGCGAAGCCCTCGTCGCACTGGCAGCCCTCCGAGCAGGTGTCCCTGCACACGGGGCCCGAGGCCAGGCTCTCGCAGGTCTCCACGCAGCTCATGCACTCCTCAAAGTGGCTGTTCTCCGGGCAGGAGAGAGCTGCAGGGGTGGCAAACACAGAGCCTGAGTCCCCAGCTCCACAGCAAGGGATGAGGAACAGGCAAAAAGTGACTGATTCAGGGAGAAAAGGGGAAAGTCCCAGCAGCTTTTGACCACTGGCTCATCCCTTTGTAACCCCTTCGCCTCATAGTCATCACCCTCCTCACATCCCAACCCTGTCCTGCCATGTGCCAAGCGCCACCTCCTCCTGTTATTTCCCAAAAAAACACCTCCCTGAGACCTCTGAGGAAGAGACAGGCACAGCCTTCCCACCATCTACTTCCACACTCGGAATCTTTCACATTTGCTTCTGAATTATGAATATTCTCCCATCCACGGCAAGTTTACGGCGGCAGCTAAAACCCAGTGTTATTCAAATTCTCCTCTGGTGGTGGCGTACAGCACCGCCAGACACCATCTGTGGCTCGGGAACGCTCCTACACCGCACCAAAAAACTTCTGCTGCCTCCTGAAATGCCACCCTGAAACCGCTTCCCTGGGAAATCTGTCTCTGCTGGCACCAGAAACCACTGCCTGCAATTCCAGCGCCCCGCACGAAAAGCTGTTCCACCTCTGCACGCCCATAAATCCCCAACAAAAACACTGTCCCTGAGTTTGGTGGGCTCCAAACGCCCTCCTCCCCACCCCTGGGTGATGGAAAGCTTTGGAGGACTCACGGCAGAAGCTGTAGCTCCTCCACTGGCCGATGTCCACGTCGGCGTTCTTGCAGGCGGTAGCGTAGCGCGCCACCGAGTCACACAGCTCCGACACGTTGCCCCCGCTCTGGCACAGGCGGAAAAGGCACGTCCTGTAGTAGGCCGAGACGTTGACCACGCTGTGGCACTCCATGAAGGTGCTGTTGGTGGGGTCGTTGATGATGCCGCAGCTGGAGCGGCTCCGGTAGGACTTGAGCAGCTCCGAGTCGTTGTTGCAGGCCATGAGCAGGTCCCCGCACTCCCCGTTGCAGATCTCATCGAAGGTCGTCCAGCTCTCCAGGAAGAGCTCCAGGTTGTCCGTGAACTTGCCTTTGGGCAGGCTGAACTCGTCGCTGGCGTTGCCGTTGAAGAGGCCGCAGAGGCCGCCGGTGCAGTTGAAGTAGGAGGTGGAGAGGCGGATCTCCAGGAGGCCTGAGTCGTAGTAGCTGATGGTCAGGAGCCCCTCGGACTCCATCACGGTGCTGTTGTCAGTCCGGTAGATCTCCAGGCGCCCAGAGGGGTGGAAATAGGGCAGCTCCACGTCATAACCGTTCATCTACAAGGAACAAGGTCGAGGGGCTTCAGGGAGGGCGATGTGGCTTTGCCCAACCACAGCGCGCACATTAAACACCAGACCCACCCTCCGAGGCCCAGAGCCTCCTCTGAGCGAGGGCATACTGCTGTATCTTCGATTTTTACCCCACATAAAGCAATTTTTCTTTCAGGGAAAAAACAAGTTGCAGGAGAAGGAGGAGGCAGGGAAGCCTCCTCAGCAAAGAGGAGGAGCAGGGCTGTGACAACAACTTCACAGGCACCTAAAGGGCCCCCACATGATGGTTCAAGTGCCACTGCGGTGTCCACAGCCACAGAGCCACGAGCCCTTCTCCACTGGATCCCACCACAAGCCATGACCTCCCACCCTGTCCCTGGGCAGCTCCTTTACCTTAATGTCTAACAGCCTGGTGCCGCCAATCTTCACCTCTTGGCCAGCCGCCTGGACCCGCACCATGCGCGGCCCGTTGGGAGCCGAGCCGGCCTTCTTCTGGCTCATGTCCACCTCGAAGAAATCTGTCCTCTCTGGGCAGGTCTTGAGCAGCGTATAGGACTGTTCCAGCGGGTAGGGGAAGGAGATGCCATCAAAGGTCTGCAGCACCTGCTCCTGCCCCACCAAACACACCGTCTCGCGCTGCGGGTAGCACCCCCGGTAGCCGTCCTCGATGGTGCAGATCTCCCCCTCGGGGCAGGTGGTGTTGAAGCACCTGGCCTCGCCTCCAGCCTGGCAGTGGCACTGCACGGTGCAGTCCGGCGAGGCCCAGAAGGACTCCCCGACGGCATAGTAGCGGCCATTGACGTCGCAGCCGCAGCCCTGCACGGGCACGCAGCGGTCAGCGCTCAGGACGTGGCCCTCGGGGCACTCGCAGCCCTCGGCGCAGGGCGAGGTGCAGGCCAGCGGGGCAGTGAGGTCCGAGCAGGTGGCGGGGCAGCTGCTGGCACACACCGAGTACTGGCTGAGCTCCGGGCACTGCACGGCTGCCGCTGTGGATGCACGGGGGTGACAAACAGAAGGACCACGTTATGGCATGATTCGGGGCCAGCTGCCGCCTTCTCACTGACCCGCAGCAGGGACAGCACAGTGACCCATGAGCCCTGCCCGATGGTGGGATTGACCCCTCCATTTCCCTCCCAGGCCTCCCTGGGCTTCTCCAAAACAGTCCCAGAGCTGCCCACAGCTATTTAAGGCCGTGAGGAGGGTGAGCTGACCAAGAAGTCCCCCCTCCAGCCCAACCTCCTCCTCCCATCATGGCAGCTGGCCATCTCCAGAGCAATGTGGAGCTCCCACCTCATGCCCGGCTCGTGCCACACTTTTTCTGGAGCGAGGGTGTGATGCCGAGGAGAGGAGGGACCAGTCAGTCCTTTCCCAACTCCCTCCACCTCAGGGAACTCCATCCCTTGGATTCCTTCCCCCTCCTGTCCCGCACTCCCTCCCATTGCTCCCTCCTCCCAAACACTCACCGCATCCCGTCTGGCTCCGCCACTCTCCCACCGAGATGCCCAGGGCCTGGCACACAGCTGCATATGCCTGGATGGCCTGGCACAGCCCGGTGCCATTGTCCCTGGAGCTGCAGAGGTCATAGACACAGCTGTGGACGAAGGCCGTGGGGTCCACGACGGAGCCGCACTCCCAGAGGGGCCCCCCGCTCTTGTTGATGAAGCCGCAGTAGTCGGGGGTGAAGTACAGAGCCTCGGTGGCGGCGTCGCAGAGGCTGCAGTTCTCCAGGCAGCCCGTGGAGCACCTCCGCTCGGGGTGTGGCACCTGCCAGCTCTCACCCAGCTCCGGCACGGTCGTGGCCGCCCTCCCATCTGAGCGCAGGATGTCATCCTCGGGGTCTTTGTTGTAATTGCCGCACAGCCCGCACGTGGCGTTGATGTACGAGCCCGGCACGGACACGGAGGCGTAGTGCTGTCCATCATAGGTCACCAGCAGGCCAAAGTCAGTCTCCAGGGCGGTGGACAGGCCGCTTTGGTAGACCTTGATTGCGCCCAGTTCCAGGGAGATGGGCAGGGACACCACCAGGTCATCCACCTGCGGGGACAACACCCGGCAGCTGAGCCAGCGCTGGAACAGCAGAGCCCTCGTGCTGGGACACGGACAGGACAGCCCTGCTGTGGGGTCTTGGGGCAGGGACAGGCACAGAGGGACAGTCATTGATGAGCCACAGGCGTTTCCTGTCACCCCTGCCATTCCCCAGGACACAGAGGCCCAGAAGTGCCATCCCACGCTCTCCAGGCTGCCGTCACAGTCCTGCTGCCACCTCAGAGGAGCCGACCTGGCAAGTCCTCCCCTCCCAGCAGAGCTCTTACCTTTGCCTTCCCAAAGCCGCCCTTGGGCAGAACAATCTTGTGCGAGTAGACCTCCACAAAAATATCCCTCAGCCAGGAGACGGAGGAGCCGCCTCGGTTCTCATTCTTGGCCTCCACGTTGAAGTAGGGCAGCTGGGAGCCTGGCCAGCACTGCCTGGCGAGGAGGTAGGAGCAGGAACCCTGGAAGTGAAAGAGGAAGCCGTCGAAGGTGTGGTAATGTGGATCTCCGAACACCACGCAGGTGCTGCTCTCCACCGGCACGCACTGGAAGAATTTGGCCTTTGTCTCACACGCCTCGAAGGGGCCACAAGCCATGTCCTGGCAGAGGATCTCATTGTTGAAGTCCAGGCAGCGGCACTTGGTGGTGCAGTTGGCGTTGTCCCAAAAGATCTCCCCTTGACGGAGAAACTGTCCTAGAAAGACAGAAAGGGAAAAACCCACGCTACATCACTTCTTGAAACAGAAACACGCTCAGAGTGCACCCCTGGGGGGGTCTGCTGGTGCTGTGATGGAAACCACCACCAAAGTGTCCTGCTGCTGGGCTTCTCAGCTGCTTTTTTGTGCAAACTCCCAGCAAGAGCCACTCAGCAATTCCCAAGCTTCATTTCCAGCGTATGGTGCATCCTTTTTGAGTCCTACCCGTGCCACGAGCCCCTGGAATGCTGTCACAAATCTGGGCTCAGTGCTGCAGCACACAGGCTGGAAAACTCGCAGGCTATTCCACGCACTTTGGACACCCACCACTCTTGTTCTTCAGGGCACAAGAAGCATTTGTGCCATTTTCCCAATGGAAAAGCCCCATTTGGAGGCAGTTCCCAACACTTTTGTTTCACTCGAGCCGTCCTTCAGCTCTGTTGCCACTTCCACGATTCCCCTGTTCACATAACTCTGCTGGTCAAAAAGCCACTCTGTCATCAGCAGCCCCAGGAGCAATTTACTCCCATTCAGGACGAGCTCGTAGTAATTACAACACCAAAGAGCTGTTGATAAGCAACTTCTCCAGCACACAGAGCCCCAGCGGGAGCGCTGAGTGATTGCACAGCCCCAGACGGAGCAGACGTGTTACACCAGCAGGGAGGGCACGGGTTTGGCTGGTGAGAGACAGGAGAGGCAGGGAGAAGGCTGGAGAACAAGGGTGGCAAGTCCCCGTGAGAGTTTCTCTCTCCTCCATCTGGCCATCTTTCACACCCCTCCGGCTTCTGCCATGCACTGCCTGAATTTACCTCTGCTAAACTTTTTGTTCTCTTCCCTGCCTCCTGAAAAAAAAAAATAAAAAATGCTGTTTTCCTCTTCCCCGCACCAAATGTCTCCTCTTGGCAAGGCCCACGCTCCAACCATCCTGGAGTGGGGAATTTGGGAAAGGGGCGTCATTAGGCTCCAACACCTCGTGCTGCATCTCCTCTCGTGGAGGGCAATCAGCTGTTCACTGTGGAATTTAAATCCAGTGGCGGGAACTACTCACACTCTTCTTGCCACCTGCAAAGCTGAGGCTGGTTCCCAGCCCCTTGGCAAAGTCCAGCCTTTCTTCCTGGGGTCAGCAGCTGGAGCAGATGGACCCAAAACTCTGCTGGAGCTGCAAGAGCCTTGGAATCTTGTGGAGCTTCTTCAGCACAGTCCTAAACTAGGGCATAAAGAAGCCACACGTTTCCAGTGTCCGTCAGCAAACGACAATCCTCTCCTGCTGGAAAGACTCCCGGAGCGCTGTGGATGCCCCTGACAGTTTTATTTGTCGAATGGAAATGCAATAATCTCTGAGCAGCAGAGTCCCTGAGCAGCCACTGTGTGCATTGATTAATCCTTTTATGGCCCCGTGCTGTCAGCGACGCAGGCACAGACTCTGTAACGTGCAGACACATGGCATTTGTCCTGCCTGCAAAACCTGCTGTTCCTCCTGCAGAAACGAGGGAAACGGCACCACAAGATCAGCTTCCCTAATTTACAGGCAGGAGGAAATTGCTGTCCCCGGGTCTTTCCTGCTGCCATCAATTATCACAGGGCCTCGGAGATGTGCACAGACTGAACCTTCTCATGTGTTTCTGTCCCTGCAGCTCGAGGGGATGCCTTGGCAAGAACACAGATCACGCAGCACCCCAACAGCATCACCTTTTGCTACACTGCACCCCAAAATCTGGGAACAAGCAATGCCATTTCTCCCTTACCTCTCAGGCTGCAGCCATTGGCTGGGTCTATTTCTCTGCCATCTATTTTGAAAGCCCAGCGCCCAGGGACATTTACGTTAGTTGTTTCCTCAATATTGACAATGTCTGGGGTTCTGGAGCCTGGGATGCTGAAATAGTTGGTGAGATTTCCACCATTGAAGCCAGCCTAAAGCAGAGAGAGAGCAAATTCCATCACCCATCTTGGCAACAGGAAAGCAATGCTGCATTTCCTCACTTCTTTATTTCCCCCCGAGTGCATCTTCTTTAGTTTTAACTGCTCTTTCCAGAGATCTGTTTACAGGCAGTCTAAATTTATTTTTCAGGTAGTTTGGGTGCGAATGAAAAGCTAAACAGGCACTACAAGCAGAATGGATGTATATTTACAGATTTACATTTGCATAGACACATATGTCTGTACATATAGATCTGAGTGAATTGAATGGCCAAAATAAAGTGGGGGAGCAACGTAGGGAGAGATGAAGTGAGGAAGCAATGTGGGGATGCAGGATTCCTGCATTCCTCGTGCAGCAATGTCCCCTTCCTCACGCAGATGGACTGGCTCTGGCACTGCTGCCACCACCAAATTTTGGGGTGCTCATCCAAGTGTACCCAGCAAGTGGCCAAGTGCTGGGTGCTCACCCCCCCAAGCCAGTGCTGGGGATGCTGAGTGACTCAGTGGCCTGAGCAAGCAGGGACACTTTGGGAAAGCCCTAGGCAGTCACCCAAGAGCTCCACAGAGCTGGGGCGACGGGAGCAGGAGCCTCACCTGTGCCATCACCCCGCCGAGACCAGTGAGGGGGTCCCCTCCGCTGGCTGTGCCCGTGGTCCAGCTGATTTCGTGGTAGTTAAATAAGGCAAAGGATGACACCCCGTCCGTGATGAGGACAGCCTGGAACGTGTTCACCTGTGGAAAACCACGAGCACATTCATGTTTTTATCCTGTTTTTCTCCTGCCCTTCTGCCGTGTTCAGCTCCGGCCCCACAGTGAAGAGCAGAAGTGGAATGAGACCCCAAATATGCTTGTTCTTGCTGCCACAGCTGCAGCAGCTCCCATTCCTGCTCCTTCCTCCACCTGGGAGGGCGACAGGACCATTTCTGATCCAAGAGAACACCAATAGATGGCAGCATGAGAATAAGCTCACGGGGAAGGAGCGGTGGGCAGGATTTGGGTGGTTGTGATCTGTTATCTCCCATTACCCTATCTTAGCTTTATTCCTGCATTATCTTTCCCGGTTCCCTTCCACATTCATATCCTACAACGCTGCTAAGGGTGGATTACATCCAAGCCAGCCTTGTATATCCTGCACTTTGCTGGCTGCCAAATCCCCTCCCTACCTGCGAAATCCTCCGCTCGTGTTCTTCCTTTCCCTTGAAATGACTCTGCATTTCCAGCCCCCCAAACTCCAGGCACATTCCAGCCGAGATGCAGGTGGGAAGAGCCCGTTTTCCCTTCTAGGGCTGTGCAGAAAGGCAGGAGGAGCTCCTTCCCTTGAGATATCCCCTCCATCCCTGCAGATCCAGCAGCAGAGCTCATCCCTGGGACCTCAGTCAGTCACTTCTCTCAGCTCCTTGCATTTTCCTGTCCTTCCCATCCCTGCCCTGGGACCATGGATTTTAGCAAGCAGGATTTTAGCTGTCTCTCTTTTAATTAATCAAGAGCAATACTTTGAGCTACCTGCACGCTGGGGAGGAAACCAGAGCCACAGAAACGATTCCCAGGTGGTTGGGAAAGCCCATGGATCAAACCATCTCCCACTGGGAGGGCTGGGGGTCACTTTGCACCACGTCCCACCCCCTTGGAGCAAACCCAGTGGCTCTGAGGATGCCTCAGAGGGGAGCCCAGGACTGCTCCCGCTGCCTGCACGCCACAGGGGATGGCACTTCCAAGGCACATTAGGCCCCTGCCAGCAGAAATCTCGAGCACGGAGGCGATGCAGCTCTGGGAGCTGTCGGGAGAGAGAGGTGTGGGCAGAGCTGCCTCTCAGCAGCTGCAAATGGCACAGTTCACACCGGGGCAGGCAGGGCAGGAGCTAAAGCAGAGCCATTTCCACTCGGGCATCCTTTCCCTGGGATTCTGCCTCCTACTCCTGCTTTCCTCTTGCTCACCTTGGCAAGTCTTTTGCCGTGCTGGGAGATCATGAACACGTCACACATAAAGCAGTGTCACTTGGAGAGTGCCACAACAGCTTTTCCACGCAGCAACAAACCTCACTCTGCTCAGGAGCCTCTTGGGAGGTGGCAGGACGAGCCCCTGGCCATGGAGCACCCTCCCTGTCCAAACGAACCCATTTGCTCAGGTGACATCTCCAGGCAGCAGCTGCAGCATCCCTGAGGCCACATTCCCAAAATTGTTTTCTGCAGCTTTTCTGCACTGCGATGAAATTCCTGCTTAAGTTGCATGGTGCTATTCCTTGTGCCAACCCCGAGCCCTGGCTGCTGTTGAGCAGGAGGGCTGCTCTGTAGCAAAATAAATTGCATTGTGTTGCAAATGTAATTCTTCAGGCAATACACGAATCTCTATATTGCTTGCTGTCTGCAAATGTATATATATATATATATATATATATATATGTGGGGTTTTTTCTGCAAGTGCTGCCAGGACTCGCAAAAAATATGCATTAAATCTCAAGCTTCTCTAACAAATGGAAAAGAGCTGAACTGTTTATCAGAGCCAACTCCTCGAGACAGGAGAAGCCAGGTTTTGGCACTCACAGCACACAGGCTAATCCTAAACAATCCAGACAATAGCTGGGATCCCTCACTTGTTGTTCAAGAATGGGTTGGATGAGGCTTGGAACAACCTCAGAGTCTTGTGGAAGGTATCCCTGCCCACGGGATTGAGATGATTTTTCCCAACACAAACCACTCTGATTTTATCTTCACCCCAAGCTCCAGCACAGGCCCTACCAGCAGTCCAGCACACACCTCCCGACATCAGCTGCAGTCACAGCTCACAAATTCACCAGATATTTCAAAGCTGTCCAGGCCCTGAGAAACATCCCACTGCCATCCCCATCCTGTGAGATACAGCTCACACATTCATGGCAACGTGACACGGCCAAGTCATTAGTGTGACTCTGATCAGCGTGATCAGTCTGCCATGCAGGCTGGGAGCTGCCATCAAAAATATCTGCATTTGTATGGAAGAAAAATAACTACATCATGATCAAGCCAAAAAGTCTTAATTGGTGTCAGAGCCTTGCTTAGATCCACTGCCTACAATCGCTGAGGAGGAGATGCTTTCCCTGGAGATTGGAAAGAGGAGTGAGGCTCCTGCAGGCTCCCAAGGGAGAGAATGAAAGGACCGTGGTGCTCCTCTGCCCAAAAGGGAACTGAGGAGCAGGAACAGAAAGCGTCTCGCTCAATTTTACACACAAATGATGGGACAGGATGCAAAACACCCCCGTGAGAAGCGCAGCTCTTACCGGCGTCGTGCTGCTGCCCCCGTAGAACGTCACCTCCTCCCAGGTGACCACGAAGACCCAGGTGGCAGAGAAGGAGGCCATGTCCCTGAAGTGCTTGCGGATGTCCTTGGAGGCTCTGCGGAGCAGCTCTGGCTCCGTGCTCTCCCTGTAGAAGATCTCCCCGCGGATGCCGTTGTGCACATCTGCCCAGAAGGGCGCCACGAAGGCGCGGCCGTCTGTCAGCGGGAAGGCCTCGGGGGTGAATTGACTGACCAGGGCATTGAAGGAGATCACACCGTTGTTGTTGACCTGCACGGAGACCCCCACTTGGTCTGAGCAAAATCAGCACAGAGCTGCTGGTTTGGCAGGAAATGGAGGGTGAGAGTGATGCCTTAAGGGTTTTTAGTTTCTATTTGTTGTGTATCTGTAGGTTTGGTGGGTAGCTCCAGGCTCCGTATAAAGTGCTAAAAACCCCTGCTCACAGCATTTTAGACAGAACAATTCCTCTCAGTTGGAAAACCCAAGGACACTTTGCTGCCTCAGAGCCCCAAAATATGGAACCAACAGTGAATTGGGGGAGCAAGCTTGGGGTGGTTGACATCATCACCTGAAGGTGTGATTGGAGAATTGAGGCTCAATATGTTAATGGACAGAACTTATAAAATGTGCAGAACTCGTGACTCGCTGTCCATTTTGGGTGTAGCCTCTCGAGTGGTTCTGTCTGCCCTAAATGCACCTAAAGGCCTTTAATAAATTAATCTGCTTTTTATTCTCCTAACTTTGTCTGGCCCCTGTTTCAGGCAGCCTTGGTTTAGGCATCAAGAGGATTTGGGTTTCTATGCAGACAGTGGGGTGAGGCAGCCCGAGCACACAGGCACAGATTTGGCTTCGTCCTACCCATGGCGGCCAAGGGTTGGTGCAGGAAACCCCAAAATCAGGACAAAACTCTGAAAAGAATTCAAAATCGGGTTCTAGAGGAGAGGCACCCATCAGAGCAGGATGGCACTGGGCTCTACTGGGATCCTGCCTTCAGTTCTGGGATTGCTCAGCCTTTGGAGGGCAGCTCTCAGCACTGAGAAACGAGGATGACCCAGGTGGCTGCACGGAAAAAAAACTGCCTTTGGCTTTGTGGTCTGTGACAGATGCTGGGGCTCCCCAGGAGCAGAAGCCTCACCAGAGCCTGCTGAAGATGCTCCCCAAAACAACAAATTTTTGCAGAGCTTGGAAAAAAAATGACACTGCCGCCCTGGACGCTGGAATCCCCCACCCCACAAGGGTTTGAAATGGGATTCCTGCTTTCCCAGGGCTGCTCTGCACAAACTGGGGAATGGATGAGTCTTTGCCTCTCTTCTGATCCCACGGAAACCAACCCTCCACAAACTTTGGGATGCAGGTCATGCCGACCTAGGCCCTGTCTGAAGTTTCAGGTGAAACTCTCAGCCCAGCCCTGGTGTCCCCTTAGCCAGGCTTTTGCTGTGCCATCACCTGAGAGCAGCCTGTCCTTGTCTGGGGCCCCCACAAAACTCTTGCCCCTTTTCCCCTCCTGCAGGTCCTGCATGTTCTGGTTTCTTGTCATGGAACAGGAATAATGTCCCTTGTGTCAAGCCCTGAGCTTTGCTGTGTCATTTAATCACCCACAAAGAAAATTTATTGCCTTTTAGATTCCTTTCCCATGAACATTATCCCATTAAATACACCTTTGACTTTCTTAATCATAAAACCTATCAGTTCATGAAATCTAAGAACTTGTCAGGTAGCTGCTAATAAATCTTCCAATTCCTGATGACAGGCAGAGCGTGTTTAAAATGCAGCCATTAATGGCAAGGAAAAGGATGAAGGGAAGATCTGCTTTCTCCACTTACATAAATGCTTCTGTACGGGACTCCAAAAAAGAGGAACGGCACAGAGATCCTGATTTCAGGCGAGCTCCCATCATCGACTTTGGGGGTTTTGGTGTCGTTCTGCCAGAATGGATAGAGGCGTGCCATGCTGTGAGCTGCAAGGAGAGGGAGAAGAGTCCTCAGGGCAGTGCCAGGACAGCCCTGAGAGCAGAGAGGAAAACAGCACCAAACCCCAGCAGCAGCAGCCAAGGGGTGTTTGAAGGCAGGGCAGAGCTGCTGGCTGTGGGATCGGCTTTGGGACTGCCTCAGGGACAAGGTCAGGAGAAAAAGCATCTTCCAGGCTGGTCAGGGCACAGCAAAGTGACCACAAGATGCACGAGGCTGCACTTTTGCCTCCCCTGACCAAATCACACCCCTCAGTCTTGGTTAGTGGGACAATGAGGACAGCAGGTCCATGCCCTGCTCCAGGATGGGCAGGGCTGGGTCTTCCACACCAATTCCAACCCCTCCTGGCAGTGCCCACCTTCCTCCTGCCTGTTCCTCCCCTGCCAGGGCTCCTGGCCCGGGGGACAGCCTGAGGGGTCACTTTTCCAACATTTCCCAGCAAAATTAAGTTTCCTGCTAAAAGGCACTGCCAGTGAACATAATTGTCTCTCCCAACAGTCCTTCCGAAGATGGTTTGGACACATTTCAGCCTGCTGCTTTTCTACCAGCCTAAAATCCATCAGCTCGAGGCACAAGCAGCCGCTTCTGGCCCCAGGGCACGTGTCCCTTCCTGTCCCAGCCACTGCCAGACCTCTGCTGTCATTTCATGTCCTGTTCCTCCACTCAGCTCCTGCTGTGGCTCCTCACAGAGCAAAAGGGGATTTTTCTGGGTCTGCCTCCCCCTTCTCCCCTCTTTGATGTAGGAAAGCCTCACGACATTCAATCTGGGATGACAGAGCCCCCGGGGCTTGGAACAATCCCGGCTCTGTTCCCCTGGATTTGGGACATGCTTTCATTTCCTGGGCCATGCCCTGAGCTCTCGAGGGCCTCCAGCTGAGGCCACCTTGCTTTGTGCTGCCATGGGCACACAGGGGCTGTCCCTTTGTGTTGCCATGGGCACACAGGGGCTGTCCCTTTGTGCTGCCATGGGCACACAGGGGCTGTCCCTGATGCCCAGCCCTGAGGATGCTCCGTGCTGGGAGCTCAGAAATCACTCACTGACCCTTCACAAGCTCCAAATTCCCCCGGGGAAAAGCAGATCAGAGGAAGTCTGGCCTAATCCACTGTCACCCTGATTTCCTGGGACATTGGCGTGCCCTGAGTGCCCTGCTGGACATAAAGGGAGGTGGCACTGATGGTGTCCGAGCCACAGCCCTGTTTCCACAGGAATATTTGAATGGCCACACAAAATTCCTCCTGTCAGGCAGGAAAAGAAATCATTTCCCAGCTGTTACACACCTGATGGGTTATCACAGCCAAGGCACAGCTACAAGACATGGATTTCATTTCTTTTTTAAACAGGAGGCTCAGCAGACACTCCTCAATTCTTCCTTGGCACTACCAGTGCCACACTGCCACACCTGCTCAGCAGCCCTAGCGCAGAGATTTTCCAAATTCCTGTTTCCTCTGCAATGCCCCAGGTGCACACACAGCCACAGAAATGATCAACACACGCATCCCTTAAGATTCACTGTCCCTCCCTCCCCATGGGAAACACTCAGTTCACCCTGGTTCTTGTCCTTGCTCCAGCCAAGGAGCTGGGGGTGTTTCCCAAGCCCTCTGGGGTCATTTTCCAAACCCTTTGGGGTAATTTTCCAAACCCTCTGGGGTAATTTTCCAAACCCTTGGGGGTCTCTGGGCACAGCCCTCTGGGGAATGTTGCCCTCCCAGCACCCAACAGGAGACACTCACCTCTCTGCTGTGTTGTTATCACCAAAAGGGCCACCCAGGCTCCCAGAAATGATCTCTTGTTCATCCTACAGGAAGGAGAAAACCCCAGCCGTGCATCACACTGGTAGGAAAACACATCATTGAGGTGATGATTCCCAAAGCTGCCCGACTGCTGCCCACATGTGGATATTTCAGAGCTGGAGGTGCCTCACCTCCCGGCAGCCCTGAAATGTCTATTCCATGGGTTGGTGTGAGGAGAATTCCCAACTGATAAGAGAAAATCACCTGCAGGCACTGCCAAAGGAAGCCCAGAACCACATGGAAGAGCTCACTTCATGTGTGGAAGCTGTAAACAGCCACGGCTCTCCGTGGGTTCTTTATTCAAAAGCAATTCCTGATCTGCTCAGGGCAGGGATGGCCACTCCTGGCTGATCCCAAGGGGAGCAGCTCCAAACGAGAGCTCTGGTGTGCTCTCATGGTTCAGGGGCTTCAGCTTCAACTAATCCTCTGCCCTGGCTGCCACCACAGCCATCACTCCAGGTTTGGATGAGCATGGAAGGAGCACAAACATTTACACAGCTGGGCAGCTCCTTGTACAGGAATCAATGAAAAAGAGAGAGAGAGAGAGAGAGAGAGAGCAGATAAAAATGAAAGCAAAATCCTGTGCCAGCTTTAATTCCTTCTGTGCCTAATGCAATTTGTTACTCGTTATTAATCCAATAGAAAATATTGCTAAAACACCTGCTTTGATTTCTTCGCCCATCGATTCCGCTCGTTCCGCGCGGGCATGGCTCGGGGAGAGCTCCCAGGAAGGTCTGGTGTGCTCCCAGTGAGCTGGGAAAGGACGTGGCCAGCTTCCCACCCCATCTCTGTGCATTATGGACAGCCTGGGTGGCAGCAGCAGCCTCCCCACATTCCCAGCTTAAAAACCTCCCTACAAAACCCAGTGTCTCCCTGTGTTCTCCCCATGGATCTGTTTTTATGGAAAATGTGGATCAACAGATCCGACTCCTTCCAAGGACACTCACAGAGCACAGGATTACAGGGGAGGACATCCCATAATTATTCCTCATCGCTCCTACTCGATTCCCACTACTTGGACAGTGTGGAACACAGTGGAAGGAAAGTTCTTCCCTGTTCACTGCTCCACTCACATCAGCACTGGTCACAGTGACCGCATTCTCCATGGGGAAAAATTCATTCCAGCAGGGAAAAGTTTTAGCACATTCCCTGTATTGGAAAAGTGAAAGGAGAGCGACAGAATTTTGTAAAGATTGTAAATCTGAGCCAGTGCAAGAAGAGACCAGGCAGAGAGCGGACGGAGGGGACTGTGGCAGTGCGAGGACAAGAGCGAAACAGGACAGACAGCACAGAACACCTTAGTTAACACACCCCATCCAAAATGACACATTTTTAGGTATGGAAAAAAATCACCAACCTGTCTCGTAGGCTAGAGGAGCAATCAGGTCTGAAATTTTAGACCAATCTTGGTAGAGCAGGGCGAAATCCTATGTCAATGGAGAATGCATGCCCGTCCTCCCGTGCCAATTCTCGCTGATGACTGAAACGATGGCTCAGTCCTTTGCTCTCCCAATTGAAAACTCCGTTTTCCTCAATGCTCTTCCAGGGCTGGAGCAGTGTTGAGTTGCAATCCCAACTGTTGTCCCTCTCTTGATAACCAGCAGGCTAATCTGGAGATCAGATTCTGGCCTGGAGAGGGAGAGAAGCCTCTTTCTTCCCCAAAAGCTCACCCCCTTCAGGTGGATTCAGATGGAAATGCCAGCGAGCCCGAGCTGGGCTCGCGGCTCTGCTGCTCAGGGAAAAGAAAACCCAACCCTCAGAAGAATTGAGCCCCTTCCTCCTTTGTGTAAAGGGGAAAAAAAAAAAAAAAGCCCATCTATATAAAGTTACAGGATTAGCATTAAACAGTGCTAGGCTTAAAGCGCCGTTCAAAGGCACTGCCCTGAAGTTTCAATGGAGTTGCTTTGCCATCCAAGTCTTGCTTTTAACAGGTGGAAAAGGGAAAACTCACCTAGTCCAGCTCACTCCCAATCTGCTGGAGAGGTTTTCCTTGCTGCTCCCATTTCCACCCTCTCTGGAAGGACTGGTGATGGTGGGAAGTGTCACTGGGGGCTGCTGTGGGCGTTATTAATCATTTTCACCATACAATTGCAGTTTCCACAGGGATTTTCCCTGCCTCTGGCATCTGGGCTGACAGATCCACCACTAACTTGATGGGTAAAAACGTGGGGTGTGGGTGTAGCTGAGGTGGGCTGACCAAAACTCTTCATTTGAGCCCGATCTGTACCCCAAAAATGGTTTCAGCTGCTTTGAGTTGGTTCATATCCGCGTCGGGAGAGAGGGAGAGCTGGAATAGCAGCGAGGGGTGAAGGATCCATGTTGGAGCTGATTTTCCCAGCCTGCAGCAAGGCTCGGGTCAGACAGGCACTGCTCCAACCCCAGCAGTGGGAAAAGAGCCTGACCTTGCCATGATTTTCCCTTCTGACATGTTGGGTGGGGGCTTTCCCCTCCCTGTTTTCCCTGCTAGGAGGTCATTATTCCTCCTGTGCTGCCCACCCTGCATCAGGAACAGAGAGGAGACAGGAATGCCAGCAGCCCAAAAAGCTCACACCTTTTTCCCCGGGTGCTCCTGACAGTGTGTTCACTAAGTTCCCCCCAAAATGCTGTCTCTTACCTCAGCAGTCTCTTTTAGCACATCAGGGCACCAGCAGCTCACTGCCTCCACAGCAAATCCCAGAATCAGCTTTCCCTCCATCCTCCAAGCATGGCCTTGCTAGCAGGAATCTTTCATTTTTAAATTTATTTTTACCCTTTTCTAAACCAACAGCTATTTTAGGAGGGCAGGGGGATATCAGCACTGACTGATATTCCAGGGGCAGATTACTTCCAGGCTGCACCCTGGCTCTTCCCTTCCCTCCCATACATTTTAAACACTACCAGCTCCAGGAAAATCAATTGACTCTCCTCGTTCTGTTTTGTAACACAGAGAAAACTGGTGAAAATAGGTTTCCCTCTGCTCCTTTGTCAGTTTAATATTCTGGTCCTGTTTGTCCTGGGCAAGTGTACACTGATGAAGTTTGATTAGGTTTCACTGTCTCTTTGGGGAAGACTTTGTCTTCCAGCCTATTTTCTTTTGGCAGGGGATGTTCCCATCATGCAGTGCTGAACACATCAGAGCTGAACAACCAAACATTTCTTCTTTTTTTAATTCTTCTAGCAGAAAACTTCCTCCCATGCCTGACCTGAAGGAAAAACAATATTCAAAGATGCCACAAGGGCTTCTGTGGCTGCTTGACCTCGGCACAGGAGCCACAGGCAGTGCCTTGTCTCGTTCCCCTCGCAAGGGACCTGGCACAGCCCATGAAGATTTACCCAGGAGCTGTTTCCCATCCAGGGGGCATCTCTCTCCTCCTGCCTCTCCCCAGGGTCTTTTGGTGCAGGCCATGATGGTGAAATTCGTTTTAACGCCAAGGCCAGTCCCACTAAGGACACGGAGCAGGTGAGAGAGAGCTCGAGTTTTATTCCTCACCTGCAAGTGGGGATGAGCCACAGTCATGGAGAAATCCAGCCCAGAAGAGGAGGAATAGGTCTTCCAGCTCCGTGGCTTCTCCTTTTGACAGGTGGCACCTTGCACAGGTGAGGTGGCTGTGCCTGAGCTCATGGGACAGACAACACGACCATCAGCAGGACAAAAAAATCCCAGCACTTTTCACCTGCACCTTTGGAGCGACAAAGGGAAATGTTTTGCTTCAGGGGACACAAAAGGGCAAAGCTCAGGACACTGGGGGTTTTTTGTGTAAAAACTTACATAAGTTTATTGAACTGATCCAAACCAATGACCTATTTTGGCCTGAATTCCACCGCTAAGTCTGCGAGCAAACCAAAGGCAAATCGTGGGAGCAGGAGGTGTATCCCCCGTGAGAGAAACCAGAATAAAAAACCAGATGGACTTACAGTTGTTCTTTGAAATTACATATGGATGCAACATTAATAGGGAGCAAGAATAGATCTTCATGTTTAAATTATATTTGAAGTTTCCAGTAACTGCAGAAAAGCAATCACAGAGGCAAAGGCCCGAGATGGCTGAAGCCCCTCTAACGTTGCTCTGGGGAAGGCATCTCTCTACTGCCTACAGAAGTGCCACATCCAAACGAGGCAGGCACAGCTGCCTGGAATACATATTTTAGCCTCTGGGCAGCTTCCAGCACCTCGTTTGCATTCTCAAATCTTGCACACGAACAGAACCTACAGAATCTCACTGACAAGCGAGGAGGCAGAGCTGCCACGGCACCTCCGTCAGATTCCAGAGCCGAGGAGGAGAGGGCACAGGGACAGCCTCTCCCCAGCAGCAGTTCCTCTGGGTCACACCATCACCTGCCACCAGGACGCCTGCAGCTCCCAAAACACAGGGTTCCAAACCCCAGCCAGGGAGCAGAGGACAGCCAGCACCCCGTGCACATCCACAACACCGCCCGTTACACGATCCGCCCAAAACATCTGGCCAAAAACATGGATATTCAACAGGAACAGATCCAAAAACACAAGAGCACAGCGTCTAACTCAGCACACGGAGCCGTGTGACACTTTGGTATATAGCTGTCACCTACGTCCTCGGGGAGCAGGTGCTCTGCCCGCTGCGCAGGCTGCCCGCGGCAGACTTTTATGCATGAACTAGCGAGAACAACACAACAGCTCTTGACAAAAGTAGCCCTCGGATAGAAGGACACAAAAGCCAGGGAAGCTTGCAAATCTGTTTTGTTTTCTCTAGGGGATGTGACAGACCCAGGGACCTTTAGCTGGAGCGGGTACGTGCTGACGGAGCCTGGACACGGCCCCTCCTGGTATTAAATCAAACCTCCTGTCACATCTGGACCTTCACTCTCACCCAAACCTCCCGTCCCACTCAGAGCCTTCTCCTCTCTCCCCAGGACATGGTCCCCTGTTGGGTGGCACACACACAAGACCCTTCCCCACAAGGTATCACGAAGGGAAAGTGATTTGGGGTATTTTGCCACATCATTGTGTGCTGCTTGGTCCCACTCTCCACAGCTGATCGTCCAGACACATAAACTCTGCGTTTTGGGAGTCCTTCTCCTTGGGAAGCCAACCAAGATTTCTGGTTTCTACCCCATGAGTGCTCCACTATCTGCACACAAGGTGAATGCCTTAAGAAAAACCTTCCCCTGAAGAACTGGCAAGGTGGTGATTTCATATCCTGACCTGAACGGAGCAGGGGAGCAGGATTGGGTGTCAGCACCAAATCCTCAGCACTTCTTACCCTTCTATGTTCTCTTTTTCCATATTCCAGTTCCCACCAGGTCTGCCACAAATAAAAGCAGGATTTACTGACAGTTCTGAGCCGGTGACAGCACCGATCCCTCCAGGGGCAGCCCGATGTTTAGTGGGAAAACAAACTTAAAAGCACATACTTGGCTCTTCTTTATCATCCCATTCAACTCTTTAACGGCCTTTGTTTATTCCCTTCTCTGAAACCCAGACACTTAATTGTGCTGAGGAAGTTGGTCAAGAGTTACAGCATCTCATTAATAGCAGGTACAATGCCATAAATACACCCACAGAGGCAATTACTGCTCCAGAGAATTAGGTCAGAGATACTTTTGCATCCCCACAGGTCACTTGCCTCGGACTCTGCAGCCACTCAGGGATAACCTACTTACACTGGAGGTCAAGGGCTGAAATAGGCTTCTAATATTAAACAACCATATCTTCATAAAACTTTGCTTTATAACAAAATATCTTATTAACCACAACTTTTCCTATTGGTAGGTATGTATATATCATACAGAAGTGTTGGCTTAAGGGTTCTGCTATCAGGCAGCAAATTATTTTCACTGCCCAAATGGAAAATACATCTTCAGTAAAGCTCTAGCTTATAAAAGCATCATTTTATGTTACACTGCCACTATCTCCCTGCTGTTTAGTTTACAGGTACCATGGATCTATGGAAAACTTATGCTACCTATGGAAAATCTTGCTCCCTTCCCTATTGCTCATCTCAACGGGGCCAAGGAATTGATATTTTTGGCAGGGGGATGAGGCACAAATTAATAAATTATTTTAAATCCTCCCATTTTAACCCTTACTTTGGATAAGGAACTACTCCCCTCTGAACGATCCCCACATCCTAAACCTGAAGACTATGAGATAATAATACTTCATCCCCTCCCCATTTATCCCACCCCACAATCCAGGTAAAATGTGAAGAGAAATACACAACTCCAAGAATACCAAAGGAGCTCGGTGATGTGGGCAAAAGCATCCTGGGAAAGAAAGTGCACGTGGGGATAAAGGGAGCATTTCAAAATGAAGGTCAGGAGTTCATGTGTAACTAGAGCCCTCACTGCACAGCTCCAAAAAACTCTGTGCAGCTGCTTGTAACTAGGAAATTGGGGAAGTCTTGAACTTGGAGCAGGGAAGACACAGGAAAGCGAAACGAGAGAGAAAGGAAGGAGGATTTCACTGACCAGGAAGGGGAATCTGCTCTGCAGTAGAAAACAGGGACTACGTGAAGCAGCAGCACGCGATGCCTACGAGGGGCGCGTGGGGGAAGCCAAGAGAGAGAGTGAAAACCTGCTGAACACCCAGCGTGAGTCCAGCTGCTTTGCTCCTCAACTTCCAGAGGCTGATCCGAGCCAACACATCCTCCCTACGAGTTCGGACCCGACGCAGGGACCCCCGGCCAGGGGCCCCGGGGAAAGTGCTAGGTTTGAACTGGTGCAACAGCAACAAACACAAACTTCAACTTGACTCTTCCTCTCTCCCAGGAGAGGAATTTTAGCCATTCCACTTGCAGCACCCACTGGTACGAGGTGAAGTGCACGGAGGATCTCTTCAGCATCAGGATGGACGATGGCCAACGGGGGAAGCTGATCTTCAACCCCTTGCTGACCTGCTCTAAAAGCCCTTCCAACACAGCGCTCATCCACCACATCCCAAAATTCCCTTTCCTACACACCCTGTATCCCCACAGGCTGCAGGCACTGTGAGATGGGTACAGCAATCAAAACCTCTTTTTTCCCCCCAAATCAGGTGGATATAGAGCGCGAGTTTGGAAAAGAAAGTTTCTTTCTCGGAAGTTCTTTTTGTTTCCCCCATTTTGTGCACTCACAGAAACCAAACCAGTGGAGTGAAGCGGATGAACTAAAGTACCTGAGCTCTGAATCAAGCAGAATACTGATGGAGATCTTTCCTGTGAACTCGAGCACAACAAAAGGTTGAGACAGCACCAAGCTGCAAGAAAATACTACAGCAAGCTCGAGCCACAGTCGGATAGCTAGGGCAAAGGGAGCTCTGGTGGAGCAAAACACCAAAAAATTTAGGAAAAGAAAACAACAGGTCAAATTCTGCACCGAGCTGTCTCCTCCCTTATGGACCCTGGCATTGTTTAGCTTGAACAACTGACCATTCATGCCAAATCACGAGTATACCGGAGCATCAAAGGAAACATCAAGGTATTGCCCACACTGAAACACACGTCCTGAAGTCAATTGTCACCTCAAGGTCACCTGCAGTGGATGGTGGGCATGGTTCTCAGATCAGGGCACTTCCTCCGGGCTAAGAAATTACCTGCTACAGAAACACAACCAAACCTCAACCAACCAACCGAAATAAAAACCTTGCAAAAACTCCTCAATGCATGTGTGTGGGTGTGTGGGGGCGTGTGGGTGTGGGCAAAAAGGCTATTTCATTCTGGGCTCCACGTAAATTTTATCTCCATCCCGGATGCCGTAGGAATGCAGCGCCCGCGAGCTGTATTTCATCTCCTCGGGACCAAAAGGAGCCTCCTGGTCCAAGTAGAAGAGCAGCATGTTGCTTGTTGACAGCTGCACCACAGTTTTTAAGTGCTTCTTCAGCTCTGCCACAGTCTGGTCGAGGCGGATGGACATCTCCTCCACCTTGTCCTGGAAGTGAACCTCCACCTTGACGCTGCTCTGAGGCCGCAGATCCACCACTGCCAAGGGCTCCAGCTTCCCGTACTTGGTGACCAGCTCGTGATACCTGCAAAATTCCACAAGTGCAGGGTTATGGGGCAGCCAATGCACATTTCCCAGGTCTGAGTGTTCCCCACAAGATGCAACATTGACTCCGATTCCAGCTGATGGCCTTCAATGTGGATGGTATGAGTCCTATTTTGTCCCCTTTTCACAAGGTGCTGAAAAGGAGAAAACAAAGCCCAGAAAACCCAGCCACTGCAGTCACTTTGTCCCACAGTCCCCAAGCTGCACCGTGGCACTGATGTGAGCTCAGTGTCCCACCAGGGAGGAGTATCCTGCAGAGGAAGGGGAAGTTACCACCAACCTGAGATGTTTGAGCTGACTGGTCTCAAAACAGCTTCCTGACAAAACTGAGCAGCACGGTTTGGGCTCCTACAATTTCAGAAATCTCAGCCGTGGCTGCAGTGGGATTTGGAAGAAAGAGAGGACGCTATGCTCACAACTCTACACCTCCTGCTCCAGTGAAAACACTTCACTGAAGAGTGCCAGGACCAAGCCAGTGCTCACAAAAAGGACATGGCCCTCAGTTTAGATTCCTGGTATCTGTGCCTTCACAGCTTAACTGATTATCAGACATTCCTGCTGTTTTCCAAGAGGCCAGCTAGGTCCCAAATGTTACACTCCACTGAGCACAGGATCATCAAGATCACCGAAGCAAGGTGAGCTGCTGCACAGCTCGAGAGCTGATAACAAACACGGCACTTCTTGCCAGCTGATCCTTCACACCTACTCTGAAACAAAATGGGAATTTTACTAGCGGAGGCACACACTCCACTGTCACCTTGTCCTTGCAGCCAAGTGCTCTGAGTGTCCTTCCCAAGGTCCCTGCAATGGAAAGTCTGTGTCACCCCGCCCCCAGTATCGCTCCCATCGGGCCAGGCTGGATCTCCCTGCCTGGCTGGGAAAGAGGAGGAACGGCAGCACAAAACACAATGGGATTGGGATGACAAAGGCTGAGAGCTGCAGAGGACAGGTAACGTTTCAGAGCCCCTGCACAGAAAGCGCTTTTTGTTCCCCATCCCGGGCGGAGCTGAATGCGATCGGCGCGGTGTCACGGCCTCCGCCGAGCAATGATGGGATCTGGCAGCCTGGGTGACCCCAGGGAGTCCTGAGCAAGGCAGGAATGTTCCTGGAGAACAGCAGCCCCTCTGTGTGCTGGGCAGTGAGGTAAGGGCCACAAGGCACTAGGATTTCCCCAGTCCCACGGACACAACCCGAGTGCCCAAAGGTGGGACAGTGCCCTGCTCTCACAGGCACGGGGTGGGAGGATCAGGCCCATTTATTTGGGAAAGCCATTAGTGCTGAGAGAAAACAGCACTGTCCCCACACTGAGCCCACCTGCAGGCACAGCAAGTGGCAGCTGAGGTGTCACCAGTGGGGAGGGTTTCTTTTTCTCTGGAAGGATTTCCCAGCAGCAACACCCGATGGGAAAGAGGGAGAGAGGCACCACCCATCGCTGCTCCAAACCTTTAGCCCACTCTAATTCTCACCACCTCTGCTGCTGCAGACCCACAACAACTTCTGTGCCAGCCACAATTACTGTCGTGATTCGTGCACTGAGGGTGAACTGGGCTGATGGTGGGGAGGGGATGAAGAGGGGGACAAATTTCAGACAAGCTGAGAGAGAGAAACACCCCGAGAGAGCTGAGATTAGCCAAATATGTGCTGTAAATACGTGGAGGGTCAAGCAATGCTGTCTTCAATTTTCTTGTGTTGAGGAAAGGCAGAGCAAGCTCTGCAGCCTGCTCCTTGTATGTGAGCTGCAAAGGAAGTGGGGAGAGTGAGTGAGTGGCTGCCCTCAGATCAATCAGGATGAAGGCACACTGCTCCATGGCTGCTCTGGACCCCAATAACAGGCACCCTGGAGACTTTCCTAATCACCCCTTGCAGCCTGGCAGACACTGAGGCTGCTGAAGCCCTGAGCCTGGCTAAAAGTGTCTGTGATACTCTGCAGATAAACAGTGGACCAGACAAGCAGAGGACTCATTAAAACTCCCCAGACGCGAGGACGTCACTCCACAAGACAGCCAATATTGGATTGTACAGCTGGAGCTCCCTTTAACCACGACATCCAGAGAGATAAATTGTTCCTTCCATTTCCCTCCCTGCCTGATCCCTTCCAGCTTCAGACAGGAAGGCAGCAAGCAGGGGGGTTCTGGTGACAGGGCTTATCACAGGCTGCACCTTGGCAGGCTGGAGGGGGGCTGCTCCCACTCACAAGTTTTCCGTGCTCAAGTTGTTCTCCCTGGGCTCGAGGCAGCACTGCAATGCAGATGTCAGACCCCCAGCCACAACATGTGTGTCCTGATTAGATTCCAATTACAAACCACCTTCGGAGCCACCACGCCAGATTTGGGAGCAAGGAAGGGGAGGCTTTAGCAACAAACAGACACAAAATCCCTCTGCAAGGAACGCCAGGCCTGCCTTCTGAAAAAGGCTGCTGATTGTGGGTCCAGGAACTGAAACCCAGCACTGGGGATGCTCTCAGCCCTCTGCAGCCTTGCTAGAAATGAGTCTGCAGTGGCTCACAGCCCCTCCAGGACAGAACAGCCCTCTTTGGGAGCTGCAGAAGTCTCTTGGAAACGCTGCACAGATGAAGGGATTCGGACAAAGAGGCCATTGACCATGCAAAAGGCAGTGCCAGTGTTTAAAGGCTAAGAAATCTGAGGGGGAGGTAATCTTTCTAGCATGAAGCTGGCATGTTGGGCAAAATCAGCCTGATTTTCTTGGATGGGTGAGATGTTAGTTATCTCTTACATGAGATCCCACCTGGAAGCTGATCCCAGTGGTGTGTGGTGATGTGTAACACACAGCCTGTTCCCAAAATCCGTGTCCTAGGCATCATGAGTGCCTAAAGCTGCACCCCACTGTGTCCTTCCCAACAATATATGGATCATGGACATCCTGTCACCACCAAAGACATGGAACAGCTTTCTTAGATATGAAATGTTATGGAAATTAATTCCTTTTGGAAGCAGCACCTGAGCTCACAGTCCCTGTGTCCCCTTCCCCTTCCTCTCTCCTGCATTCTCTGCCTCTGCTGTTATCCCTTCCAATATTTCCTCCAATTTTTACGCTTCAAGGCCCGCTAAAATTACAAGCCAGGACTTGTAGCTCAGAAAAAGGACCAGCTGTCCTGTCTCCCTGAGTACACGAGTGCCCTTTGCCTCTGAACTGACTCTGGTATGCCTTTAACAAACACCATAATCACTGACCCTATTAGTATTCACACAAAATGCCATGTCCTCACTGCCCATTCCAGCCTTCCCCTCCCCTTACTGGATTGGCAAGTCACATATCCAGTGCTTTACAAAAACAAAAGGCATTTTAGCTGAGTGTTAAGCAGAGGAAAACACTGACCAGATTCCATTTGCACCTTTCTCATCCACACAGGCCATAGCTTTGACCTTCAGTGTGTCCCTACCTCTGTCTATCCCCTCAAGAGTCACACCCACACTGCTGTCCTACCCCTTTTCTGTAAAAAAAGGACAATAAAGCTTCGGTGTCCAAAAGCACATGAGGGTTTTAGGGCAGAGGGCAGGTAAAGGCAGTGGCCTGATGCTCCATGATCCTTCCTCAGCCCATTAGAAGCAGTAAGTGGATGCTGGCATGAAAAAAGATACAGACTGAACAGCATCTGTCCAAGTTCATTAGTTTACCAAGATGAACAGATCATTGGATGGACTTTTTTGGCAAAGAAAACCCATCAGACTTGTGATTTGCAGGCCTGAAAGTGAGGGGACAGCTTCCCATTGCCAGCCACATTCCACACACCAGATGGTCCAGAGGATTAGATGCCCTGGCCTGGCTTGTGGGCACTCCCAAACACAGGTGGATTATGAAGGGAGCCATGGGAGAGGCCAGGAAACAGTGAAGGTCATGAACTGAACAGTCCTGTTGTTTAATGGCACTTGACACAGGCGTTTTTAAGAGCAAATTTGACTCAGGAGTGACCCTCCAAGTCATCAGACAACAATAATATAACAATTTTAGCGCTGACAGACTGAGGGGGCCAAGGCCAGAGGAAGGGGAGGGATGTTATTTTCATGGAAGAGCTGGCACAGATTTCCTCTTCTGTCACCTCTCCTTTAGCCTCCCCACCCTTCTGTCCCTGCTCTCCACCACAGGACAGAGAATTCCTACCTGAAAGGGACCTCCTCCTCCGGGAACTCCATGTAATAGCGGATGAAGAAGCGCTCCGAGTCCTCTCGCTCGCCGTCGGCCACGATGCTGCCGTTGAGCTTGGTGATGGATGGCAACCTGCAGGCACACAGCCAGAGCCACAGTCAGCAGGAGGGGAGCCCAGAACAAGCCACTCACATCCAAAGTACCCCAGCACACAGCGAGAGCCACAGTCAGCAGGAGGGGAGCCCAGACGGGCACAGCAACAAGCCACTCACATCCAAAGTACCCCAACTTTAACACCATGAGAATTCCTGCTGGGAAGCTCAGGCCTCTGTCCCTTTGAGAGGGGAAGTTCCATGTAATTTCTCAAGTATATATAAAATGATGCATTTTCATTTCACCACATATTTGCATCATGTGCACAAGCATGTATGAGATTGAAAAATTCCCTGAGAAGCAGAGAAATCAGATTTAACATTTCCACTATTCTGACTTTTCCACAAAACAAGCTGAAATCTTTCTGCATTCACACAGATCTTCATCTCCTACCACCCTCCTCCTCTGATGAGCTGCTCCCACCCAACAAATCAAGCTCCAATCTTTCTGCATTCACACAAATCTTCATCTCCTACCAACCTCCTCCTCTGATTAGCTGCTCCCACCCCTTCCTTGCCATGCCATGTCTCTGCTGAGCAGAACAAACCAACAGACCTGGCTATTAGCAGCTTCCTGCGCTCCTCGGTGGTGTAGGACTGCAGCAGAGGAATTCCCAGCAATTTCACTTCCTCGAGCTTGGGGAAAGAATTTAACTTGTCAATGTCTTCCCAGCAGTGCAGACCTGCTCGGGAGGAAAGATTTGTGTTAACAAACACAGAGAACACATCACGGATCCAAGATAATCAGACAGAGCCAAAGAACATATGTGACAGGAGAGTGTCACTGCTGTTCCTTTGAGAAGTTGGCTTTTTGCTCACGATGTGCTGCTAAAAAAGCTACATTTGCTTACAAGACAGAGCAGCTGAAATCTCTTATGCTGTTTTCCAAGTCTAGAAGGATGCTCTCCATGATTTTTTTATGGAGCGCTCAGCCTTTGGCCTCACTGCTGGGCACTGACCAGCATCAGTGATGTTGTGTCTATAAAGGGATGCTGCCTTCAGAGTGCTCAAGTCACCAGCACTTCTTTCATTCCAGGCATCACCAAACAGCCATCAAAAGGCTTTACCTCACACACATGGCCACCTTGGGTCCCATTTCTGCTCACAACCCAACGGTAAAACAGTCCCAGAAGCCATCCAGCCGTTTAATGAAAAAGGTTTTAACTCGTTTTGAGCCCCCTCAAGACCTGACATTTGAGATAACAAAGCAAGCAGGGAGGGCGAAATAAAAAAAGCTGAGGATTGAGCACCAGTAGAGCCCTGATTGTGTGGTGAGATCAACACAACTCATCTTGGAGCCTTCACCTGACAGAACTTTGGAGTGCAGCAGCTTTCTCTAAAACCTCCAAAATTTTAACATGCTCCTTGGGATTCCCGTTTGACTTTCAGCTCCCAAAATATCAAAATGCAACACAGAGCCCAGAGTTCTTAAGCACCTGGCATCAAAATTGCACAACTACTTACCACAGGAGCACTTGTTCTTGTGAGACAGTGCTTTCAAATGCAGCTTAACAGGCTTTTCCTCCTCTAGTTAAGCTTTTATTACAGGCATTCCTTGATGCTTACATTGTAGGGCATGTTAATAAAGTCCCTTCTACCTGCCTGACACTTAAGCAGCACTTGCACAGCATATAAAGCTGTAAAGAACAAAAGCTGCTGGTGCATGAAGCACTCCTGCAGATGAATTTCTGGTGTATGTGTCATCCCACAAACACGTCACAGCCCCCACGAGCTGCCCTGCAGCTCCTTCTCTCCCAGCACAGGGTGCTCTTCCCAAATTCCAACTGCTCATTCTCTTTCTGGAGCGTTGGCTGTGAATTCTCTGGGGCTGGAGTGTAAAAGCAGCTCCCAGCATCGCCTGTGAGATTGTAATGACTGAGCACAGATGACAGACAGCTTCTGCTGGGGAGTGCTTGATCCACACTGCATACCTGCACATGCCCTCATTTTACCCAAGATAAAACAGGGAATAAAGGGAAAATGGGATTCTTTCATCCCCTCGACTGCCAGACATTTATTTATCCATCTCCAGCCAGGAGTAGCTGAGGCAGGGATGGGAAACAGAGGGAAACTACCAACATAAAAAACCTTTCCAGCTCATTTTGATTAACTGGTCCACATTGCTCTGACTCATCTTTTGATAATGACTGACTACCCAAAGCAGCAGGAAAATCCCACAGACGGGCAAGTTCCTTTCTTGTCATCTATGCAGGAGGAGAGACTCTGATCAACCAACAAAACCCATCCTTGCTCCCAGGCTCTCACCTGACTTGTGCAAGTTGATGGATCTTAGATTGGGGAAGAGCCTTGCTAGGGAATCTTCTGACTCTTCAATGGTCGTGAGGTTGTTGTTAGCCAGAATAAGTGTGTCCAGTGATGGAAACATAATTCCCAATTTTCGAATTTCAGTCCAGTCTTGAAGATTATTGTCAGTTATGTGGAGTAGCTTGAGAGACTGACAGCAAACTGGAGAACAAGACACTGTTTCGTAGTCATTAAGGCACAGGAAGAGCTCCTCCAAGCTGCACAGGGCAAGAAGGATCATGTCATCATCTCAGCACACCCTGGGAAATGCAGTTCAGTTTTCTGTCATTTTAACACAACTTTCTGCAACAGCTCCTCTGTGATTTGAAACCTTGATCAACCTTTGACAACTCAACATGGAGTGTTTCAACTACATCTCTGCTCCCATCCATATCTTCAGAGATGAAAAAAACCTTTCCAATGTTCCCAGAGTCTCTCCCATTGTACAACAGATTGGTTGGGGTTGTCTTCCACATTTGTGCCCAACAAGCCACCAACCCAACGGTGACTGGGACCTGCCCCCAGTGCTCGCTGCTTAATTTAAAATGGGGTTTTGATACTAAACTGATGCTTTTTTCCCCACACCACTGCCAAAAACTCCCATAAAGAACAGATCCCATTAAAGAAAGAACAGGTTCCGCTAAGTTTTCAGACAACTGAACTCCCCCAAGCCCAGGGAAGCGTAGGTTGGCCACGCAGGATATGCTGTTGCCATCATCCCTGCTTATAAAGCCCTACAAAGAGGGATCTGTCATCAAAATGAAGCCACTGAAGACATCCACAGGAGCAGAATGCCAAGGTGGCCCATGGCCAAGCCACAGAAATCAACACCTTTGCACAGAAGAGAAGGATGAAATATTCCTTGACAAGCGGCCAGACCCTCAGAGGCACCTCCCATTTAACAGGTATGCACTGCACCATTCGTTGCACAGTGACTCAGAGGGAAGTGTGACCCTCCTACATTTTCGGGGTTATTATCCATCTCTGGTATTTAGGTTTGGAGGAGGACGAAGCCCTGGGCTTTGTACAACCACACAAATTTGGTTTTTAAGACAACGTAAAGCTCTCACCTGGCCAGTTCCCAAACTCCCAAAGGTAAACATCCCAATGTTTGCATCCTCACAGCCCCCTCATCCCTCACCACATGACCCCAGAACCCAGCCTTGACCTGAGTGCAGCAAATCCCCGTTTTTACCCTCAGCTCCCCAGGCTTACTCTGGTAATTCCTGCAGGATGGTGTGCACTGTTTCCCAGGAAGCTTTGCTGTTGTTGAGCACAAGTTTGCGGACGCCAGCGAAAGACCCAGCGCAACTTCTCTCTAAAACGGACAAACTGAGAGGGTTGGAACTCAGGTTTAGAAACTCCAAGTGGGGGACGTTGGACACAATTTTACTGACCTAAGTGAGGAGGGAAAAAAAAAATAGAAAGAAATGTGTATCAGGCAGTAATCGGACCTCTGGCAATAATATCCCACCTCCTAAAAGGGGGCCCTGTGGAATCACCACAAAGCAATGATATGGGGAAAAACATAAGGATATCTACCTGTAATTCATACTCCAGCCATTCCTGATCTAGATGGATTGGTTAATTGCTCATTCTCCTCAACAGTTCATTTAATTACACTCTAGGAGCAGCTTGATAAGAGAAAGGCAGTCCCTAGGGAGGGGTCATAAAATCCACCTCAACCCCAGGGCTGAGCACGTTGCAGGAGCCAGACCTCGTTCACAGGGGGCCATGGACTCCTGTCCTGACTCCATGGCCACCACTGAGCACTTGTCCAGCTTCCCACTGCTCCCCACAGAGCTCAGCCAATCCATAATTCCCCTCCTTGACTGGGGAACTGAGTGGGAAGCAGTGTAAGGGAACAGCAGCTCCCAACCCCACACACACACACACCAGTGGACATCAATCTAGAAAATAATTCTGAGTCAGAGCACACCTGGCTGGAGAATTCCACCCCACAAAGCTTTGGGATGGGCAGAGATGGGGCACACTGTGGCACACAGAGGTCAAGAAATGGCCCAGCTGCTGGCAAAGGGCGACTGTCTCATGCAGAGCTTGAATTCAAGTGTGGCAAACATGAGGTAATGAGTCTGCCTCACCTCATCTCAGGTGATGTCATGGTTTGGGTGCTACACCTCAGGAATTAAGCAGGCAAAGTGCATGACATCAGTCCAGCAAAAGCACAGGATTTAGGAAAAAATGGCTTATGGTGAATGATTGGAAGAAGGGTAATTTTTCAGTATTATACTAAAATAAGGAAAGCAGGCATTAAAGTCCTACTTCATGGGTATAAAAAGCTGTTGTATAAGGAACAGTGATGATGCTCCTCTGTGCATGCTGAGAACAGGGCAGGCAGAAATTGGCTGAAATTGCAGCACAGGAGACTTAAATTACACTGTTTAGCCTGTGAGGTTATTAGCTAAGCATGGGAACAGGCCACCCAGGCATCTGGAATCCCCAGCACTGGCAGGTTTTAGGAATGGAGAGACATTTCTCTGGTGTGGATGGGCTGTGAAAACTTAATCCTGTCCCAGAGGATGAGACCAGTACGCACAGAAGCCTTTCAGTTCCAGGGCAGCCTAAAGAGCCTGAGCACAGAGTAAGGTGTGAGATGTGCAACTTGTGAGTGACCAGTGTGTGACAGATGTGAGGTCAGGGACACTGCAAACACTGCATTCACTCCCTGCTTAAAGGCTCCAGAGTCTGATGGCACAAAACCCCAAAATATCCTATTTTTTTCCACATCTTTCCAACAATAAACAGTAACATAAAAGGAGAGCATAATCCAGTGAGGAACTTAATGACACTTGAATGGATTGAGATTGTTTCACTCCTGTTACATTGCATTTATTGAGTATTATTTCATCCAAGCACTTCAAAGGATTTTACAATAGCATTTAGCATTAATTAATGAGGCTGCAGAAATGCCCTTTGTGATAAAAATTATTAAATCTGTTTTGCAGATAAGGCAATGAATGTGGAGAGGGAATAAATACCTTGCCACCATCACAGTGGCAAAGCTGAGAACCATGTGCCATTTCTTGGACCTCCTCCATTCTCACTCTGTTAAAAATTGCACTGCTCATTAACCTCTTGATATTTTAGAAATGCCAGTTGCAAATAAAATAAAAATACAGATTTTTCAGCCACAGGCCAAGACTGTAAATCACGAGGTGCATGGAGTGAAGTGCCACACTGGATTAATTTCATCACACGTATTGCTCAGTTGCTGTCGAAGTAAATAAACATCAGCTTCAGAGATGAGAAAGAAGCCACAAAACCAGAACTCTCATCAATGCAATGCATTTACAGCCCTAGCAATAGCTGTGAAAGGTACCCAGAAAGGTGCCCGTCACCATTTTACCTCGTGCCAGTCTTCCAGTTTGTTGTCAGAGAGGTCGAGCTCAAAGACGTGGGCGCAGAAGGCGGCGATCTCGTTCTCATCCCCGGCACAGGTGATGCCACAGCTGTTGAGCACCAGCACACTGGGCAGGTTCAGGCGGTCTGGCACAGGGGAGAACAGAAGCTGCCTGAGCTCAGCACTGCCTCGGAGTTACAGGACCCAACACCAAGCAGGAATGCTACAGCCAGCAGGGGAATCTACCAGTAATGCCTGAATTTACACCTATTTAAGGAGCTTGGGTTAAATGTGGATTTTATGACTGACACCATCAGGAAGTCTTGACTGTAAACACCAAGTACCACTCATATCAGTGCTCTTCAGTCCTTCCATGTATTTCTGTGTATTTCAGGCCAGTCTTTTGTCATTTATGGCCTGTTTCCTATCAGTCCTTGCCAGAACTTCTGCTCTTCCCCAGGCAGCTGCTGCTGCAGATAGGACACAGGACTAGGGGAGTGTCAGCTGCACAGTCAGACTCCTTATCCTCTTGCCCTGAGCCCACTTGGGCTTAATGACAGCAAGGAGGTATTTAAATATTTCTTAGGAGGTATTTAAATATTTCTTAGGAGGTATTTAAATATTTCTTTTCTAAGCTTTCCCTTCCCGAGGTTCATTGCAGAGCATTCAGCATTCATGCAAAAATTCAGGTGTCTGCTCTGCCTTTCCATTTCTGCTTTGGTTTTGCTCCAGCTCCATCTCAGGCAGGTAAATGTTCTCAAAGCTACAACCAAGGAGTTGGACCTCAATCACAGCCTGCTGTGCTAAGGCTAAAACATGACAAAAAACGGGGGATTTGTGACAGGAAACCATTTCTACACAAGAAATCCACACTGAGGCAAGGCAAGCCATCACTCTTACACTCTTTCACACACAACATGGCTTTCCCACCTCTCCGGAGTACTAAAATCCATTAAAATTTAACCACAAGCTTTTTCCTAAATAGGTGGCCCCTTTTCTCCTCAACACTTGACAGCTACAGGACTAGAAAGGAATTCTAGCAGCAAACAATTACCTGCAGTGATCTGGGTTTCCAAGTTCGTGGGCTCATAAGTGTTTGGCTTCTTTAAAGGACAGTGTGGCACTCTGGGAATTACTCAGGGAGTATTTATAAGTCAGGTCTGAAGCACATTTTAAGATGTGGCCTCTTTTCAGCACCCAAACAGCTCAGGTGAGCAGGTGAGAGGTAAATTTACCCAGAGAGAGGGCAGGGACTGAACATTCCATCAGGCCAATTTTCTGTTCTTGTTCATTCTGAGAGCGTTTTATCCTTAACTGAACTCAGGCCCTTTTTTCTCCTCTGTCAAACGCAGTTATTGGAAACTTCATCCAGCTGATTTCCAGCCCTTTGGGGCTGGTTATGACCCAAATTGACCTGATGGATGTTTGGATGACTCCCACATATCACGATGGGCAAGATGTGTGACACAAAGAAGGGGCAGCTCTGATGGAATCAATGTGGACCTCAGACCCATCTGTACAAACCAAGAATTAAATGACAGCATCAGAGTGTGAGGGAAGACTAAAGGGTGTCACATGGATCTAGTTCAAAGGAGATGGTGACACAGATTCTGCAGTCTGGGAGGCTCAAGGACATCCACAAGCAGCACAGAGCTTCAGACACACATCTGGCTAAATTCCCTCGAGGCAGCAAGGCCAGGAGCACAGGAGAGGGGATTTCTCCACTAGGTCACAAAGCATTTGGTGCCTTGAGAGGACAAAGTACACTGCAAGCTCATCTGAGGCACTTGGCACTAGAGCAGCCCGGCTGGAGGTTCAACAGCTCATCACTCTGCTTGAAATGTGTCCCCTCCTGTGCACACAGGGCTCCTGGCCCTGCAGGCATCAAAGCAAGCTGGTGGCATGGGGGCCAACCTCGGATTTGGATCATGTTTTATGTATTTTTGAAGCCACCTCTGCCAAAACACTTGTTGCTGCAGCCAGTAATTAAATAGGATCACTGGCCTGAAGAAAACAAGCTCTAGGGACTGCTGAACCCTCAAAACACAGACTGTACAGGGTCTTAGTTCCATCTTCCACTGCCAGGGCTGGAACCTGGTGATCTTGAAGGTCCCTTTCAACCCAAATGATTCTATTCTACTCTTTAATTCTGATTGTGCTATGCTGTAGAGAAACTTGGTTTTTTACAGCAACAAGTTCAGTCACTAAACCGATTTTCTACCTTTGTTCGAGCTCTCCAGTAAAAAACACATTGCAATGGCTCTTTTCCTGTGAAATTCAAGGTGATTCCTCTTTCAGTTGATTCCTCCCAGCACCCCCAGATGCTCACAAAGACCAGGAGTTACCTTTCATAGGTGAGCCCTGGGGAGTTGCCGGGACGTGCACCCCCATGCCAGGCCCACGCCGATAGGGGAAGTTCTCAGGGCTGTATTTCTCACAAAGAACTTGCATGAAACTCCTTCCACTGGGCTGGTCCATGCTCCCTTCTTGGACTTCTGGTTAAAGAAGAGACAAAACAGAGCACATGAGCAGTCAGCAAGTAATAATCACTTCTAATAGTGGTGCTTGAGAGCACAGAAAAAGAAGGCAGGTGGGTCATGGGTTTTATTTTTGAGCTCCAGATTAGTCTAACAGGTCCTATTTCAAATTCGAGATTAAAGTAAAATATTACTTGAAAAGAACCCAAACCCAGAGGGTTTAGTGCTGTACAAACAGAGCATTACAGGCCAAGTTCAAGAGCTCCTTACCCCACCTGCTCTTACAGGATAATTCCAGGCTGCAAAAGGCGACTTCTGTACTTTCCACTTCTGCACCTGCCACGAGGACTGTGAGAAATGCTCAAACACATCTCCAGGGCAGCCAGGAGGGGAAGGAGCAAACAGCTGTTTGTGAGCAGGAGATTGCTCCAACAGCTGTTTGCCAACTTCCCTTTTCTGCTGTGTCACCAAACATCGCCTGGCCAGACCAAAAGGCAACTTTTGCCAATTCCATTCTGCAGCTGCCTAATGTATCTGGGAGATAATAACTGTGCCCTTCATATCTGGGTATGGCACAGAAGAGCACAGGAAGAAGGACTTGCCACAGCACAGGCTGCTGACTTGCCTGGAGAGATACTGAGTGTCAGCTGGGAGTGTTTTTGGCACAAGGATCCCTCCATGGTTGGGGTTTGCCCTGCCCAGGTGGGACTCAGCCTCTCTCTCTGTCCTATTTTCCTGTGCACTCTCTGAATTTGGCATTTGATGGTTTTATAACAGAGCAGCAGAGCTTGATACATGAATGAAGAAAGAGATTGCTGTTTCCAGAGGTCTCCTAGTCCTGCTGCCCATCATGGACACATCATCACAATCCTGAACCTGCAGAAACCAGTGCAGCTTTTCTACAGTGCCCAAATAGTCATGGGGCAGCTTTTGCTCTAATTACTGCAAAATTACCTTTTCAAAGCTCAGAGTGGGGCCACATGCACATTGAAAACCATGCTGCTAATCCTGCATTAAAGTTTCTGCCTGTTTATTTCCATTAGAAATATTACAGGCAAGGATATAAAATCTAGGAATACAATTCCAAACAAAAGTGATTTTACTAAGGTTCAGGCTCCCTTTGATGAGAATCACCTGTTTAACAAGCTCCACTTCCCTTCTCCATGACCAGACTACCCAAAACCCAGCAACCAAAAGGATTTGAGTACAATAAGCAGCAATTGACGGAAGCATGTTATCATTTTTATATTATGTATAAAGTTTACAAGTCACAAATAGGGACTTATAGAATTGGTCTTTAAAAAAAACTTAAAAACACCATTTTCATCTCTTAACAGCTTGGTTGATTCATAGCTCAAACTTGACTCATGACACTACTCTATCTAGAATCAAAAAATAAATCCTCAAACTGAAGTTTGATAGGAACAAGACATTTAATTTTAGGCTAAAGCACTCCACATGGTACAGGAACACTTTGCACTGACAGCCAAGGCTTTAGGCTGAAAGGCCTCGTTCCAGAGTGCTTTGGGAGCTCAGTTCCATCCACAAACAGACAGAGCTTTCTGAACACACATTCAGAGCTCCTGGTCTGGAAATTCTGGAACTCCCCTGTGCATAAAGCTTTCCGTCCTTCACATGGCTTTCTATCAACTCCATCCCTCTTTATCTGCTGAACAAACGTCAGCTGGAAATTCCACAGGAGAAACTCACCTTAGAGGCAAAAAATGGTGGTTTTTAGCTACAGTGTGAGAGTAATCCACAACCCAGAAGAAAAACTACTGACATTTACATCCAACGGCTTTGAATCACCAACGTTTTCTTCCTCAAGCTCTACTTTTGCACGCCAATGCCATTGTGAGATGACAAAAATGTCATGGAGCGGGCACTCACCTTTCCCACCTCCCTTCCCACGGGATTTCACATCCCCTGTAATCATCTGTCAGGCACGTGGCTTCTCTGAATCCCTACAATTGCCTGGGAGCAAGGAGCAGCAGGATATGCAAAGGGAATGACAGGTTTCAAGGGAATGCTGTCAGCACAAGGGCAGGACAGGGTGACCTGCAAGGTGCACACTTCTGAGTGCGTCCCTACTGACAGCACGAGGAACAATTCACGTCCCAAAATAACTCTGGGGTTTCTAAGTGACAGCACAGATTGCAAACGAGGCACTTGGTCTTTGAGAGGTGACAACAAATAGCCTTTGTTGTTATATTTAAGTGCTCTGCCGGAGGACTGTGCCCCAAGAGACAAACAATAGACAATCCCAGAATGGGTTGGGTTGGAAGGGACCTTAAAAATAATCTCATTCCAACCCCTCCTTCCAACACCTTCCACTATCCCAGGGTGCTGCAAGCCCTGTCCAGCCTGGCCTTGGACACTGCCAGGGATCCAGGGGCAGCCACAGCTTCTCTGGGCACCTGTGCCAGGGCCTCATTTCCCTCACAGGGAATTCCTTCCTCATATCCAATCTAACCTCACTCTGTGACGCTTTGAAGCCATTCCCCCTTGTCCTGTCACTCCAGGCCTCTGGAAATAGCCCCCCTTCATCTGTCTCCCTTCAGCTCCTGGCAGGCCACAATTAGGTCACCCCAAAGCTTCTCTGCTCCAGGCTCAACTGTCCCAACTCTCCCAGCCTTTCCTCCTATGAGAGCTGCTCCATCCCTCTGATCATCCTGGTGCCTCCCCTGGACTCTCTCCAACAGCTCCACGTCCTTCCTGTGCTGGGATTCCCCAGCTGGAAGCAGCACTGGGAAGTGTCCGGAAAGAGGAACACAACCCTGACTTGAGATTCCAGGGAAACCCAGAGTGCTGCTGCAGCTGAGGAGTGAAGTGAAAAGAGAACACTAAAAACAACATGGAAAATATTTCCATCCCCGGTGCTGCGAGCCTGTGAGGAGAATAAGAGACCCTTCAGGAGAATGACATCATTAATGACATGCTAATGAAATTCCAGTGCCACTCAAATGCCTTCGGGGCACATCCTGAATAGTCACACACCAAACACATCCTGACATGTTTGTATACATGAAAAACAAAGCGTAAGGAATGGATGAACAGCAGAAACATCCGTCTGGAAGAAGCTAGAACATCTTTCTCTTGAGACATGATTCAGGGAAATTATTATTGAAATTATCTCACGAGGCAGAGAAGTGAATCACAGAATGGTTTGGGTTGGAAGGGGACCTTAAAGATCATTTAATTCCAACCCCCCTGCCGCGGGCAGGGAAATCCCATCAAGATTTATCAGGAATTGTATCAGGGCAGGGAGCCTGACCCTCTGAGCCACCAGGACGAGCCACCCAAGCAGGTGAAACTCTGTCAAGGCCCCCATCAAACCCAGCAGGACCGTTCCCACACCACAGCACTGTGGAGAGGGGACCAGAAAGCACGCGGGAGATACCTGAATTATCCCTTGGCACGCTCCTGGCCCGACTCTGACATTGTTCCACCGAACCAGCAATTCCCTGCTGGAAATCCCGCTCCGTGCGGAGCCAGCCCGGTCCCTGTCCGTGCTGCTGGGCCCCAGGGCAGGATGAACACCCAGCTGCCCCCTGACAACCCGGCGTCCGCAGCCCCGAGCCCCCAGAGGCCTGTCCCCGGCCCTGCCGCCCCTCACGCAGCCTGTCCCCGCTCCCCTCACACGGCCCCGGGGTGGCCCCGGGTGACAGCGGCCTCCGCGCTCCCGCACCCCGCCGCTCCCGAGGCCGGGGCCGGGGGGTTCCCGCGGTCCCCGGGCGGTGGCGGGGGCTGCCAGCGGCCCCCGCTGTCCCCTGTCCCCCCCTGTCCCCCCGCCCCTCTCACCCAGGCCCGGCGGCCGCGTCCCGCATCGACCCGGAAGCAGCTCCAAACATCACGTGACACCGCGCGCGGTCACGTGGCGGAGCGCGCCCCCCGTTGCCGTGGAGACGGCGACGCCGGTGACGTCACCCCTGTCACCGGCGAGGTTTTCCCGGGACGCGACGGCAGCGGCGGTGCCAGCGGATCGGGGAGGGGATCCTGACCTTCCGCTCGGCCCCGGGAGGCGCATCGGGAGGGCTGCGTCCAGCTCTGGGCTCCTCAGCACGGCAGGGACACGGCGCTCCTGGAGCGGGGCCAGCGGAACGTGACAAAGATGAAGGGACCGGAGCATCTCCCTGACGAGGAGCTCTCTCAGCCCTGTTTGTCCCTGTCTGCAGGGAGGCCTCCGAACAGGGCCCAGCAATGGCACCAGAGGAACAGGCAGGAATTGATGCCCAGGAGGTTCCATCTGGACAGGAGCAGAACTCCTTTATTATTCAGTGACCAAGCCCTGATCAGGCTGCCCAGGGAGGGTGTGCAGTGACCCTCACTGGAGATATTCCAGAACCGTCTGGGCACAGCCCTGTGCCCTGTGATGACCCTGCTGGAGCAGGGAGGACCAGGTGACCCACTGAGGTCTCTTTGCCCTGGTCCAGTCTGTGACACTGTAATGTCACCCGGAGATGATGCCAAGATCCCTGCGGTGCCAGGGTCCAGCTCGGGGCACAGGAGTTGCCCCAGAGTGGCACCAGGGTCCTGCTGGGGACAGCCCCAGGTACATAAAATTACCTAAAACGTACAAATCCATAAGGATTGCATGTTCAGAATGTAAAATGTCAGCAGCACTGGCAGTATTGGCTCATGAGGCAGCAACTCCCCTTTGCTGGCAGTGCCCACCTGCTCTTTACCACTTCACCCATTTCTCTCCTCTTTCCTCAGTCTGCCTCTTCTGCAGTGGCTTGTCACAGCCTCAGAGGGAAGGACAGAATTATAGAATCCCAGCCTGGTTTGGGTTGGAAGGGACCTTAAAGCTCATCCCATTCCACCCCTCTTCCATGGGCAGGGACACCTTCCACTAGGTCGCTCCAAGCCTGGCCTGGATGACAAATGACGCTGGGAGTGAGGACAAATCCACCCAGCTCGGTTCCCCACCTCCATCCTTGTCAGGACTGCATGGCAGGAATCAGAAACTGCCTGAAACACAGCCTCTCCTGCCTGGCAAAGGCAGGGGAGTTGGAGGAGAGCTGCATTAGTCATGGCTGGATGGCTGCAGTGCATCTCCCCGGCCTGAAACAGCATCGGGACAGCTCTATCCTGTTACCTGCACACCCATGGTGCACGCTCCTGCGGGACACAATGGCAGCATTGTGGGTGCTGCCCAGGCCCAGGACAACAAAAGGTGGTCAGCACCGGCCCAGGCTGGGTTAACTCCTGCTCTGCCAGGTGACTCCTGCCTCGCTTTGGACTGCCATCCCAGGTTTTCACCCACACAACTCGTTCTAGGCCAAGGAGGCAACTCCCCCAGAGCTAAAACAGTTGGGCTGAGGGTTTCTCAGTAGAAAATATCCCTCCCAAGAAGCAAAGTGAGACCATTGCCAGAGTTGGAGCCATCAGCACATCCCATTAGCCCCAGCTGCAAACTTAAAAGCTGTATCAGGCTTAGTCATAGAATCTAATGAGCTAATCAGCGGTGCCCAAACCTATTACCACAACTAAAACACAGCTACACTGTCTGCCATTCCCTGCTTCTCCTCGGACTGGGATCACAGCACCTTTTAAACAAAGCATGGGCCATTTTCTTCAAGACTGAGGTGGAGAAAGGCAGTCTGACTGAGGCAGGGCTGTGACACTCACATCACTGCTGTACATCCCGTGGCAAATCACCCTGTGTGAAAGGGCTCAGGGCTTTTCAGGGGCCACAGTCCACATGCCATGGAGCATCTCCATCCCCAGTCCTGCTGTGTGTCACCCTGCCACCCCCAGAGCAGCAGCCCCAGCTCCCAGCAGAGCAGGAGTCCAAGCTGAAACACATTTTATGGGCCTGTCTGCCCTTTAACAGAGAGAAAACCACCTGGGTGTTCTTTCTTTTTACCCTGTTGACACAACACTGGGTTTATTTCATTCTTAGGCAGGACAGCACAGCTGAACGCTGCCTTGCTAACACTCCCTAAAAAACCTTCTCTCCCCATGCTCTGAACAGCTCATTTGGTTCTTTCAATACATTCCGGGGAGAGAGCTTTGTCTCCACTTGGTTTTCCTTCCCCCTCTGCTTCTCGTATCTGTTTCAGCGAGATAAAGAATTCCATTGCATTCAGAGGCCACACTCTTTTCCTAACAATCCTCATGGTTTGGTTTTTGGTTTTTTTTGCACAGCTCACCTGCGCTATTCAGTTGCTAGAAGGCAGACAGAGCATACTTTAGCTGGTAACTGGCACCACAGTTTGATTTGAAACACATTTCAGGGGCTGCTTTCTATAATTACAGATCAACTGGATAGAACAGATGTCTGTGTTAACCTCCACTGGGTCAGTGCTGCAAGTGTGAGAAAGTGGCCGCTGTAGCCCTGGCTGATTTTAGAGCCCATTTCCACGGAGGCTGGACAGGTCAGGGAATTGTTAACACAATATAATCCTCCCCCTCCAGGGAGCAGTTTGAATTCAGCCCAAGCTAACCCAGATTCTGAGCGCTTATCACGTTGGCTGTCTCATTGTTCGAGTGGAATAAGTTTGATGGGTGTCGATCTCCTCCTCCCTGGCACACAAGGATCCTCTTGCCGGAGCTTTTACCACCCCGGGCCCTCCCTGGCAGGCTCCCCTCTTTCCCACAGCCACTTCCCCGGGGTTAAACAGGCCATGGGAACTGGGGGAACTGCGATCAGGACATCCTTGCCTCAGCCTGGCTGTGCAGGGATATCAGCACTGATACCCCACACACACTCACCCCACTGAAATGTCCATGGAGGTGACAAAGTCACCAAATCCAAGGTATTTTTCTGCTTTTAGAGCTGGACCTGATTAACTCGGCATGCAAAACATCCTCAATATACGAAAATAATCCTGTCACGAGCCTTCCCTCATTACTTGAGTTTCTAATGCACCACAAATTAATTGTCACCCACTGTCACCAAGGTCTGAGTTGCACACACTGAGGCCAGAAGGGAATCACGGTTACATCCAGAATACAAGCCACAAACTGCTAATTTCACTGCCATTTGGTCTGAAGGGCAAAAAACCCCCCATGTGTTCCTGAAAAATTACCTGAGACGGAGAATCAAACCCAGGCTGTGAAAAATCAAACAGTTAATTACTCACTGTGCTAATGAAAAGAAAAAAAAAAAACCAACCAGGCTTTATTCCAGTCAGAGTGAGGCATCTAAACCCAATTAATTCCCAGCTCCCACTAATAATGTTCAAAAGGTCTCGCTGCACACAGAGCAGGAGTGTCACTGTCACACTTGGGGACACGGGGACACCGAGGTCACCGAATTTCCCTGGGTCACACACAGAGATAATGGCAGCAGCAGAGGAAGGAGCATCTTTTAGACTCTGCTGCTTATCAGAATACTTCTCCCTATATTAAAAACAGCAGAGGTTTTAGGGGGAGGGCAGGAGAGAGGATTTAAACCATGCAATTTTCTATTTCTTTTCTGTAGCTTTTTGATCCTTTCACTTTTGGGTCTGGCAAATGCAACTTTCTTCATCCTTGGAGATTATTCTTCAATTCCTCAAAGACGCTTCAATTTTCTCACAAATCTCTCTTCCTTTCACTTAATTTAAACATTTATGGCCAATTCCATGATTTAATAATGAGAAATAAAATTGGAGATTTACTAAGTGTTGAGAGAAGACCTTTCATTCCATCTGGGGATTAAGCAGGGAGTTAAAGGTGTGAGCCCTGTTAGCCACGCTGGCCTGACCTGAGCTCCAGGAGAGCCCAATCCTGACGGATCTGAGCACTCCCTGCTCCCTCCCAAGCCAGGGAACGCTGAGCACACTGCAGATTTGGCCCCTAAAGACTCAAGCAAGCTCATAAATCCACAGCAGAGCTGTTTCATAGATATTTTGCTAATAACTTTAGAGCCTGACTTCATTTAGCACCACTGCCATCTGATCAAGTCCAAGCTGCTCCTCACTACACCATTAATTTAAGGTAACTATTCACTGGGATCTTCGGTTCCGCACAAACGCTTCCCAAATCGCTTCTTCAGTCTCTGTCAATTATCCGAGACTAATGCACCTTGAAGTTACCTTTTAGAGCAAACATTTCTCCATGGCCATAATTCTAAAATATTATCAGTGGCCAAAAGATCGGGACAATGCAGCTTTCAGCTTTCAGAAATTGAGGCTGCGCGTTCAAACGGAGAAATCAGAAATAAATCAGCGCCGCTGGAGTCTCAAGATCTATTGCATTTTCATAATTTGGCAATTGCTAGGCATGCTCGGAGAACCAAATGGACCTTGTGCCTTTTACGCAGTTGATTTCATTTTCTGGATGGCTACTATTAGATAAAGGCAGCTTTCTCGGGCACTGCTGCAAATGAAGTCTGGCAAATGGAACCTCCCCCACTCGGGGCCACACCGGCTCAGCTGCTGCTGCCACCCTCCCCAGCACCATGGGCATCTTCCTGGGCACCCAGAGCAGGGTGCAGCTGCCCTGCTGTGCTTGGCAGACCCCCAAATCCACATGTGACCCTTCCTGGGATCCCTCAGCATGGCATCCTCACACTCAGAAGTGCCACAGCTCTCGCTGACCCAGCCTGGGCATGGACCACGCTCAGAGCCTTTCTCCAGCCAGCTCGGGGCTGTCCCTGGCACGGCACACACCTGGGCCAGACACAGCTCATCTTGGACCACAATTTCCATCCTGTTTGATCAGACAAAAAGGGCACCAGCAGACAGAAATGAGCCCAGACATGGAAAAGGCTGAGCCTCCCTCTGCCAAATGCCCGGGATTTGTAGCTTTGATGAGACAGAGAGGTGCCACTGCTGTCTGAATTTGGAATGGGGCCTTGGCTGTGGGAACAGGGCAGAACAGAGCTAGAAGCTGTCTCCTCCCATCTTCTGTGTGTAACAACTCCATTACAGGTCTGGATCCTGCCTGGAGAACGATGCTGGCTGCATCTGTGGGCTGCCAGAATTCATAATAATTAACCATTAATGTTGGCAAACACTTGGCATATCTCCACCTGCTCTCAGAGCCCTCTGCAAACAGGAATGGATTAAACCTTGCCAGACCCCCTCCAGTCCTACACATTAATCTGAAGGTTTCCCTCCACTTCTATTCTCTGACAGAGTATTTAGCAAACGGGGTGAGGCTGGGAAGTGCTCAGGTCACCCCCATTTTACAGAGTGGTGGCAAAAGTGACATTCCCAAAGCCCCAGTGAGTGCTGGTGTGGCAAAAGTGACATTCCCAAAGCCTCAGTGAGTGCTGCTGGTGCATCAATAGTGAGTGGTTGTGGCCTCCAACCCTGCCCCATCCTTCCTCTGCCTGGCAGGGCTTCATCCTTATCTCCCTGGCAAGAAAGTCCAAGCAGGAAAGGGATGCTGGCTCAGTCCAGAGTTTGTCATGGATCAGCAAGCTGGTGGGGAGATGGTTCTGCTTCTGTCCTCGCTGCTGGGACAGAGCAGAAAATAACCCAGAAATAACCCTGAGCAAAGCACAGAGCACAGGGTGCAGTGACAGCAGCTTCTGTGGCTTGGTGGCATTTTTGCCACCCGGCATTACCATCCTTGCTGCTGTTTTCTGGCAGCTCCTTGTGGACGTGATCTTGTCCAAACCAAACCTAAAAGCAGTGGGGTTTCACTCCAAAATAATAATCCAGTGTTCACAGGGGAGAATTGGGATGAAATAGATGGGTCAGAGTAACTATTATATCTGCTCAAACAACAAACTTCCTCCTCAAAGACATTCCCTTACAAAACTCCATTTATCCTCAAGGCCAAACAGAAATATCCATGGGTCTGACCCACTCACAGAGCGCCAGGGCCATCAGAAATGACCAGCAGACAAACCTTCCTCCCACAGGAGAGCGATCTGGCTCCCAGCACCTCAGACTGTGGACATTTAGTGACCTCCTGCTCACGTCTGTCTCCCTAGCACGGCCTGACCTCCATCTGAGCTGTCTGCGGGCTCGGGCTGAGCAGTGGTTCAACAAAACCAGAGGCTGTGTGCTCACCTCCTTGCTGCAGTTTAGTTCAGCAAGCAGCAATCACAGCATCCTCGCTGGCTGTGCTCATGAGCACACAGGAGCCTTTGCTGTAGACTCGGGAAGAACAATCAGTTTCAGGCTCGCAGCTCAGACATCTCAGTGCTCATCTGGGAATAAAAAGGTCTTTCTTCTTTTCCTCCCCTGGTTCTTTCCCCTCATTTGTGTTCATTGCCGGCTTTGAAAGGAATTGCTTTAAATCTCAGCTCAGCAAGAGTTGGAAAAGCAGAGGACTCCGTTCAGGAACATTTCCTGGGACTTCAGGCAAAAGCCAGGCTGAGACCTTTTTTCTGAGACTGAGCGACATGAGGAGAAGTATTTGGGGATGAACAGCAAAGAAACAGGTCCTTGAACGCAGAGTGTCCCTGCCCATGAAAAGGGGATGGAAAAAGGTCTTTTAAGGTCCCTTCCAATCTAAACCATTCTGGGATTCGATGATACAGGGGAAGATGAAAGACAGCATGTTTGAAAAACCACAGATCTCACCCATAGTGGTCTAAACTGCCTTTTCCTCACCAATGTCAGTGAAAATCCCACTTACCACATGAAGAACCTGCCAGAAATGTTCCTTCTCCCTGCCTTTACCCCCCAACAGACATTTTCTGTCCCTTTTACCCTACACTCAATACATCAAACACTGAAAACAACAGAACGGATTTGTCTCCACATATTGATCAAAGCACGGAAAATGCTGTTCCAAACCAGCCTGAGTCAAGGAACAAGAAATGTTAGGCCTTTCCCTTGTAACAGAGCCTTATTTATCACGGTGGAAAGGGTACTTTGTGGAGGCAAATGGCCAACCAGTCCCTTTGATACATGGAGATGCTTCAAGATAGGTATGATATAGAAAACCTCGGCAGAGATATGTCCCAGCTAATCTGACAGTTATCTCTTTTACAGCCAACTACTGTCATTTCAGTCTTTGAGAACTGCCAGCCACGCTGATAACTGCAGACCTCAACGCAGCAGAGGAGAAAGCCTTTGTTAATTAAGCTGCCTTCATTTTCATAGTGATCTGGCCCCGGCAGAGCTCTCGGGGAGCCACTGCTGTGTGGCTCTTTGTGCTGCTGATGGAGTGCCACACGTCCCTTCAGCCAGGCTGGAATGCTCCCCAGGATGAAATGCTGCAGCCCTGCCACGAACCAGACTCATAACTCACCTGGAGCAGCAGATTCCCCCCGTGGAGGGGATAAAACCCTCCCTGAAGGATGCACAAACCTGCCCATTGTCCGACGCAGCCGATTTTTTCGGGGCTGATTTTCCCAGCGCGGTGTCAGGTTCCGGGGGAGCCTATTTATACAGAATTCATGAGAGCCACTTTGTGCCCAGGAGAGTTCAGCTCTGTGTTTTCAATCAGTTAGTGGCCATCAGGCTCTAATGGGGTTTCTGGAACTGTGGGTGCTTTATGCTCTGTTCTGCAGGGGGCTGAGCTGTTCCCTGGGCTGTGTTCACTCCAGGCAAATGCGATGTTCCCTCACTCTTAGATCCTCAGCAAACGTCTAAGTGTCACACGTGAGTCCAGACTCACTTTTTACCATTCCTGGTGGCAGTTTGCAGTTCATTTTGCCCAATTCTGCCCACACTGGGGCCGTTCCCCTCGCCCTGGAGTGGTGCCTCCCTCTCCTCCTGCTTTTGCCCCTCTAGCCAAAGTCATTGCAAGAAATTCCAACACCTTCACTGGATGCACAAATGAAGCAGAAGAGAGAAAAACCCATCCTGCAGGTAATTAACTGCGGAGCTAAATGAAGCTAAACTGATGGAGGGACTTTGATCACTCAGACCAGGCTTTTCACAGCCAAGCTGTGACAGCTTCACCCCAAACCAGTCCATCTTTGCTTATTTGCTCTTCCATAAACTTTAGAAAATGAGCAGATCTCACAGGTGCCTTCTCTTTACCTTTTTTTTTGACCATTCAGAGCCATCACCTGAGATCCACCCAAAGCTGTCACCCACACTCCTGTGTCCATCCCAGTGTCCATCTGTGTCACCCTGTGCCCACAGCTGCAGTTCCCAGTTCCCTGCCAGCTCACAGGGACTCACACCCATTCCACACCCTCTCCATAACTCAAGATCTCTGCAAAAAAAGTGTTCCCTGTGCATCTCCCTCCACCTTTCGGGTCACTTACCTGGTGAGGGCTCAAGGAGAAGGGCAGAAGCAGGGAAGATTTCTGTGGATCTGGAATGGTTAAAAAGATTCCTGCCTCAGGACCACGGAGGGCTTAGTGTCTGTTCTATAATTTATAGCTCAGCATCTCTCTTCCCAAGGTTTTGTGCTCACTGAACAACCCTTTTCTATTTTATGTACACGGCTCAGCTCAGGAAATGCCCCCAGGTTAGTCCAGGCCTCGTTAATACCTTCACCCATGCAACCTCTGGGGAGAAAACAGCTTTTTATCATTAGGTGAAAATGGAACTGCCTGGAAAAAACAACACAAACACGGGTTTTAGCCCACGAGGAGAGATTCCAGGCCTTTTAGTTAGGAAGCTGCCAGGCTGCTGTCGGCTGAGCCAGGGCTGGAGAATTGGCTGTCAGGGCAGGGAGAGACGTGAGCCCGAAACAGAGGGCAGCAGGAGGCTCAAACACACTGGTTAGAGGGGATAAAGCAAAGTATTACATTTTAATTGATCTAATCTTTGGCTCCCGGTGGAATTCGCAGAGATATCTTACTAGAATTACTCGGGGTTTATCAGGAGACAGCAATACTGGGAAAGTGCCTCTTGCATGGCAAACTACTCCAGATCTTGAACTGCATTAGCATCGGGGCTGGCTGAGCAAAAGAGCCCCCACAATAGTCTCAAAGATGAGAGGAAAGGAAAAAAAAAAAAAAACCTGGGGGGAGAGGGAATATGTGAGATGTAAACCCATCTGGGCATGAAAATGTGTGTGAGCACAAACCCAGCACATGCATAATGCTCCCTCCAGGGTGGGACCTGCAAGGATTTACCAGGGAGCAAAAATACAGGGCACAGGCACATTAGAAAAGGCATCTAAATGACAGCAGCTTTTATCCTCCTCGTCTGAGGTCCATTTCTGCTCTGAGTGCAAACCCTCTGACCATTAAAAGGAAAAAAAATAACATTGAAAAGAGAGAAGAGGGCAAGAGGGACGTGAGACAAATCTCCTTAAAATACAGACCCAGATATAAAATACCATGTGGGAGGAGCAAGCTAACAGAGAGATAAAAAGCAAAGACACTGAGAAACCAGGTGGTTTCTCATCATTTTTTTCCTTGACATCCTCTGTCTGAGCAGATGACTGCAAGATCTTTGGAGATGCAGAATAATGTCTGGCTCTGTCAAGATTTCTCTTTATTCAATGCGGGGAAGCAGTGAAAAAAACATCAGGTCTGATAAATGATTCATGGAGCCTTTTCTTCTGCTAATCTGTAAATAAATTTTAAAAAGCAGCTTCCTTTTGATGAATATATTCTGCGGCTCGTAAAAACATGTTGGCCTTTAAGCACAACACAGGCACTCTCAGATGTCTCTGGTGCTGCTGTCAGGGCTCTGAGAGCCCAGCCTGGCTCCCTGCAGGGTGGGATGGAGTTGTTCTGACTTACCTCAGCTCAGGATCTGCCTCTCCAATCCCGTGGCTCTGGGGAAGCCTCACCTTGTCTCCCTGCTCTAAGTCAGGGAGAGGGGAACATCCTGTGGATTTACAGATGTGAAAGGCGGGAAGGACCTCTGGGAACACCTCATACGACATCCTATAAAACAAGCTCGAAATCCTCTCCTCGCTGCAGGTTTTGCAGTCACTGGGAGGCAGAGCCTCCTTTCACCCCGGTGAACACCAGAACCATCCTGCTGTGCCCATCACCAGGGATTGCACCCTTTTCCTCCTCAGAAACGTCTCCTGGAATCACCAGAACCATATTACTGTGCCCATCACCAGGGATTGCACCTTTTTCCATGCAGATCCTCCTCAGAAATGTCTGCTGGAATCATCTGGACCACCCTACTGTGCCCATCACCAGGGATTTCACCCTTTTCCATGCACATCCTCCTCAGAAACATCTCCTGGAATCATCTGGACCACCCTACTGTGCCCATCACCAGGGATTGCACCTTTTTCCATGCAGATCCTCCTCAGAAATGTCTGCTGGAATCATCTGGACCACCCTACTGTGCCCATCACCAGGGATTTCACCCTTTTCCATGCACATCCTCCTCAGAAACATCTCCTGGAATCATCTGGACCACCCTACTGTGCCCATCACCAGGGATTGCACCCTTTTCCATGCAGATCCTCCTCAGAAATGTCTGCTGGAATCATCTGGACCACCCTGCTGTGCCCATCACCAGGGATTTCACCCTTTTCCTCCTCAGAAATGTCTCCTGGAATCACCAGAACCATATTACTGTGCCCATCACCAGGGATTGCACCTTTTTCCATGCAGATCCTCCTCAGAAATGTCTGCTGGAATCATCTGGACCACCCTACTGTGCCCATCACCAGGGATTTCACCCTTTTCCATGCAGATCCTCCTCAGAAACACCTCCTGGGATCACCAGAACCACCTTACTGTGCCCATCACCATGATCACACCCCATTCCCTGCAGATCCTCCTCAGAAATGTCTGCTGGAATCATCTGGACCACCCTACTGTGCCCATCACCAGGGATTTCACCCTTTTCCATGCACATCCTCCTCAGAAACATCTCCTGGAATCATCTGGACCACCCTACTGTGCCCATCACCAGGGATTTCACCCTTTTCCATGCACATCCTCCTCAGAAACATCTCCTGGAATCGCCAGAACCACCCTGCTGTGCCCATCACCATGATCACACCCCATTCTCTGCCCATCCTCCTCTGAAATGCCTGCTGGGAATAAGAGAACCACCTTACTGTGGCCATCACCACGATCACACCCCATTCCCTGCCCATCCTCCCCTGAAACACCTGCTGGAATAATCCTGAACTCACCCCTGGTCCTCTGGGCTCTGACCAGCAGGTCTGGGGAGGATGGAACTGCATCCCTGCTCACCCTGCTGTCAGTTCTGAGTGCTCTCCTCCCCCATCACCAGGTATTTGGGTTTTTTTTTAATTGACCTTTGCTTTTTTGACTCCTGATTTCCATTCAGCTACAGATAACAGCAACACCACGGGTGTGGACAGAGACCTGCAACAGCCAAAAAACCTCTTGCCTTTCAAGTTCCTGGGTCTCTCCCTGAGCAGACGGGCCTCAAACTGCCTCAAAACTTTCCTGACTCTGAACAGGGAAGGAAAGAGAAAAAAAAAAAAGCGTGGTTATACAAGGACATCTTTTATTTCAGTACATTCAAGACAAAAAGAAAAGAAAACAATTCAAGAACAGGATGTACCTTCACTCAAGGCTTTATCTCCCCTGCCCCTCTCCATTGTCATCTCTTTCCTCTTACAACCAGAAATTGCATAGAATTTGTTTTTTCAATCAGAAAATTAAATTCGCCAGTGTAAACCCCACGTCTGTACCAAGCAGAGGGTGAGCTGCTGCTGTTTCTAGGGAAGTCAATATTTTCCTTACATGAGATCCCGGGCTAATGGTTTTCTCAAATGCTGTGTGGCTGGAATTCACCCTGGAAGCTGAGGGTGCTCCGAGGGGATTTCGGGGGGCTCGTGAGCCTGGGGCAGAGCTCAGAGTCACTTCAGGAGTGTGCAGGGCACAGCCAGGGACACTTTGGGGGTCCCAACACCTCCTCCCTCGGCTGGTGGGGCTGGGCAGCCTCCCCAGTGCTCCCCACTCTCGCCTGCTCCCACCTCACCTCCCTCAAAAGGCTCCCCCCACTCATATCCCGAGAAAAGAAAGGGGGGAAAAAAATAACCCCAGAACGAAACAAAAGACACAGAACCCCTGAAATTCCAGGCGTTTCAAGGCCTCTTTGAGTTCACTGTGTTTGTTGGCTGATTTTTTGGCATTTTAATATATATATATCTATGTATAGATATATTTCTCTATATATGAAATTTTAACAACTCCTCAGATGGACTTCCAGCAAATGCTGCTTCTCGCAGGGAGCATGTCCCATCCCCTCCTCCCCTTCCCCCTTCAACCCACCTGCCACCCTCTGCAAAGGAAGAAGAGTTCAGCACCTGGTGCCTTGGAGACTGGGTCCTGACATACCCAAATTAAACAAAAAAACCGAAATAATGACTCCTCCCTTCCCATATCCACGGCAAATAAAAAGTCCCACCCCCTGCCCTTGGAGAACATCCCCCAGTAAGTGATGGAGAGGCAGCGCCAGTGTCCTTTCTCCTGACCTTGGAGGGGGGAGAAGTTCCAGGAACCCCTCCAGCCCCTGGGAGGGCAATTTCTGCTACACCAGCCACCCACCACGTCCCTCCTTCCCAGAGACAACCTCTGGACACCCACCAGCCTGAGGACCTCCTTCCCGCCACGCCAGGCTGCAGTGGACACCGAAACCACAGCTGAGCCTCCGACCTTTGTGTCCACCCCAAGGTCCACCTCGCTCTGGAGAAGCCGGGTAACTGCTATTGATTTAAAAACGAGTTGACATTGTACAAGTCCGTGTTCTGTAAAATGGAACAGGACCCTCTCGCCCCACCCCGGTGCCCCCGGCCCGGCGTTACTCGGGCTCGCTGCTGTTGGTGGCCTTCTCCCACTCCAGGCTCTCCTCGCTCCTCGCCGGTGACCCCGCGGCCGGCCGTGCCCGGAGCCCCTGGAAGCGGCGGCACTCGGGGCACACGCGGATGTGGGTACACCCCCGGGCGACCAGGGCGGCCTCTTGGGCCAGTCTCTGTGCCAGGGGGTCCGGCTCGCCCCCGCTGCACAGCTTGCCGTTGCTGAGCGTGGTCGTGCTGCGGGCTCGGCGCTCCTCGGGCAGAGCGGGGCGAGTCCGTACCACCCCGCCGCGCCTCCGCCGCGGGTGGAAACTGTCCTTGCACAGGATGATGTTGCGCAGCTCCGTCACCATCTCTTGGCACACCGACACCTGCGGGGGACAACGGAGGTGTCCTGCTCACCTGGGCCAGCTCGGGGAACTGCAGGTATTTGGTGAGAACCACCTTGCGGTGGGAACTGCTTGTTTGCCTCGGTTCACAGGCATCGGTTCCAGCTCAAAACTAGCAGGAATCCACAAAACAGAGATATCCGAGTTCCCACTGGTGGTGTTATTGCAAAATGTTTTTCTAACTATGGGTGGCCAATGACATTGTGGGGTGGGGGAATTGAGAGCCAATGGATGTGTGACATGAATGTTAGAAATAGTATAAAAGAGGCCTTGGGAAATAAAGAGTAGCTCCTTTTCTCTGACCAGGAGCTGGTGTGGTGAGTTTTTTATGTATTGTGTCCATCTCAACAATGACACGGAGTCCCTCAAGGGCTCTGGGTTCTGCAGTGGAGAAGGCTCTGAGTCCCTCAGGGGTTCTGGGTTCTGGAGTGGAGAGGGCTCTGAGTCCCTCAAGGGCTCTGGGTTCTGGAGTGGAGAGGGCTCTGAGTTCCCCAGGAGCTCTGGGTTCTGGAGTGGAGAGGGCTCTGAGTTCCCCAGGAGCTCTGGGTTGTGGAGTGGAGAGGGCTCTGAGTTCCCCAGGAGCTCTGGGTTCTGGAGTGGAGAGGGCTCTGGGTCCCTGAGGGGTTCTGGGGAGGGCTTGGAGAGACCTGGGGCAGTGGGAGGTGTGGATGGAACTGGGGGAGCTTTAGGGTCTCTTCCAACCCAGGCCATTTTATGAGTCCATGATAGGATTCTGACACCAAGTTTTTATGGACTCAGTGCCAGTGGTTTTTGACATCAATGCTCAGATATTTCCTCTTGATTTAACCCAACTCTGCCTCTCATCAGAGACCCTCTCATGTTCTGCATCCCCACATCAGCACAAGGTCCCACCCTGCTGCAGGGAGAAATCCCTTCTCCAGGAAGGGTACGTGGATGCTGTGATCCCATCTTTGATCTCTTGGAGCTCCCTCCAGCCTTGCTCTGAGTAGGAGTGCATGAGAGCTCATGGATTTTAGGTGTCCAGGCTGGGAATACTCCTCATGGGCCCACGCCATGCTCTAGGACACCCCACAGAGAAAAATAAACACATCCTGTCCCCTCAGGACACTCCCAGCTCCTACCTCTGACTGTTCAGAGTGTCGAAGGCTCCACAAAAATTCCAGCATTGCCATAAAAATTGCTACGATTAAGCCACAGATGAGCACCACGAAGATTCCACCGATGTTCTCCATTCCCAAGCCTAAAATAAAGCAGAGAAGACGATCTGGAGAGGCAGATACATCATAAATCTCAAGTATCACTGCAGAGAAAGCCCAGGTTTTGCTGTTTTGTTGGCATTGGAGAGGCCCAGGCAGGGACCAAAACCACAGAGCCAGCAGTGTCCTATTAATAGCTCCCTGCATGACTCAGATGGCCGAGTGAGTGACTTGCAATAACTGCAGGATCGAAGATGCCTTCTCAGAAATGATGATTTTGCAGATAAACAGCCAGAACATTGAGGGGAAGCACAAAGCAATTTGCGGACAAACGGAAAACAGGAGGGGGAAAAGGCGAGATCAATGGGGCACATTAATCCCCGCAAATTATTCAATTATTATTTGAACTCTGCGAAGAAAGAGGAGCAAGGCTGTCAAAGGAGCAGCGATGAAGGAGGCAGGGAAGGGCTTTAAAGGAAGCTGGCACCGGGAAAAGCTCCTGACTGCATCACGAAGTGCTGCAGGAAAATGACTCCAGCTGCTCGGATTGCAGTGGGAAGGAGAGGATCCAAACAGGAGCAGGAATGTTTGCAAAAAACTCTATTTTGTCACACTGTAGGGTGATAAAACAGGGTCCCTGCCACCCAGGGCTACCTGGTTATAGGTTTGGTCTCTGTGCCCAGCGCCCCTGGCCCACGAGGGGGGAACAGCCCCTTCCAAGGGTGACTTATCTCACCTCCCCTGGACAGCTCGCTTCCTACAGGATGGCCACCACACCTACCCAGCCTGCAGTCCGGAAAGTTCACCAGCTGAAGGAAAAACCACCCCCTAAAAACCTGAGCTTTCCGTGCTCCGAGGCTGTCTCCTCACTTCCCTGGTCCCCAAAACTGTGCCTCCATCTGCCTGGGAGGTGAGCCAACCTCAGCATTCGCTGTCCTGGGATATGGCTCCTCTGTCCTGTGTTTGATTTGGGTCCCTGATTGGATTGATTACTAAAAAACATGTGCTCTGCACTGGGTTGGCTGTACGAGGCCATTACTCAACAAGAACATCCATAAAAATCTTCCTCTCCCTCCTGCAGCATTAAATCAAAGTGTAAGAATCGATGATTTATTGACTTAATCTCGGCGTGGCTTTTAGACATAAAACCTCACCAAAATCCTTGTAAATCGCTGACCTGTTTTGTTCTAAAACTGAGGAGGTCACATTTCTGCCTCGTCCTCCGTCATTCTCTTGGCACCACCCCCAGAGCAATCCAGGGAGTCTGTAAATCAGAGACTTTTGCAGAGATGCTTCCACAGCCACAGCAAGGCTCAAAATACAGCCCGGAATCACAATTTAAACCCAAAGGTAAAGGCCATCCACTCCTCCCAGCAGCTCACAAGTGTGAATTTAGGGTTTGGATCTCTCTCTACATCCTTCTAGCACTCTGTCTGGGTGCCACTTCAGACACCCAAGCTCACTGACAGGTATTTCCTTCCTCATTTCCCAAACCAAGGCACTGAGCCATGGCGTGGGGAACAAATCAGCAGCAAAAACTGCCCAGAGTCACAGATTGTGCTGGGTAGTGCCAGAGCAGCCCAGCTTTCCCCTTCCAAAGCCACCTCAAAACAGCCCCCAGCCTAGATTCCACTTTGAAATTGCTTTTTGCGCAGTCCATGGAGAAAAAAAAACCTTCCACCTTCAAAAGTACCTCCTTTAATAGCAATAACCTGATGTCTTACACTGAATCCCAACACATTCAGCCTGAAGATTAATAGCTGGGCTTGCCTGCCCAAAAGTGAGCATCACCTCCCAGGCCCACGGGATCCCATCGGGGACTGCACAGACACACAAGGTCAAAAACCCTAAAAGAGCTTCCCCAGACCTGCCTGGACTCTTTTCTCTGCTCCCACAAAGGCCACAAGGCTGTGATTTTAACTGGGGGGCCTGCTGGCCTCCCAGAAATCACTTGCTGAGGAAAGGGCGGCTGCCAAAACTAAAAAATGCAGCAACTGTGTTAAGCTGGCAACTGCTCTCTCGCTGGGACATCAGCCTAATGTGGTGGCTTTTATGGCAATTTGCATAGCATTACCCAAAAGAATTTGCTCCTCAGTTTACAAATGTACTAATAAAGTCCTTGTGTCCCTTGCCCTGGCTGTTTAAAAGACGCTTTCACTTGGAGCCATTAACCAGCGGGCCCGTGGTGGAGATCCATCTCCCTTCAAGGAACCCAGGATTTCGGTCTGATCCCTTTAGCCATCCATTTTCCCAGACATTCATTAGAAGCTAATTTACCCTCCATATGCCTCCAATATTTGTCATTTGGTTGTTCCCGCTATCTCTGCCCCAGGCAAAAACACACAGCGTGAGGCACAGCGGAGCTGTTTGCCTTTCTCCTTGAATTGTGAGGGAAGGAATCTCAGGTCACGAGAAGGGGAAAAAGTGATTCCCAGGCAGAAAACCTGCCAGATGTGCAGCTGGGTGTCCATCCTTGCACCTCTGGCCAGGATATTTCTCTGCCTGCTCCTTTGGGAGTGCGTGGCTTACCTTTGGCTCTGTGGTCCTCCTCTTTGGGGCACTTCCCTCCTTCCCACCACTTGCGCTTCAGGATTTCCAGGCGGTTGTTCTCCTGCAGCTGGAGGATGGCCAGGTCGAACTCGTCGCGGAACACGGAGCCTGCAAGGCCGAGAGGGACGTGGTAGGGCCCCGCCTTCCTCCCCATCATCATCATCCTCCCCGCTCGCCCCGCACCCCAGCGTGCCCAGCTACCACAGCTCCTCCCTGGGCGCTTTGGAGGGGGTGGCAGTCCATGTGAGCCATGGAAAGCTGCAGCCTTCCCGCTGGCAATGTCACCTGGTTGGTGTCACTTGCAGAGGGTGACTCTGCCTGGCCACCAGGACCCACACAGGCCACTGGAGGAGGTCCATGCCAAGGGGAGCTTTGGCTTCTGAATGAGCAGCTCAAAATCTCTGCTCCTGCAGACCTCAGAGATCCCTCTCTTGTCATTCCATGTCCAACCTCAACCTTGCTCTAACACTTCTTCCCTCAAAATGGCCCCGGAATAGAATATCTGAGCTGGGAGGACCCCAAGGACCATGGAAACCGAAATGTCCACGGTGGAGGAGCTCAGTCCTGTGCTGGGCATTGAGCTCTGCTGCAGCCCCAGTGTCTGCTACCAACAATCCTTGTCTGCCACCAGAGATCCTTGTCTGGTACAAGAAATCCTTGTGTGCCACCAGAGATCCCGAGGAAGGGCCGTGGGAACCACTGCTCTTCTCCCAGTAACTCTGCACTATTGTCCCAGCCAGCAGCTTTCTGCTCCTCTTATCTGCTACGGTTTCACTGTTTAACAAGACAATGTCAGAACAAATTTAGCCCTGAAGGTAGGGATTTGTACTCACTTTGATCAGGTTGCTGTGACTTTACAAGCTTACCCATGTTCGCTAAACTAGAGTGGCTGTTTGTGTGACGGGGGCCTTATGTAATCCACCTCAACTTTGTGTTGCTAAATGCCGGGGCTTAAAGGTCAGGACGAGGCTTCCAGGCCGTCCAAAAGATCGGGGACCATTTGGAATAACAACGACTAAATCCTTATTTAGTTCTCTTGGGAGCTCTGCCATTTGAAAGACAAAACCCCCGCGTTTGTTAAACCTGGCGATGAGCTGAGATAGTCCCTGAATCGCCCAACTCTGTGTCATGGAATTTTAAGAACCACCAGCTGTTAAAACACTCGTGTGCTAAAAACTAACAGAGCTGCAACAGCATTGCTTTGACATCACTTCTGGGATTAAAACAAGGAGCACAAAACGATGCACAAACACTGGTTCGGGAAGGAAACAGTCAGCAAAGAGCAGATATGCAGAAAACAAGCAGCAATTCTGAGACATCTTTCACATGAATTATTGAAAGAGCCGCGGTCGCGTCTCACACATCTGGCTCTGGACCAGAGCAGGGTCTCGCACATCTGGCTCTGGACCAGAGCAGGGCCTCGCACACCTGGCTCTGAGCATGGGCAACAGGCAAGAAACAAAAAGGACCCTGGGCAGAGCTGTGAGATGCAACGTTGGCTTTTTAGAGCCGGCGCAGCCTTTGGAACGCTCCGGTCCTCTGCCGACAGCTGAGAAGGACTAGAATTGTTCTTCACTGCCTACCGACGGGCATGCCAATCCCGTAGCCCTTGGTGTCCAGAAGGCCCCCGACCTGCGTGAGGTTGCAATTGCGCTGCCGATAATACTCGTTCATGGTGGACTCCAGCAGGAAGGCGTAGTTGGAGTTCAGCACGCGCGCGATCCCTTCCTCCGTGCTCTTCACGAAGACGCTGGGCTGCTTGGAGTACATGTAATTCCACATCCGCTGGTACGTCTGGTAGCGGGAGTTCTGGGGAGGAGAAAGAGGCGGCCACAGCTCAGGGAGGAGATTTGGGGGAAATCAGAGCCCTGAAATCAACCCCCCAAATCAGGTGCTGCTGCAAAAAGGCCATAGTGGAGAAAGAAATCAAATCGGACTTCAGGTTCAGAAAGAATTTTGATGCCTCATCTTCATTTATCTCAAAGAAGCCCAAAGATGTTGGGAGTTTGTTGGTAAATGCCCCAATTCCAACAGGGTCTGGCAAAACTCTTCGTGTAAATTCAATTTTAGAAAAAAAACAAATCATAGTTTTGGTAACCGCGTATCAAAAACACACAAAGCCGGGAGAAATAGCTGGTGCTTGGCTGATTGAAAGCTCTGCATGCTCCCTGGAGAGCTCACACCCTACTGACCATCCTTCAACATCCCTCAAACATCGTCCCCACAGTTCTTCAGTGTCAGAGCCAGACCCCATTACCCTGAGGATGGCACTGAGGGCTGACCAAACCTCTCTGGAGCTTGTTGCTCACAAATTTTTTTAAAAAATAATCCAGATTTTGGTTCACCCCCTCGTGAGGCAAATTAAAGCACCTGCTGAAAAGAACTGTTTTTTTTCTTCAGTGATTACAATAAACTAAAGCTCAGGCAGCCCCAAATCCTCAGAGTTTGCTGGTGGCTGAACCACCTTGGCCTGATGAAAATAAGCTGAGAATGATTAATCTCTCTCGCCTGCACTGAGCAAAGAGTGAAACCTGCTCACACAAAGCCTGAACATAAACAAACCCTGCTCTACACGAGGATTTTCACACTGTCAAGGGCTCATTTTCTGTGGCTGGCAAGCGATGCTGGAGAGCCTCAGGGAATCTGCTGCTGACCCAGTTCCTGTCCTCTTCTGTCCAGCTCTGTCCTCCGGGGGCAGCCACTTGGGCAGGAGACAGATGAGCAGTGGGGGGTGTTTGTTCCTGATTTTTAAACCTCAAACTGCGTGTCGGTGTCATTTTTAAACCTTAAACTCTGTGTCAGTGTCAGGGGAAGCACTGTCAGGACAGGGACAAGGTGCTTCAGGAGGGGACATGAAGCCAGGGAGGGAGGGGAGATGGAGGCAGCCTGTGGAATCCATCACTGCTTTAACCTCCCCATCCCTGCACCAGGGGCAAATGGATCCCAATGCAGCTTAAAGCCCTGCAAATGGGACAAAACCACCTTTTCCTAATTTCCTCTCTGATCCCAAGGACTCCAGCACCCACCAGGCAGTGCAGAGACACAGTCGGGGTTTAAACTTGAAAGCTTTCCTCAAGTGAGCCCCTCGTATACAACAACCTCAGTCACTCAGGCTCCGTTCAGCTCATTTTAGATGTAAAGTTTGGCTCAAAAGTAGCTCTTTTCCAAACCCCTGAAGAGCTTAAAGTTGGGTTGAAAAGCTCAGGCTCACTCCAGAGATTTTCCAGCCTTCCAAATTCAGTTCAGACTCAGAGAGGGGGGGAAAAAAGTGAGAACAAGCTTTCTGTCTTTTTGGAATTTCAACAAGTAATAAATAAATAATCCTCAAGCAGTTCTCTGTGTGTTCAGAGCGCTGCACAAAAGATTCACTCATTTATTTCCCTTCTGAGCAGAACAGGGAAGATAAAAATTAAATTGGGCTAAATGGCCCACATAACTTTGCATACACTTGACTTACTTATTCTCAGTGCCACTGACCTCACACAGGCACTTGGACTTCTGCGAGCCTGCCTGGGCTGTGCAAATGTTTCTTTGCTTACCCCACCTGAAAGACTCTCAAATAAAAGCTAAAACCACGTGGAGAAATGTGACTTCCCTGTCCAATTTCCTTCCCCCATTCATCCATCATCACCCACTGTGTGTCCTGTGCAGGGACAGAGATCTAGAAACGTGAGTGGCACAGGCACAGCAGGCTGGGGGGACACCCCAAATCTGCCTTGTGCACCCCTTGTCCCCAGGCAGCCAAAGAACGGGGTTTACTTGGAAGAAGGTCATGCTGGAGCCGCCGTGGATGGTGCCGTACTCGATGGTGGTCTGGTCAGCCAGGTCATCCACGGACTCGATGGGGACGTCCATCCTCTGCACGGTCAGGAACGCCGCCAGGTTGGCCGTGTAGGAGGAGATGATGATCAGGGTGAATGCCCACCTAGGCAGAGGAAAGAGAAGATGAGGTTTCCTTTGGGAAATCTCCTCTCCATCCCCACCCGTCGCCTCTCAGAATCGCTGAGATGGGAAAATCCCTCCAAAGCCATCGATCCCCATCTTGTCCCCTGGACAAATGAATGCCACATCAGTCACCCCAAACACCTCCACCACCTCCCTGGGCAGCCCCTCCCAACCCTTTCCATGAAGAAATTCCTGCTCCAATCCACTTCAGCTGATGCCTTTGAATATTTCTAGTTTTTTTTCCTCTTAATGCACCTGTAACTTGCTGCAGTTTAGTGCTTCTTACAAAGTGCTAAAATGCTCTGTTCCCAGCACCTTTGGCCAAACAAGGCTCTCTGAACACAGATTCAAGGACATATTCATTGCCTTAGGGCCTGAAAATATGTAAAGAACTGTAAGATGGAGGGGGGCAGGCCTGGAGTGGTGAACATCATTACCGGAGGGTGAGATTGGAGAATTAAGGGCCAATGTGCTAATGGACAGAACTTGTAAAAGGTGAAGGGCTCCTGACCCAGGGTCCATTTTGGGTGCAGTCCCTGAGGGGGACGTTCGTCTGCCTGAATGTACCTTGAAGGCCTCGAATAAATTTGTCTGCATTTTATACTCCTAACTTGTTTTGGCTTCTCTTTTAGGCATCACAGCCCAGAGGAAGCTCCCGGCGAGGAAGGGCTGCCCTCCTTACCAGACTCCGCTGACGCAGCGCGTGGACAGCGCCTGGGGGGCGATGGTGGAGCCCTGCTGCATGAACCCCCCCACGGGGAACCACAGCGAGTTTCCCAGTGAATATTGGTTCACCAGGAGGTTGCAGCGGCCTTGGGAGCAGGGGTGGGGGCTGTACCACTCGTACGGCGTCAGCCTGAAAAGGACAAGAAACGAGGAGCTCAGGGAACTCACTGGGAAATGGGACACCAAAAAAAAAAAAAAAAAAAAAGAAGAGAGAAAAGCTGTGAAACTCCAGCTCTCCTGGAGGCAGAGTTTTCTGAGGAGGAAACACTTTGCTGTCAGTTGATGCCCAGGGCTCAGAGCTGTGTGAAATGTTTGCTCTAAGACTCAGGAGCCAGAGGCTTTCTTGTAAAGATTTGCAAAAAACTTTGAGAGGCTCTGCTCTGGGCAGCTCTGCGTGCATCCTGCAGCCCTGTCTGCAAATTCACACCACAGCAATAACTCCAGATGTGCATGGGCTTGATGGGAAACAGAAATCAAACATCTCTGGCTGTGTTCCCTGCCAGCACTGATGGGAGCGAGCACTGATGGGAAGTTCAAAAGTGAAGTGTGTGAGGCCTGACCACATTAAACCATCAAGAAAAGCAAATGGTTGCTCTGAGATGGTCTGAGGTGCAGTTGCAAGCCAAGTGCTGGTGTTTCAAAGCATCCCATCCTTCAGGGACAGGCCAGAGATGGCAATGTGGCATATCTGACAGCCTGGCACTGTTGTGGCTGCACCTCTTTCTCTCTCTTTTGCTGTTTCCCAGTTGCTAGGAAAATTTCCTAATTCCTGCGCTGCACTTCATCATATTGCTCAGGCTAAGAAAGCTGGGGCCTGGGAGGGTCATTGTGGGGCTACTGCCAGAACAGCTGCAGGGCCCTGCCAGCTCATGTCCCATTTAGCCAAAATGAGGGGTTTATTTTCGTCCCTGCATCGCCTCTCTCGCTGTGGTGCCAGGGAGGAGGGGAAGGTCATTTCCTGCAGACTCTCCATGGTGGATCAAGCGCTGGCAGCAAAACCCAGAGCTCGGGGAGAGCCTGCAATTCACAGGGTCAAGAGCTCCTTGCTGCTGAGCGAGGCAGGGAGAGCAGCCCTGGCTCCCTCTGCAGCGGGGAGCTGGGCAAATACACCTTTTTGGAGGGTCATATTTAAAACATGAGGAAGGGGCTAAAGAGGCACCAGCTCTGCATTATTCAGTGCGTTCTCCAGAACTGTTTCTGAGGCTGTAACAGCACTCGAAGAAGCCATTAAAGGCCTGTCAGGATGAAAACTTTAGCCGTGCTAAGGGAGCGAGTGACAGCGCAGCTCCAATTTGTGTAATGAGCATTGGGCATTAAGGGGGTCCCGAAAGAGCCGTGGAGCCCTGAGCAGGCTGTGACACACAGGGCCAGGACACAGCTCCACCCTGCCTGGAAAAGCCTCTCCACAGCGATGTTGGGAGGTCAGGGAGAGCTGCACCAGCCCAGCCCCTGCGCCTCGGTGGGGCCAGGCTGCAGGCGAGCACTCAGCGAGGTGTTTTAAGATTTAAATTAGTCATAGGGGAATGGAACTGAGAGCTGCCGAGCGAGGCTCCGCACGTCAGCCGCTCAAAGATATTCAGGAACTTTCCTTTTCGCCACAAACTGGGTTGCACAGGGCCGGGGGAGCCAAACATCACTGGTGGGATTTGTGCTCACACCTCCAAATGGATCTGCAGGTCCCCAGCAGCCTCCACCCACCCTGCCCAGGGCTACCAAAACATCTCCAGGGGCATTTAAACAGCACCAAAACCTTCTCCAAAATGTTCCCCCACCCTTCCCACGAAGCCCTGGGCACCAGCTGTGGCCAAGCACATCCTGAACGAGGGCACGGTGCTCCTGCCAGCTGTGCCATGGTGACAAAACCTCGACAAACCCTCGATCCCCCGCTGGCAGAGCGCTGGGACACCTCCTCCCAGCCCATCCTTGGTGACAAAGGATGTCCCCGTGTCCCCCTGGGCATCCCCTCTCGGCGGGTCTGTGTGACACTAGGTGGCACCGCGAGGAAGGGAAAGGCACCGCGACATTACCGAGCCACCAGGAAGAGGACACAGCTGACGGCCAGGTAGGCGAGCAGCATGAAGAGCCAGACGCCGGGAGAAAAGGGGTCCAGGAAGGAGAAGTAGCCAGGTCTGCGGCCCTGGGGAGGGAAAAACACAGAGCTGGAGCTGGGTGGGCTCCGAGAGTGAAATACATGGGACAGGGAAGGGAGGGATGTGCCTGACCTGGGGGCACTGCGGTGGGAGATGGAGAAATCGGGGAAGGGGAGAGATGGGAGAAGGGGAGAAATGGGAGAATGGGAATAAATGGGAAAAGGGGAATAAATGAGAGAAAGGAGATAAACAGGAGAAGGGGAATTAATGGGAGAAGGAGGAATAAAGAGGAGAAGGGGAGAAATGGGAGAAAGGGAATAAATGGGAAAAGGGGAATAAATGGAGAAGGGGAGAAATGGGAGAAGGGGAGAAATGGGAAAAGGGGAATAAAAGGGAGAAGAGGAAAAATGGGAGAAGGGGGAATAAAAGGGCGAAGGGGAGAAATGGGAGAAAGGGGGAAAATGGGAGAAGGGGAATAAAGAGGAGAAGGGGAGAAATGGGAGAAGGAGGAATAAACAGGAGAAAGGGAGAAATAGGAGAAAGGAGATAAAGAGGAGAAGGGGAGAAATGGGAGAAGGGGGAATAAATGGGAGAAGGGGAGAAATGGGAGAAAGGAGATAAACAGGAGAAGGAAGAAATGGGAGAAGGAGGAATAAACAGGAGAAGGGGAGAAATGGGAGAAAGGGAATAAATGGGAGAAGGGGGAATAAAAGGGCGAAGGGGAGAAAGGGGAAAAATGGGAGAAGGGGGAATAAACAGGAGAAGGAGAGAAATGGGTGAAGGAGAATAAATGAGAGAAGGGGAATAAAGGGAGAAGGCGAAAAATGGGAGAAGGGGAATAAATGGGAGAAGGGGAGAAATGGGAGAAAGGGGAAAATGGGAGAAGGGAGATAAACAGGAGAAAAGGGAATAAATAAATGGGAGAAGGGGGAATAAAGGGAGAAGGGCAGAAATGGGAGAAAGGAGATAAACAGGAGAAGGGGAGAAATGGGAGAAAGGGAATAAATGGGAGAAGGGGAGAAAGGGGAATAAATGGGAGAAGGGGAATAAACAGGAGGAGGGAGATAAATGGGAGAAAGGGAAGTAAATTGGAAAAGGGGGATAAACAGGAGAAAGGGGATAAACAGGAGAAAGGGGATAAATGGGACAAAGGGGATAAACCAGGCTTTGGAAAAGCCTTGTAGGGCAAACAAGTGACAGCAACCCAACCAATGAATGAGTCCTGCAGCACCTCCCTGCTGGATTCACCCCTAAGTCTGTTCTTCTGCCCATTTTTGTCTCCCCCACACAAAGAAAGAGGTGATTTGAGAGAAAAATGAGGCAGTCACAGCATTCTGTGCCCCCTCCAGCAGGATTTTCTCCACCCCACACTTAACTGCGCAGAAAGAGCTCCCCTAGGAGGGCTCACCTGAGCTCTCAGGTGGGTGGGAAATCTATTTGTGCAGCAAAAGAAAAAAAAATAGGTGTTTTCAAAACTTCTGCTTTTCCTTCCCCGGCCTTGAAATGTTTTTTCTTTCACAAAAACCCCAATAAAATTATTACTTTTATCTCAGGGAACAGGATATTTTTATCTCCAGGATGCGTCAGAATTTCCTGTTGTTTTTTTTCTCAGCAAACCACCTTTCCTTGAAAAAAATAAGGCCTCACCACTAGAAAAAGCAGGTTGATCTTCTCCCAGAGCATTTTAAATTTTCACAAGGACGCTGCCACCACTGGGGTATTGTCAAATGTCATATAATTTGTGCAAAGTGGGGGTTAATTTCTTGGAGAAGTTTCTCAAAAGCTCAACACCTCCCATTTCGAGTGGATTCCTCCCATCACCACAGGGACAAGAGGATGTGATCCTGTGGCTCACAAGAACCTTTATTTTCTGTCCCAAATCACAAAATCAGTCCTGGCATCCCTAAAACAGCACCACAGCTTCCCCAAGCACCTGGAACTGGGAAGCTTCCCACGAGTCACAGCTCTGCAAAAGCTTTTATTTTTTCCTTCCCCAGCCTCAGACCTGCGCTTTAAATTCCATTTCCTCCCAACCTCGCTGTTTTACTACTAAATGTTATGCAAAACCTGAATTTCACAAGGTCTCAGCAGTTCTCCTGGAGACTTGAGTTGTTGCTAGAAAAGGCAACAGTTGTTGCACAAAAATCTTCTTCTGCTAAAAATATCCAGGAGACTGTGAAATCCTCGGCTCCAGTCACCATCTGGGAACCTGTAACATGGCAGAAACCTTCCCCAGCAAACCCTGCGTGAAATAAAAACCCACCCCAGCACAACAACCCATCCCTGGATCCTCAAAAACAAGATGAGTTTGGGATTTACTCCCTGCCCGTGGTGGGGGGTTTGGAATTAAAGGGTCTTGGAGATCCCTTCCAACCCAAAACATTCTGGGAACAGCATTTTTACAGAATCTGGCTTTTTAAGGCTCTTGACAAACAGCTGAGTTGAGGGCCAGTGGTTCTGCATCTATTCTCAGATTAATTTTAAATATTCCCGAGCAAATGTCCACGTTCTCCTGGGTTTCATTCCAGAGCCTCTCTTTAAGGCAATGTCTCTCTTCTGTTCCAGGTTATATCCTATAAACAGGTGAGGTACAAACAGCGGAAAACTCCACATTCTTTTTGTCTTTTCCCTTTTTTTTGGCCGATTGCTGTTGTGCTCTGCTTTTCCACACCAAGAGCTTTCCGAGCCGCAGACACCGCAGGAATCTGTACCCCAAACACCCCGAGGGGCTCCCATTTCCAGGAGCATCCTGGCAGCTGCAGCTCCTCTCACCGACTCAGAGAGCCCAGACCATCCCTCAGCCCCGCAGACCCCACGGTGTGCCTCTGCCCTTCCACCCATCCCATCCTGAGGATCAGGGACTTCTCCACATCAAAGGCTGGCACTGCCAAAGCTCTTCCCTTCATGGCTCTCCTCAGTCCCTAATTCCCTTCTTCCCCTGGAGCTAAACTGGCTCAGTAACTCTTTCCTCCTCCGAGGATGAAATGAGGCCATGGGAACCCTCAAGGTGTGAAGGGCACAAGCTGCTGAGCAAACCTCAGCTCCTCCAGCACATCATTCCAGCTCCTCATTCCATCTCATCATTCCATCTCCTCATTCCATCTCATCATTCCATCTCCTCATTCCATCTCATCATTCCAGTTCCTCATCCCAGCACATCATTCCAGCTCATCATCCCAGCTCCTCATCCCAGCTCATCATTCCATCTTATCTTTCCATCTCATCATTCCAGCTCCTTATCCCAGCTCCTCATCCCAGTTCCTCATCCCAGTTCCTCATCCCAGCTCATCATTCCAGCTCCTCATCCCAGCTCCTCATTCCAGCTCCTCATCCCAGCTCACCATCCCAGTTCCTCATCCCAGCTCCTCATCCCAGCTCCTCATCCCAGTTCCTCATCCCAGCTCCTCATTCCATCTCATCATCCCAGCTCCTCATCCCAGTTCCTCATCCCAGCTCCTCATTCCAGCTCCTCATCCCAGTTCCTCATCCCAGCTCATCATTCCAGCTCCTCATTCCATCTTATCTTTCTATCTCATCATCCCAGCTCCTCATCCCAGCTCCTCATCCCAGCTCCTCATCCCAGCTCATCCCTCCCTGGCACCCCGGGGCTGGCAGCAAACTCAGAGGCCCTGGCACAGCCTCGGCTCAGCCTCCCCTGCGAGATGCTCCCGCGACAAAGTTCCTTTCTGCAATTAAGGCCTTGATGTCTTCTTTATATTTCTGGGGCAGTTTGTCAATAAATTACTCTCATTAAGGAAATTGCGTTGGAAGCTTTAAGTCTCCAGCTTGGCAGTGAATCTCTCCTGTGACTTTACAGTTGTAGTAGTTCTGGTTCTTTTCAGCTCCAGTCATTTCCAGGCTGCTGGGACATATTCTTTTCATTCACAGTTGTGGGTAAGAATAAAGATATTCTGTTCCCACGGAGGGCACAAACTCTCTCTTCTCTTATCTGTCTGTTTTGAAGATGGGAATGACAATATCTGGAGTCTGTCAGATATTTTTAGGCAGTCCCAATTGAGCTTTGTTAATTGGAAGAGCTATTTTTCCTGGAATAGATCTGTTCAAAATGTCCAATAATTGATGAAGGCCTCCTGCAAATCCTCAGATGGAAGCGGGAGAGATTAATTCACCCTCCTCCCAAGTTGTTCTTGGAAATCTTCATTTTTCAGCCAGGGAGCAGCAGTTTTCTGGGAAGATATTGGTGACTGGAGAGCTTGGACAAGGAGGACATTTGGGAAGGGCAGGACAGCCCTGGATTTGTCTGTTTTCAGACAAATGTTCCCTGCACGTGCTGAGTCTGGAGGGACCCCAGCCAGCCCTACCCATGCCATTTCTCACATATGTTTGCCCTAAAAAAAAAAAAAGCAGGTTGAGAGCTTTCTTCTGCCTATGGAATTCAGAAGGAAAGCAGGAAAACTCCGCCTGGAAAAGCAGAAATGTCGATGAGTGCTCAGTACAACTGCAGGGCACATCCTGGGATAACCACAACTGATCCAGAGTCTTGCAGCTCAGGGAATGCTGCTCATTTCCTGAAGATTACAGGGCAGATCTGAGGCAGGATGTGCACAGGATGGTTTGGGTTGGATGGGACCTTAAAGTTCATTCAGAGGCAGATCCACATCCCTCCTTTCCCTGTGGAGCCGATGAGAGCCAAGCCCAGAGTGCTGTGAATCTCCAGCCGAATTTGGAGTCACCAAAGGTTCATAACCAGCAAATTCTTTCCGCGGTGCTGGGGCCAGCAGCTGCTCCCTCCCTGCTCCAGTGGGGAGGGATTCCTGCTGGCAGAGCTGGCAGGACAGGGCTCAGCCCCTCTCAGCTCCTCTCAAGCCTCCTGTGGCTGGAATGAAAGAGCTTTTTCATCCATCCTTCCCATTTCATGCCCTCTGCCGCAATCAAGTCGGAACACTTTGAGCCTCAGCTCTCTTGGACTAAAGCTATTCAGCTTTAGCTCTGATATTCCTGTGCACCCTCCCAATCTCCATTTCCTCATTTTGAACGCAAGGACTTTCAGGGCTGAGGAGTCAGAATCATCTCCAGTCCCTCGTTCCCTGCCACAGACGCAGGTATGTGAGTAAAGCACGTGTAAAACACAAATAATTCTGATTTATCTCCGTGCAAAAACAGCCCTGGGCATGTGGGGCACCTGGACCCTGATTCCAGCCAAGTCCAGGGCTCCTCATCCCTCTCCTGCCATCCCCAAATCCCACTGGCAGCGCAGAACAAACCCAACAAACCCAACTGAGCCTTTCCTCCCCGCAGCCTGCGAGTCAGAGAAGCTGCTCGAGCTCCCGTGTCAGAAACCCAGCCTTGATTGTATCACAAGCAGTGAAATTGAGAAAAATGACAGCCCTGTTTAAAGCTGCCATATTTGGTTATGTGTGATAAGAGGCACAGGCTCTGTGGTGGCTGGGTTGGCGGCGTGGGGAGGAGAAAGGGGCGAGAAATCACTTGCCACTGGAGCTCCATGGAAATTAAAATAAAATGTCATCACATTCCGAGGAGACCAGGGCGTGGAGACAACTCCTCGCCGAGGAAGAGGCTCATTTGTGGTTATTTATTAGGCTCCATCTCATCTGAGCCGTGATTAACAGACGTCAGCTGCAATTTTTGACATTGCAGAGGTGGTTTTTGGGGTGGGGAGAAGAAGGCTGTGGGGCTGCTCGGCAAACCACATCCTTAAAGGAACACCAGAGCAATCAGCGCCCGGTTAAACAAATACTCACCACTTTGGGAAGTTCACGGGCATGCAGCTCTCAGACACCTCCAGCTGAGCAGGAAAGGTGTGGATGGAGAGGGAAGGGGAGCTCTGAGTGTCCCTGCTGGGGAGGGATCCAGCATGTCCCCGTGTCCCCAGAGCAGCCAGCTGGGGTGACCCAATCTGGGAGATGTCTTTGTGAGCCTGCCTGGGTCCCTGAGCACCTCCTGTGCCCAAATCCAACCCTGCTCCTCGTGGAGCTCTGCTGACAGCAGGGGATCTGTGCCAAAGCCCCGTGGAGCTGTAATTCGGAATCCTGCTCCATTTGGGGAGTGAAGGGCAGGCTGGGGCAGGGCTGGGCTGTGCTCCTCTGCTGGCAGCAGATGCTCCCTGCCCCGAGGAGCTCCCACCCTAAATAGAAGTGTCAGACGATCCTACAGAGCTCCCGAGGCACAGCAAATGCCTCTCGAGCACAGATCCCGAGCACACCCAGCGTTCCTGCCTTTCCCTGGGAGGGAGGAATTCTGCTCAGGGAATGCACTCCTGCCTTTCCCTGGGAAGGAGGAATTCTGCTCAGGGAATGCATTCCTGCCTTTCCCTGGGAGGGAGGAATTCTGCTCAGGGAATGTATTCCTGCCTTTCCCTGGGAGGGAGGAATTCTGCTCAGGGAATGCACTCCTGCCTTTCCCTGGGAGAGAGGAATTCTGCTCAGGGAATGCACTCCTGCCTTTCCCTGGGAGAGAGGAATGCTGCTCATTTGCTGAAGATTACAGAGCAGATCTGAGGCAGGATGTGCACAGAATGGTTTGGGTTGGAAGGGCCCTTACAGATCATCACCTTTATCAGGGCAGGGACAATTTTCACTATCCCAGGTGGCTCAGAGCTCCATCCAGCCTGGCCTTGGACACTCGCAGGGATCCAGGGGCAGCCACGGCTGCTCTGGGAGAACCTCACCACCCTCTGAGTAAGGAATTTTCTCCTAATATAACAATATCATCACCGAATCCAATTTCAATCCCAGCCAAGAGACACTCACTCCACAAGGCAGCTGCTGATGTGAAAACTCAACTGAAGTGGGAAAAGGACAATTCCATTTGATTTCCAGGAGCTGAAGAGTCAACCCCTTTTTTTTTTTTTTTTTTTTTTGTGATCAGTTAAGCCATCGATCCTAAATTCTGCACGTACCAGAGGAACCAGAATTTTAACTAGATTTTAATTACTTGTTTGCTCTTGGCAGGAGCCACTCAGCACAGAGATAGATGCGTGAATTTGTTTCTGTTCATCCCCAACGTTGCATCCTTAACAGCCTCCCGGATGGAGAGGGGGCTGGGACAGGCAGCTTGAATGGCTTTTTCCTTTTGGCTGCTATTGTTGAGCTGACAGAAACCGAGGCACTGTCACTCACATCACTCCTGACACCGTGCAGAGCACGTTTCCAAAATGCAGATCGGCAATAACGAGGCTGCAAAAGGAGCTGGCTGCTCCTGTGGCACTGGGAAAGAGGAACTGGGGGAAATCTGACCTCTCCTGAGCTTCGGGGAGAAGGTAAAACAATAAATAAAAGAGGATCTGTGGGAATTAAGCGATGGAAATAAAAGAGGATCTATGGGAATTAAGTGTTGGCTAAGCAAAGAAACCACACAACACCATGTACATGCCTGCACACACAAATCCCTTGGGAATATTCCCTGGAACATTCCCAGCCACTTAAAGCCATCCTGTGGCCCCCACCCTGCCAAAAAACCCATCATGAGCCCAGGGAGGATGGGGGAGAGAAGCCAAAGGGCTGTGGGGTTGGACAGGAGTGGAATCCACCAATCCTTCCACTCGGCAGAAAGACAGAGAAAAGCAGGAAATAAAGGTCGAGCACGTTGGCGTTCAAATAAGAAACCAAAATATTTTTATGAGTCCTTCATTATTCTCCTATAACCGGGCAGGCTTGCATGCAAATAATGGAGGGACATAAATGGCACTAAAATCGGGCTCTTACCATGTGAACTCGGTAGAGAATGCTAATTCCCAAAGTCATGAAGGGCTTGGAGAAATCAATCACCTTCTCCCGCTCCGCCGTAATCGTCAGCCCCGCCACAGCCAGATCAGCTTTCTGGGGAAAGGAGAGCAGAGAGAATCAGCACCTGGGCCTGGGAAAGCAGCAGAGCTGGGGCCACACAGGACACCTGCCCCTGGAGGGGTCACATCCCACCTTTGGGGGACACCCCAAACCCAGCGCTGTGGGAAACACAGGAGTTTGGCTGGTGGCATCCACATCCTTCTGCCTGCGGGGGTTTGTCACACAGGCCCTGCTCAAACACACCCCAAAGCTTAACCCACCCTGTGCTCTGGACCATTCTCCCCAGTTTTTCTTCTCTCTCCCCATTTTTCCTTCTCTCTCCATTTTTTCCTTCCCTCCCCCCATTCTTCTTCCCTCTCCCCATTTTTCCTTCCCTCTCCCTATTCTTCTTCCCTCTCCCTATTTGTCCTTCCCTCTCCCCATTTTCCTTCCTTCTCCCCATTTTTCTTCCCTCTCCCTTTTTCTTCTCTCCCCATTTTTCCTTCCATCTCCCCACTTTACCTTCCCTCTCCCCACTTTCTCTTCCCTCTCCCCATTTTTCCTTCCCTCTCCCCATTTTCTCTTCCCTCTCCCTGTTCTTCTTCCCTCTCCCCATTTTCCCTTCCCTTTCCCCATTTCCCTTCCCTCTCAGGCAGGAGCAGCCCCAGGACAGCATCTCCTTCCCCCGAGCGCTCACAGCCTGATTGCCATTTCTATTCCTTTAATGTTTCAAAACATGGAGCCATCAGCCAATAAATATTATATTAACCTATAGAAAATACAACTTCCCCTTCCCTGCTGAACACATCTGTGCCTTCCAGCCGAGCTGCTACAAACAAGCAGCACAGGTAGGTGACAAAGCAGCAGCGTCACCTCATCCCCTGAGCCGTGGAGTTCACAAACCTGCCAAGCACAGACTTCCAGAACTGCAGATCAGTCTCAAAAAAAACCCAAAAAATTCAGAGGACTGGCACTGAAGTTTGCAGATTGACTTGCAAAGCAAATGAGATTAGGGGGAGAAAAAAATAAAAATAACTTCTTCCCCTGTTAATACGCTTGTAATATAGATAAGGGATTTGAATTTTAAATATTATTTTTATTACTTTAGCTCTTTTAATGTCTGTAATTGCTTTCTGTAAAAATGAAACCTCCACTCCCTTATCCATTTGTTTTCCTGCTTTGCAGGAAGATGATTATGCATGAGAAAAAAGAGAAAATGGAGGGGAGAAGAAAAACCTATTTGCACTTTTTGTCCCTAAATTTGCCAAGGTCTGTGCAGATGCCAAGACCCCATCAGGCCTGATGGAGGTCCTGGGAAAGGCTGGAATTGCAAGAGGGAAGAGCAGCACTGCTGGAGCCAGGAGAGGGAAAAGGAAAGGAAGGGAAGGTGACCCAGGAGGGGTCACAGAGAAGGTGACACTTCCCAGGCCACGCAGGGCAGCTTGGACACGCCCAGGGCCAGGTTTGTGCAATCGTTTCCAAGGTCTCTGCAATCGTTTCCAACAGCTCTTGCAGATTCCTACGAGATTCAGGCTGGAATGAATTATGAGCTAAGGAGAATTTCTGCATAGCCAGACATTTACCCACAGGCTTTTCAAAAGACACCGACAATCACAGCGCGGTGTGCGAGCAGTTGAGCCCTGTGTAAACACCAGCAGATTACTAAAATGGGATCAGTTCATCTCTGGAACGTGGCATGTGAAGAATTTTATCTACAAGGGAAGCCTAAAGCTTCCTAAACCTCTCTTGTCTCTACTTAAAAGGTTTGTAGGTCCCATTGTCCCGGGGAGAGCTCTGCCAGCAAAGCTCCTGGTGAAGATCCAGCTTAGTCTGACAATGCATTTCTTCTCCCAGTTCTCCAAACTAAACACAACCCCACCAGCAAAGTCACAGACTAAAACAGAGGGTAAAAATGCCATGGCAGAAGTGTTTCGTGCCAAAGATTTCAGGAAATCTTCGTTCCGGGGGTAAATATAAAGGTGCTGATGAAAGGAGGAGCTCTGTCCCCAGATTTACACAGCTTTGGGGCCCTGGCCATTCCCTGGGGAGAAGTGGATGTTCCCTGAACATCTTGATGATGGTGAATTCAGGCAGCAACTTCTTGAAATGCTCTTCCCTACACAAAATATAATGTAAATCCATCCCCCTGCCCTTGCCCCGGAGCAGAGACAGAGCACAGCCTTCCCCGGGCACTCCGATTTTGTGCCCAGCTCCCTTCTCTCATCTCCGCAGGGTTCTGCCATTCCATCAGTTATTTCCTCCTGCTCATTCCCCGACAAGCTCTGCCTTTTCAGGACTTTTGCCACATCAGAGGTGCAGAACTTTCTGCAGCAGCTCCCCATCACTCACTCTCCTCCCTGCAGGCTCAGTCACGCGAGTTAAGAGCTGATCTCTGATAGCAGGAAACTTTGATCTGGGAATGGCATGCAAAGAATTCTCTGCCTGAATTTCATCCATTTCATGCTTTCAACTTCGCTCCCTGACAGAACTTCTCGTGATTCACTGAGCTCGGTGGAGCTACCGAGGAGCTCTGCAAACCCGAGTTCTCTCCAGCCTGAGCACAGGTAGGTGTTGGGATTTCATGGGCTAAGGGATGCCCTGGGGGAGGAGAAATAGATTTTGACTTTTGCCCCTGAGCTCTGTCCACATCTGGAAAAACAGGAGGCAAAGGATGGGGGAAGAGGGGTTGCTTTTCATCCTCCCAGCGCAGTTGCAGCTATAAATGTCGGCGTGAAATAGGCTTAGAAAAAGACCCTGAGCTTTTTGGGAGCCGAGACAGCCAATTCTTCTGACAAAACACCGCCCAAGCAGGGGCAAAGCCTCGCTAGGTGAGAGGAAACCCAGGTGGGCTGGCGTGCGAGACAAAAGCTGCCACCGCCACCGCCCTACCTGGCACTGCCGTGGGCTCTGCCTGCTGCAGGAGAGGACATTAAACACGGGGGCTGAGCCGGGCTCCCGAGGAGGAACAACAATTAAGCATCCTCAAGGAGCAAATTGCAGGGACTGCCAGTCCAGAGGCGGCAGCCGCCCCCTCGCCGAGGCTGCTGACAGGGCTCAGCTCGGAGCTAATGGTGATGAATGGGCCCTGACGTCAGCCCCGGCCCGGAGGGATCCCAAAGAAGCCTCCCACGGCATGGGATAGCAGAAATCAGCCTGGAGAACAGCCCTGCTCCGGCCCCACAGCCGTGCCCAGCCCTGCGCCAGGCTGCGGGGACAGGGCATGGGCAGAGAGCGCGAGGGGAGCCGGGCTTGGGGCTATGTCTGCGTCAAACACCTGCAAAACAAGCCGGGAGGACAGCTCTGGGAGCACAGGGATCTCCTCCCGGAGCAAGAGTCCCTCGCTTGAGCAGCTCCTCGGATGCCACATCCCCTGGGTGCCCACGATGACAGCGGCGTTGTCACCAGCGCTGCCCACGGAGCACTGACAGCGACACCAGGGGCAGCAAAACCTTTTTCTACAGCCCAAAAAAAGCCTCCTGGAAAGGTGAAAGAACTGCTCAAGCGTCAGGACCCACCTGGCTGCCAGGTGTCACCCCACTGCAGGGCACTGGGCTGGTCCCCACCGTGAGCCCACCCAGCCGAGGTGCCCCTGTTCCTGCAGGACCATCTCCAGAGCTCCTCTGCTGTCCCACACAGCTCTCTGCCATGCTCAGGTGCATATTCTCGCATTTAAAGGCAGAAGGGTCGCTCCAAACAGGTGTTTGGGGTTTTTTTTTAAGGAATTGTGCTGTATCAGAAGGCACAGGCTGGACAGCCTGGAGGCCACGGTCAGGGCTGGGCTGAGCAGAACTCGGTGCAGGTGTCAGCCTCGAGTGTGCCCTCGCCCTCCTTCCCTCACCTGGACTCTGTGTGGGTGGGAGGACAAAGCCTGTGCCAGGTGTTCACCCTGCCCGTGGCAGAGCCAGCTGAGGTGAGGCAGCAGGAATGGGGACCGGAGCACCCAGGGGCAGCAGTGACACCCTCCCACCATCCCCATCTCGTGTCTGACTGCTCAGCAGCGCTTTGCAGACGTCTCTGCCCATCCCTTCGCACAAGAACCCACAGCCCCTCGCTGCCCAGCCCCTCCTGGAGCCCCCCTTGTCACAGCTGCCACCAGGGCAGCCTGCAGACAGCCTCCCCGTGCCTCCTGCACCCACACAGCTTCTCTCTGCACACACCAACGCCCACTGCCAGCCCAGAGCAGGACTCTGCCAATTCTCGAGGCTTCTCCCTCCTCTCCCCTTCCTGCCATTCCCCAGCTCTGGAGCAGCTGAAGGGAAAGCAACACTTGGCCAGCAGCAAGGAAAACCATCCCCCCAAAGCTCTAAGGAGTTTTCTGTTCTGCTCTGGACAAGATGGACAACTTCACGTCCCTCACTTTAAAAAGAGGCCTGGTCACCTCTGATCCCAGCCAGATTCCAGCCAGGCATGGTGGGACAAGGACAAGGCTGTGAAAACACATCCCTTGGTGTGTGTCGTGGCAGAAAATTCATTTCAGCTCGAGGATGTGCGGGAGAGAGGGAGAAGGGGAAGAGCAGACAACCACCAGGGCTCTGAGGCAGACCCTGCACTGCAGCAGAAGGGGCAGGGGGTAATTCTTGCAGCCCAAGTGCCCTTTAAGTCCCCAATGCCAGAAGGGAGATGGGAAGGTTTGCTGTTCTCTCTTTGTCTGACTGCTGCCCTGCTCTCTCCAGGATGAGCAGGCTGCTCCATGTCCCTGCCCTGTGTGCTCAGAGGGACAATCAGCCCAGGCTTTTCTGGCTTTGGGACATCTCTCACTACAGAACAGGCTGGAGGGAGCCTTCATCAGGAACTGCAGTGACAGAACAAGGGGGAGCAGCTTCAGACTGGGAGAGAGGAGGATGAGATATGGGGGAGGAATTCCTCAGTATTCCTGGTGAGAGGCTGGGATGGAATTCCCAGAGATTGGGAATTGGCTGTCCCACCCCTGCAAGTGTCCAAAGCCAGGCTGGATGAGGCTTGGAGCAGCCTGGGTTAGTGGAAGGTGTAAAAGCGATTGAAATGAAATCACCACTCTGATTTTGAGTCCTTCCAAGTGATTTCCCCCAAGCCAAACCTCCACCAGCTGGTCACAAATTGTACAGAATTCCTTCCCAGTCCCCCTGCTCCTCACCTCCCAATCTGTTTTGTGAGCAGTCAATACGATATGTACTGGTGAATTTGGGTCAACAACAAATTTATGTTTGTACAGCATCCTGCTCAATCATATCAGGGTGCACAATTAGCTGTAATGGAATTTCCAGAGCTTAAGAATAAATCAATAGCTGGTTAATTTAGAGGCAATAAAACATTTTTTTTTTCCCAAATAGTCTAGAGTTGCTCTGAGGAGATTCCATGCCACAGAGGGATTACAGGGAAGGCATTGCACGGAGCTGGATAATTCTGTGACCTTTTGGTCCTGCACATTAAGTGAGTGTGAGTCAAACCTTATTTTCTGATGGCAGATCAGGGTCACAGGGGAATCGCTTCCCTACAATGATATCGTGCTGGAGAGAGGCAGAGCTGTCATTCTGGGGAGGATTTGGGACTTTTGTGAGAGGTTTGTGATCCTAAAGGAGCAGAATGCCCGAGGGATAATCCACTGGAAGAGGGATCTGTGCACCCAGCACAGGATCTGCTGGATCCCGTGGGACAGGGCTGAACCAGGGGCTGGAATCAAGGATAAATTCCCTTGGAGAGAAGCCCCTCGGGCAGTGAAATGCCCTCAAAAAAACACCCCAGGCAGCCCTGAACAAACACAGCACCAAGCACACACAGCTCTGCCATGACTGACCCAAGCCCAGTCCTTGGGATTGATCAAAAACTTCCTGAAACCATTATAAAAACTCCCAGGGATACAGGGAGAACAACAGATAAAGCTGTTTCTCTTCTCCAATTTGTGATCCAGCCTCACAGCCTCTGACAGCTCTGCCCTGCAGAAGCACAAGTGAAAATCCTCCTAAATAAGGCTCGAGCTGCAGAAGAAACAAATGGTTTCTGCGTGGAGATGAAGTTAAAACACTTATCACTGGAGAAAAACAACCCTCCAGAAGGTCCCCGTTAATGAAGAGGCACTGCCAAGGTTAGTAGGCCAAAAGTTTGATGGCTGTTCCCTTCCTTTGATCAGATGCTGCTCTGGGCTCCCTCCCTCCTGCCTCCCCAAAGGAGTGTTGCAGGAGTGTGACTGTGTGTGTGTACACACAGCCAGGGATAAAAACGATAAAAACGATGCCAATAGCCTGGAGCATTTGCAAACAGCCTCACAGAAGCTCTTTTGAAAGAGCAGATGGAGGTGGGATCTCAGCTCTGCTCAGGGAAGGGTGACCCAGGAGAGGCTCCAGGCTGTTCAGTGCCCTGTCTCTGACTCTCTGACCCTCAGAAACACCAAATCCCCAGATTTTTAGACCGAGAGTTGTCCCAGCTGACCTCAAACACTCAGCTGAAACTCCTGACGTGGGATGAGCATCACCCTTCACCATCTGGGGAGGAAGCAGAAGGTGCCAGGGGGAACCTTCTGGAGACCATGGAATCATTGAAGGCCACAGAATCACGGAAAAGAACCCCAAAATCCTCAAGCCCGACCTTCAACTGTGCCAAATAAAGCAGATAATGAAGAGATGCTCATTTTCCAGGGAGGAAAAGCTGTGGCAGGAGCCTCAGAGAATGGATTTGAACCTCATCCCCCTGCTTTGCAGAAGGCAAATGACTCAGGGTCCTCTCTCCCACCGTGGGGGGATTATCACCAATCCACGTCACCCTGGATTTGTCACCAGCTGGGAAAGTGTCCCTGGGCTCTGAGCAGGGTGGAAATCAGTGAGGAAGCATTGGCTTAAATAGCATCAATCCCACTGTTAGCTGTGGCTAAGCCTATTTTCCTAAGGATCTCAGAGCATTCTGTGAGCTGTATTTAAGCTTTAGGAAGCCTGGGGAAGGACCAAAGAGGAAAACAAAGAGCAGGGAGGGGGGTACAGGCTGCCTGAGCCCAGGTGTACACAGAATTATTGTCAAAATAATTCAGTTTGCAGCCTTGCTGCTGGGCTGCAACAACACAGAGCAGAGCAGTGAAAAGACCTCTCCAAGCTAACAGAAAATGTTCTTCTCCAAAAGCAATACTCAGAGTTAAGCTGCTGAACTGAACCTGCCAAAAATTTTCTAGGCAGAAACGTGATTCTTACTTGCTTCCATCCCAAGTAGTGTGGTTTTCTAAGTTTTTTTTCCAGCTTCTACCAATCCCTGCAGTTTCCTGTTGCAAGTTTTCATTCATCTTTCCGCTGGGAAAAAAGTAATCCACTCTATAATGAGTTTTTACACAGGATCTCAGAGTCTAAACTTCCTTTCCAACAAAGTCAGCATCCCTGGGAGCGTCCCAGGGATGCCTTCTTCCCACACCACCACAAAAAACACATTTCCCATCGGGAGAACACAGCAAGAAGTGGAAATCCCATACTCCAAATGGACTAAAACCCCCATCCATCTCATCATTGCCGAAGCACCGGGGCTTTGCAGCACCAAAAATGAAAAGATCACCTAATTCCCTTACCCGGGCGATCAGCTCTCCGACCATCCCCGTCCAGGTGCCGTTGGCCTCGGGGACTCCGTAGACGCCGTCCCCGACCAGGTGGATTTTGTAGTTGAAGCGCAGGATCTCAGCCAGCTCCTTCAGCATGTCCACGCAGAAGCCCTCGTAGCGATCGTTGCCCTCCAGCTCCTGGTGGTTCCACTTCAGCATTAAGTAAGGGTTTTCCTGCAGTGAAACTGGGCAGCTGTCATTCCCATCTTAGCCGAGGTGTCCCACCAGCACGGAGCAGGGAGATGCCTTAGGATTGGATTTTAACTTTTTTTTTTTTTTTTTTTCATGTATCTGTAATTCTTTAGTGTATAAAAGACTCCACACAGGTGCTGAGCTGCTGTTCTCTCCTTTTCAGACAAAACAATTCCTCTCTAAGCCCCAAACCTCAAGCACACCTCACTGTCTCAGGCCCCAAGATATGTAAACAGCAGTGAATTAATTGGGGGGAGCAAACTTGGAGTGATTGACTTCATTACCTGAAGCTGTAATTGGAGGATTAAACCTCAATATGCAAACGGACAGAACTTATAAAGTATGAAAAACTCGTGGCTTGCTGTCCACTTTGGGTGTAGCCCTGGGTGGGCTGTGCTGCCCTAAATGCACCTGAAGGCTCTTCAATAAATAAAACTTTTTTTTATTCTCTTAACTTTGTCTAACCTCTGTTTTAGGTGAGCCCATCAAGGCATCACCAGATGCTCACGGGATCACAGGATTTGGAAGAAACCTTAAAAAACATCCGGTTCCAACCCCAAAAACCACATCCCCTCCCAGTGTACCCCTCTCAGCCTGGATATGGGAGCTCAGGTGGTGCCAAGCTCTCGGAGCTGTCTCCACACTGGCATTCCCTGGTATCTGCTGTGGTAAATATATCTGTGCTGCGGTAAATAAATCTGTGCTGTAGATAAATCTGCAGCAGATTTATCCTGGTTTAGGACACGAAGCAGAGCAAAGGGATCAGGATTTGGGGGTGATTTATCCCGGTTTAGGACACGAAGCAGAGCTAAGGGATCAGGATTTGGGGGTGATTTATCCTGGTTTAGGACACGAAGCAGAGCTAAGGGATCAGGATTTGGGGGTGATTTACCCTGGTTTAGGACACGAAGCACAGCTAAGGGATCAGGATTTGGGGCTGCAGCAGATTTTTCCCGATTTAGGACACAAAATAGAGCTAAGGGATCAGGATTTGGGGGTGATTTATCCCAGTTTAGGACATGGAGCAGAGCTAAAGAATCAGGATTTGGGGTGCAGCAGATTTATCCTGGTTTGGGACACATAGCAGAGCCAAAGGATCAGGATTTGGGTGTGATTTAACCTGGTTCAGGACAGAAAGCAGAGCTAAGGGATCAGGATTTGGGGGGGATTTATCCCGGTTTAGGACACGGAGCAGAGTTAAAGAATCAGGATTTGGGGTGCAGCAGATTTATCCTGGTTTAGGACACGAAGCAGAGCTAAGGGATCAGGATTTGGGGCTGCAGCAGATTTTTCCCAATTTAGGACACAAAACAGAGCTAAGGGATCAGGATTTGGGGGTGATTTATCCTGGTTTAGGACACGAAGCAGAGCTAAGGGATCAGGATTTGGGGGTGATTTACCCTGGTTTAGGACACGAAGCAGAGCTAAGGGATCAGGATTTGGGGCTGCAGCAGATTTTTCCCGATTTAGGACACAAAACAGAGCTAAGGGATCAGGATTTGGGGGTGATTTATCCCAGTTTAGGACATGGAGCAGAGCTAAAGAATCAGGATTTGGGGTGCAGCAGATTTATCCTGGTTTGGGACACATAGCAGAGCCAAAGGATCAGGATTTGGGGGTGATTTATCCTGGTTCAGGACACAAAGTAGAGCCAAGGGTTCAGGATTTGGGGGCTGTTTCCACCTGGGAAGTGCCAGAGCAGCCCAGGGACTGCTCCAAGTCATGGCAGGACATCCAGACCTCAATCTCTGCGGGCACAGAGCCACTTCCCCATCTCTCCCCCTTTGCAACAACTTTTTGGGGCATGACAAAATAGCCAGGGGTTTGGATATCTTTAGGAAAACGCAAAAAAATCACTGGACAGGGAGCACCTGGAAGGGGAACCTGTTGAACACAGACAGAGGTGCCTGTACATACGAAGTTTTCATAAAAATCATGCTTGTCTTGGCCAATTTTTATAATTTTATGGGTAGAAGAAGCAACTGTAGGCCAAACAAGAGCCCCATTCCGAGCCGAACGCAAAATGGCAGCGTGTCCCCACCCCAGCCCTCTCCCCAGCTGCCTCTGATCCCACCAAACACTCCACCAAACACCATTCCCACACCAAACATCCACTTGAGCTGAATTTTGCTGCCACCACTTGTCCCCCGTGCTGTCATTAGAGATTTCCTCGCCTCTCCTCTATGAAATCAGTGCTGGGGGGTGGGAACAGGGAGCGATTTTGCCAGGAGCTGACGGGAACTGCAGGTGCCCCCCTCCCTTACCAGGATGGTGGTGACGATGAGCGTGGTGTTGAACAGGCTGGCCGAGATGTTGGACGAGAAGATCCTCTCGTCCATGCTGAGCCCTTCCGACACGTGCCAGTGGCCGATCTGCAGAGATAAACGGCACAATAAGGGATTTATAGGGCGAGTCAGTGCCCATATGGCTCTGGGGAGGGACAGTCCTGCTTAGGGATGCTCCATTAGCTTTACGGCGCACTCCAGGATGGGTCAGCAGTGAGGTTAACCCTCTGAGCACACCCCTGATGCCTTGAACAGGCTGGTAAAAATATGAAGCAGACACAGTAGCACAGGGAAAAGGGAATTTACCTCAGTTCAATAGGATCCTGGGTACCCAGACTCATCAAAGGTGGAAAACACGCCATGGAGTGAACAACGAGCCGAGAACCCCCGTACAACGTTTACCGGATTTTTATGGACTTCACAAAATTAGCATATCTACTTAAAATCCCCCAGTAAGAAACTTAATAAATGAATAATTGCCCCCTATTCTAATGAACCCCCCCCAATGAGACTACAGCTTAGTTTACAAAAACATGTTCCAAGAGAGAACAGGTTGGAGCCTCTAGTTCTGAGAGAATTTGAATGTTTGGTCTTCCTCACTTTGCAGGACCCCAAACTAAGCTAAATATCAGACTACAAGGGTTGTGAACATGTAGGGCTAAAGTACAAGGAGTGTTTGTGCAGGGTACAAGGAGTGTGTGTAGAGGGGAACAGGGAAGGGAAAGGGTATAAAAATGTATAAAAAGGGTATAAAAAGAAAATACAAAAATCACCGGCATCACCCCCAGCTGCTCTGCAGTGCCACAAACCCAGCCCTGTGCTGCCTTCCCTCGTGTCCTCTCTGCACGGGGACAAAGCTGAGAGCTGGGCAGCTCCCTGGGAGCCACACTGTCCCCAAATGCCACCAAACAGGTCCACCTTAGCCAGAAATCCCCAATCTGTGGGTTTGTCCCTCTCAGAGCAGTGCTGGGAGCTTCTGCCATCCAACCTTGGACCAAGCCACGTTCTCAGCGGCGCTGCTCCAACTCATCTCCTAACCACCACAATTAAGCACTCCCAAATCCTTGGATTCGGGCTCATCACACCCAACAGCTCTGCTGACAGCCCAATTTAGCCATCCAAGCAGCAGCAAACCCAATTCCCAGGCGGATGGCAGGGACCAGTCCCCCCAGCGCACATCGTGATTGGGCTGTGACACAGCTGCCTTCACCCAGGGGGGAGGAATATTCAGCAAAACCTAATTTTAACTTCAAGAGCCTAATCTCCCTCCCTCAGAGCTCTGGGCAGGGAGATCAGCACCTCCAGCAGCTCGTTCGGAGCATGCAAATTAAACTCTTGCTCTCTTATTGTCCTTAAAAGAGCTTTTCCGTGGGTACACAGGGGGCTGAGGGAGGCCAGCCCCCTCTGAAACTCTTCTCCAAGTCCTCTCCAGGGGTTGGTGCCAATCCAGCCCAAGTGACCGACAGCCCCGGTGGGAATGTGTGAGGAGTCCCAAATGCAGCATCCTCAGCATGAGGAGCAGAGGGAAGGGTAACCAGGACAGATTTGCACCCAGAATCATCCAAATCCAGCTGCTGGCCCTGCAGACACCCCAACAATCCCACCCTGGGACCGCTCCTAGAGCAGGACTCACATCTGGGAACGACAGCCCCAAACTGGGAGATTTCCCACCTATTTCATGGGCAAGGAGTCCTTAAAGCACAGCCTGCACAGGGCCAGCCCCTCCTGAATTCCCCACACCTCTGCTGCTGTGATTGCTGAGCCTCAGCCCCTCCGCAGCAATCGCCTCTCTCTCGGAGGAGCGAGCCATCACTCACAAACATTGCCTAATTTTTCTCCCCTCCCGGATTTCTCAGGCAGAGATTAGTGACAGATTAACTTTAATTTTAACAGCCCTCGCTGTTCTCCAATTTGTCCCTCCCCTGCTGGCATGTGCTGAGACTAATTGCCTCTTCTGCTGACAGTGCCGTGGGTTTGACCTTGCTTCTGAAAGCGCCAAGGCCACGCAATTCCACGTGCTGGGGTACTCCCCCCCAAATCCTGGCTGGTGCCAGCTCACCGCTGTCCCCATCGTGGGCTGACAAAGCTCCTCGTGCCTTTTCTGAAGTGTCACAGAAATGTCTGGGCTCCTCTCCTGCAAGATGGATGTCAAGGTGATTTTAATCATCTCTATCTACATAAAAAGAGCCTCTGGAAAACAGCAAACATATCCATCTGCGAAGTGGTTTAGAAAACAATCAAATGCTCCACGCGGACGTGGATGAGACCATCCTGTTTTTGAGGAGCTGGACAAGGACTTCAGGGTTTTTAGGACTCGGGGTTCTGAAGTGGGGGCTGTGATTGGTGTGTATAAATACAGCAGGTGGAGGAGGTCTGCAGCAAAGAGGTAGAACAGCTTTTGAAGCTAAAACGATGGCGTTGGCACGGAAATAAATACACACAAACCAGCCCGAAATAAACAGGCTGACAAAGCAGGGGAGGGGCTCCTAATGACCAGAGGAGCTGGAGTGACACCTGAAGTGTCCTGGAAGAGCAAGGGGGCAGGACAAGCACCTGGGGACAAGCTCAGTCCCTTTGTGACAAGGTTTCTGTGGCCTGGGAACAGGTGACAGCGCAGGGCCTGGATGGACAAAGTTCCCTCTGCGTCCTCAGGGATGTGTGAGCCCCAGGGCATCATCTCTGCACCTCCCAGAGCCTCCCTGTGCCCTAAGGGGAGCCCGACACACCTCGAGGCAGCTCTGCCTTGTTGTTCATCCTCGTTAGGGCAGGGAACAAGCTCAGCTTCAGGGTGAACCAGCCCAAAAAGCCTGGAACTAGCAGGGAGGTGCCACTGCTCCATCCCCACGGGCAGACGAGGTGCCTCGATTCAGCCGCTCAGGAAAAGGTGCTCTTTGGGTTGGTGGCACAGCAGGATTTCTCATCTCCCTGGAAAATCCCCATGCGGGGATTCTCATAGCCCTAGAAAATCTCCATGTGGGGATTCTCATCTCCCTAGAAAATCTCCCTGCCTCGCTCCTTCCATCCTCTGAACCTTTGAGGTTCCTCATGGCGTGAGGTGGTGAAACACCACTCAAAATATGATTTTTTATGAAATCCTCTGTGTTCTCTAGGCACAGAGATGACAGGGAAAGGCTTCAACAAGCTTCAAATGGGCATTTACCATCCCCATCCCCATTCCCAGCTTGAAATTAAGGTGAAGCCAGCCCTGAATCCAGGGCTTGGAACAGGCAGACAACAACAAAAAGCACCTCCTGGGCCCTGGTTAGCCATGCTGTCCTGCAGCTGCACCTGTCACCTCCTCTCCGTGCCCCCAGGAAAAGGAAGGAGTGCACAGTGCAATCACAGTGCCCCAAGGACAGGGAATCTGGGAGTGACTGGGGAGGGAAATCTGGGGTGACTTTCAGATTTCCAAGGTGCCCCAAGGAGAGGGAATCTGGGAGTGACTGGGGAGGGAAAAAGGGAATCAAACAAATAAATGAGGAAATCCATCTGAGGACACAGCCCATGCATGCCATGGGGTTGGGTTCCTGAGTGACACCACAGCAAAGCTTCCTCCACTGAGATCAGCACTGAAAGCATCAGCTGTGAGACCAAAGCACCGCAGGGCACACACTCCTCACCCCCGAGGCCACAGAGCATCTCCCAAAATCCCCAAATGTCCCCTCTGGACCACACGATTGACGCCTGTGGTGGCACACACTGAGCCTGTCAAGTCCCAGGGGTCAAACACAAGGAGCTCTTGGCAGAAGCTGGGCCTGAGCTGTTCAGGGCTGTGAGCTGAAGAGGAGCAGTCCCAGCGAGGCTGATTAGCTGCTGCTCAATTAAAAGGGTTTGATGTGGCAGGGATTGCGCAGGGTCCCAGAGCTATGGGTGGGGAACTCGTCTGGATCTCATCAGCATCCCAATTAACAGCCCCAGCTCTGCCACTGCTCTCAGGACACCAGCAGGGCCTGTGGAGGCTGATCTGCCTCACTGAGGATGGGGAGATTTGGGGTCAGGGGCTGCAGCTTCCCCCTTCCCTTCCCTAAACCCTCCTCGCTCCCTCCCCTGCGAAATTCCCAAACCTCAGCTCGTGATTTACAGCGAATCAGCTCTGCTGAAACTCTGCGGTGTTTTTGAGAGGGGCAAAGAAAGGGGGGGAAAAAAATAAAAAGATGACATTTAGCAAGCCCAGCCCTTGTCAGATCTATAGATCACCACCACATTAATGAGCCTGTGCTTTATGGAGCATCCTGCGAGCAGAGAGAGCAGCTCTCATATGGTTGTGGAAAAAATTCCTCTGGTTAAGCTAAATCAGGAAAATTTGGTGCATTACATAAATGTATTAAGAACTGGATGTCAAAAAGCCCTGCCTCTCCTTGCCCAAAAGCAGCAGCAACTTAGAGAATCTAAGTGTCTCTAATTTGCTTGCTGGCTGGATCAGCCTCAAAATTCAGTGAACTCTCCATCAAAGCTGATGAGCTGGAAGTCCCTGTGGCTTCAGTAGATGGAAGGAGAGAGAGGAGGAGAGAGAAAGAGGGAAAGAGAGGAAGAGAGGAATGGGCAGAGTTAAAATGAGCTTGGTTAAAACCAAGCGGGGAATAGAAGTGTTTCAAACAAATCAGTTAATACAACCCTTGGGATGTCTCCAGGATGTGAATGTCTGTTCCTTCCCCTGCTCCTTTAATTAAAATATTTCTAATGATTTATTTAGTCCTTTTCATTAAAAGAAGCCAGGCTGGCAACAAGAAAATAACCATTTATGGCACAGCAGAGGAGCCTTTGGCTTCTCTCGACAGTGACCTGGAGGGGAGGCAGGAGCCTGCCAGGTTTCACAGCTCTCTGGGGATGCCCTTCCCAATTAAACACATCTCAACAAACTCCTGAAGGCCGGGAGGGGCCCTGAAACCTCTCTGGGCACTGCTGTGGGTCAGGAAAGATCCTTGAGAAAGGAGAGAAGGAGGCAGAAAAGCTGTCACAGGAGCATTTTTACAAAACCAACTCTTTCCTGGTGGCTCTGTGACCACAGGACAGGGTTTGAGCCACCCCCAAGGGTTTTCCCTGTCCTTCCAACACCTTTTCACCACATCTGGAAGAATCTGAGAAGCTTAAACCCAGCACAGCTTTCCTGGGCATCTCAGAAACACAGAGCTCCCGATTTACCAAGCTGTTCCACCAGGTCAGGAAAGGTTTTCTCCTGTCAGAGCAGCTTTGCGGCGAAGAGATGAGACTTTGGTCTCAGGGCAGATCAGGCTGCAGTCACAGCTCCCCGCGGAGAAGCTCTGCTCCAGGAGGACCTGTGAGTTCAACGTGAAGCCCCTGCCACATCCAAACACATCAAGAGCAAAGCTGTCACGGCGAGGTTTGCAGCATTTGCCTCCCGAACCTCCTGTTAATGCAGATGGGCTCGGATCTGTCACTTCTGCTCAGAGGGTGATGGGCTGGGGAAGGGATTAAAAGGGCACTGACGCTGTGAGAGATCTCAGCGTGGGGGAAATGCCATCCCGAGCCCCCCTGCTCACCCGGAGAAAGGCAGCATCAAAGCCAAGCTGTCACTTGACAGGTAAGAGCTGGCAGGTGATGTCCTTGCCAAGGCTGAAATTCACTGCTGCCAGAGCAGGAGAGGCTTCTGGTGCCAAAATGCTCTGTTGGTGAGGGTAGGATACAATAGCTTTTGTTCTCTGCCAGCATCTAGAAGTGGCAATGTCTGAGAAAAGGGCAGCAGTGGAGCTGTCAGCAGGGAAACAAGACAGATGAAACTGTTTTGTTTTTTTTTCTGGGACTTCTTTTTTTTTTTTTTTTCCTGAATGAGGTTTGGATTTACCAGCAAATTCCTTGGATTTGTGTCATGTCACCTCAGCAGTCTGATACCTGTGGCTCCACACAGTTATCCTGAATTTTGACTCAGACCAGAAAATACTGCTTGGGCAGAAAGTGTGAGATGAGGAAATACCACTCAAATTAATGATTTTAATCAAATCTGCTGGGTGATCTGTGGGCAGAGGAAAGCTGTGAGGAACCTACGAGCACTGAGACAAAAAGTAAATGAGAGTGTGAGCTGAGCAAACCTGTTCAGGAGGAGCCATAAACCGAGAGCAAAATGAACTTGAACTTCCCCACAAACCCCAACTAGGGCAGAGATCGTGGGGTGCTCCTCACATGGAGCTGCCCCATTTGCCTTCCCTCCCACAAGCAGCTTGGAAAGGCTCCCAGTACTCACTTTGCTCCCATTTCATGAAAAATCTTCCCATTTCACTCCCTCCATGCAAACAATTTTAAGCAAATGCAGCCGCGAGCTTAAGAACAAAAGGGTTTTGAGTGTGAGCTCGCACCTGGCACAGACTCCCTGCCCCGAATTAGCACCTGGGACAGGCCAGAGATTGGCTCTGACATCCTCCCCTCTGGGCCTGAGAGACTCAGACAAATCTAAATGATGCTGAGGTGCGTTCCTGATGAAGTCAAACACGCTGTTGATGCCTGACCATTTTCCCTTTTCTTTTCTAAATATCCTTTTATATATTTCCTGTACCCTTTATACATTCTTTGTACCCTTAACCTACACGCTTGTGATTTTTCGTAGTCTGATATTCCAGCTGGAATTCTGCAAGGCAGAAAGACCAAACATCCACAGCAAGAGGCCAAAAAAACTCTACGCTACGAAAACCTCCAGGTTTTCAACCTCTCTAAAATATATTTTATAAACCAAAACCTCCAGGTTTTCAACCTCTCTAAAATATATTTTCTAAACCAGACTCTAGCCTCATTTGGGAAGAAGCTTCTTCAAAATAAAAAGACATCGCCTCATTTATTAAGTTTCTCATTGAGAGATTCTAGACAAATATGCTAATTTTCGAAGTCCATAAAAATTGTATATGCGTTATATGAAGAGCACCTCTCAGTGTGTTCACCCTTAAAAACTGCACCTAAAACCCGATTAAAATAATAAAATAAAACCCTCCCAGCCCCCAGACTCTCTCACCTGCCGGAAGCCGCCGCGGGTGTGCTGCAGGATTTTCAGGGCGTAGTTGGAGCGTTGGCCTTTGCTGTTGAATTCGATGTGGCCGGTGAGACCTTCCAATTCTACCTGTCCAAGAGAGACTGAGTTACAGCGAGGCTGCTCACCCCAGAGCCACCCCAGGGTCACCCCAGGGTCACCCAGAGCCACCCAGAGCCACTCAGAACCACCCAGAGTCACCCCAGGGTCACCCAGAGCCACCCAAGAGCCACTCAGAACCACCCAGAGTCACCTCAGGGTCACCCAGAGCCACCCCAGAGCTGCCCCAGAGCCACTCAGAGCCACCTCAGAGTCACCCCAAGCCACCCTAGAGCCACTCAGAGCCACTCAAGAGCCACCCCAGGGTCACCCAGAGCCACTCAGAGCCACCCAAGAGCCACTCAGAGCCACCCAAGAGCCACTCAGAGCCACTCAGAGCCACCCAAGAGCCACCCCATGGCCACTGGCCCCACACACCACACGCTCCCAGCAGGAACAGCAATGCAACCCTCGTTTCTCAGTCTTAATTGCTTTTGGAGTTTGGATAAAAGAGAAAACACAAGGAGAGGAGCAGGGGATCAGCAGCAGGAGGTGCAGGAATCCCCAGATTTCCTTGCTTTGCTTTCCTTTGCTTTTTCCAGCTCCACATGCCCTCGCTGCCTTCCTCCATCCCAAGGCTGAGCCCGCTGGGGCTCCGAGCAGCAGAGCTGTGAGGAGCTGGAGGATTTTGTCATCCCTGACTAAAGCTGAGATTGCAAACAGGTTCACACAAAGTGGTAAAAGGCTCAGGTTCAGCTGAGCTTTCCTTTGGGGGGAAAAATTACACATTTTCCTTGCCCCGGCTGCACCCCAAAGAGACTCAGAAAGCTGCTCCTGCTGCAGGGTCACCTCAGCTCTGAGAGGCCACAGTGACAGACCTCAACACTTCCACAAGGATGGAATTCAGAGTGTTCTCAAGCCAAATTTACTCTTGCTTGGTCCCAGCAGCCCCATTTTTGGGTTCAGAGCAGCCCAAACTCAAACCCAAAGCATCTTGCCCCTGAGCTCTGAGCATCTGTACTGCGCGATCTCCTATCAACTCAAGTCCGAGCTCAAATCACTCAGAAACATTTTTAAAAAACCCACTGAATTCGGCTTTTAAAAATCCCGATTCCAGTTTTCCGTAGCAAAGCCTGAAAAGGGGAGAGTTTCATGTCGTTCCAAGGCCGGTGACAACCCAAACCCTCAGATCTCTCTCGTCACTGCCTTCAAAGAGCTCGGCCCAAGCCGAGCGGGAGGAGCAGCCCTCAGCCCCCTCTCACCATTCTCAGGTAGTTCATGAGGCTGGTGCCGTGCTGCCAGATCTGCGCCGAGCCGCAGGACAGGGGCTTGACGCCGATCTCCTGGCTGCGGTTCAGCTCCTGCACCGCCGTCACCACCGCGTACACCGCGTCGAACAGCAGCGCCGACGACAGCTGCGGGAAAAGGCAGGGAGAAATCAGCCAGAGGGACAAAAATCCACCTTCCTGCTGTGCTCTGGAGGGACAAAAATCCACCTTCCTGCTGTGCTCTGGGGCAGGAGAGTGGGCTGGCCACAAGCTGGGCTACCCTTCGTGCTGTTTGTTTCATCCCTCGCTGTCATCTTTCTGTCTCTGTTTGTCCTCGTTCCTTCCCGGTCATTTAGTTTTCGGTTTCTTCAGTTTGCCTTTCCAATCAAGGGAGGGTTTTTAGCATTTTGGTGGCCCTGATCAATCTGCTGGCCAGGGGGAAAATGCTCCTGAGAGAACCAGGAATTGCCAGGGGGAATTGCTCGTGGGAGAACCAGGAATTGCCAGGGGGAATGCTCATGGGAGAACCAGGAATTGCTCCTCAGAGAACCAGGAATTGCCAGGGGGAATGCTCCTGAGAGAACCAGGAATTGCTCCTCAGAGAACCAGGAATTGCCAGGGGCAATGCTCCTAAGAGAACCAGGAATTGCCAGGGGGAATGCTCCTAAGAGAACCAGGAATTGCCAGGGGGAATGCTCCTGAGAGAACCAGGAATTGCTCCTGAGAGAACCAGGAATTGCCAGGGGCAATGCTCCTGAGAGAACCAGGAATTGCTCCAGAGAGAACCAGGAATTGCCAGGGGCAATGCTCCTGAGCTCCCGTGCCTGTCCCAAAGAAGGAAAGGTGACTGTGCTGCTTCAACCACCGTGGGTGGCCTTGTCTGATCACTTCTTTGATGAGCAGACCCACGAGAAATGAGTTTTTGCTCCATCTGCTTCTCAAGCAGTCAAAGCCTGCCTTTCAGACCCACGGAGATCATCCAGCCCTTGCTACAACCTCCACCTTCCAAGGGAATGGCATCGCTAAGGGAATGCCCGGAGCTCAGAGCTCATCCCCTCTCCTCCCACCTCGGCTTTGCTTGCCTTCCCCAGGCTCCTCTGTCCATCAGGCTCCCCCAGACCCCATTTCTCGCCCATGCCCAGCATTTTCCATGGCTTTGGGCTCGATAACAATCAGCCATTCCCCCCCACCCACCCCGTGCTCACTGATTTCACTTTTAATTACCATCCCGACTCCGCTGGAATTAAGCCGCTGCAGCTCATTACCATCACGGCTGCATTTTCCTCATGGATACATCCAAGAGCATCCTCTTCCCACCCCAGCTCCTGGCACAGGGCTCGCTCTCCATCCTGAGGCTTTCCCCACCTCGCCCTGGCTGTGACTGCAGCCCTGCCGTGGCTGCTGAGTCCTCTCCTCCTCCCAGAGCCCGAGGAGGTTCATTCACTTCCCTGCAGGGACAATCCTGCCCAGTTCAGTGATCCCAACAAACCTTTGGCTTCCACTCTGCTGCTAATTTGAGCACAGCCAGCCAGACTTAACCCTGCTTGATTCTGCTCGGCGGTGAGACCTCACTGACCACACCGGTGTGGGATTAGACACTTAAAAAGCAGCACAAAACTCTCAAAACCTACAGGCCGTCCTAAATGAAAAGGCAGGATTCCAGCCCAGTGCCATCAAAACCCCAAAGAGCAGCTCTGACAGCACCGGTGACCTCCTCCAGCCCTGGCACAGACTCACATTCGCTCTGTCACATTCCCCCTGCACGTCTCAGCTTAATCTGTTTTACACACTGAGTGTCCAGGGACTCTCCAGGGAGCAGAGTGACTGGCACCTGTCATTCCTGCCTTTTTCAGGAGGGAAAATGTGACCCCAGGCCCATTCCTGGACAGAAATTGGGCATCGTGGTCCCTACCTCAACCTCCCTCCTGCACTTCTTCCCTTGTGTTTGGGGAAAAATCTCCTCAAGCTGATCTAAACATTCCCCTCCCGGAAAGCCTTTTCCAGAGATTCTTAAAAGAGCTGATAAATCCTCCTCCCCACCTTTTTTTTACCCCTTTAATACAAATTCTTTCCCTAACAGGGCATGTCCTGCCCTCAGCCCCTGTTCCACAAAGCTCTTTGCATACACTAAATTTTAACTATGAACCGAACCCCGTTCAGGTTTCAGGATGTCACAGCCAATTAGCAGTTCCTCTCCTGAACCAGGAACCAGATGAATATCAGATGGACAAATGAAACTGTTATGAGGCCAAACACAAAGTTTCACCCATTTCCCACCAAATCAGAACACTGGCCCAGCATTTTTAATTGTTTCCTGCTGGGTTTCCATTTCCATTTTCCCCGAGCGGTTAATCCCTTATTAGCTGATGAGCAGGAGACTTGTAGATCTTAGTGAAGCATGTGACATTATTGATTGGAATATTTTACTCCTGGACTCTGGAAAATTCATTAGGATTTCTGCCAGCACCCTGTATAATTGGAGGCAGTTTAAGTCCTGGGGAGGGTGTGGAGATACACAGGAGGTCAAATCCTGGTGGCATGGAATAGGAATCCCTTCCCTGCAGCCTGACTCGGCATGGAGCAGATGTGAACAACACAGTTCTGAGGCCTCAACCTTCAGCAGAGGAGTGAAAAGAGACTTTTGGAACCTCCTCCAGGCAGAAGATCTGTCACTGCCCTCCTGTACATCCCTCAGCTTTCTCCATGTCACCTCTAAGCATCTCTCACTGCTTTTATATTCTCATTTGGAACCGCAGCTTTGTCCCCTGTCACAAAAAAGCCAATTTGTCTGCTAACAAATTGATTCTCTCCCTCGCCTGCACCATCTGATTTGTGCAGAGCCCTGTTGGTTTTGTGCCCCTCTGCAATAGCAGAGCTCCATGAAAAATCCATGGGGCTTGGGGACTTCCCTCAATCCCTAAAGCCAAATTCCTGACAATTCTTGACACTGAAAAATGAACAGGTTTGGCTACTCTGGGATTTTTTCCCTCTCCCTAAAACATTATCAGCTGTATCTTTGACCCCAAACCTAACACGGGGAATTAAACCCATTAAAACCCTGTGAAACAGACTTTGCAATCTGGATTTTATTCAATGACATAAACACTTAATTACAAACATCTGTTTTAGCCTAAATTCTAATTACCAAATCTAGCCATCTGCAATTTGAATGATTTTCTCTGATTTCCTTTCTTTGCAATGTGATTAATGAGAATGGCATTAGAGCAGGCAGCTCCCTCCTCCTTTGTCAGATGCTTTCTCAGCCCTGGGATTTCTGCAGCTCACAGGAAACCTCCCTCCTGTCACTTCCAGCTGTTGAGCCTCCTTTTCTCTCTTTAGGATGAGTTATCCCACGAGAGAATTCCTTCCCAGGGCTGCAGGGGGAAGTTCTGATACAGAGAGATGCTCCTGCCACGTTTCCAACAGCAGAAGGACCCCAGATTCACCCCACAGACAAAGAACGGGAAACCTGCTGGGAATATTTCATCTCTCTGGAACTTCCCCACCCTCAAAGCCCTTCGCCCATCACCTGGGACGTGGCATTTTGAGGCATTCCAGTCCCCCCAGGCATCCTTTTGCATCCTCCCACCTCCAGATTTTGCTGGATGCTCAAGACAAGTCGGGCTAAGAACCCACAGTGAGAATTTTCATCTCCCCGCCGCACCTGCTGCCTGTTCCTGCTGTCTCCTGCTTGCACTACGAGGAGGAAATTTGTTTTTAGTGCCTCTCAACAGCCCCTGCCATCCAAAAAGGAATTTGCTGGTAGAAATCCCATGGAGCCTGAGCAGGGCAAGCTGATTGCAGCTGCCTCTGGAGGGAGGGAGAGCAGGATGGTCCTAGGCACATGAGCTCCGTGTGTGCACACAAAGGGCAAAAATCTCCTTATTTTGCCTCTTAAGGATCCCTTTGTGGTGGCAATAAGGAGGTTTCCAGCAGCTCAGCTCCTCAAGGGGGCTCTGAGTTCATTAAAATCCATGCAAAGAGTTCTGCTGATGATATTTCCTCTCTCTCCCCTCCCCAGCTGCAGCTCCCTGCACCTCTGATGTGGCAAATCTGCTTTGCAAACTCTCCCAGTTGGGGACAATCCCTGGGGAACCCTTCAGTGTTGATCTGGAGCACGGAACACAGCCCAGCCCTGCCTGTGCCATCTGCAGCCACAATGCTTCTCCACGAGCCATTTTCCTGGAGGTGACACACACAGGGACAAAGTGACGCTGAATCAGAGCTGCAGCAGAGGAATGCACTCGCAGAGAAACAGCATTCAAATTCAGATTAGGCTGGAATTTAAAGCTGTGCTCCCAGCCCAGCACAGAGTTCTGCACCCCAAGGTCACTTTGGGCTCAGAATTTCAGGATCATTTTGGCATTTTCCACATCAGGGGGCTCTCCTGGAAATCACAGACACCCCAAGTCCTCTCCTACCTCCTTAAAAATGCTCTATATCCTGGCTCATCCTTCCCATTCCTGGACCAGCATCTCCCCACAAAATCCAGCCCGAAACACAAACAGAACAACAGCAGCCTGGGGATGTCCCTGAGCTCTTTAGCACAAGATTAAATAGGATTAAATAGATTATTTAATCATTTAAATAATTTTAAAAACTACTTGAGACCAGAGTTTCTACCTCTGCACTGCTCTGGACCATCCTGAAGCTCTTCCCACGAGGTTTTCCTGATGTTCTATCCCAGTTCCCAGCTCAGGGAGGTTCTGGGCGATGGGAATGGACTTTACTTACAGCTGGCCCAGTAAAAGGAGCGTGGTCGCAGTTCTCCTGCCAGGACTGGTTGAGGCTCTGGACGAACTCTTGGAAGAAGGCGTGAGACTGATTGAAAATGGAGAAGCCCAGGATGTTGACTCGGTCGTCCTGCAGGCTGTCCAGGCGCTGGAGGGAGAACTCCTAAAGCAGCCCGGAACAGAAATGGGATTAGAGGGGAAAACAGGCACTGAGAGCTCCAAACTCACTCAGGAAGGGGAGATTCTGTGGAGCTGTGAGACCCTGGATGTGAAACCCATCCTGCAAGGAACAGCCTGGGTTTTAATCAGGATTTATCTCACAGTGCTGCCACCTCAGGCTTTTAATGAAGATGTCAACTAAGCCCAGTACATTATTGCCCAAATCCCACCAAAAACCCCCAAAACCCTCCAAAGAAGGTGTCACTCATCTGCTGAGCAAAGCTGCTCTATCAGCACATCCAATTTGGGGTCACCAAGTTTCAGCTGTAAATTAAATCCGTTCTTTCCCACAGGAGGAGAAACCTAATCCTGACCTACCTAACCCTAAAAGAAACCCAATCCTGCACTGCTCCTTTCTGCTGTCAGGTACCAGCAAGAGATGCCACCCTAATGCCCTGGGGAGGGTGGGAAAAGAGCCTCTTCTCGCATTTCTGCCAGTGGTAAGAGTATAAAAAACCACATCAAAAAACCCGAAGCAAAAAGAAAGAGCTCTATTTTCCTCCCTCACATCCACGGGTGCGGTTACGCAACAAATCCAAACTCCTGGAGAAGAGTCCATTCCTCCTTGTCCCATTAGCAGGGAATAATGGCACCTCCCTCACTAATTTCTCTTCTGCTAATTGCTGAAGAGGAGTGGGAAGGTGGGAGTGAGGCTTTCAGTCACTGCTGGCTGTCCATCCCCTCCATCACGGATCCAGCTCTCCCTGGGCTCCGTGGGGGCTGAGATTCCAGCAAGCCGAGCCATTTTTTAATCCTTGCCAGGCACGCAGGAGCAATTCCTGTAAATCTCCCAAACGTGGGATTTACAAGACCATTCCAGCCCGGCCAGCTCCCACGGGGACGCGATCAAACCCGGGATGGAGCGAATTTTGGACATTTTAACATCGGGCAACGTGAAATTGCCTGTGAACTATGGATTCATTTGAATGATCTGGTGGCCCAGCCTCGCTGACAGGTGATCCATTCACCCGCGGCATCCTGCGGGCAGCGAGGGCAGATGGCTAATGAGGAGCTGGGCCAGAGGAGATGCTGGATGTAGGCAGAGCAGCAGGAAGGATGTTCCAGCCCTGGAAAATCCTCTCTGCCCGCAGCCAGAGCCCCGAGGCAAATCGTGCAGGGCACCAGCAAACAGCTGCCCCAGTGCCCTCTTGGATCTGGGATATCCAGGGGGAAAATGAGATGTTTTGTACTGAACAGCCACGAAATCTGAGGTTTTGTTCAGGTGCCAGATCCCCCCAGCCTCGGGGCAGCTGAAATTAGTGCATTTATTTATTTATGGTGCCTTTTCTCCCCTGGAAACATTTCCAGGCTTTTGAGGTTGCAGGTTTTGTTATGCTCTGATCTTTAAATTAGCAATTACTGGGTGAGGGAACGGAGTGGTCTCACTCCACGTGGGGAAACTGAGGCAGGGATTTAGGGGGAGATTCACAGCAGCCACGGGGCTGAAGTCACAGCTCCTGTCTGCCCTCCCTGGCTCAGTGCCACGCTCAGAACCAGCCCTGAAGGGAAGTCTTCACCTCCTCTTTCCCTCTTTCCCTGGGGAAATTCCTGTGCTGCTGCCCCGAGGAAGCTGCCAGGACTCTCTGCCTGCAAAATAACCCCAGCATCATCCTATCCTACAAAACAGCGCCATTATCTAAAATAAAATAAAATAAAATAAAATAAAATAAAATAAAATAAAATAAAATAAAATTTAAAAAATAATAGAATAGAATAGAATAGAATAGAATAGAATAGAATAGAATAGAAGAGAATAGAATAGAATAGAATAAAAAAATAAAAATAAAATTAAAATAAAATAAGATAAAAATAAAAATAAAATAAAAATAAAATATAAAATAAAATAAAATAAAGTAAAATAAAATAAAATAAAATAAAATAAAATAAAATAAAATAACATAGGGATGGAGCTGCACAAAGCTCCTACTGCAGCAGCAGCCATCTCCTGCTATAAGTGGAAGCCGGTTGCACAAATGTACATTAGTATTTACGGTATGTCTTGGAGCAGCCTATGCTTCTGCCCCAGGCAAAACTCGATGCTAGATCTCTCTCTACCAGCACTACCTGAATAGATAATAAAATTTCCATTTCATAAGTAATCTTCAGAACAATTAAGTCACTTGTTTCACCCTCCTTTGCCTCTCTAGCAGCAAAACCAACTTTTGACAAGCCTGGATTTCAACTCTGTGATCTGCTTTTTAGCTGTAACATCTCAAAAATTACAGTGACACATTCAGTCGTGTCATCAGTTCCCATCACCACTGGCAAGCTTTGGTCTTTTCCCACAGCCAACCTTCTCCATATCCATCTCTTTTTTCCCAGGCAAGCCTCCAGCTGCAGAACTCCCATTTCTGTGGCTGTCAGGTCCATAAAGCATCCCCTCTGTGACACACGGGGATGGCACGGCCTGCACCCAACCCCTCCCACCCCTGCTCCCTGTCCTTCCCTCTGCTCCGGCTCCGATCTTGTGCCATTAAATGTCTTTCCATCCGATGAGCGGAGAGCAGAGGCAGAGCCGGGTCAGGAGGCAATGAGCCGTGAGCTGCCTAGGCAATGAGATGGAGATAAACCACCCTAGGGGGACACACTTCATTTGCAGTGGGATAAGAGAGATTTGGTAAGGTCAGGCTTTGCTACAGAGGGCAAAGGGTGAGAGCATCCTGATACTCCCGGAGCTGCCAGCTCAGCTTCCGTCCCTGTTTGGGGTTTTTTTTTTCCGTTTTACACATTCATTCACCACGCTTGACATTTCCAAACCCACGTTTTGCAAATAAAACCTCATTTGCTATTCGAGACCTGCACCTCTCAGCTGATTTCCCACCC